>JAPJYX010000031.1:25182500-25869995 GCA_030503985.1 Himalopsyche tibetana | reverse complement strand
GGTGTCGAATAGTCCTAAAAACCCATATTGACGAGGTGTCGAATCGACACCTTCTTATTGCAAATAACGATTTGTCAATGTTTTTGCTGCAGCACACAAATTCGTCGACATTTAACCCGAAAAAAAGTGGAATGTCAACCGAACAAGTTCTTCTTACTGCAAAATGTTTTCCGCGCATATAAACGGATTGGTGTCGAATAGTCATAAAAACCCATATTGACGAGGTGTCGAATCGACACCTTCTTATTGCAAATAACGATTCGTCAATGTTTTGCTGCAGCAACAATTCGTCGACATTTAACACGAAAAAAAGTGGAATGTCACCCGAACAAGTTTCTGCAAAAAGTTTTCCGCGCATATAAACGGATGGTGGTCGAATAGTCATAAAAACCCATATTGACGAGGTGTCGAATCGACACCTTCTTATTGCAAATAACGATTTGTCAATTGTTTTGCTGCAGCAACAAATTCGTCGACATTTAACATCGAAAAAAAGTGGAATGTCACCGAACAAGTTTCTGCAAAAAGTTTTCCGGCGCATATAAACGGATAGGTGTCGAATAGTCATAAAAACCCCATATTGACGAGGGTGACGAATCGACACCTTCTTATTGCAAATAACGATTCGTCAATGTTTTGGCTGCAGCAACAAATTCGTCGAACATTTAACACGAAAAAAAGTGGAATGTCACCGAACAAGTTTCTGCAAAAAGTTTTCCGCGCATATAAACGGATGGTGTCGAATAGTCATAAAAACCCCCATATTGACGAGGTGTCGAATCGACACCTTCTTATTGCAAATAACGATTCGTCAATGTTTTGCTGCAGCAACAAATTCGTCGACATTTAAACACGAAAAAAAGTGGAATGTCACCGAACAAGTTTCTGCAAAAAGTTTTCCGCGCATATAAACGGATGGTGTCGAATAGTCATAAAAACCCATATTGACGAGGTGTCGAAATCGACACCTTCTTATTGCAAATAACGATTTCGTCAATGTTTTGCTGCAGCAACAAATTCGTCGACATTTAACACGAAAAAAAGTGGAATGTCACCGAACAAGTTTCTGCAAAAAGTTTTCCGCGCATATAAACGGGATGGTGTCGAATAGTCATAAAAACCCATATTGACGAGGTGTCGAATCGACACCTTCTTATTGCAAATAACGATTCGTCAATGTTTTGCTGCAGCAACAAATTCGTCGACATTTAACACGAAAAAAAGTGGAATGTCACCGAACAAGTTTCTGCAAAAAGTTTTCCGCGCATATAAACGGATGGTGTCGAATAGTCATAAAAACCCATATTGACGAGGTGTCGAATCGACACCTTCTTATTGCAAATAACGATTCGTCAATGTTTTGCTGCAAGGCAACAAATTCGTCGACATTTAACACGAAAAAAAGTGGAATGTCACCGAACAAGTTTCTGCAAAAAGTTTTCCGCGCATATAAACGGATGGTGTCGAATAGTCATAAAAACCCATATTGACGAGGTGTCGAATCGACACCTTCTTATTGCAAATAACGATTCGTCAATGTTTTGCTGCAGCAAACAAATTCGTCGACATTTAACACGAAAAAAAGTGGAATGTCACCGAACAAGTTCTTCTGCAAAAAGTTTTCCGCGCATATAAACGGATGGTGTCGAATAGTCATAAAAACCCCATATTGACGAGGTGTCGAATCGACACCTTCTTATTGCAAATAACGATTTGTCAATGTTTTGCTGCAGCAACAAATTCGTCGACATTTAACACGAAAAAAAGTGGAATGTCACCGAACAAGTTTCTGCAAAAAGTTTTCCGCGCATATAAACGGATGGTGTCGAATAGTCATAAAAACCCATATTGACGAGGTGTCGAATCGACACCTTCTTATTGCAAATAACGATTTGTCAATGTTTTGCTGCAGCAAACAAATTCGTCGACATTTAACACGAAAAAAAGTGGAATGTCACCGAACAAGTTTCTGCAAAAAGTTTTCCGCGCATATAAACGGATGGTGTCGAATAGTCATAAAAACCCATATTGACGAGGTGTCGAATCGACACCTTCTTATTGCAAATAACGATTCGTCAATGTTTTGCTGCAGCAACAAATTCGTCGACATTTAACACGAAAAAAAGTGGAATGTCACCGAACAAGTTTCTGCAAAAAGTTTTTCCGCGCATATAAACGGATGGTGTCGAATAGTCATAAAAACCCATATTGACGAGGTGTCGAATCGACACCTCTTATTGCAAATAACGATTTGTCAATGTTTTGCTGCAGCAACAAATTCGTCGACATTTAACACGAAAAAAAGTGGAATGTCACCGAACAAGTTTCCTGCAAAAAGTTTTCCGCGCATATAAACGGATGGTGTCGAATAGTCATAAAAACCCATATTGACGAGGTGTCGAATCGACACCTTCCTTATTGCAAATAACGATTTTGTCAATGGTTTGCTGCAGCAACAAATTCGTCGACATTTAACACGAAAAAAAGTGGAATGTCACCGAACAAGTTTCTGCAAAAAGTTTTCCGCGCATATAAACGGATGGTGTCGAATAGTCATAAAAACCCATATTGACGAGGTGTCGAATCGAACCTTCTTATTGCAAATAACGATTTGTCAATGTTTTGCTGCAAGCAACAAAATTCGTCGACATTTAACACGAAAAAAAGTGGAATGTCACCGAACAAGTTTCTGCAAAAAGTTTCCGCGCATATAAACGGATGGTGTCGAATAGTCATAAAAACCCATATTGACGAGGTGTCGAATCGACACCTTCTTATTGCAAATAACGATTCGTCAATGTTTTGCTGCAGCACACAAATTCGTCGACATTTAACACGAAAAAAAGTGGAATGTCACCGAACAAGTTTCTGCAAAAAGTTTTCCGCGCATATAAACGGATGGTGTCGAATAGTCATAAAAACCCATATTGACGAGGTGTCGAATCGACACCTTCTTATTGCAAATAACGATTCGTCAATGTTTTGCTGCAGCAACAAATTCGTCGACATTTAACACGAAAAAAAGTGGAATGTCCAACCGAACAAGTTTCTGCAAAAAGTTTTCCGCGCATATAAACGGATGGTGTCGAATAGTCATAAAAACCCATATTGACGAGGTGTCGAATCGACACCTTCTTATTGCAAATAACGATTTGTCAATGTTTTGCTGCAGCAACAAATTCGTCGACATTTAACACGAAAAAAAGTGGAATGTCACCGAACAAGTTTCTGCAAAAAAGTTTTCCGCGCATATAAACGGATGGTGTCGAATAGTCATAAAAACCCATATTGACGAGGTGTCGAATCGACACCTTCTTATTGCAAATAACGATTCGTCAATGTTTGGCTGCAGCAACAAATTCGTCGACATTTAACACGAAAAAAAGTGGAATGTCACCGAACAAGTTTCTGCAAAAAGTTTTCCGCGCATTTAAACGGATGGTGTCGAATAGTCATAAAAACCCATATTGACGAGGTGTCGAATCGACACCTTCTTATTGCAAATAACGATTTGTCAATGTTTTGCTGCAGCAACAAATTCGTCGACATTTAACACGAAAAAAAGTGGAATGTCACCGAACAAGTTTCTGCAAAAAGTTTTCCGCGCATATAAACGGATGGTGTCGAATAGTCATAAAAACCCATATTGACGAGGTGTCGAATCGACACCTTCTTATTGCAAATAACGATTCGTCAATGTTTTTGCTGCAGCAACAAATTCGTCGACATTTAACACGAAAAAAAGTGGAATGTCACCGAACAAGTTTCTGCAAAAAGTTTTCCGCGCATATAAACGGATGGTGTCGAATAGTCATAAAAACCCATATTGACGAGGTGTCGAATCGACACCTTCTTATTGCAAATAACGATTCGTCAATGTTTTGCTGCAGCAACAAATTCGTCGACATTTAACACGAAAAAAAGTGGAATGTCACCGAACAAGTTTCTGCAAAAAGTTTTCCGCGCATATAAACGGATGGTGTCGAATAGTCATAAAAACCCATATTGACGAGGTGTCGAATCGACACCTTCTTATTGCAAATAAAGATTCGTCAATGTTTTGCTGCAGCAAACAAATTCGTCGACATTTAACACGAAAAAAAGTGGAATGTCACCGAACAAGTTTCTGCAAAAAGTTTTCCGCGCATATAAACGGATGGTGTCGAATAGTCATAAAAACCCTATATTGACGAGGTGTCGAATCGACACCTTCTTATTGCAAATAACGATTTGTCAATGTTTTGCTGCAGCAACAAATTCGTCGACATTTAACACGAAAAAAAGTGGAATGTCACCGAACAAGTTTCTGCAAAAAGTTTTCCGCGCATATAACGGATGGTGTCGAATAGTCATAAAAACCCATATTGACGAGGTGTCGAATCGACACCTTCTTATTGCAAATAACGATTTGTCAATGTTTTGCTGCAGCAACAAATTCGTCGACATTTAACACGAAAAAAAGTGGAATGTCACCGAACAAGTTTCTGCAAAAAGTTTTCGCGGCATATAAACGGATGGTGTCGAATAGTCATAAAAAACCCATATTGACGAGGTGTCGAATCGACACCTTCTTATTGCAAATAACGATTTTGTCAATGTTTTGCTGCAGCAACAAATTCGTCGACATTTAACACGAAAAAAAGTGGAATGTCACCGAACAAGTTTCTGCAAAAAGTTTTCCGCGCATATAACGGATGGTGTCGAATTAGTCCATAAAAACCATATTGACGAGGTGTCGAATCGACACCTTCTTATTGCAAATAACGATTCGTCAATGTTTTGCTGCAGCAACACAATTCGTCGACATTTAACACGAAAAAAAAGTGGAATGTCACCGAACAAGTTTCTGCAAAAAGTTTTCCGCGCAATATAAACGGATGGTGTCGAATAGTCATAAAAACCCATATTGACGAGGTGTCGAATCGACCACCTTCTTATTGCAAATAACGATTTGTCAATGTTTTGCTGCAGCAACAAATTCGTCGACATTTAACACGAAAAAAAAGTGGAATGTCACCGAACAAGTTTCTGCAAAAAGTTTTCCGCGCATATAAACGGATGGTGTCGAATAGTCATAAAAACCCATATTGACGAGGTGTCGAATCGACACCTTCTTATTGCAAATAACGATTTGTCAATGTTTTGCTGCAGCAACAAATTCGTCGACATTTAACACGAAAAAAAGTGGAATGTCACCGAACAAGTTTCTGCAAAAAGTTTTCGCGCATATAAACGGATGGTGTCGAATAGTCATAAAAACCCATATTGACGAGGTGTCGAATCGACACCTTCTTATTGCAAATAACGATTTGTCAATGTTTTGCTGCAGCAACAAATTCGTCGACATTAACACGAAAAAAAGTGGAATGTCACCGAACAAGTTTCTGCAAAAAGTTTTCCGCGCATATAAACGGATGGTGTCGAATAGTCATAAAAACCCATATTGACGAGGTGTCGAATCGACACCTTCTTATTGCAAATAACGATTTGTCATGTTTTGCTGCAGCAACAAATTCGTCGACATTTAACACGAAAAAAAAGTGGAATGTCACCGAACAAGTTTCTGCAAAAAGTTTTCCGCGCATATAAACGGATGGTGTCGAAAAGTCATAAAAACCCATATTGACGAGGTGTCGAATCGACACCTTCTTATTGCAAATATCGATTTGTCAATGTTTTGCTGCAGCAACAAATTCGTCGACATTTAACACGAAAAAAAGTGGAATGTCACCGAACAAGTTTCTGCAAAAAGTTTTCCGCGCATATAAACGGATGGTGTCGAATAGTCATAAAAACCCATATTGACGAGGTGTCGAATCGACACCTTCTTATTGCAAATAACGATTCGTCAATGTTTTGCTGCAGCAACAAATTCGTCGACATTAAACACGAAAAAAAGTGGAATGTCACCGAACAAGTTTCTGCAAAAAAGTTTTCCGCGCATATAAACGGATGGTGTCGAATAGTCATAAAAACCCCATATTGGACGAGGTGTCGAATCGACACCTTCTTATTGCAAATAACGATTTGTCAATGTTTTGCTGCAGCAACAAATTCGTCGACATTTAACACGAAAAAAAGTGGAATGTCACCGAACAAGTTTCTGCAAAAAGTTTTCCGCGCATATAAACGGATGGTGTCGAATAGTCATAAAAACCCATATTGACGAGGTGTCGAATCGACACCTTCTTATTGCAAATAACGATTCGTCAATGTTTTGCTGCAGCAACAATTCGTCGACATTTAACACGAAAAAAAGTGGAATGTCACCGAACAAGTTTCTGCAAAAAGTTTTCCGCGCATATAAACGGATGGTGTCGAATAGTCATAAAAACCCATATTGACGAGGTGTCGAATCGACACCTTCTTATTGCAAATAACGATTTGTCAATGTTTTGCTGCAGCAACAAATTCGTCGACATTAAACACGAAAAAAAGTGGAATGTCACCGAACAAGTTTCTGCAAAAAGTTTTCCGCGCATATAAACGGATGGTGTCGAATAGTCATAAAAACCCATATTGACGAGGTGTCGAATCGACACATTCTTATTGCAAATAACGATTCGTCAATGTTTTGCTGCAGCAACAAATTCGTCGACATTTAACACGAAAAAAAGTGGAATG
Organism: Himalopsyche tibetana; assembly: GCA_030503985.1. Taxonomy (NCBI): domain Eukaryota; kingdom Metazoa; phylum Arthropoda; class Insecta; order Trichoptera; family Rhyacophilidae; genus Himalopsyche; species Himalopsyche tibetana. The sequence goes on along the minus strand of JAPJYX010000031.1, from coordinate 25,863,371 downwards.
TCACCGAACAAGTTTCTGCAAAAAGTTTTCCGCGCATATAAACGGATGGTGTCGAATAGTCATAAAAACCCATATTGACGAGGTGTCGAATCGACACCTTCTTATTGCAAATAACGATTTGTCAATGTTTTGCTGCAGCAACAAATTCGTCGACATTTAACACGAAAAAAAAGTGGAATGTCACCGAACAAGTTTCTGCAAAAAGTTTTCCGCGCATATAAACGGATGGTGTCGAATAGTCATAAAAACCCATATTGACGAGGTGTCGAATCGACACCTTCTTATTGCAAATAACGATTTCTCAATGTTTTGCTGCAGCAACAAATTCGTCGACATTTAACACGAAAAAAAGTGGAATGTCGCCGAATAAGTTTCTTCAAAAAGTTTTTCGCGCATATATACGGATGGTGTCGAATAGTCATAAAAATCCATATTGACGAGGTGTCGAATAGACACCTTCTAATTGCAAATAACGATTTCTCAATGTTTTGCTGCAGCAACAAATTGGTCGACATTTAACACGAAAAAAAAGTGGAATGTCGCCGAATAAGTTTCTGCAAAAAGTTTTCCGCGCATATATACGGATGGTGTCGAATAGTCATAAAAATCCATATTGACGAGGTGTCGAATAGACACCTTCTAATTGCAAATAACGCTTTGTCAATGTTTTGCTGCAGCAACAAATTCGTCGACATTTAACACGAAAAAAAGTGGAATGTCGCCGAATAAGTTTCTGCAAAAAGTTTTCCGCGCATATATACGGATGGTGTCGAATAGTCATAAAAATCCATATTGACGAGGTGTCGAATAGGACCACCTTCTTATTGCAAATAACGATTTGTCAATGTTTTGCTGCAGCAACAAATTCGTCAACATTGAACACGAAAAAAAGTGGAATGTCGCCGAATTAGTTTCTTCAAAAAGTTTTCCGCGCATATATACGGATGGTGTCGAATAGTCATAAAAATCCATATTGACGAGGTGTCGAATAGACACCTTCTAATTGCAAATAACGATTTGTCAATGTTTTGCTGCAGCAACAAATTCGTCGACATTTAGCACGAAAAAAAGTGGAATGTCGCCGAATAAGTTTCTGCAAAAAGTTTTCCGCGCATATATACGGATGGTGTCGAATAGTCATAAAAACCCATTTTGACGAGGTGTCGAATAGACACCTTCTTATTGCAAATAACGATTTGTCAATGTTTTGCTGCAGCAACAAATTCGTCGACATTTAACACGAAAAAAAGTGGAATGTCGGCCGAATAAAGTTTCTGCAAAAAGTTTTCCCGCGCATATAAACGGATGGTGTCGAATGGTCATAAAAACCCATATTGACGAGGTGTCGAATCGACACCTTCTTATTGCAAATAACGATTTGTCAATGTTTTGCTGCAGCAACAAATTCGTCGACATTTAACACGAAAAAAAGTGGAATGTCGCCGAATAAGTTTCTGCAAAAAGTTTTCCGCGCATATATACGGATGGTGTCGAATAGTCATAAAAATCCATATTGACGAGGTGTCGAATAGACACCTTCTAATTGCAAATAACGCTTTGTCAATGTTTTGCTGCAGCAACAAATTCGTCGACATTTAACACGAAAAAAAGTGGAATGTCGCCGAATAAGTTTCTGCAAAAAGTTTTCCGCGCATATATACGGATGGTGTCGAATAGTCATAAAAATCCATATTGACGAGGTGTCGAATAGACACCTTCTTATTGCAAATAACGATTTGTCAATGTTTTGCTGCAGCAACAAATTGGTCGACATTTAACACGAAAAAAAGTGGAATGTCGCCGAATAAGTTTCTGCAAAAAGTTTTCCGCGCATATATACGGATGGTGTCGAATAGTCATAAAAATCCATATTGACGAGGTGTCGAATAGACACCTTCTAATTGCAAATAACGCTTTGTCAATGTTTTGCTGCAGCAACAAATTCGTCGACATTTAACACGAAAAAAAGTGGAATGTCGCCGAATAAGTTTCTGCAAAAAGTTTTCCGCGCATATATACGGATGGTGTCGAATAGTCATAAAAATCCATATTGACGAGGTGTCGAATAGACAGCTTCTAATTGCAAATAACGATTTGTCAATGTTTTGCTGCAGCAACAAATTCGTCGACATTTAACACGAAAAAAAGTGGAACGCGCCGAATAAGTTTCTGCAAAAAGTTTTCCGCGCATATATACGGATGGTGTCGAATAGTCATAAAAATCCATATTGACGAGGTGTCGAATAGACACCTTCTAATTGCAAATAACGATTTGTCAATGATTTGCTGCAGCAACAAATTCGTCGACATTTTACACGAAAAAAAGTGGAATGTCGCCGAATAAGTTTCTGCAAAAAGTTTTCCGCGCATATATACGGATGGTGTCGAATAGTCATAAAAATCCATATTGACGAGGTGTCGAATAGACACCTTCTTATTGCAAATAACGATTTGTCAATGTTTTGCTGCAGCAACAAATTCGTCAACATTTAACACGAAAAAAAGTGGAATGTCGCCGAATTAGTTTCTTCAAAAAGTTTTCCGCGCATATATACGGATGGTGTCGAATAGTCATAAAAATCCATATTGACGAGGTGTCGAATAGACACCTTCTCATTGCAAATAACGATTTGTCAATGTTTTGCTGCAGCAACAAATTCGTCGACATTTAACACGAAAAAAAGTGGAATGTCGCCGAATAAGTTTCTTCAAAAAGTTTTCCGCGCATATATACGGATGGTGTCGAATAGTCATTAAAATCCATATTGACGAGGTGTCGAATAGACACCTTCTAATTGCAAATAACGGTTTGTCAATGTTTTGCTGCAGCAACAAATTCGTCGACATTTAACACGAAAAAAATTGGAATGTCGCCGAATAAGTTTTTTTCAAAAAGTTTTCCGCGCATATATACGGATGGTGTCGAATAGTCATTAAAATCTATATTGACGAGGTGTCGAATAGACACCTTCTCATTGCAAATAACGATTTGTCAATGTTTTGCTGCAGCAACAAATTCGTCGACATTTAACACGAAAAAAAGTGGAATGTCGCCGAATAAGTTTCTTCAAAAAGTTTTCCGCGCATATATACGGATGGTGTCGAATAGTCATTAAAATCCATATTGACGAGGTGTCGAATAGACACCTTCTAATTGCAAATAACGATTTGTCAATGTTTTGCTGCAGCAACAAATTCGTCGACATTTAACACGAAAAAAAGTGGAACGCGCCGAATAAGTTTCTGCAAAAAGTTTTCCGCGCATATATACGGATGGTGTCGAATAGTCATAAAAATCCATATTGACGAGGTGTCGAATAGACACCTTCTAATTGCAAATAACGATTTGTCAATGATTTGCTGCAGCAACAAATTCGTCGACATTTTACACGAAAAAAAGTGGAATGTCGCCGAATAAGTTTCTGCAAAAAGTTTTCCGCGCATATATACGGATGGTGTCGAATAGTCATAAAAATCCATATTGACGAGGTGTCGAATAGACACCTTCTTATTGCAAATAACGATTTGTCAATGTTTTGCTGCAGCAACAAATTCGTCGACATTTAACACGAAAAAAAGTGGAATGTCGCTGAATAAGTTTCTGCAAAAAGTTTTCCGCGCATATATACGGATGGTGTCGAATAGTCATAAAAATCCATATTGACGAGGTGTCGAATAGACACCTTCTAATTGCAAATAACGATTTGTCAATGTTTTGCTGCACTAACAAATTCGTCGACATTTAACACGAAAAAAAGTGGAATGTCGCCGAATAAGTTTCTTCAAAAAGTTTTCCGCGCATATATACGGATGGTGTCGAATAGTCATAAAAATCCATATTGACGAGGTGTTGAATAGACACCTTCTTATTGCAAATAACGATTTGTCAATGTTTTGCTGCAGCAACAAATTCGTCGTCATTTAACACGAAAAAAAGTGGAATGTCGCCGAATAAGTTTCTGTAAAAAGTTTTCCGCGCATATATACGGATGGTGTCGAATAGTCATAAAAATCCATATTGACGAGGTGTCGAATAGACACCTTCTAATTGCAAATAACGATTTGTCAATGTTTTGCTGCAGCAACAAATTCGTCGACATTTAACACGAAAAAAAGTGGAATGTCGCCGAATAAGTTTCTTCAAAAAGTTTTCCGCGCATATATACGGATTGTGTCGAATAGTCATTAAAATCCATATTGACGAGGTGTCGAATAGACACCTTCTAATTGCAAATAACGATTTGTCAATGTTTTGCTGCAGCAACAAATTCGTCGACATTTTACACGAAAAAAAGTGGAATGTCGCCGAATAAGTTTCTGCAAAAAGTTTTCCGCGCATATATACGGATGGTGTCGAATAGTCATAAAAATCCATATTGACGAGGTGTCGAATAGACACCTTCTTATTGCAAATAACGATTTGTCAATGTTTTGCTGCAGCAACAAATTCGTCAACATTTAACACGAAAAAAAGTGGAATGTCGCCGAATTAGTTTCTTCAAAAAGTTTTCCGCGCATATATACGGATGGTGTCGAATAGTCATAAAAATCCATATTGACGAGGTGTCGAATAGACACCTTCTAATTGCAAATAACGATTTGTCAATGTTTTGCTGCAGCAACAAATTCGTCGACATTTAACACGAAAAAAAGTGGAATGTCGCCGAATAAGTTTCTTCAAAAAGTTTTTCGCGCATATATACGGATGGTGTCGAATAGTCATAAAAATCCATATTGACGAGGTGTCTAATAGACACCTTCTAATTGCAAATAACGATTTGTCAATGTTTTGCTGCAGCAACAAATTGGTCGACATTTAACACGAAAAAAAGTGGAATGTCGCCGAATAAGTTTCTGCAAAAAGTTTTCCGCTATATATACGGATGGTGTCGAATAGTCATAAAAATCCATATTGACGAGGTGTCGAATAGACACCTTCTAATTGCAAATAACGCTTTGTCAATGTTTTGCTGCAGCAACAAATTCGTCGACATTTAACACGAAAAAAAGTGGAATGTCGCCGAATAAGTTTCTTCAAAAAGTTTTCCGCGCATATATACGGATGGTGTCGAATAGTCATAAAAATCCATATTGACGAGGTGTTGAATAGACACCTTCTTATTGCAAATAACGATTTGTCAATGTTTTGCTGCAGCAACAAATTCGTCGTCATTTAACACGAAAAAAAGTGGAATGTCGCCGAATAAGTTTCTGTAAAAAGTTTTCCGCGCATATATACGGATGGTGTCGAATAGTCATAAAAATCCATATTGACGAGGTGTCGAATAGACACCTTCTAATTGCAAATAACGATTTGTCAATGTTTTGCTGCAGCAACAAATTCGTCGACATTTAACACGAAAAAAAGTGGAATGTCGCCGAATAAGTTTCTTCAAAAAGTTTTCCGCGCATATATACGGATTGTGTCGAATAGTCATTAAAATCCATATTGACGAGGTGTCGAATAGACACCTTCTAATTGCAAATAACGATTTGTCAATGTTTTGCTGCAGCAACAAATTCGTCGACATTTTACACGAAAAAAAGTGGAATGTCGCCGAATAAGTTTCTGCAAAAAGTTTTCCGCGCATATATACGGATGGTGTCGAATAGTCATAAAAATCCATATTGACGAGGTGTCGAATAGACACCTTCTTATTGCAAATAACGATTTGTCAATGTTTTGCTGCAGCAACAAATTCGTCAACATTTAACACGAAAAAAAGTGGAATGTCGCCGAATTAGTTTCTTCAAAAAGTTTTCCGCGCATATATACGGATGGTGTCGAATAGTCATAAAAATCCATATTGACGAGGTGTCGAATAGACACCTTCTAATTGCAAATAACGATTTGTCAATGTTTTGCTGCAGCAACAAATTCGTCGACATTTAACACGAAAAAAAGTGGAATGTCGCCGAATAAGTTTCTTCAAAAAGTTTTTCGCGCATATATACGGATGGTGTCGAATAGTCATAAAAATCCATATTGACGAGGTGTCTAATAGACACCTTCTAATTGCAAATAACGATTTGTCAATGTTTTGCTGCAGCAACAAATTGGTCGACATTTAACACGAAAAAAAGTGGAATGTCGCCGAATAAGTTTCTGCAAAAAGTTTTCCGCTATATATACGGATGGTGTCGAATAGTCATAAAAATCCATATTGACGAGGTGTCGAATAGACACCTTCTAATTGCAAATAACGCTTTGTCAATGTTTTGCTGCAGCAACAAATTCGTCAACATTTAACACGAAAAAAAGTGGAATGTCGCCGAATAAGTTTCTTCAAAAAGTTTTCCGCGCATATATACGGATGGTGTCGAATAGCCATAAAATCCATATTGACGAGGTGTCGAATAGACACCTTTTAATTGCAAATAACGATTTGTCAATGTTTTGCTGCAGCAACAAATTCGTCGACATTTAACACGAAAAAAAGTGGAATGTCGCCGAATAAGTTTCTTCAAAAAGTTTTTCGCGCATATATACGGATGGTGTCGAATAGTCATAAAAATCCATATTGACGAGGTGTCGAATAGACACCTTCTAATTGCAAATAACGATTTGTCAATGTTTTGCTGCAGCAACAAATTGGTCGACATTTAACACGAAAACAAGTGGAATGTCGCCGAATAAGTTTCTGCAAAAAGTTTACCGCGCATATATACGGATGGTGTCGAATAGTCATAAAAATCCATATTTACGAGGTGTCGAATAGACACCTTCTAATTGCAAATAACGATTTGTCAATGTTTTGCTGCAGCAACAAATTCGTCGACATTTAACACGAAAAAAAGTGGAATGTCGCCGAATAAGTTTCTGCAAAAAGTTTTCCGCGCATATATACGGATGGTGTTGAATAGTCATAAAAATCCATATTGACGAGGTGTCGAATAGACACCTTCTAATTGCAAATAACGATTTGTCAATGTTTTGCTGCAGCAACAAATTCGTCGACATTTAACACGAAAAAAAGTGGAATGTCGCCGAATAAGTTTCTTCAAAAAGTTTTCCGCGCATATATACGGATGGTGTCGAATAGTCATAAAAATCCATATTGACGAGGTGTCGAATTGACACCTTCTAATTGCAAATAACGATTTGTCAATGTTTTGCTGCAGCAACAAATTCGTCGACATTTAACACGAAAAAAAGTGGAATGTCGCCGAATAAGTTTTTTTCAAAAAGTTTTCCGCGCATATATACGGATGGTGTCGAATAGTCATTAAAATCCATATTGACGAGGTGTCGAATAGACACCTTCTAATTGCAAATAACGATTTGTCAATGTTTTGCTGCAGCAACAAATTCGTCGACATTTAACACGAAAAAAAGTGGAATGTCGCTGAATAAGTTTCTGCAAAAAGTTTTCCGCGCATATATACGGATGGTGTCGAATAGTCATAAAAATCCATATTGACGAGGTGTCGAATAGACACCTTCTAATTGCAAATAACGATTTGTCAATGTTTTGCTGCACTAACAAATTCGTCGACATTTAACACGAAAAAAAGTGGAATGTCGCCGAATAAGTTTCTTCAAAAAGTTTTCCGCGCATATATACGGATGGTGTCGAATAGTCATTAAAATCCATATTGACGAGGTGTCGAATAGACACCTTCTAATTGCAAATAACGATTTGTCAATGTTTTGCTGCAGCAACAAATTCGTCGACATTTACCACGAAAAAAATTGGAATGTCGCCGAATAAGTTTCTGCAAAAAGTTTTCCGCGCATATATACGGATGGTGTCGAATAGTCATAAAAATCTATATTGACGAGGTGTCGAATAGACACCTTCTAATTGCAAATAACGATTTGTCAATGTTTTGCTGCAGCAACAAATTCGTCGACATTTAAGACGAAAAAAAGTGGAATGTCGCCGAATAAGTTTCTTCAAAAAGTTTTCCGCGCATAAATACGGATGGTGTCGAATAGTCATCAAAATCCATATTGACGAGGTGTCGAATAGACACCTTCTAATTGCAAATAACGATTTGTCAATGTTTTGCTGCAGCAACAAATTCGTCGTCATTTAACACGAAAAAAAGTGGAATGTCGCCGAATAAGTTTCTGTAAAAAGTTTTCCGCGCATATATACGGATGGTGTCGAATAGTCATAAAAATCCATATTGACGAGGTGTCGAATAGACACCTTCTAATTGCAAATAACGATTTGTCAATGTTTTGCTGCAGCAACAAATTCGTCGACATTTAACACGAAAAAAAGTGGAATGTCGCCGAATAAGTTTCTTCAAAAAGTTTTCCGCGCATATATACGGATGGTGTCGAATAGTCATTAAAATCCATATTGACGAGGTGTCGAATAGACACCTTCTAATTGCAAATAACGATTTGTCAATGTTTTGCTGCAGCAACAAATTCGTCGACATTTACCACGAAAAAAATTGGAATGTCGCCGAATAAGTTTCTGCAAAAAGTTTTCCGCGCATATATACGGATGGTGTCGAATAGTCATAAAAATCTATATTGACGAGGTGTCGAATAGACACCTTCTAATTGCAAATAACGATTTGTCAATGTTTTGCTGCAGCAACAAATTCGTCGACATTTAACACGAAAAAAAGTGGAATGTCGCCGAATAAGTTTCTTCAAAAAGTTTTCCGCGCATAAATACGGATGGTGTCGAATAGTCATCAAAATCCATATTGACGAGGTGTCGAATAGACACCTTCTAATTGCAAATAACGATTTGTCAATGTTTTGCTGCAGCAACAAATTCGTCGTCATTTAACACGAAAAAAAGTGGAATGTCGCCGAATAAGTTTCTGTAAAAAGTTTTCCGCGCATTTATACGGATGGTGTCGAATAGTCATAAAAATCCATATTGACGAGGTGTCGAATAGACACCTTCTAATTGCAAATAACGATTTGTCAATGTTTTGCTGCAGCAACAAATTCGTCGACATTTAACACGAAAAAAAGTGGAATGTCGCCGAATAAGTTTCTTCAAAAAGTTTTTCGCGCATATATACGGATGGTGTCGAATAGTCATAAAAATCCATATTGACGAGGTGTCGAATAGACACCTTCTAATTGCAAATAACGATTTCTCAATGTTTTGCTGCAGCAACAAATTGGTCGACATTTAACACGAAAAAAAGTGGAATGTCGCCGAATAAGTTTCTGCAAAAAGTTTTCCGCGCATATATACGGATGGTGTCGAATAGTCATAAAAATCCATATTGACGAGGTGTCGAATAGACACCTTCTAATTGCAAATAACGCTTTGTCAATGTTTTGCTGCAGCAACAAATTCGTCGACATTTAACACGAAAAAAAGTGGAATGTCGCCGAATAAGTTTCTGCAAAAAGTTTTCCGCGCATATATACGGATGGTGTCGAATAGTCATAAAAATCCATATTGACGAGGTGTCGAATAGACACCTTCTTATTGCAAATAACGATTTTTCAATGTTTTGCTGCAGCAACAAATTCGTCAACATTGAACACGAAAAAAAGTGGAATGTCGCCGAATTAGTTTCTTCAAAAAGTTTTCCGCGCATATATACGGATGGTGTCGAATAGTCATAAAAATCCATATTGACGAGGTGTCGAATAGACACCTTCTAATTGCAAATAACGATTTGTCAATGTTTTGCTGCAGCAACAAATTGGTCGACATTTAACACGAAAAAAAGTGGAATGTCGCCGAATAAGTTTCTGCAAAAAGTTTTCCGCTATATATACGGATGGTGTCGAATAGTCATAAAAATCCATATTGACGAGGTGTCGAATAGACACCTTCTAATTGCAAATAACGCTTTGTCAATGTTTTGCTGCAGCAACAAATTCGTCGACATTTAACACGAAAAAAAGTGGAATGTCGCCGAATAAGTTTCTTCAAAAAGTTTTCCGCGCATATATACGGATGGTGTCGAATAGTCATAAAAATCCATATTGACGAGGTGTTGAATAGACACCTTCTTATTGCAAATAACGATTTGTCAATGTTTTGCTGCAGCAACAAATTCGTCGTCATTTAACACGAAAAAAAGTGGAATGTCGCCGAATAAGTTTCTGTAAAAAGTTTTCCGCGCATATATACGGATGGTGTCGAATTGTCATAAAAATCCATATTGACGAGGTGTCGAATAGACACCTTCTAATTGCAAATAACGATTTGTCAATGTTTTGCTGCAGCAACAAATTCGTCGACATTTAACACGAAAAAAAGTGGAATGTCGCCGAATAAGTTTCTTCAAAAAGTTTTCCGCGCATATATACGGATTGTGTCGAATAGTCATTAAAATCCATATTGACGAGGTGTCGAATAGACACCTTCTAATTGCAAATAACGATTTGTCAATGTTTTGCTGCAGCAACAAATTCGTCGACATTTTACACGAAAAAAAGTGGAATGTCGCCGAATAAGTTTCTGCAAAAAGTTTTCCGCGCATATATACGGATGGTGTCGAATAGTCATAAAAATCCATATTGACGAGGTGTCGAATAGACACCTTCTTATTGCAAATAACGATTTGTCAATGTTTTGCTGCAGCAACAAATTCGTCAACATTTAACACGAAAAAAAGTGGAATGTCGCCGAATTAGTTTCTTCAAAAAGTTTTCCGCGCATATATACGGATGGTGTCGAATAGTCATAAAAATCCATATTGACGAGGTGTCGAATAGACACCTTCTAATTGCAAATAACGATTTGTCAATGTTTTGCTGCAGCAACAAATTCGTCGACATTTAACACGAAAAAAAGTGGAATGTCGCCGAATAAGTTTCTTCAAAAAGTTTTTCGCGCATATATACGGATGGTGTCGAATAGTCATAAAAATCCATATTGACGAGGTGTCTAATAGACACCTTCTAATTGCAAATAACGATTTGTCAATGTTTTGCTGCAGCAACAAATTGGTCGACATTTAACACGAAAAAAAGTGGAATGTCGCCGAATAAGTTTCTGCAAAAAGTTTTCCGCTATATATACGGATGGTGTCGAATAGTCATAAAAATCCATATTGACGAGGTGTCGAATAGACACCTTCTAATTGCAAATAACGCTTTGTCAATGTTTTGCTGCAGCAACAAATTCGTCAACATTTAACACGAAAAAAAGTGGAATGTCGCCGAATAAGTTTCTTCAAAAAGTTTTCCGCGCATATATACGGATGGTGTCGAATAGCCATAAAATCCATATTGACGAGGTGTCGAATAGACACCTTTTAATTGCAAATAACGATTTGTCAATGTTTTGCTGCAGCAACAAATTCGTCGACATTTAACACGAAAAAAAGTGGAATGTCGCCGAATAAGTTTCTTCAAAAAGTTTTTCGCGCATATATACGGATGGTGTCGAATAGTCATAAAAATCCATATTGACGAGGTGTCGAATAGACACCTTCTAATTGCAAATAACGATTTGTCAATGTTTTGCTGCAGCAACAAATTGGTCGACATTTAACACGAAAACAAGTGGAATGTCGCCGAATAAGTTTCTGCAAAAAGTTTACCGCGCATATATACGGATGGTGTCGAATAGTCATAAAAATCCATATTTACGAGGTGTCGAATAGACACCTTCTAATTGCAAATAACGATTTGTCAATGTTTTGCTGCAGCAACAAATTCGTCGACATTTAACACGAAAAAAAGTGGAATGTCGCCGAATAAGTTTCTGCAAAAAGTTTTCCGCGCATATATACGGATGGTGTTGAATAGTCATAAAAATCCATATTGACGAGGTGTCGAATAGACACCTTCTAATTGCAAATAACGATTTGTCAATGTTTTGCTGCAGCAACAAATTCGTCGACATTTAACACGAAAAAAAGTGGAATGTCGCCGAATAAGTTTCTTCAAAAAGTTTTCCGCGCATATATACGGATGGTGTCGAATAGTCATAAAAATCCATATTGACGAGGTGTCGAATTGACACCTTCTAATTGCAAATAACGATTTGTCAATGTTTTGCTGCAGCAACAAATTCGTCGACATTTAACACGAAAAAAAGTGGAATGTCGCCGAATAAGTTTTTTTCAAAAAGTTTTCCGCGCATATATACGGATGGTGTCGAATAGTCATTAAAATCCATATTGACGAGGTGTCGAATAGACACCTTCTAATTGCAAATAACGATTTGTCAATGTTTTGCTGCAGCAACAAATTCGTCGACATTTAACACGAAAAAAAGTGGAATGTCGCTGAATAAGTTTCTGCAAAAAGTTTTCCGCGCATATATACGGATGGTGTCGAATAGTCATAAAAATCCATATTGACGAGGTGTCGAATAGACACCTTCTAATTGCAAATAACGATTTGTCAATGTTTTGCTGCACTAACAAATTCGTCGACATTTAACACGAAAAAAAGTGGAATGTCGCCGAATAAGTTTCTTCAAAAAGTTTTCCGCGCATATATACGGATGGTGTCGAATAGTCATTAAAATCCATATTGACGAGGTGTCGAATAGACACCTTCTAATTGCAAATAACGATTTGTCAATGTTTTGCTGCAGCAACAAATTCGTCGACATTTACCACGAAAAAAATTGGAATGTCGCCGAATAAGTTTCTGCAAAAAGTTTTCCGCGCATATATACGGATGGTGTCGAATAGTCATAAAAATCTATATTGACGAGGTGTCGAATAGACACCTTCTAATTGCAAATAACGATTTGTCAATGTTTTGCTGCAGCAACAAATTCGTCGACATTTAAGACGAAAAAAAGTGGAATGTCGCCGAATAAGTTTCTTCAAAAAGTTTTCCGCGCATAAATACGGATGGTGTCGAATAGTCATCAAAATCCATATTGACGAGGTGTCGAATAGACACCTTCTAATTGCAAATAACGATTTGTCAATGTTTTGCTGCAGCAACAAATTCGTCGTCATTTAACACGAAAAAAAGTGGAATGTCGCCGAATAAGTTTCTGTAAAAAGTTTTCCGCGCATATATACGGATGGTGTCGAATAGTCATAAAAATCCATATTGACGAGGTGTCGAATAGACACCTTCTAATTGCAAATAACGATTTGTCAATGTTTTGCTGCAGCAACAAATTCGTCGACATTTAACACGAAAAAAAGTGGAATGTCGCCGAATAAGTTTCTTCAAAAAGTTTTCCGCGCATATATACGGATGGTGTCGAATAGTCATTAAAATCCATATTGACGAGGTGTCGAATAGACACCTTCTAATTGCAAATAACGATTTGTCAATGTTTTGCTGCAGCAACAAATTCGTCGACATTTACCACGAAAAAAATTGGAATGTCGCCGAATAAGTTTCTGCAAAAAGTTTTCCGCGCATATATACGGATGGTGTCGAATAGTCATAAAAATCTATATTGACGAGGTGTCGAATAGACACCTTCTAATTGCAAATAACGATTTGTCAATGTTTTGCTGCAGCAACAAATTCGTCGACATTTAACACGAAAAAAAGTGGAATGTCGCCGAATAAGTTTCTTCAAAAAGTTTTCCGCGCATAAATACGGATGGTGTCGAATAGTCATCAAAATCCATATTGACGAGGTGTCGAATAGACACCTTCTAATTGCAAATAACGATTTGTCAATGTTTTGCTGCAGCAACAAATTCGTCGTCATTTAACACGAAAAAAAGTGGAATGTCGCCGAATAAGTTTCTGTAAAAAGTTTTCCGCGCATTTATACGGATGGTGTCGAATAGTCATAAAAATCCATATTGACGAGGTGTCGAATAGACACCTTCTAATTGCAAATAACGATTTGTCAATGTTTTGCTGCAGCAACAAATTCGTCGACATTTAACACGAAAAAAAGTGGAATGTCGCCGAATAAGTTTCTTCAAAAAGTTTTTCGCGCATATATACGGATGGTGTCGAATAGTCATAAAAATCCATATTGACGAGGTGTCGAATAGACACCTTCTAATTGCAAATAACGATTTCTCAATGTTTTGCTGCAGCAACAAATTGGTCGACATTTAACACGAAAAAAAGTGGAATGTCGCCGAATAAGTTTCTGCAAAAAGTTTTCCGCGCATATATACGGATGGTGTCGAATAGTCATAAAAATCCATATTGACGAGGTGTCGAATAGACACCTTCTAATTGCAAATAACGCTTTGTCAATGTTTTGCTGCAGCAACAAATTCGTCGACATTTAACACGAAAAAAAGTGGAATGTCGCCGAATAAGTTTCTGCAAAAAGTTTTCCGCGCATATATACGGATGGTGTCGAATAGTCATAAAAATCCATATTGACGAGGTGTCGAATAGACACCTTCTTATTGCAAATAACGATTTTTCAATGTTTTGCTGCAGCAACAAATTCGTCAACATTGAACACGAAAAAAAGTGGAATGTCGCCGAATTAGTTTCTTCAAAAAGTTTTCCGCGCATATATACGGATGGTGTCGAATAGTCATAAAAATCCATATTGACGAGGTGTCGAATAGACACCTTCTAATTGCAAATAACGATTTGTCAATGTTTTGCTGCAGCAACAAATTGGTCGACATTTAACACGAAAAAAAGTGGAATGTCGCCGAATAAGTTTCTGCAAAAAGTTTACCGCGCATATATACGGATGGTGTCGAATAGTCATAAAAATCCATATTTACGAGGTGTCGAAAAGACACCTTCTAATTGCAAATAACGATTTGTCAATGTTTTGCTGCAGCAACAAATTCGTCGACATTTAACACGAAAAAAAGTGGAATGTCGCCGAATAAGTTTCTGCAAAAAGTTTTCCGCGCATATATACGGATGGTGTCGAATAGTCATAAAAATCCATATTGACGAGGTGTCGAATAGACACCTTCTAATTGCAAATAACGATTTGTCAATGTTTTGCTGCAGCAACAAATTCGTCGACATTTAACACGAAAAAAAGGGGAATGTCGCCGAATAAGTTTCTTCAAAAAGTTTTCCGCGCATATATACGGATGGTGTCGAATAGTCATAAAAATCCATATTGACGAGGTGTCGAATAGACACCTTCTAATTGCAAATAATGATTTGTCAATGTTTTGCTGCAGCAACAAATTGGTCGACATTTAACACGAAAAAAAGTGGAATGTCGCCGAATAAGTTTCTGCAAAAAGTTTTCCGCGCATATATACGGATGGTGTCGAATAGTCATAAAAATCCATATTGACGAGGTGTCGAATAGACACCTTCTAATTGCAAATAACGATTTGTCAATGTTTTTCTGCAGCAACAAATTCGTCGACATTTAACACGAAAAAAAGTGGAATGTCGCCGAATAAGTTTCTTCAAAAAGTTTTCCGCGCATATATACGGATGGTGTCGAATATTCATAAAAATCCATATTGACGAGGTGTCGAATAGTCACCTTCTAATTGCAAATAACGATTTGTCAATGTTTTGCTGCAGCAACGAATTCGTCGACATTTAACACGAAAAAAAGTGGAATGTCGCCGAATAAGTTTCTGCAAAAAGTTTTTCGCGCATATATACGGATGGTGTCGAATAGTCATTAAAATCCATATTGACGAGGTGTCGAATAGACACCTTCTAATTGCAAATAACGATTTGTCAATGTTTTGCTGCAGCAACAAATTCGTCGACATTTAACACGAAAAAAAGTGGAATGTCGCTGAATAAGTTTCTGCAAAAAGTTTTCCGCGCATATATACGGATGGTGTCGAATAGTCATAAAAATCCATATTGACGAGGTGTCGAATAGACACCTTCTAATTGCAAATAACGATTTGTCAATGTTTTGCTGCACTAACAAATTCGTCGACATTTAACACGAAAAAAAGTGGAATGTCGCCGAATAAGTTTCTTCAAAAAGTTTTCCGCGCATATATACGGATGGTGTCGAATAGTCATTAAAATCCATATTGACGAGGTGTCGAATAGACACCTTCTAATTGCAAATAACGATTTGTCAATGTTTTGCTGCAGCAACAAATTCGTCGACATTTAACACGAAAAAAAGTGGAATGTCGCCGAATAAGTTTCTGCAAAAAGTTTTCCGCGCATATATACGGATGGTGTCGAATAGTCATAAAAATCCATATTGACGAGGTGTCGAATAGACACCTTCTAATTGCAAATAACGATTTGTCAATGTTTTGCTGCAGCAACAAATTCGTCGACATTTAATACGAAAAAAAGGGGAATGTCGCCGAATAAGTTTCTTCAAAAAGTTTTCCGCGCATATATACGGATGGTGTCGAATAGTCATAAAAATCCATATTGACGAGGTGTCGAATAGACACCTTCTAATTGCAAATAATGATTTGTCAATGTTTTGCTGCAGCAACAAATTGGTCGACATTTAACACGAAAAAAAGTGGAATGTCGCCGAATAAGTTTCTGCAAAAAGTTTTCCGCGCATATATACGGATGGTGTCGAATAGTCATAAAAATCCATATTGACGAGGTGTCGAATAGACACCTTCTAATTGCAAATAACGATTTGTCAATGTTTTTCTGCAGCAACAAATTCGTCGACATTTAACACGAAAAAAAGTGGAATGTCGCCGAATAAGTTTCTTCAAAAAGTTTTCCGCGCATATATACGGATGGTGTCGAATATTCATAAAAATCCATATTGACGAGGTGTCGAATAGTCACCTTCTAATTGCAAATAACGATTTGTCAATGTTTTGCTGCAGCAACGAATTCGTCGACATTTAACACGAAAAAAAGTGGAATGTCGCCGAATAAGTTTCTGCAAAAAGTTTTTCGCGCATATATACGGATGGTGTCGAATAGTCATTAAAATCCATATTGACGAGGTGTCGAATAGACACCTTCTAATTGCAAATAACGATTTGTCAATGTTTTGCTGCAGCAACAAATTCGTCGACATTTAACACGAAAAAAAGTGGAATGTCGCTGAATAAGTTTCTGCAAAAAGTTTTCCGCGCATATATACGGATGGTGTCGAATAGTCATAAAAATCCATATTGACGAGGTGTCGAATAGACACCTTCTAATTGCAAATAACGATTTGTCAATGTTTTGCTGCACTAACAAATTCGTCGACATTTAACACGAAAAAAAGTGGAATGTCGCCGAATAAGTTTCTTCAAAAAGTTTTCCGCGCATATATACGGATGGTGTCGAATAGTCATTAAAATCCATATTGACGAGGTGTCGAATAGACACCTTCTAATTGCAAATAACGATTTGTCAATGTTTTGCTGCAGCAACAAATTCGTCGTCATTTAACACGAAAAAAAGTGGAATGTCGCCGAATAAGTTTCTGTAAAAAGTTTTCCGCGCATATATACGGATGGTGTCGAATAGTCATAAAAATCCATATTGACGAGGTGTCGAATAGACACCTTCTAATTGCAAATAACGATTTGTCAATGTTTTGCTGCAGCAACAAATTCGTCGACATTTAACACGAAAAAAAGTGGAATGTCGCCGAATAAGTTTCTTCAAAAAGTTTTCCGCGCATATATACGGATGGTGTCGAATAGTCATAAAAATCCATATTGACGAGGTGTCGAATAGACACCTTCTAATTGCAAATAACGATTTGTCAATGTTTTGCTGCAGCAACAAATTCGTCGACATTTAACACGAAAAAAAGTGGAATGTCGCCGAATAAGTTTCTTCAAAAAGTTTTTCGCGCATATATACGGATGGTGTCGAATAGTCATAAAAATCCATATTGACGAGGTGTCGAATAGACACCTTCTAATTGCAAATAACGATTTGTCAATGTTTTGCTGCAGCAACAAATTGGTCGACATTTAACACGAAAAAAAGTGGAATGTCGCCGAATAAGTTTCTGCAAAAAGTTTTCCGCGCATATATACGGATGGTGTCGAATAGTCATAAAAATCCATATTGACGAGGTGTCGAATAGACACCTTCTAATTGCAAATAACGCTTTGTCAATGTTTTGCTGCAGCAACAAATTCGTCGACATTTAACACGAAAAAAAGTGGAATGTCGCCGAATAAGTTTCTGCAAAAGTTTTCCGCGCATATATACGGATGGTGTCGAATAGTCAAAAAAATCCATATTGACGAGGTGTCGAATAGACACCTTCTTATTGCAAATAACGATTTGTCAATGTTTTGCTGCAGCAACAAATTGGTCGACATTTAACACGAAAAAAAGTGGAATGTCGCCGAATAAGTTTCTGCAAAAAGTTTACCGCGCATATATACGGATGGTGTCGAATAGTCATAAAAATCCATATTGACGAGGTGTCGAATAGACACCTTCTAATTGCAAATAACGATTTGTCAATGTTTTGCTGCAGCAACAAATTCGTCGACATTTAACACGAAAAAAAGTGGAATGTCGCCGAATAAGTTTCTGCAAAAAGTTTTCCGCGCATATATACGGATGGTGTCGAATAGTCATAAAAATCCATATTGACGAGGTGTCGAATAGACACCTTCTAATTGCAAATAACGATTTGTCAATGTTTTGCTGCAGCAAAAAATTCGTCGACATTTAACACGAAAAAAAGGGGAATGTCACCGAATAAGTTTCTTCAAAAAGTTTTCCGCGCATATATACGGATGGTGTCGAATAGTCATAAAAATCCATATTGACGAGGTGTCGAATAGACACCTTCTAATTGCAAATAATGATTTGTCAATGTTTTGCTGCAGCAACAAATTGGTCGACATTTAACACGAAAAAAAGTGGAATGTCGCCGAATAAGTTTCTGCAAAAAGTTTTCCGCGCATATATACGGATGGTGTCGAATAGTCATAAAAATCCATATTGACGAGGTGTCGAATAGACACCTTCTAATTGCAAATAACGATTTGTCAATGTTTTGCTG
Organism: Himalopsyche tibetana; assembly: GCA_030503985.1. Taxonomy (NCBI): domain Eukaryota; kingdom Metazoa; phylum Arthropoda; class Insecta; order Trichoptera; family Rhyacophilidae; genus Himalopsyche; species Himalopsyche tibetana. Next base: position 25,844,619 of record JAPJYX010000031.1, on the reverse strand, counting down.
CAGCAACAAATTCGTCGACATTTAACACGAAAAAAAGTGGAATGTCGCTGAATAAGTTTCTGCAAAAAGTTTTCCGCGCATATATACGGATGGTGTCGAATAGTCATAAAAATCCATATTGACGAGGCGTCGAATAGACACCTTCTAATTGCAAATAACGATTTGTCAATGTTTTGCTGCACTAACAAATTCGTCGACATTTAACACGAAAAAAAGTGGAATGTCGCCGAATAAGTTTCTTCAAAAAGTTTTCCGCGCATATATACGGATGGTGTCGAATAGTCATTAAAATCCATATTGACGAGGTGTCGAATAGACACCTTCTAATTGCAAATAACGATTTGTCAATGTTTTGCTGCAGCAACAAATTCGTCGACATTTAACACGAAAAAAATTGGAATGTCGCCGAATAAGTTTCTGCAAAAAGTTTTCCGCGCATATATACGGATGGTGTCGAATAGTCATAAAAATCCATATTGACGAGGTGTCGAATAGACACCTTCTAATTGCAAATAACGATTTGTCAATGTTTTGCTGCAGCAACATATTCGTCGACATTTAACACGAAAAAAAGTGGAATGTCGCCGAATAAGTTTCTTCAAAAAGTTTTCCGCGCATATATACGGATGGTGTCGAATAGTCATAAAAATCCATATTGACGAGGTGTCGAATTGACACCTTCTAATTGCAAATAACGATTTGTCAATGTTTTGCTGCAGCAACAAATTCGTCGTCATTTAACACGAAAAAAAGTGGAATGTCGCCGAATAAGTTACTGTAAAAAGTTTTCCGCGCATATATACGGATGGTGTCGAATAGTCATAAAAATCCATATTGACGAGGTGTCGAATAGACACCTTCTAATTGCAAATAACGATTTGTCAATGTTTTGCTGCAGCAACAAATTCGTCGACATTTAACACGAAAAAAAGTGGAATGTCGCCGAATAAGTTTCTGGAAAAAGTTTTCCGCGCATATATACGGATGGTGTCGAATAGTCATAAAAATCCATATTGACGAGGTGTCGAATAGACACCTTCTTATTGCAAATAACGATTTGTCAATGTTTTGCTGCAGCAACAAATTCGTCAACATTTAACACGAAAAAAAGTGGAATGTCGCCGAATTAGTTTCTTCAAAAAGTTTTCCGCGCATATATACGGATGGTGTCGAATAGTCATAAAAATCCATATTGACGAGGTGTCGAATAGACACCTTCTAATTGCAAATAACGATTTGTCAATGTTTTGCTGCAGCAACAAATTCGTCGACATTTAACACGAAAAAAAGTGGAATGTCGCCGAATAAGTTTCTTCAAAAAGTTTTCCGCGCATATATACGGATGGTGTCGAATAGTCATAAAAATCCATATTGACGAGGTGTCGAATAGACACCTTCTAATTGCAAATAACGATTTGTCAATGTTTTGCTGCAGCAACAAATTCGTCGACATTTAACACGAAAAAAAGTGGAATGTCGCCGAATAAGTTTTTTTCAAAAAGTTTTCCGCGCATATATACGGATGGTGTCGAATAGACATTAAAATCCATATTGACGAGGTGTTTAATAGACACCTTCTAATTGCAAATAACGATTTGTCAATGTTTTGCTGCAGCAACAAATTCGTCGACATTTAACACGAAAAAAAGTGGAATGTCGCTGAATAAGTTTCTGCAAAAAGTTTTCCGCGCATATATACGGATGGTGTCGAATAGTCATAAAAATCCATATTGACGAGGTGTCGAATAGACACCTTCTAATTGCAAATAACGATTTGTCAATGTTTTGCTGCAGCAACAAATTCGTCGACATTTTACACGAAAAAAAGTGGAATGTCGCCGAATAAGTTTCTGCAAAAAGTTTTCCGCGCATATATACGGATGGTGTCGAATAGTCATAAAAATCCATATTGACGAGGTGTCGAATAGACACCTTCTTATTGCAAATAACGATTTGTCAATGTTTTGCTGCAGCAACAAATTCGTCAACATTTAACACGAAAAAAAGTGGAATGTCGCCGAATTAGTTTCTTCAAAAAGTTTTCCGCGCATATATACGGATGGTGTCGAATAGTCATAAAAATCCATATTGACGAGGTGTCGAATAGACACCTTCTAATTGCAAATAACGATTTGTCAATGTTTTGCTGCAGCAACAAATTCGTCGACATTTAACACGAAAAAAAGTGGAATGTCGCCGAATAAGTTTCTTCAAAAAGTTTTTCGCGCATATATACGGATGGTGTCGAATAGTCATAAAAATCCATATTGACGAGGTGTCGAATAGACACCTTCTAATTGCAAATAACGATTTGTCAATGTTTTGCTGCAGCAACAAATTGGTCGACATTTAACACGAAAAAAAGTGGAATGTCGCCGAATAAGTTTCTGCAAAAAGTTTTCCGCGCATATATACGGATGGTGTCGAATAGTCATAAAAATCCATATTGACGAGGTGTCGAATAGACACCTTCTTATTGCAAATAACGCTTTGTCAATGTTTTGCTGCAGCAACAAATTCGTCGACATTTATCACGAAAAAAAGTGGAATGTCGCCGAATAAGTTTCTGCAAAAAGTTTTCCGCGCATATATACGGATGGTGTCGAATAGTCATAAAAATCCATATTGACGAGGCGTCGAATAGACACCTTCTAATTGCAAATAACAATTTGTCAATGTTTTGCTGCACTAACAAATTCGTCGACATTTAACACGAAAAAAAGTGGAATGTCGCCGAATAAGTTTCTTCAAAAAGTTTTCCGCGCATATATACGGATGGTGTCGAATAGTCATTAAAATCCATATTGACGAGGTGTCGAATAGACACCTTCTAATTGCAAATAACAATTTGTCAATGTTTTGCTGCAGCAACAAATTCGTCGACATTTAACACGAAAAAAAGTGGAATGTCGCCAAATAAGTTTCTGCAAAAAGTTTTCCGCGCATATATACGGATGGTGTTGAATAGTCATTAAACTCCATATTGACGAGGTGTCGAATAGACACCTTCTAATTGCAAATAACAATTTGTCAATGTTTTGCTGCAGCAACAAATTCGTCGACATTTATTACGAAAAAAAGTGGAATGTCGCCAAATAAGTTTCTGCAAAAAGTTTACCGCGCATTTATACGGATGGTGTTGAATAGTCATTAAACTCCATATTGACGAGGTGTCGAATAGACACCTTCTAATTGCAAATAGCAATTTGTCAATGTTTTGCTGCATCAACAAATTCGTCGACATTTAACACGAAAAAAAGTGGAATGTCGCCGAATAAGTTCCTGCAAAAAGTTTACCGCGCATATATACGGATGGTGTCGAATAGTCATAAAAATCCATATTGACGAGGTGTCGAATAGACACCTTCTAATTGCAAATAACGATTTGTCAATGTTTTGCTGCAGCAACAAATTCGTCGACATTTAACACGAAAAAAAGTGGAATGTCGCCGAATAAGTTTCTGCAAAAAGTTTACCGCGCATATATACGGATGGTGTCGAATAGTCATAAAAATCCATATTGACGAGGTGTCGAATAGACACCTTCTAATTGCAAATAACAATTTGTCAATGTTTTGCTGCAGCAACAAATTCGTCGACATTTAACACGAAAAAAAGTGGAATGTCGCCAAATAAGTTTCTGCAAAAAGTTTACCGCGCATATATACGGATGGTGTTGAATAGTCATTAAACTCCATATTGACGAGGTGTCGAATAGACACCTTCTAATTGCAAATAACAATTTGTCAATGTTTTGCTGCAGCAACAAATTCGTCGACATTTAACACGAAAAAAAGTTGAATGTCGCCGAATAAGTTTCTGCAAAAAGTTTACCGCGCATATATACGGATGGTGTCGAATAGTCATAAAAATCCATATTGACGGGTTGTCGAATAGACACCTTCTAATTGTGTTATCTGTCAATGTTTCGCAGCAACAAATTTGTCGACATATAACACGAAAAAAAGTGGAATGTCGACGAATAAGTTTCTGCAAAAACGTTTACCGCGCATATATATGGATGGTGTCGAATAGTCATAGAAATCCATATTGACGGGGTGTCGAATAGACACCTTCTAATTGCAAATAACAATTTATCAATGTTTTGCTGCTGCATAAATTCGTCGACGTTCCACTTTTTTTCGTGTTAAATGTCGACGAATTTGTTGCTGCAGCAAAACATTGACAAATGGTAATTTGCAATTAGAAGGTGTCTATTCGACACCCCGTCAATATGGATTTCTATGACTTTTCGACACCATCCATATATATGCGCGGTAAACGTTTTTGCAGCAACTTATTCGTCGACATTCCACTTTTTTTCGTGTTAAATGTTGACGAATTTGTTGCTGCAGCAAAACATTGACAAATTGTTATTTGCAATTAGAAGGTGTCTATTCGACACCCCGTCAATATGGATTTCTATGACTATTCAACACCATCCATATATATGCGCGGTAAACGTTTTTGCAGCAACTTATTCGTCGACATTCCACTTTTTTTCGTGTTAAATGTCGACGAATTTATTGCTGCAGCAAAACATTGACAAATTGTTATTTGCAATTAGAAGGTGTCTATTCGACACCCCTTTAATATGGATTTCTATGACTATTCGACACCATCTGTATATATGCGCGGTAAACGTTTTTGCAGCAACTTATTCGTCGACATTCCACTTTTTTTCGTGTTAAATGTCGACGAATTTGTTGCTGCAGCAAAACATTGACAAATTGTTATTTGCAATTAGAAGGTGTCTATTCGACACCCCGTCAATATGGATTTCTATGACTATTTGACACCATCCATATATATGCGCGGTAAACGTTTTTGCAGCAACTTATTTGTCGACATTCCACTTTTTTTCGTGTTAAATGTCGACGAATTTATTGCTGCAGCAAAACATTGACAAATTGTTATTTGCAATTAGAAGGTGTCTATTCGACACCCCGTCAATATGGATTTCTATGACTATTCGACACTATCCGTATATATGCGCGGTAAACGTTTTTGCAGCAACTTATTCGTCGACATTCCACTTTTTTTCGTGTTACATGTCGACGAATTTTTTGCTGCAGCAAAACATTGACAAATTGTTATTTGCAATTAGAAGGTGTCTATTCGACACCCCGTCAATATGGATTTCTATGACTATTCGACACCATCCATATATATGCGCGGTAAACGTTTTTGCAGCAACTTATTCGTCGACATTCCACTTTTTTTCGTGTTATATGTCGACAAATTTGTTGCTGCGAAACATTGACAGATAACACAATTAGAAGGTGTCTATTCGACACCGTCAGTTCGGATTTTTATGACTTTTCGACACCATCCATATATATGCACGGTAAACGTTTTTTCAGCAATTTATTCGTCGACAACCATTTGTTGTGTTATATTTCGACGAATTTGTTGCTGCGAAACATTGACAGATAACACAATTAGAAGGTGTCTATTCGACACCGTCAATATGGATGTTATACGGTTTTCCAGTATTAGCAGACATCCATTTATTGTGTTATTTGTCGACGACGTTTTGCACCAATATGTTCGTCGACATTTTCAATGATTTTAATATTCGAAACCATCAATAACAAGTGGATCGCATTTATTCGGTTAGTATTTCAAAATAATTTTTGTTAAGTATTTTTTTGTAGTAGTCCATTTTTCAATTCATAGCGAGCGCCACAAAATTACAAGGCTACGGTGGCTATGGGAATTTTTTTAAATTTTAAACTGACTATAGATGAGATACGATGACTTTTGTAAGAATACTTGCTGTTTTTCATCACAAAATACTTGCTGATTAAATAGATTTAAAGTTAAAATTATTGTTCACTTTGCAGCGTACTTTTAATTTTTGTAGTGTGTGCGGACCATCAATTTCTGACGGATATAGAAAAAATAGAGAAGACATCAATGACCGACCTGGTACCTATTTATTTACCACTACACTGCTGGTTCACACCGACAATCCTATATATTAACTAGCTGACCCGACGAACTTCGTACCGCCTCAGAATCAATAAATGTTGTAATAAAAATAATAAAACATTTTTAGTACTTTTCCCACATAAAATGTTTTATTATTTTTATTATAATGCCATTCCACCAAGTATTGACAGTGAACATCTTAAAAGTGAATTAATGTTCTGTTAACTTGATAACTTGAAGCATGATGACTACCGAGTCAACCTTCAGTTGTAAATTGCGCGGTGGCAAGCCAGGCAGATCCAATAAGTTTAAAAATTAAGTTGGATAGTTGGTTGCTTCGTCTTCGTTTGTTACACGGTCGATTGATTTGAAGGAATGCAGTGGACCAACGATTTGATTTTGAATTGTGAAGTTTAAATGATCCACATCTTTGTTCTTCGCCGCAAGAATTGCTCGTTCACTCAACCAATTGTGATTTTTGTGATTAGATGTTCGGGAACATTTTGTTGAATGAAGTGAAATTGCAAAAATTCGGCGGAAACAAAATCAATCCGTTCGATTCGTTGAAAGGAACATGCCCGTTACCGATAGTCAGCAATTGCTTGGAGAAATCTTCGGCAGATAGATCGTTTAGCAATGCAACTCGCATGATTGTCGTCAGCTGAAGTTTCTTTACATAGCTCCAGAGTCGTGATTTGAGGTGAGCGTTTATTTCATCGGCAGCGGTCAATCTTGGAATGACTGGTAGTGTTTGGCGGAAATCGCCAGATAGTAGAATCATTGCGCCTATATAACATCTTGAGTCATTTCACAGATATTTCATAGTTTGATTGAGTGCCTCCAATGCGCATTTGTGCGCCATTGTCCATTCATCCCAGGTGATGATTTTACTTGATACCAAACTTTGGTCGTTGCTGAGTGTTTCGGAATCTTGCATGTCAGTTTTTCAGTCGTTTAAAGCAGTGCTCCGCAAGCGGTGTGCCGCGAGGCGATGCTGGGTGTGCTGCGGCGCGAATCTCTAATAAACGGAAAAAAACAAATAGTTTGGTCGATACTACAAAATATTTCTGATGACACTATCATAGAGAAGCAGAAATAATTATTTTTTGGTTGAAAGAATATGTTATATGTACAGTCTGCGCAAGAATGTTTCGCGCACCTTGCGAAAGTTCAGTTTTATATTTTAAAATATCGTTTAAGAGTACAGATGAATTATTTCTTTATAAATTTGTCTAAGCATGTACCCACATCTTAAATATAAGCGTTTTTACCGTTTTTAACATTTGGAACAGCTAATAATGAGCTTATGATAACCAGGGTAGTAGAATTAACAATTCGTTGTATTCATTACATGTTTTTTAGTTTAAATTAAATTTACAATTATTTTTTTACCAATTATTGATAACTTTTGACTTCCAGGGATCATTAAAAAGCGTTGAAAAAATCCACGTTTTCTTGAAAGCTTTTTATTTCAATTAATATCTTATTTCCCACTCTTAGCTTTTATGGGGGTAGTTATTTAAAAAAATAGACTTTTTTAGATTTCAAAGTGAAAAGACAGTCCATAAATAAAAATGGTAAAGAGATTTTGATAAAAAAAAAATTTTTTATCCATATGGTTCTTTTGTGGTATGTATCATATATAAACACAAACTTATGTAATTTCTGCATATTATGCATATTTTTACTTGGCGATAATAGGCACCAAAATTGCAGACCTTAAGCCCAAAAAAATAAATGAATTGAAAAAAGGTGTTTGAGGTGTTTAAAATAACCAAAAAAACCCAATTTATTTTTAAAAGAGTATAATTTCTTGCCATGGCAAATTACAGCCTCAATGAAAGCTAAGGGTGAGAAATTTGATATTTATTGGAATAGAATTTTTTAAAAAAACAAAGATTTCCTGGATGTTTAAAGTTAAAAATAATTAACAATTGATAAAAAAAATAATCGCATGTTTAAACTAAAATATATTCAATGAATACAACAATTTGTTAATTCTACTACCTGGGCTATCATCAATTCATTATTAGTTATTAAAAATTGTATCAAATGTAAAACCATTTATATTTGAGATGTGGATACATGCTTTGACATATTTGTAATGATATTTATCAAGATATAATTCATTTTTTTTCATTAAAGACATTTTAAAATACAAAACTGAATTTTCGCAAGGTGCACGAAACATTCTTGCGCAGTCTTACATACACAGAATACCCAAATCGATAAATGTTTGTTAGTATATATAGGTATGTATCATATGTAAACACAAACTAATGTAATTTCTGTATATTATGCATATTTTTACTTGTGATGTGCCGCGAAATTTTGGAGAACACGTTGGTGTGCCGTGGAAGATAAAAGGTTGAGGAGCACTGGTTTAAAGATTTAACGGCAATTTCAACACTGAATGAGTCGTTCGTCATCCTTCTATCAACGTGGCCGCCAGAAGAAGAAACTGATACAGCAATTTCGGATCTTGCACGAACTTCTTCTTCTTCTTTGGCCATGTTCGCTCCCTATGTGGAGCATATGGCCGCCACGCGGCACCTCCATGTTTCCCTGTCTCCCGCCAATAGCTTTGCTTCCTCCCATGACATGCCAGCATCCCTCAGTTCCGCCGAGTACATCCTATGGATAGTACCCGACGGACGTCCAGGACGCCGGAATCCCACCGGTCGAAAGAAGAGGCAGGCAGGATTGAGGCTTTCCGGAGGCATCCGCAGCACGTGACCCAGCCAGTTCCAACGTCTCTCCATAACCACTGACGTGACGGGACGCTGTCTTGTACGCTCCCTTATCTCTGAATTCCTCACAAAATCAAACCACCTCACCCCCATTATCCGACGCAAGCATCTGTTCTCGAAGCTCAGTATACGGTTTTTCTGAGTCTTCGTCAGGTGCCATGATTCGCAACCGTAAAGCATTACCGGCAGAATGCAAGCGTTGAACAAGTGGCATTTGGTTTTAATCGAGTACAGCTGTGTGTCCCAGACAGTCCGCATTGAGTTGAATGTGGCTCCAGCCATTCCTAAACGAATGGCGAGCTCGTTTTTTTTACTACCGTCTTCGGGGATATGTACGCCGAGGTATCTGAAGCTGTCAACCCTCTCGATGATCTGTCCCGCGCTGGTAAGGGTCCTATCAGAGTCATGACAGGTTTGGTTACACATCACATTGGTCTTACTAGTATTAATTAACTTGCACGAACAGTCACTATAATCAATGACATGAGGAATATCTTCCCAGCTCCACCGGGCGCATCGAGGAAAAATGAGCCACCATTTCCATCATCAATTACCTTCATTGACGTATCGTAAATTTCCTTCTGTTGAGGGTTCAACAGTGGTACATTCGTTCGAACTGATTGGTTCAATGCATCTCAATCATATTCACATTCATGTTCCGATTCTCGATTGAAAGCGTCGTTCATTCCACGATCTGGCGTTGGCATTCCCAACTTGACTAACAAACTGCCGCACATAAAGAAACACATGTTTTCGATCAAAAGCAAAGCCTGGTTATGTATCTCTTCATCCATCTCGAGATCGGGATTCCCTAAACTGACACGAATTCGATGTAAAATGTATTCGGACATGTCATCCTTGTACTTGTTCCACAGTTCACGGGGATTCGATGGGAAGCATGTCAAAATGATGATAGAAAATAATGTGCGTATCTGACTTGGAGATTCAGAAACAATTTCTTCAGCGATTGTCATGTCCCAATGAGTATCATTTTCAAGCAAATTGAGCTGTTGACATGCAAGTAGAAGCATTCGTCATTTTTCGGATGAACTGTGTACATGCGACCAAGAGCATCAGTAGTCATTCGGATGAGCAGGAACCGCATCGCCTTGCTTTCGACGTTAAAATTTCTTCGATGTAGCTTTCCAAGTGTAATAACGTGGCATCTCAAAGTAGAGCAACGTTCGTGCAAACAGCGTAATATTGTTGTCAAAAAAATTATCATACCTAATTATAAACATAACCTTATTTCAATATTATCCGATTTTCTTTCGTTTTTATTTCATATCATTGATATTTTTTTATTCTGATCCATACTCTAAATTTAAAATTATTTAAAAGTCAATCGTACGCAAAAGAAGCAGAAACAAATGAATATAGGAAAAATTGCCATCTAGCGGATAAAATCTGCATACAATGACATTTTCATTATTTCAAGCTGTTCGCCATTTGAAAACTGTATGAGAATATTAATTTTCATCATAATTTATTTTCCGTGATATTTTTCCGATCTTTTAATGCTTATTCTAGGCGGATACGAATTTAATAAATCAAAGATCATTAAAATCAGCCAAGTTATACGTGGTGTAACAAGCCCCACTTTGTTTTATGTATATAGATAGCCGATAATGTCTGTTTGTTTGTTTTTTTGAGTAAGTGAGTGAGTGAGTGTAAGGTGTCCCCGATTTCCCACCTTCCAATCTCCACTTTTTTATTCATACTAAATTTATATATTAATAGTCGATAAAATAATCACTCGCTTTTCACTTTTCAAAAATGTGTGCGTACTGATGTCCTCGAGTCTTTTTCTTCTTCTACGAAATGTATTTTGTTTGCGTACTTGAAAATTAATAGTTAATAAATAAAATTAAATTAAATTAAATTAAATTAAATTAAATTAAATTAAATTTAATTAAATTAAATTAAATTAAACTAAATAAAATTAAACACAATGCAACAAAAATCTCACGTTGCTGGGCAACGGGCTTACAGCTAGTATTAATTAATTTGTCAAATCATGCCACAAAATATAAAAATCTAGTAAGAAATGAATTTTATGATAATTGTATAATAAATATTTTTATCCTATTGCGTTGTACTGTATCTCTTTAGAACCGATCATTTGCATATTTTCTAAAACAGTGCTTCCCAACCTGTGGGCCGCGGCCTCTCAGGGGGCCGTAGGATTTCTTGCAGGGGTCGCGAAATTTAGTAGAAACTACAAAAATCTATATATTTTAGTCTATCAAATTGGCGTTTCCCATATTGGGGGGCGCGGAATTTCTTAAGAGGGCCACCGGATTGGATTGGATAGAAAACGAGTTTTTGTGACAATCTGAGTATACCAAATCGCAGATTTCAAATTCCTCGGTGAGCTAAAAAAAAAATAAACGAGTTTCTGTGTCAATCTGAGGAAAAAGTGTAAAGTAGGTTGAGGTTCCCAACCTATTTCGGACGGCGACCCCTTTTTATAAAAGCAATGTGACTAGCGACCCCCCGCCCCAGAAATTTGAATCCTCGATTTACTTTTTGCCCGGATTGTCTCCGAAGCTCCTTTTTTTTTAGCTCACCAAAGAATTTGAAATCCTCGATTTGCTATATTTTTAAATCTAAAAATAATTGGCGACCCCCAGGTTGGGAACCCGTGCCTTAAAATCATGATTTTAGATCTTCTTTTTTTGTCATATGGCGACCTCTGATACCATACAACGAAGGTTCTATCATGATTTTAGCTTTTTTTCGGTCGTTAAACGACATCTGTTAAGGAATAGTGCAAGCTACATTATGATTATCGTTTTCCTTTCGGTCGTATTATGACTATGAATGTAGTTAACCCACGAAGAACGAGCGTGACCATATGGTAACGCTTGACAGGCGTCCCTATTAATCTCCCTGTTGATCCCGTTTCTACCTAAATATCGTCGGCTTTACTTAAAATCGGTTGACAAAGATATTGACTTTAGTAATTCCTGAGCTGCAGGCACGAAAGTACATTCCTAAGGCAGACGCGATTATTTGAATTTACGGTTGAATTTTAAAAATCAAAATGGACATTTCAAAATTGTAAGTACAAGTTTTATTTAACTTTTAAAATATTTACGCTACTAATAATAATACATCTCTACTAAGAATTGATTGATCTAAATATTTTATATCGTAAATATGTTTTAATATTTTCCGTGTAGCTGTATTTCAACCCCAAATGTGAGCGTGACCATATGGTGACGCTCGTCCTTACCCATGACAAATTATTTCGAAAGTTTTTTTTAAATATATTTTTTTTTTAGTTTATTTTTGTTGAATGTAATAATCATAGCCTCACATTTTTAAAATTATTTTAGATCTACCAAAGATTTGACTGTTGGAGAGGTTATAAATTTATTAGAGCAGCCTGCGACTAGCGAAGACGATGATTTTGAAGATTTGGAGGCGGATATTTTCATTTGTCCTCCTGAATCGAATGTTTTGACGGATGAAGACAGTGCTGATGAAGACGACGGAGGGTATCTTGATAACCTGAGTGGTCGTCAACTTGCTGCGTGTGCGGAAATTCGTTTTGCACGGAATCGTATAGGCAAAGAAGATTTTGAAAGTTTCAAATCATCGAGTGAACGAACATGGATTGATGGGGACTTAGAGCATGTGGACAATAAAAGTGAATTCTCTGAGGAAATGTATTCTAAATAATCAACTATGTCTCCTACAGATTTATTCGAATTATTTTTTGGGGAAGAAATAATCGCGCTTTTATTGAAAGAGACCGAAAAATATGCTGCATTTAGAAACTCGCCAAATCCTGCAGTGAAATCTGAAGAGCTCAAATGTTTTTTGGGAGTTTTAATTTTATCTGGGTACAATAAATTACCAGGAAAAAAATATTATTGGGACACGAAAGATGACATGCATAACAAAATGGTAGCAGATGCAATGAGAAGAGACCGATTCATCCAAATAATGCGATTTATTCACGCGGCCGACAATAATAAAATCGACATCAACGATAAAATGTGGAAACTTCGGTCAATGATTAACATTTAAAAAAAAAAAATTTGGAAAATTTTGTGCCCTAAGAGTATCTTGATTATGATGAATCGATGATAAAATATTATGGGCATCATGGTTGCAAACAATTTATTCGAGGCAAGCCTATAAGGTTTGGATATAAAGCCTGGTGTTTGAACACAGACTACGGTTATCTTATAGACTTCGAGATTTACCAGGGAAAGAATCCAAAGGCCGTTACGGCATATGAAACCGCATTCGGAAAATGCGCAGCTCCAATGGTAAATATGTTAGAAAACCTGCAAAAAAAGCCGTATCAAATTTACATTGATAATTTATTTACAGGATTTAATTTGCTAGCATACTTAAAAAAAAGGACTCAGCTGTACAGAGACGATACGTGCAAATCGTTTACCGAAAGACTGTCCAATATCAAACATAGCCGACATGAAAAAAACTAAAAGAGGTACATTTCAAAGTAAAGTAGAGTGGGGAGACGGAATATTCGTTTGCCGATGGATGGATAACTCGGTTGTAACCATCGCTTCGACGACACATAGCGTGGCTCCGCTTGGCCAAGTAAAAAGATATTCACCGAAAGAAAAAAAATTCATCATCGTTCCTCAACCGTCAGTCTTCAGCCATTATAATAAGCACATGGGAGGTACCGATAGAATGGATGAAGATATCGGAATGTACAGGATTTCTGTGAGAGGAAAGAAATGGTGGTGGCCTATTTTTATAGGGTTCATTGATGTGTCCATGAACAATGCCTGGCTTTTGTACCGGAAGTCAGTTAAAAAAATTGGCGCAAATATACCTGACGAGGTATAAAATAACAACAAAATCAGCAGGAGGGTCGACCTCGTCAGGTTCAATCAACACACGAGTCATTCCTGATATACGATATGATGGCTTTGATCACCTGGTGGGATCCACAGACGATAACAAAAGAAGGAGATGCCTAGGGGATGATTGTAAATCAGTTATAAGGACTAAGTGTGAAAAATGTGATGTGGGCCTTTGTATATTTTGTTTTTCAAAATTCCATCGAAAAAAATAACAATAAACTAATATTTTTTGTGTTCTGCGATAATGATATCATTTGTTTTTGATTTCTTTAGACTCTTTATTATTATTACTCGTAATTAAATTTATTACATACTTGATTACTATTATTTGTATTGAAATCTATGTTTGTTCATTATGTTTATGTGATTATTACTATGATAATAATTATACATATAATTTTAGTGTTTTTTTTTACTTGAATTATTATATTCGCTTTTTTTGTATCTACTTAAAAACTATTTCGTTATATTTCTTTTATGTAAGACTATTTCAATATATTATTTTTATTATATTCGACAAAACGATTGCTTTTTTCTTCTTGCGTTCCCCAAAATACGCCGTGGACAATTATTTAAAAACTCAATGCTCAAGATTCTTTATTTACAAGCGAGTTGATTTTGAATTATGATGTTTTATGAATGATTTTAAAACTAAACAAATGCATATTTTGAGTATTGGCGCCGTGATATGCAAACAAATATTTGCCGCGCGCGTTTACAAAATACACGTACCCTATAAGGACGAGCGTAACCATATGGTCACACGGCTTTTCTATATGAAAACGATAAATTTTATTTTTTTAATTATTTTTCCTAGATATAAAAAGTAGTCTGATGATCAAAACCAGTTAAAAAAATTATTATTTCGAAAAAAAAAATCCTCGTCTCTGGAGGGTTAATACCAGAAAAAATATAACATTATTTTTAATACAAAATCAAAATTCCTTCATTTTGAAATGATGACGTTATAGTTTCATACTTATTGAAATTGTAAATTTAATATTGAACTTGAATTTTTTTTGTGACGCCAATTTGGAACCGATATTGCAAAAATACCTAAGAAAAAATTCAGGAGTTGAGCTGGGAGGTTCAGCCACACCCTCCATATTCCCCAGACCTTACTTCTTCTGATTATTTTTTATTCAGATTTATGAAGCACACTCTAAATGAAAAACGTTTTCGTATCGACAGACGTCGAAATCCACCTAAATGAGTATTTTGAATCCAAGCTGGAATTTTTTTTTTTAATCGAATTGAAAAACTGCAGTTATGAAGATTATATTTGAAAAATATATTGAATATAAATAAACTGCTAGATTTATTATAAAAATTGCGATTTCTTTCTGGTCCCCCTAATACATTCTCTATATTTCAGAAAATATTTGTACCAAGTCTTAAAAAGTGGACTTAACCCAAAACCATTAATTCAGAAGTAAAACAAGCCCATGAGAATTAATCTATTTTAACAGCTTAACGACCGTGGACGCGTATTTGAGTCTTTGAAAAACAAATGTTGCTGGTCGGCGAACACATATATGCGTATAGGTGAAGTATCTGAAAGCTAAGAAAATTAAATTTTGTAAAGATATCTCAATTTGCTTACAAATTATAGTGAATTTAGTAAAATTATAATTTGCGAATTTATCGCAAAATTTTATTTCGCCAGGTGAAATTTTATAAAAAAAATGTGCGGTCGTTAAGCTGTTAATATCGTTGAAGTGTGAAAGCTGTTCCTGTTGTCTTTATTTTTTCCTGATGTGTTTCCAACGGTAAATAAATATTTGTGAGCTGGATAACCTTCATCAATTTCTGAATTCTAAGTAACCATCCGCATCACCGATCAATCAGGAGTACGGAAGTTTCTGTGTGCTGAAGAATCATGTTCAGAAACATGCGTCCGCCGTATTTCTTATATGAACCTTATTTTATCTAGGTATATTTTTTTTCTTTATACGTGTCTTAGAGTTAAGCTTGAGCTAAACAATCAACTTACCCCTTATTAAATTTCAAACCTGCTTTCAGAATTCTCGACGCAACAGATCTGGAGTTTCCAAGCTATGGACATACATATATACATAGACATACTACCTGTCAACGGTGCTGACTCGGCGGTTTGACATTACAGCGGTGTTGCAAATAAAACAATCTTCATTGAATTTTTTAGTTTGTATATTGTTAGCTAATAAATTATTTTACAAATGTATTTTCAGACAGAATTTTCACCCAATTTCATGTAGTGATCTAGCTGTGGGAAATGCACAAAGATAGAAGATGAATGAGAATGAGATGCGATGAATACCTAAATTTGCATTATTTAAGTTTAAACCAGTTTTAGAGATATTGTGGTGTAAAATAAACAGACTACAAAAATATATCATTTCTGTAGGAAACTTTTTCATTGAAAGTTAGTATAGACAAAATTGATATTCATGCAAGCAGTTTATTTATTTCCATTCACTTTTTTTTACTTAAAAGGATTAAAACAATTGTTTCAAAAATTTCCCACAACAGGATTATTAAATCTATTCCTTAATGATAGATAAACAATCCTAAAGCGAAAGTTGCATCGGTGAGTTTGGCAAACCAATGTTAATGATGTTTTATGGAAGGACCGGCCGCCGAGTTATCCGTCAGTCATTTTTGGTAGATCATACCATATTTGCAATTATCATCAGAAAATGAAAGTATGCAAGTGACACAGTGTGTAAAATTATGGATAGTACATTTTCTACTGTCCAGTTCATAATTTATGACTTCTTTATTACATACAAGCTTCATGATATTCCATAAAATATAAGAAAAAACATGAAGACGTTTCCTTGTGCTCGAGTAACCAATGTAATCTTTCAAAATAATCATAATTTTTTTCAAAATTCTTCAATAAACAATTTGTTTTTATTAAAAACTGTTTTTTTTTTATTGAAACTAGTTAATCCAGTGATTTCCAACCTGGGAGGCGTGGGCTGATGCAAAGGGAGGAGCGAACAGTCCAAAATATTTATTTACCTTTCAAAACGTGTCTTTATTACTATATGAAATAAAGGATGGGGAGGCGCGAAGATATTTTTTTCATCAAAGGGAGGCGTAGTACCGTAAAGGTTGGAAACCACCGAGTTAATGTATTATATATCACCTCAATGATAAAAAGACATCCTCAGTGACGTCTGAAAGTCACGTCTTAAATGAGAAAAAATGATATGCAATCATCATTAACTCACCTACGAGACCTGCTGCTGCCGTATTAATTTTTCTTGCGATAAATTGTTTAGTCAATGAACTGATAAATAAGGAGGATGTTGATATATGAGGGGATAAATGGAAACAAAAACTACTCATAAAATTTCTAAACTGCCTCATCGATGACAAAAGATCACATTTTTATTAAACCATATCTGTTCCCAATGTGGAGCATGTGGAAATCTAATGAAGCTCATATCAACAGTAATTGATATAGAATAACAAGCAATTTTCATGAAAGATTCTTGTTATTCAGTCGTTCTCTCTTTCTCTTTCAGAGATAGTAGGGATAGAAGGGACCATGACAAAACTGTTCCCAATGTGGAGCATGTGGAAATCTAATGAAGCTCATATCAACAGTAATTGATATAGAATAACAAGCAATTTTCATGAAAGATTCTTGTTATTCAGTCGTTCTCTCTTTCTCTTTCAGAGATAGTAGGGATAGAAGGGACCATGACAAAACTTGAGGTCGCTCTCACTGTGAACTATTTTTTTGAGATCAGTCGTGTGGGAAGCAACTTTAGATATCACAAACATCCACGCCTTCGTGTTGATACATAAATTCACACCTGAAGACACCGCCATAGAGGATGACACTGACAATTTAGCTACAACCCAGCATTTGACAAACCAAAATGTCTGTTTACCTGATTTACGCTGATTTCAATAGCTTGATCTGTAACTGACGAATTCTGAAGAGAAAAATATTTTTTTCATCAACCTTGAGCCTTCCTTCAGACAGCATCGTGATGTCATGTTCGTAGAAATTCTTGTTTATATTGGCAAAAAACTGAACCGAGTCTGATTTGAACAAATGATAATCTGCGGTCAGGACTAGGCGGAGGATGTGGCAAGACACCCCACCCTGACTGAGCTTCGATAGTTTTTGTCGAGCGATCAAAAATATGGTGGTCATGATAAAATGCAATACCTTCACGATTTGCCAATTTGGATTGTTTTTCTTGAATAAATTGCTCAGATTAGTTAGTTTCGAATGCAGTCTGAATTGATTGTTTGAAAAAAAACAAAATACTACGAAAATGAGTTTTTGATATTCTATTTTTCAACTTACGGCAAATAGAAGCTTCACTACAGATCGATTCAACGTTTATTGAACGACAATCAAAGAACCAACTATCAAATGACAATCTGAGTTTAACATTTCAAATACGTAAATATACTTAGAATGTAACTAAATCCATTCTAAGGATAAAATGCTACTTAGTTGCCAGATAGAATATGTATTTCGAAAAAAAATGATTTACACAGTAACTGCATGTGACTCAAAACATTAGAGAGAAATAGTTTTTTTTTCAATTTAACCGCCTCATATGTGGAAAAACTCTTAAGTACAGATCCATTTCACTCATTATTTTGTCAGCAGTAAATCTCTATCCAACACCAAACAGTGCGTTGAATAGAGCAGGGTTTCCCAAACATTTTCTGGAATGGAACACTTCGTTCGCAAGTTCGGAAAATATAACGGAACACTTAGCTGAATTTTTAAGATTTTGTTTTTAACTGTGTTGCAGCGTATAAATCCATTCCATTTTTTTTCGGAACACCTACTCTGGCTCCGCGAAACATAGTTCGGGAAACCCTGGAATAGAGCATTAAAATAATTACAATCATTAGTAATCCAAATACAATATATTTGAAAATCAGTGATTCTCATAAAAAAATATAACAAAATATCATTCATACACATTGGAATAAAAAAAAATGATAAAGTTCTACCACTGGCTCTTTTGATAAAATACAGTTTGCACTCTTACCAGAATGCTGAAAAGTATTCCAGCGGTCTTTGGTCGGTAGTCGACTCTGATGATCAAATGTGATGTTGTCCTTTCTTCGCGAGCGTAGCGCTCTATCTAAAAAATATGCACATTTCGATTCGCACTGACACCCTATTAACTGCGTTACAAAGTATAAATTATCTCCATTGTCGAACGTAGCCTCGAAGAGTCGCTTTCCGTAAAGGTGGAGGCCTCCTATGGAACGGAGAGGCGCGGCTGCCCCCGACCGCAGACGTGCTTCTTGAAGGCGTGCTTGCTTCCGGTCTGCAGGTCGCACACTTCGCAGCGATAGAAAGTTATCTGCTGGCGACTGGATTCGTATTTTTGTCCGTGGTGATCTTTCTCAGAAAGACCCGAACTCAAATCTGGCGAATAGAATTAAAGAATAAGCGCAGGAAAAAATCGGCTGGACTTCAATCTGAAAAATGGCTACATTCCAAACAGACCAGTACATCACCAACATTAATTTACATGTGTGTAGTTCAAACATTATTTTAACCGCTCGGTTAAGGCGAAGCGAAATATCGCTCTTTCTGTTGTCTTCTAGTTATGATGTCACATGTAAGTTTGTGCGATTGCTAATCAACTGTTCTTGTTGCAATATGTTTGGAAAGCATATACAAACATATTCAATATAAAACAATATATTTTTAATTACATTTCTGTTATTTATTTTTAAAAAAACCATTCCCAAATTATTTTCTCTTAATTTGTTTTCGGCCACAGAATTTTTATTTATGTCACCTGTACAATAAATTTTTAACACTAACATAATATTATCTTTATAAAATATTCATTCATATCAAACATGGATGACACGAGAATTTTTTGTTTGCAGTTTAAGGTTTACGAAAAAATAAATATAGGTACATAAATAGGACGTTACTTTCGGTTCGGGTCCATAGATGTAAAACGACCGTGAGCCCATCCTTGCACCACTATAGTAGTGTCCGGTTGCTTGATTTTTTTTACACAATTCGGGCAAAATTAATTCTCAGAAACTATTAAAACCACATGTGTGATAGATAGTAGGTGTTTTATACCTTATAACATTTTTAGTTTTTCGTGTTATAAAGATTGTTTTCCCGATATGATTTAAATCGGTATAAGTGTTGTTTTTTCATCGCTCGGTTTAAATCAGGGTTGTGGAGTCAGAGTTGGAATCCGAGTCGAGGTATTTTGGCCGGAGTCGGTGTCAGAGTTGTGAAAAATGAGGGCTTGAAATATTTTTGAAAAATATATTTAACGATGTGCATTCAAACAAAATAGTCCTAGGTGTTGGCATTGCATGCTCGGCTGACTAAGGATGATCTGATGGTATACATATATTTAAGTTACAATGAAATTATTGTCGTCTTTTTTTTTTCGACTCCACAGCCCTGGTGTTAATTCAATTATTTAATCATTTTATTATCTTTTGTATAATTATATTAAAAGATTTTTAGTTTATCATGTTATTTTTTTTTTCCAATGTGATAAAAATTTATTTAAGGGTTGTTTTTGCAAAGATAAATCCCGAAAATCATACCGCCATAATAAATTACAATGTGTAAAATATAAAATTTCTCCACTACTTAAGTAATTTAGAAGAGACAATTGATGCGCGACTACTAGAGGTCTGCACGGGCCCGGCCTGTGGGCCGGGTTTGGGCGGGTAAGCGCAATTGAGATTCGGGCTCGGGCCAGGCCCGGGTAAGGAGTTTATTCTTCAGAAAAATATTTCAGACTATGTTTGTGTCATAAGTCAGCCATGATGATTTTAATTATTACCAGTTCTATAGTGAATTGTAAATTTGTAAAAAAACAGGTTTTTTTCGGTCTGTTGAGTATAAATCCGGGCTTCGGGTCGGGTTTGGGTAACAATTGTGGTATTAGACTCGAGCCCAGGCCGGGTCGGGTCCGAGTCTTTCGGGCTCAGGTCGGGTAATTTTGTAAAATTTCGGCCCGTGCAGACCTCTAGCGACTACACACAACTTCTTTGAGTGAAAAATTCTTTTGCCACAAAAAATAAAGTTGAGACATTTGCGGATGAATTTATATTTAATTTGCTAACCTTCCTCTGACTCGATTTTATCGACTGAGATTCTGGAATTGCTGTGACTTCTCGCAACGTGCCGAACCATCTAAAATAAAACAAAATAATCTTTTATTAACCTTCACACATTACTTATTGTTTCTCTAAACACTAAATAAAGCCATAGTTAATAAATTTAATGTTATTTAATTAATAATAAATATCAGTTTAATTTATCCTAATTAACGTTTTAAAAACCCCAGATTGTTTATCGTTCTTCGAAACACAAGTCATATTTAATAAGTGTAATATTATAATTGTAATTTGAATAAGGATGTTGAGCGAATAACATGATGCATTGTGTATCTCTTTGGAGCCAGTATATATAGCTGAGAAAAATGTAAGTTTAACTTAGTTCTGATGATGGCGAAAGCCAAAATAACTATCAACCAATAAATATAAAAACTGTAGAACTAAATACGTTGCTATTTTTACCCTAATATATCTTAACATTTATTATTTAGAATTATGATGTATGATATATATAGCAAGATGTTTTCTGTAAATAAAAGAACTTATAACTGTACAAAATCAGTGAGTTCATAGTGAAAGTAGGGCGAACAGATAGTGACAAGATTGACCTGCAGTTTTGAGGTGGCCTTGAAGTTACACATGGTACAGTGCGTGACGGCAGCGGGCGAGTTAGAAGAGGAAGACGGCGAAGGAGACGAGAGAGAAGAGGAGGGAGCGGAGGACTGAATCTTTCCCAGATTTCTGAAGCGACCCGCTCCGCCCGACGCCTGGTGAATGGACTGAAACATGAAAAATAAGAATCAGCCCGCGGGCAATCTGAGCAAATTGGCTGCCAGTATTAAGTTTCTAAATTTGCGTGTTAAAACTTGAAATTTCAGTCTTTGCGGTCACCACTGTCGGCTTCAGTTGCGGTGTTCACGGGTTTGATTTCCACTAATCAAAACAGTGTTATCCTAAAGTCATATTTTTACCTTATGTAACCTGCACATCTACTTCTAATTATAGGTAAAGAGACAGTCAATATAAACCGATCAGCTGGATCAGCGCAATAAGAAGCGCCGAGAGGCAGTAAGAGGGCACTCACCCTGTGGGCCGTCAGCTCTTTGATGGCATTACATTTGAAGTCACACAATTTGCAGCTGTAGAGAAACATTTTGAATTTGCTGGTATCAGTAGGCAGAATAAATTCACCGCGCTTCCGTCTCCTGAAGTCCAAAAAATTCAAGTCAAACATTTAAAGTCATCCTAACACTATTAACACACTATAAGCGGGCTCTGTTAATAACTAACTGGTATGTACAGCAGCCGAAAATTAGCGGCAGGTGAAAAAAAAATCAAATTTGCAATAATCGCTCTATCTTCCAAACCAGTAGTTATTTTTGAATGAAATTTTGAATGCATACTTATAACATGTAGCTGCTTACTTCTGCATTTGTTTTTCAATGAGTAATTTAAAGTTTAATCTTCACCTGAATATTCAGATAAATTATCGGCAAATATTTCGTCATCACTTTCGTAATTTTCTGTAGCCATTTTTTACGGTTTAAAAATATGTAAATAAAACATAAATGAATTATAAAGATGTATTTCAAAACTAAATTTAAATCGGGGTCGTTTCAAAATCTCATAAAAAAATTTCAAGAGTAAGTGATTCACATAATATGAAGTGTTGGTACGTAAAGGAAATGAAGTATTATTATTGTTTGGTTGATGTATGTGTAAGCTGTAAATGTCCTCAAGAGATTGGTATATAATAATCATATGAAATAGTCGAGTAGATATATCGAATCCAGTTTTAAAGCGGAGCCGGCGCAAAAGGTAGAACTACCTTTCCGGCCGTTAAGCAACAGTTGAGCTAGCGGGTAGAACTACCTTTCCCGCTCTTTGTGTGTTAATGGATTAAAGGAGGAAAAAATTGTAAGTAAAGAAAATGGCGAAATTATCAATTTTTTTTATGTAGTGCTTATTGGCCGCTAGGGATTCTGTGTCGAGGCGTCCCGGGACTTTTAAGGTTTTTTGCTGTCTTAAGTCCCGGGACTTAAGACAGCCAAATTGTACATTATAATTTAAAAAAAACCATTCTAACAAAATAAAATTGGATGCAAGCAATCGCTAATGTGACCTAAAAAGTTAATTTTGACTTAAAATAAATTTACATTGGTGTCTATCCTCGAGGTCAGTTTTAAAAAAAATGCATTATATTCAGGCTAAGGATTAAAGGCCGGGGTTTTAACAAAATTAAGTATGCACATATAAAAGGGATCTTATAAAAGAAACAGCTGTTTGGATTTATATATTGTAATACGAAACAACCATTTTTGATGGGTAGAGACATGCAGAAATACAAAAAAAAACTTAAGACACGTGTTTGCTTAACTATTGTTGTAGCATGGGATAATCGCACAGAATTCCAAGAAATAATGGAACCGATAGTTATTTTTAGAAAATTATGCTATAAATCAAGGCCGCTTATAAATGTTTTATTAGCAATGGTTCAGCTGGGACTAATTGATTTTCGAAGAGAATACACGAAAGATCAATGTTTTGGAAAACCAATATCAGTTTGTCTCCTGACTGAAATACGGAAATAATTGACTACAACGTCTTTTATCCGTGGAAAAAGATATCGAGGTATCTGTAGAAAATATCGATGATGAGATAAGTATTGCAGAACTGTAACTGGAAGAAGAATTAAATAGACAGATTACAAAAAAACAAAAGATTTCTCCATTAAAAACGAAAAAACTAAACGAATTTAAGATTTTCAAATCAACTGGAGAACGGACACAAAGATTTTTATATAAAGCTTTGCTAAACATTAAACCAACATCGACTGAAAATCTCTCTGAGTTCTCTACCATGATAGGTTGATAACCCCTGCCTTATAAGTATAAATCTGCAACCGTCCAGGATACTGGAATCCCATCAGTCAGAAGAACAGGCTAAATAGGAAGAATAAGCAATGATTAAAGCTATCCTCTGAGGAGGGTGGAAACACAATAAAGCAGCTCACTTTTCACCTAGAGATAGCTGGAGCTACACTTCATTCAATGCAACAGTATGGGACAAGCACGTGTACTCGGTTACAGCGTAATGCTATTTGTTCCAAGCATGAAGTTTATCGGCGCTAAACAAATCATAGTACAAGGAGATCTAGTTATCTGAGAGCTATCGGTACTGAAAAAATACCTCTTAAAGCAAGTCTGCTAAAAACGGGGACCAAAATTACTTAGTAAATAAGATGGATTTATTTTTTTCTGTTTTAAAATTGTTAGACTGTAACTTTTGCGTTTACTTCTCTGGGTTGATATTGAATCAATTCTTCCCCGGAAACTCGCGGAGATCCTAATTTGAGATTTTTTGCATTCTTCCACAAATTCATAACTGCAGGGACTAACAGAGGACAGGGATAACAGAGGACAGGGATAACGAGGACCCTCAATACTAAAAAAGACTGTACATTGAGCTTCAACAATAGAGATTTGAGTAGAATATCTAGGTTTACGTGGTTTGTCTGAGTGAAATATTTGGAAATAAGAGATAGCTTCCTGTTACATCAGCGATGGAAGTAACCTGAACATGCCCTACAGATGCTTTCAGAGACTCGAACCTGGTGGCAACATTTTTGCTTAACGACTCATCTACATGCTACTGTACAAAAGTGTGGAAAAATAAATTGGGATTGACGCTGTCTTAAAAAAAGATTAAGAGGCAGTATCGAGGAGATGAGAAGTGGCAATGAATACTCGATTTTTTTTTACCCATGTCCGCTCCCAATATGGAGCATATGGCCTCCTAATGGAGGTATCTCAACAGAAGTTTTTCTACGAGAACTGTTTGTTACTCAGTCGCTCAACCTCACTTTTTTCAAAGTGAGTAGTAGGGAAAGCAGGATAGGGCTAGAATAGGACTAGTGGTTAACTATTGCTGCACCCAGTTATTGAAGAATAAGGATGGGAGGAAAGGAAATAATGTGAATTGACATCACAAACACCCAGTCTTAGATCACAACATTGAATTGAATAATTCTAAAATTTACTGTGTTGCTTAAAACTACTCAGGCGACAGGCGACAAGGATCCGACTAGTTCAGCTTTTATTATGTACCACTGTAACCCAATTTACAGCAACAATAATCATAAACTGACTTAATCGTGAGCAAACATACCCTGTGTTGGAAGCGGCAGGTGTCAGTCCTTCAGGGCCAGCGGTGAAGTAGACTAGAGGCACCTGATCTCTCTCCACAACTTGCACATATTGCACTGGAAACGATGCCAAAAATATGATTAATTTTTACAATATGAATCCTATCCCACTTTTATAAATAAATAATGCAAAAATTACCAGTTTTGTATGAATTATAATATATGTATTGGATTATGTATGTTTTTTAGATATCAATGATTAGATATAATAGGGTAAAAATATCAACATATTTAGTTATACAGTTTTTTTATAATATTAGTTTATTTCAGCGTTAGCCATCGTCAAAACTATGTTTAACCTTTTGGCTGCGTCTTTACTGATGCGTCTGCGAAAAAGTACATCTTTACCTAGCACGCTGGCTATAATTGGCAATTATTGATTTAATTAGTTATCGATGAGATAACTCGTCTCTGGCGTGTTGAGCACGAACAATTTGACGAGATATCTCGTCTGTGGCAGCTATCGAGTAAATAGTTAATAATAAATAATAAAAAATTTAGACCATTTTATTACAGAATTTAGATTCTGTATTAGTGACATAAATTTGAATTCAACGCCAACCTGTTTACATCTTTGTAACAAAGACCTGAAGCTTAATACACTTGAGCAACTTGAAATTAATAGGCATAATCAAGACATCTTAAATGAACAAACAATTATCAATCCATCACGTCACAAGACCACGTTAGCTGAGTGGCCCCGATGTATCGTGGCGTAGCGTGTTACAGGTGTACACGGCTTGCATCGGGTGTGACAGCATTGTGTGGCGTGGCGTATTAGCAGTATGTTTCCACCGTTAGTGATCAAAGTTTGTTCAAATTTTCTTTTTTCAATGATTAATTGTTAATACACTTCGTTATACCCAGAAATACAATTTTTAAGCTCACGCTGAAACTTAAAAGCGCGTTCAAAATTTAAATCATTTAGAATGAAATGATTTTCTAATTTACTGCAAAGTTCGAGACCTTCTTGAATTATTATCGCAGTGAGGGGAACTGGATTTTTTTCCACTCTGTCATCGTTTTCTGGTTATTTGTCAATAATTTAAATTAATGACATCATCGTCACTTATAGCAATATCCATAAGTAATTCAATGACAGGTGCAACATGATTTAAACAGTCCAAAATTGTTTTTTTTTTCCAAACGTCGATTAGCGTTAATGATTCATTCTCTATTCTATCCAAAATACAACTATGTAATATTTTGTAGGTTGACATAGTGCATTTTTTTTAAAATCTCCATTTCTAAAAAACCGCATGGTTATACCTACTATAAAATCTTAAAATCTTTTATCTGAACTTACCGTGGGGTTGTGAAACAGAACGCGGCTCATCAGTCTGCCCATCATCGATTACATCATTTTCCATTTTAATAATGCTGCCATCTTCAGAGATAGTCTGCGGGAAAAAATCCAAAGCAGTTAAATTAAACAAGTAAATTTTGATTTAAGAAAAAATTCATTAGCGATATACGTGACTTACAGAATTGGCGAACTGGAGGAACTGCTGCTGATGACCGTCGGCTGCCGTTACTACCATTCCATCGACGTCCGAGTCCGCCGCGGAGACTACCTCTGCTGTGCCGTCCTCAGTGTACCTTCAAAATTAATTGTGACATCTTAGAATCAAATTTAATACTTTTTTTACTACGCAAACATATTTCACTAGTGAACTTATGGTAACAAAGTGATAGGTCTCAAATTCGACAGGCTGCAACTCCACGAGTTCCTGAAATTTGGGGAATAGCATGGTGTCTGGTGAAAAATCAAAACATCCATTCCAGAATTGGAAATTACTTCTGTACTTGCGTGATGAACTCTTGTTCAACTAAATATATGCTATTTTTTGCATTAATTTAACGAAGTCCAAATAAATACCAATTGAATAAATATATTCTTTCTTCCCTTTCACAAATTATGACTATGCGCAAATATTACAATAATTCACTCATTTATTTATTATGAAAGATTCATCGATCAACCGTAAATAAAAAAAATCGTTAAGTGTATCATATACATACACTCCTCATGGAGAGACATCAACAAAATGAGAGTTCCTCTATGAGAACTGCTTGATATTTGCCTTTGAACACAAATTACCAGGATTAGAATCCGTGGACATTGTAATCGAAGAGCAAGGACGTCGACTACTCAGCTACAGAAATAAAAATACATTAGAAAAATTACAATACTCATATACTTATAAATTAAAATTAAAAAACTCAACATTGGGAGCAGGTCAATCTATCGAGATTTTAAAAACAAGAAGTAATTCCTATGTTAATACCAAATCAGCATTTCTGCTCTGAATTTTACCTAATCAGTCTATAATTGGCATTGTCCAAGCCCATCAGAATGTTGTTTCCGACAATAGATATTCCATTTGCCTCAGTGAGAACCTCGCCGTCTTCCGTGGTGCACCTGTCCATATCTCCCCCGTTCACAATCTCAATGTAGTGGTTCTCATCAGTTAAATTCTGGAATAGTTACGGACATAATTTTAGATATTGCAATGTCACAAGAGGGCCATACCAGTTCTACAATCAGGATTGAAAAGGGGATCATATTGAGAGCGACTGTTTTTCTTGATCGATTTTTCAATGAAGTAAATTTGGCATAATCAATTTGTTATTCAACATTGCTTGATCAGGAATAAGATGTAATCGTAATGAATATTTACCTCGTCTGTGTCAGTGACAATTGTCAATTTTCTCGCCATATCAGAACTTTTAGTCTTGGGAAGCTTGCGTCGTTTCGAAGGGGACTCGTCTCCCTCCATTTTTCTGCGCAACATCAAGCTGTCTCTCACTCCTGAAAGACGATAGGTTATTCTGTTAAATGTGACGGAGTGAATGAGAGTCGCCAGGCAATTCCGTAGATCGGCAACTCTAATAAAATATCTCAGAAATATTGCGTATCATGTTTTGAAACGAATGGTGTGATTTATTAGATTTACGACATTATCATGAAAAGATGCAATATTAAGTGATATATTAAGTACCAAGTATTTCAGAATGAGATAATTTAAAACATATTTAATTTTACAAAAAATACGGGTACCTGTTAAGAAAGTAGTGAATTTATCATAAAAGGTAAGCATGAAGAGTCAAATTACTATTTTTTTTGTTTAGCTCAAGACTAGCGGTGTCATAATAAACATTTGAGTTTATAATAATTTTCAAATGCAAACAATCGAATGAAAAGAGTCAAATTCACTCTAACATATCGACAACGGTTGGGCGGAGAAGAGCGCTCTGGCGATGAAGAATTGAAAAAAAATTGACAGCAATGTCTACTTACAGAATATATATGAATTTGATTGGATATTATTATTCTGCCGTCAACTAATTTTGAGATAAACGTCAAAATCGTTTGAAGGTTACAATTTATGTGCTGCCAGCAATTTATCTTTCAATATGGCGTCGCGAAAAAGGATGAACAATATTAAATTATCATCATACCTAGCCGGGCTAATAGATAAAAACTCAAAGAAATATACTTTTTCTAATTACTTTTTAAACTCTTGTTTTCCTCAACATTTTTTTTTATTTATCAGCCTGTTGTTTAATATTAAAAAACAATGTGTCAAAACATGAATATATAATATAAAATATTAACTTTTTCTTGGCTTAGCCGCCAAGCAAATTAGAAAGATCGACCTTAGGGTAAAATGAATTGCGTTGATTATTTTTTATTGATTTATTTATGTTATATTGCCAATTGTTTACCGATTGCTGATTTTTTAAATAAGTGCTGTTTAGGTTTAAAAAATAATAACCTTCTTTTATTGATACTTTATATTTAAAAAGTAAATCGTATCAAATCAGCGTAAAACCTTTTTTGATTGTCCAATCTTTTGGCTTACAGTATCCAACAAATATCTCAGCTGTGAAAACCTGGTAAATATTCTTTACAACAGTGATGCACAAACCGTGGCCCTTTGATTATTTACGTCCCTTGAATGTATCTTCTCAAAATTTAAATCAAACACACTGACATAAATAAAGTGCTCTCTCTTGATTATTTTACTACACCTACAATATTTCAAACTTCAAATGAACACATTTCTCTTATTATTTTTCAAAACGTCTGAACTACTTTCATGTGGAACCGTATTTGATTTACGCTATCTTATTATAAATTGAAGATTCTATTTTTAATTTGATTTCCAGAGTAACTAGTATAATGAAAAAATTTGAAAATGTATGATCAAATTTACTATTATTAAGTATTTATAATTTAAAAACTTATAAATATTATTTGTATCAGCATACATATTATTATAAAGGTAAAATTTTAATAAAACTTTTGTATCGATACAAATCAAAAACGAATCCGACACTATTCAATAATCTTTTTTATTTTATTATGTCGTAAAAAACAAACCTTTCGGAATCAGCAGCTTGAGCATGGACACATCAATTATTTTGTGTAGAAATTTAACAAAAAAAACAAAGCACAGATAAGTGGTTTTCAAATGTAGACAGTCAAAGGGATCTTTTTATCGTCCTCCTTTATTACATGGTATAGGTGAAACTAGATTATTATTAGCATCGTAAAACAGTTTCAAATTTTTCCATTATGTTAAAATAATTTAGGTAGTTTTCTAAAATTCCCACAAAATACCTTGTTTGATTGTGTAATACATACATTACAAAAAGCCTACAAAATTTATTATTGTTTTTGCAACTGCATACTTTTTTCAATTGAAATTATTTTTGCCATTAATCGTAGTATCAAATCAGTATTAAGTAATATAAATTCAAATCAACATAAAAATCTAGGTTTGAGGGTTACTAATAACCATTATAACGTGTATAATCTAATAATTTGACTCTTTTTTTGCAGTATGATATTTTTTATTATATAAATAATACAATCAGCTTCTTAAATGACTGCCAGCTTCGAGTTCATATGTGCTGAAAGATAAAACTTAGGTCATTTGTAACAAAACTTATAGAGGTGTTTAAAATTTGGAGATTGACATTTGATATTAAAATTTCAGTACCTCGATCTATATAATAAATTTTTAGATGTACAGACATTACCATAGGTACTTTCCTGTTTTAGCAGGTCAATTTTTCAAATTTGAATAAAAAAATATACGGCAAAAAAATAATGCAAACTGTCTTTTCACTGTAAACTGTCTTGACAGTTTTTTAGTTCAAGTGTTATTTATGTTCATGTCTAGTTTCTTCTATAATGTATAATAATATATTATAATTTATTTAGATAGTGCTAGACAGTGCTGACAACATTTGACGATAATCGGAGCTCTGACGATTAGCTGCGCCACTAATTTTGACATTTGAAGTTTAGATAGAAGTCGAGCGGATCGATCACTTCTCAGTCTTCTCTTTTCTTGTAACTGAATATTTTCCTGGGGCTAGCCGAATTTTTCGTACCTCTACGATCGGAACGCTACCGAATTCCGAACGCGCGATCGTTTATTCGAAATTCCCGCCGCGCGCCTTCCCCCGACCTTTCGATAAAAACAAACGGGACCGACGACGGCGGACGGCTCCGCATACCGCGTCTCCCTCGCTAAATGTTGGCAAAGGAACCGAAACACTCCAGCGAAACGACAGCGAGTACGATCGGCGCGCCCATTTAGTATCAGGTGAATTCGTCGTCGCGGCCATGGCCGACGCCGCGGAGCCTTCTCTCGCCGAGAAAAGCGCCGGTAATCTGGCGACAGCCTGCGATAGTCCGGTGACGGACCCGGGATCCGCTGTGAAGGGCCTGGAGGGCGCTACCGCCTACTCCGGACGCAGCAAGATGGACGCAAAGTCCGGCGCTCTCAAGAAGTCTGCGAGGTATCGGAGCAGATCGCTGTCCGCATCCTCCGCCGACTCTTACAGCTCCGCATCGTATACAGGTTATAAACTTTAAGTTCTCACTTTTACCGTTGTGTGACTCTTATCTCAACGTCATAATATTATGACAGTCAACTGCCACCGCTCAGTTTGTGATCCACCGCTTTGTGACGTGAATTGTAAATACAACAGAACAGACTTTTGATAAGTGTTAATTCCTCTTCCGCATGATCGAATCTCATTAATGTTCTTCAATATCAATAGAGAGAATTCGATGCTCTCAGTATCTTCATCCTGGAACAGATCCCAGCTGCCCTCGCCGATTAGGCACTGAAATCTCTCAATCGATCAATGTCTACATTATAAATAAAAGTGTCTCGTCAAATCATAATTTTCCATGCTCTTAGATTATCACGGAAAGCTGTTAGATTAATGGCTTAATAGTTATTATTTACTTATGAAAATCTTAACACTATTGATTACAACTTGGGGCATAGTAGGTATGCAGTTAAATGTTTTCATTTGAATTCAACTATAGACGTGACATATATGTAAACCTACTCAACATAAACTATTTTTTGAAAATTGGTTGCATTTCAACCACACAATCACTCACAACCTAGAAGGATGAGGTTAAGAAAGGTTAAGAAGAAGGCTTATCAAGATTGGATAAGATGCAATGAAAATGTTACACATGCCTTCAGATACAAGTACATAAATCAATTGAAAATCTTTCTACGAGGCTCTTATTTTCATTCACATCCGAACAGAAAAAAAGTCCAACAGTGTTTATAATTCAGTTATGTGACCGTTGCAAGACTTTTTATGCATGTATATATTAAATCATGACGGATATCGTTGTACTCCATCAATATGAACATCGTCACAGTGACTAATAGGATTGCAAAAAATTGCAGAAAATGTTTTTGCTTAGCATTGCCATATTACTGTAACAACCTTTGTATTTTGCAGAGCATAGAAGATATTTTTTTGCGGCTGCAAAAACTCCTACCTGTTTTGATGTTTACACTTAAGATTATTTAAAAAAAAAGTTTCTTTATATAGGTTATCAGCTATCGCAATAGGACAGGGATTCCGGGCCCAAATCCGCCCTTGCCAAGTATGTCATAACAAAAAGAATGATCATTGTTTACATTTCAGACTTACACTTCCAAATTTAATAAATTAGTAAGTGAATAGCAATGTCAAAGATCGCACCAATTGTGCTTCGCTATATTTTATGATATTTTTGTACATTGTATTGAATTTTATATATTTTTATTTTTTAAATGCCCTCATAAGCATATAAATGTATAATTTACTGGCTTATAAAAAGTGAGTTATAACATAGTAAATATAACAAGTATGCCCGCCACTAGTAATCCTATGTCTCGAGTGCGCCCGTTACCTCAAAAAGGTTAAGAACTCCTGCTGAAGGGTGTACATATTGTAAAGATGAACCCTGTAGGCGTGAAGGATAAGATGCGATTCTTGATAATATTAATTTAAATGCCCTCAACTTAGAGTAGCAATTATAGAATTATTCTGAGATTCATTCGAATGAGCCTGTCTCAATGGTTGTATCCTCATTTTAATACTTAAAGAAGAGTCTTCGGATACTAATATATTCTTTGACTGACTTTTCTTATTTAGTTTGCTCATGTACTAATAGTCACCGGTGTTTGTCCGTAACAATTTAGTGAATAATAAAATATTTATATTACATCTAATAACCTTGATCAGCTCCCAGTCGACTTCAATAAATGCTGATTACTGAGACCAAGAAAGTTGTGAAAAACGATAAGTAGTATAATAATACTGCGACTGATGATACATTTGTCCTGCTGGCACTGATGTCTAATAAATCTTGATTTTTTGAACAGCAAAAAAATCACAACTGACCTTCGGTTATAGTAAAATAAAAGTGTGATGTAATTGGTATACTTAATGTATCTTGTTTTGTGGCAATCTTCATTAGGCGATAGTGACTACAGAAATTGTTATTCCTCTTTGAGCATTATTGCGCCAGACAGTGAATGCATGGAAAGATATATTATCAAACTAGAAGCGCACGAATACTTCTGAAGGTTTTTTGTTTCTACAATGAAAACGAAATATCAATTTTTATAGCGGTTGACAGCTTTATATGTGAGAAATGTAGTGGTATTTTTTTCACCCGTGTCCACTCCCAAAAAGAAGTGTACGGAATCTGAAGAGAGGTGTCCCGACAGAAATGGTTCTGCGAGAACTGCGTAATTCAGCCACTCCCTCTTTTTGGAAAATTTAAGGATAGAAGGAAACGCTGGAATCAAACAGGTGGAAGTTAATAAAAGACATCATAGATATCGTTATTTCCAAACACAAATCCATAAATCTACTGAATAATCAATTTATGTAATTACTGGGATTCGAAATGGTAGACACCGCAAACAAAGAACTCAGTGTTGACCACTCAGCTACAGCTCTGGAATGTGGTGGTGCTGATATAATTTATTATAAATGATCAACAATTACAAAAGTCGACCAAGTAAAGTCATATTTTGTGTTTTTAATGTATGGAGGTATCTAGTGCATTTTTTTATGGAGAAGAAAAAGTTATCTCGGGTGCAGATTAGTACGCTTCATAATTTGAAAAGAAAAAAGAACATTTTTTCATTCGGCAGTTGATTTAGGAATCCAAGAATATTATGATTTTGAACCATTTCATTACTGTTAATTAATATTAAGGGAATAAAATACAAATTTGGAAGGGGTCGAAAAGCAAACAACACAATATAACGTATCTCTTATAATACATATCATGTAAGTCCTCTACGTCGCCTGTGTGGTCGAGTGGTCAACGGTGTTGGCTTCGGCTACAGAGGGCCCGGGTTCAAATCCCGGTACGGACAGTTTTATATAAATTGATTTTTCAATCAATTTATGAATTTCTGTTCAAAGGCATGGATGTATGTGATGTCTTGAATTCCCCCCTCTCACCTTTCCTATCCTATGAACGGGGCGTATCGACAGCGAATTAGCTTACCACTAATCCTGTCCTAGCCCAATCCTTCTATCCCTACTCTCTTTGGAAAAAGAGAGGTTGAGTAACAAGCAGTTCTCGTAGAAACACTTCTGTTGAGATAAACTCCATTAGGAGTCCATATGCTCCACATTGGGAGCGGACATGGTTTTAAAAGTCCTCTACATTAAGTATACATAAAATTGAATGAATGCTTTTATTTAAAGTATAATAAGGAATATTAAAATATAATAAATAAATAAACTCCATTAGGAGTCCATATGCTCCACATTGGGAGCGAACATGGTTTAAAAAAAAAAAAATATTTTACTACAAAAAAACAAAAGCATAAGAATTTGTTTCTGTAAGTTGAAATATTCAGTTTTAACTGTCTCCGGAACACTAAGAGTAAACTAATTTACGCTATGTTAGAATTAAGCCAACGATGAGTTGGATAAAAGAGTTTTAAATTTAAAGCAATTTTCTAACTATAGACGAGTAGTCTACGCTCTTATGCGTTTGTCAACATTGCTTACGGTGTCCACGGGCTCAAAACCCAGTATGGCCATCTTCATAAATTGATTTTCAATTTTGTGTTAAAATGGATGGCATTTATGATAAAATAAAACCTTCGCTCGGCTATTTTAAACGACCTGTCAGAAATTAGGTCATATTCAACTACGTATTCACAGTCATATTTTTATAACCATTGACCAATGGACAATTTTATCGTAAATGCTTAATAATTATCTTATAAATGTAACATAAATAATACCATATATTATGCTGCTAACGCAAATTCATGAATTTGACAGTACTCTCCGAGAACCTTATTATTTGTAAATTTGCTTCACATGCAGTTGAAAGTGCCCGAAGTTCTGATGAATCGGGTATTTCACGTAAAAGTGATCAAAAATACTTTCCTTATAAATATGAAACCATTTAAAAAAAAAATTCCAAACAATTGAATTGTATTTAAATCTTGTTTTTATACGAGAAAACCTCAGCCACTAATACTATTTGAGGAGCAAACATTCAAAAAGTGTTTTGTCACAAATTTTGAAAAATGGCGTTTTATATCAATTCTGATAGCCCATAATAAAACCTATGAATGGAAATCAAAATTAGTGTTCAAAAAGGTTTTTTTTCATATTAAAATTAAATCATAAAGTTGACACATTCATACAAACCGTCACTTTTGCAACACTTAAACCATCATTTTCCAAGCTTTGTATTTGTGTGACAAAACACTTTTTGAATGTTTGCTCCTCATTTATAGTTAAGGAAAATAAAACCCCATCATAATTTCATAAGTCTACAACGGTTTCAATATTTTTAAAAATATCGTATACAGTAGTGGTTCTTAACGGGGGCGGTATCGCCCCCCCCCTAGTGGGCGTTTAAAAGTCTGAGGGGCGTTTTTAATTTTTCAGAATTCGGGGGTGCTATTATTAAAATATTGATATGACTTACATGGCACTAAATGACATTTTGGGGGGTGGTAGATAATTTATTTCCTCTAAAGGGGCGATTCTTTCGAATGGTTAAGAAACACTTGTATACAGTAGGTGCTCTACATCGGGTACTATTGCACAGTGGTCAACGTCGTTGGCTTCCATGCCAGACCTCACGGGCTCGAGTCCCAGTTTTTTTTAATTTTTTTAACCATGTCCGAGCGGTCAATGTGGAGCATATGGACTCCTAATGGAGTTTATCTCAACAGAAGTGTTTCTACGAGAACTGCTTGTTACTCAGTTGCTCAACTTTCTTTTTCCAAAGAGAGTAATGATAGAAGGATAGGGCTAAGACAGGATTAGTGGTAAGCTAATCGCTCTCGATACGCCCCGTTCATATGATAGGATAGGTGAGAGGGGGGAATTCAAGACATCACATACATCCATTCCTTTAAACAGAAATTCATAAATCGATTGAAAAATCAATTTATAAAACTGTCAGTACCGGGATTTGAACCCGGGCCCTCCGTAGCCGAAGCCAACAACGTTGACCACTCGACCACACAGGCGGCAGGAGTCCCAGTAGGAACAGAATTTTTTCAATCGATTTCTGTTCAAAGGCATGGATGTCTGTGGTGTCTAAAAAGTATCCCGCACCGTTCCAATCCTAAAGTAATGGATGTAGCGAGAGTGATTAGCCAATCACTAGTCCTGCCCTGCTCTTTCCTTTATATCCCAACTACTCTCTCCGAAAGAGAGGTTGAGCGATTGAGTAACAAACAGTCTTCGTAGAAAAACTCCTGTTGGGATACCTCCATTTTAGGAGGCAACATGCTCCACATTAAGAGTGGATATAGATGACGAAAAAAAACTCCTCGCCTTACGTTATTAATTTGTTCTGAAGGTTTTCACGTAAGTCGAATAAAACTTTAAATCGAGTAGTTTTTGAAATAATTTGTGTTAGTTTCAAAAGATATATTAAATCTTTTTCTTTCAGATTCATGTCCAGTCCTTTGGTCATTTTTACTAGGTCGCTAATAGCATAGTCAACTCTTCATTTTACATACTTTCCCCGACCAATAAGAAAGAGCAGGGGTTACCAAACCTTTTGAGAATCTGGCCGAGTTTATTTTTTTGGGCCGGACGACACATTCTCATTGGAATTCAATCAGAACAATAATTATGTGCTTACATAATAATTATAATTTAAACAAACGTAGTTTATATATTTATAGTGAAAAATATTTATTATAATGTGTAAGTATCTATTAATATGTAGGTCTTTGAACTCTACATCTAATTAAAAAGGAAGAAAGTAATAATAAAGACATTCCAATTATTGTTTTGTTTGTATAGTGTTTGTAGGATGTTTTTCATTTATTGAGTTATAACTAAAACAATCGAGAGAAGTAGGAATTTTACAAAACTGCCTATTTTGGGGAGAAAGATCATAGATAATGACGGAAATTATTTAACTGAATACTATAATATTGTAGTTTTTTTTTTAAATTATTTTTTTGTTGCATTAAAAAAAATACATTTCTTTCCGTTTTACTTAATACCTTACTGCCTTCACTTCTGGTCCACTACCGCAGTGCTTCCCAACATTTTTCATGCCACGGATCTCTAAATCTGAAAACAAAAAACTGCGAACCCCCAAAAAAAAATTTCATACTTTATCACAAAGAAAGTTGAAAGAATGAACATTTTCGCGGACCCACGTGAAAAACTTGCGGACCCCAGGTTGGGAAGCACTGCACTACCAGATAGTCTTATTCCAATTGATAATTTGAAATAAACTTTTGTGTTCAATTCACAACCAAATCATGAAAATTTATATTTCTCATAATATGAATAATAATTTATAAACATAAATCCAGAACACTTAAAGGGTCGGATAAAAATCTTTGGCGGGCCGTAGTTTTTTGACCGCTGAATTAGAGATTGAGCTGATTTTATAAGTTATTCATTGACATATTTTAATTTCATTCCTAGTATCACCAATATTTATAACAGCTTTATATGTAAATGTCATAATCTTTCTAGATTTGCGTTAACGATTTGCCGTTTCGTCTACCGAGAATTGTTATTGCCTGCCTGAATGTGTTTCCTATGAAATAATTTTGAAATGTAGATACATACGTATTACACCTTGATTAATCAGTTGATAGACACATCTCTCAGACAACATCAACATAATATTTATTATTATTGAAATGGAAAAAAAATGAAATAGGTTTTCAAGTAGAGTACATATTATATTCATATGACCATTACATATTTTGTATGATGTTAATATTTTAAAATTCTACAACAGGGGTCCCTAACCTTTTTAGATCTTTCTAAAATATTGGTAGGATGGTGGGCAGTGGGCACCATCTATTTTTATAAGGATAATTATAATTGGACAAGGATAATAATAATATCATATATGAATATCTACATAGATAAAAAAAATATTGTTTATATTATAAAAACAAAAACTGCAAAATAAACATTTTATAAATAAATATAATGTTAATTTCAGTCAGTGTGATCTTGGGCAGTGCGTTTCATTGGTGCCTCATAATTATAAATGTAAAATTTAGCGAATTTGCCTATGCACGTGTTTACGGTCAAATTTATTCTACCATACATATGTCACGTCTGTAATACAAAAAAATCGATCTGGGTGTAATTGAAACATTCAGACGCCTAGATTGAAAACGTTTTTTTTTTTTTTAATTATTGCTAGCAGACGAAAATAATACTCACACTGTTATCAGATTCTACATGATAATTAATAAAAAAAGAGTGTCGCTACATTGCTGCATAGAGCTTGCATTCTTTAGAATCTAAAGTTTAGTTGTGTAAATTCGCTGGAGTAATA
Source organism: Himalopsyche tibetana (assembly GCA_030503985.1). NCBI lineage: Eukaryota > Metazoa > Arthropoda > Insecta > Trichoptera > Rhyacophilidae > Himalopsyche > Himalopsyche tibetana. The sequence continues at coordinate 25,806,654 of JAPJYX010000031.1, read as the reverse complement.
TTAGTACAATTTCAAATGTGTGCTGAATGCGACGAAAAGATGTTACCGTGTGGTCAAATTACGATGCGAGCGATCCTGGATTCCAAATATTGAATGACATGGAGACAATTACAGACATATCTGCTTCAGTGGAACAAAATCAAGGAGACGAAGTAGATATTTTTGAGAAGGAGGAATATTGCTCGTTCATCTCCTGAAACCTTCTCTGTTTAGATCATATATGGGCAACCACCGGCCCGCCGAGCTTTATTGTCCGGCCCTGATTCATCTCGGCGAAGTATTAGAGAAAGAAATTAATAGTTCCAGGGAGGGATTAAATAATGGAGATGACACGGGCGCTTGCAGTGGCTCCACTCCACTAGTTCATGATCACCACCATATAAGAAATAGCAACGTGTATTATTTATTTAATGTTACTTTATCATGTTTGATAATTTGGTCTGGTCCTCGACTCAGAGACGGAATGATAATTTGGTCACAGACCTAGGAAAGGTTGCCCGTGACTGGCTTAGATGTATAGGCGTGAAGCGGTTCGAGAGCTAAGAAGAATGTAACTCGAGGCAACTCACATGAAAAGTATTCGCGATTTGGCAGCTTCAAAAAGAACAGCTAGCTTTAAATAAAAATCGATTGTTGAATTTCTTAATATTTAAAAAAATGCACATGTACTGAATGTACATAATTAAATGTCTTTCCGTCAGTTATCATTTCGATTCTCCTCATTTTTCGTTATCCAGACTACCTTCATCCCCGATCGACCGTGTAATCGAGGTTCTACTGAACTGTCATGTTTGTCTTCAGCTAACAGCCGGCTTCGTGGTCGAGTGTCATCGTCGTTGGCTTAGAACACGGAGGTCACGGGATCGAATCCCAGTGCCAACAGTTTTTATTAATTGATTTTTCAATCGATTTAAAGATTTCTGTTAGAAATCATGGATGTATGTGATGTCTTGAATTCCCCCTACCACCCACCCTATCATAAAAAAACAGGGCGTAGCGAGAGCGATTAGCTAACCACTAGCCCTTTCCTTTTATTCATACTCGTTTAGCAACTGAGTTACAAGCAGGTCTCGTAGAAACTTTTCTGTTGAGATAAACTCCATTAGGAGTCCATATGCTACACATTGGGAGCGGACTAGTTAAAAAAACACAGTTGAGGTGAAGCAATACCAGTGAACATAGAAAATTGGTTGACAAACAAAAATAACAAATGTATTGTATCGATTTCTTCGGCGGCAATTTAAAAAAATGTGACTGATTAGTTTTAATATACTTTTTATTTTCACACTGTTATTATATTCTGCGACGGGCGGTCGATTGAAAAATCAATTCATGCAACTGTCCGCACTGGGAATCGAACCCGCGAGCACTGCTACTGAATCTTACGACGTTGACCACTCGACCGTGCAGCCGACACCGTTGCCAACGAAATGAATGCATCTCACATTTAAAGTGTCCCGTCTCACGCTGAATATTATTATTCGCCGAGCTGAACTAATGTCGTTTTAAGTGATTGTTTCATGAAGAACCGCTTAAACAATATTAATATATGTATCCGTTCTGTTGTATTCGCGCACAATATCTGGCATTTGCATGTCAACGATTAGCATATGAAAGAAATGGCGCGACTCATATATCGCGCCTCTTCGCCCTCCGGCAGAAGGACACAAATTTGATAGTAGGTATTAATGTTACCAAGTGGCGGATTTAGCACTTTGGAGGCCCCAGGCGCTAAATAATTTAGAGACCCTGTTTTTTTGAATAAAATAAAAGTGCTGCAAAACCTTTCGTAGGATAATAATGAATATTGAAAACTGAAATTAAAATATAACGGTTTATATAATATGTGCTATTTTAGAGGCCCCAAATATTTGGAGGCCCCAAGCGCGCGCCTCTTACGTTTATGGGGCAATCCGCCACTGATGTTACGTAATGATAACATATTTATGTTGTCGTGAGAATTTCGACAAACGTATGTGATGAAAGGTGTATTATAATATATGTACATTCAATAATGTCTCATGACATTGATTTTAGGCAACAACGACTCCAATTATTATATTTTCCCTGATTTGGAAGTATTGACCGGAGCTGAAATCAGAAATCTTAAACAATGAAATTGGCCTTCGCCGTAACAAAATAATATTGTACGTGTAATATAAATCAGCGTTTCCCAAACTTTTCCCCCCGCGACCCGGTTATTTTAATATTTCTCCTTAGTGATCCATTAATTTTTTTATGACCTATACTACCGGCCTATAGGTTAAATAAAACGGGATATTTATGTCCATACAGTCTTTATACGTTATAATTAGGGTATCCGATCCCAGAGCCTTTTTGTGATCCCGAGATTCACTAAATTTCAATCCCGGGACTATTCAAAAACCCAAGAATTTGCCGATTTCCATAAAATGTCAGCATGACTCGTTTATTATTTTTTTAGCTCTTCCAAATCCAAAATCCTATATTTCTACGGATTTGCTAAAAAAATCTCAATCCCGGAATTGGTACGGTCGCGATCCCGGGATTTCGGAATCACAATTGGACGGGATCCGGGATTGAAAAGCCTAGTTATAATACAAAATAATTTACTCTGGTAAACCTATACCTATATAGAAATCAAATGTACCAATAATTTATTAACACATATAGGTCCGCAGATTTGCATACTAAAAAATGCGCGGGAGCCGGCCGAATTTCGGGGAAATGGAACTTTTTTTGCGTTCACGTTTAAATTGCGATAACTATTTAACCGATTGATGTATATTTTTTTTTCTTTCAGAAAAGCGTTCGTATGGTTTTATACATATAAAAATATGATAAAATCAGTGTTTCTCAACCGAGGGTTTCATATAAAGAGTCTTAACAACTTAAAAATAAAGTTATTTAGTAAGAAATGGCTAGAAAGAGTTGCAATAATATACACTAATTTAAAATAAAGTTACTGGTTACTAACCCCCCCCCCCATCTCCTTCTTCTCAGCAACAACAACTATTTTAGTTTTTTTGAGATATTGTAAAACCGAAAATAAACATCTGTTCTATATCGTAAGGTTTTATTCGCAACTCTCAGATATTTTTAAATAATTCTTGTTATATTTCAATTATTTAAATATTTTAAATCTTTGAGAATCGTTTGTTTTTGTTAAAATGGTGCAGGTATATGCTATTAATGAATGGTGGCCATTCATATGTGTAATAATTATGAAGCACTAATGCTTAACACCCTAAGGTCACATTTTTTTCACAGCAGAGCCATAAACTTTACAGAAAAAATAGCTCCTTGTCAACAGCGTCTCGAAAAGGGCATTAAGAATTACATAATTTATTGCTATTGGCAAGCCAAACATATATTGAGTAAAAGCGGTGCTTTGTTCGAAGCAAAATAATGATTTCATTTCTTTGAATTTAGGGTTGACTTTCCAACAAGAATTAGTTGCAAAATGTCTACAAAAGAAAAAAAGGATACAGATGTAAAAGGAATCTGAGACAATGGATCTGTGTTATATAATTATTGTCATGACTAATTTCACTTTCGTAAAAATCCCATAGAACAAACACTTATTTTTTTGTAAAGAATTGTGAAGCGGCCAAAGAAGCAATAAATAAACTTATCCGAAAATTTAACCCATATTTATATACGTAAACGAAGCAAAAGATCTAACAAAAAAAGATGCATTTTTCCATGAAAATAATATTACACCAAACGCTAAACGTTACACAAAAATTTATTATTTACAAGGTGATACCACAGAATTACTTCTATATTTACGATTAAATAAAAAAATATTTTTAATATATTTGTTTGACATTATCAATTTCAATATCACTGGCAACCTTGATGTTAAATGTGAAGAAAAAAAATCATCACACAAAGTACCTTTTTTTGTGTAAACTTACACTCGGCAAAACGAACAGATATGTTCGCGCGGACTCCTGCGCACTGAAAGTGAGATGCACACATATGTTCGCCCGGACTCCTAAGTGTTAATGAGAGGTATTACGAAATTATATAATTTAAATATACATATTTATTTTAGGAAATCGGCGACCCGGTACCGGGTCGCGACCCATCATTTGGAAAACGCTGACATACATAATATGTACACTCTCCTGTCCGCATTGTTGTGCAATCAAATGATTGCAACGCCGCGAACGCGAATCGATTGCGCAACCACAATGGTACATAATGTTACTTTATTCTCCATATTCACTATGTCTGTCCTCATATTAATTCCACTATAAAGACATTGACTGCAAAGGCATATACCGAAAAGTACAACTTTATCTGTCTTTGCAATGTAAACCGATAAGCGATACATCGCCATTTGTACTTAACTAAAAATACCGCGAGCCTATAATATATCGGCTTTCGGATAAACCTTTTTTTAATTTTATTTTTACAAACACGACAATGTTGTATTATTTGTTTTTCATTTTAAAAGGGCTCTCTAAAGAAAATATATTGTCGAGTGTTATTTAGTTTTTATTGTTTTTTTTCTATAGAGTCCATCGCGCTCAACAAATGTGACTATTTTACCACTATGTACGGTGATAGCATGATATGATTTCATGCGACACTGTTTGATGTGCTGATAAATATGTATTATCTCACGTTCAGTATAACATAATATATGTCAATAATATGAAAATAATATTATGTGTCAATCAATGTACATAGTTAAAGATTTTTAAAAAGTATATCTTACAAAATAAAAATTATTCAGGGAATTCATTTTCTGTATACAATACAAGAAGCATTGTAACATTATCTTTATTTGTAATAAAGATACTATAGCTTATTTGTATATATTTAAAAAAAAAATGGCTCGGTTTTTTATGTAAATTCATGTCACATCGTTGAGGTAGTAAGAGGACTAATTAGGTTTTTTGTGGATTGATTTGTTTGACGGAATATCACAAATGGAAACAAACGAAAAGAACATATAATAGTAGTTACTAAATATTCTACGTGCAGTTTTAACACCGCCTCGGTGAATCTTTTTAAACACCTCGTAGTATCAAGACATCAACAATTTGTTGATTAGTTCAGAAGACCGCAGTTTTTAAAAATAGATTTAAATTATAACTATTAGCTGTAAGCCCGTTGACCTCAACGGGGGGGGGGGGGGGGGGTTGTTGCATTTTAAGTTGTCAGAAAATTTACTGGCGTGAAAAATAAATTACAAACCTATTTATTGAATAAGCCAGAAATTCTGATAGTAAAAGAAATATATCTCGGGGCATACATCGACATCCCTCCAGTATTTAAATTGTAAATTATTTATTTTTTGGAATAATGTTTAAGTTTACTAAAAATCATTTTTCGTAGTAGCAGAAATAGACCTCGTAAATTATTTAACTTTTGGAATAAGGTTTAAGTTTGCTCGTAAATTATTATTATATAGATTATTATTTTATCGACTATTAATATACAGATATTTATTGTTTGAAAAACTTATTACGCTTATCAATCGGATTTTATTATTTTCATACGATCAAGATGTACTGTGTTTTAAAAAAAAAGTTACAAACCCAAAAAAAGCGCTCAAGGTTAGACTCGAACCACGACCTTCAGGCTCTGCCTTTCGGGTACAGAGGAATTAAGAAAGGTGCGAAAATTAGGATATATATGCTGTTTTTCAAATAAAATACAAAAGTTTCCAAATTCAAACGAAATTTAACATATACAATTTTGTTTTATAGACTCTGACACTTGTTAGGTTGCCCGAGCGGTAACGATCTCAAGTCATAATCCAGAGCCGATGTTTCGATTCCTGACCGCGGCGCTTTTTTGTATGGGCATTCAAATTTTCAGCGGTTTGATTTGTTCCGTCGAACAATAGTGTATTGAAAACATAAGTCTTTAGTATGAATAAAAAAATGGCGACAGCGAGGCTGGGGTGGAGAGGCAGGGGGAGGGGAAATCGAGGACAATCAGACAATCATACAGACGGAAATTATCGACTATTAATATATAGATTCACTATCTATATATATGAAACAAAGTCGGGTTATTTACAGCACGTATAACTCAAGAAGGGCTTGACTGATTTTAATGATCTTTGATTTATTAAATTCGTCTCCGCCTAGAATAGCAGAATAAGCATTAAAATATCACGGGAAAGAAGTTATGAAGAGAAATAATATTCTCATACAGTTTTCAAATGACGAACAGCTTGAAATAATGAAAATGTCGTTGTATGCCGATTTCATCCACTAGATGGCAATGTTTCCAAAATTCATTTGTTTTATACTTTGAGCTAAAGATATACCGACGAACTTGGCTGTGTCAGAATCCGAAACTAAAATCGTCGCCCTAGGGTCGAAATCTTCAATATCCATTTAAGAAAAAAAAACTTTTAGGAATTTATGTCTCATGTTCATCGCCGTCGCTAGAATATATACTGAAATATGAAAAGACGAATGAAATTACATAAAATCAGAAAGTATGTAAAAAAAAAACAGTATTCTTTTCATGTATGTATATTATATTGTTATACAATACTATCAAATCATCATTTTATTTTTGATCCCCATATATAATTGTTTGTATGTGTGAAACAATAAACAAAAAATAATATTTATTTTTTCTAATGAACGATATTCTCATAAATATAATATTGCAGATTTGGACAATGTTGCGTTCTTTGTTATCATGAGAATTAATATCATTTCGTAATATAAATAATATGAAAATTTAGGATGAACTTTCGTAAAATTATAAAAAAGTATCAATTAAATAATTTTGAAAAGCGCCCTGTCATTGTGTTGATGACATGCATTGAGAACAATTTTATCCTAGACCAACACATTACTTAGCAACTGTCAAACGTATGTGATTGGTTGTCAACATTGTGAAGACATAATTTTATTATTTCAAATACAGTGAAATAAAGATGTATCAGCTATGACAAGTACTTCTAAACCACTCCATAGGAGTGCCCGGAATGGTTTTCTAAAAGTCTTTCAGTTCTGTGAACATGAAAAATCTGAAAAAGAACCAATAATTCTCAGCAACAGCTCCGTAGAACGAGCGGCTAATTTCATTTGGTTGAACCAAGCAAACTGCGTTCGGAGAAGTATATTCATTTATGCAATCAACAACGAAAGGGATGCAGCTAATGTTGGTCGATTGACTATTCTACCGGCGATGTACGGTAGTCCAGATCTATTCACCACCTTTACGTACTATCCGAAATGGATAGAAATTGTTCAACTGCTGCCCCCCGGACAAACATCAAGTGATCGACCCGACATCACCGCACGTGTCTTCAAACAAAAAATCCGGTCGCTGATGAACTACATTGTTAAGCATCGCGTCTTTGGGAACGATGAGGTGATTTGGCGTATATTCTCATCCTCCATTCATGAACGTCATCCCACTGTTGTATATTTGTCGGAGAATCTCGGGAATGGTCAGAGTTTATTTCAACGTATCGAATGTTGCTCAACGTGTTGAAACACCTCCAGCGACAACATTGACCAGTTTCTTTTCGATTTGCCAAAGCGATCCGTTTGCACGAATGTTACTCTACTCTGAGATGCCACGTTATTACACTTGGAACGGTTCATCGAAGAAATTTCAACGTCTGAAGCAAGGCGATGCGGTTCCTGATCATCCGGATGTGCGTTCTATTGATGCTTTTGGTCGCATTTACACAGTTTATCCGAAGAATGACGAATGCATCTACTTGCGGTTGTTGCTGGTGAATGTTCGTGGGTCGACATCATTTGAATAACTTCGAAATGTCAATGGCGTAGTGTGCTCAACATTTCGTGCCGCATGTCAACAGCTCAATTTGCTTGAAAACGATACTCATTGGAACATGACAATCGCTAAAGCAGTTGCTTCTGCATCTCTAAGTCAGATACGCACATTATTTGCCTTCATTATTTCGACACGCTTCCCATCGAATCCACGTGAACTGTGGAACAAGTACAAGGATGACATGTTCGAAGTCATTTTACACCGAATTCGTGTCAGTTCGGGGAATCCCGATCTCGAGGTGAATGAAGAGATACATAACCAGGCTTTGCTTTTGAAGACATGTGTTACCTCATGCGCTGCATGATGCGCCGCCAGATCGTGAAATGAACGACGCTTTCAATCGAGAATTGAAACGTGAACGTGAATATGATCGAGATGCATTGAACCAATCAGTCCGAACGAATGTACCACTGTTAAACCCCCAACAGAAGGAAGTGTACGATACGTTAATGAAGGCAATTGATGATGGAAATGGCGGCTTATTTTTTCTCCGCATTGGAAGCACTCAGCCGAACTATGAAAGATCAGCGCAATGACTCAGGATGTTTTGGAGGCGCAATGATTCTACTATCTGGCGATTTCCGCCAAACAGTCATCCAAAGATCGACCGCTGCCGATGAAATAAACGCTTACCTCAAATCATCAACTCTGTGGCGCTATGCAAAGAAACTTTAGCTAACGACAAACATGCGAGTTGCATTTCTAAACGATCCATCTGCCGAAGATTTCTCCAAGCAATTGCTGACTATCGTAGGTAACGGCCGTGTTCCTGTTGACGAATCGAACAGATTGATTTAGTTTCCGCTGAATTTTTGCAATGTCGTCTCAACGAAGGACGACTTCATCAACAAAATTTTCCCGAACATCTAATCACAAAAATCACAATTGGTTGAATGAACGAGCAATTCTTGCGGCTAAGAAAAAATAAGTGGATCATTTAAACTTCACAATTCAAATCGTTAATCTACTGCATTCCTTTGAATCTATCGACTGTGCCACGTGAATTACATCATTTCAATGTAATTAAAATACTTTTCATTTTGAATTTTGCACATTTATTGAACTTAATTCATTTCGAGTATTCATTTAAACTGAATTTAATTCAGCCAATAAATTGACACAACATTTATTGATTCTGAGGCGGTACGAAGTTCGTCGGGCCAGCTAGTTAATAATAATTCTGTGGCTTGAGGATAACTAGTTATAATAACTGACCCGAAGTGTACTCAGTCGTCGACAGTTGACCACCGGGATCTTGTATATTGTAATTATCAACGTGACTGTTGATTTTATGAATGAATCTTTATACTTTCTAAATATGGACTTATAATTTTGTTCCGTATACAAACATGTAGGATAGTAATTAGATAGGATAATGCCAATTTCCGGAAACAGATAACTAGAATTTTGATTTGATGTATATACGTAGGTACTCGAAGTCAGCTCGTTGTATTGTTGAAACACCAGTTAGGTCAGCGATGGCGTCATATCAATTCAATAGCTCCCGTTTCCATGGCTCCGTGACTATAAACTAATTAATTACATCATTTGAATATGATACACGTCCGGTAATATTTATGATTTTCGAATGGTGTAAATCACGTTTTCTCGACCGGGGGGAGGTGGTTTTAAAAATCGGGCAGCCAAATCAAATTACGGTAAGAATCATTTTGAATCTTTTCAGTTTAACTTACGTAAATGCATACTTTCAGATCATTCTAGTCATTAGAATATTTCTAGTAGATTTCTCCAATCAATATCGTCTGTGAAAAGGAAAAAGGACGTAAACCACACATATAAATTTTACAGGAGACACAAAAACTGTTTTTTGATGATGATTTTAGGCCAAAAGTAAATTATGAAATATAGACAACCCTGATAAACTGGTTTTTTGATGACTTAGCCTAATATTAATTTAAAAAATTATTCAAGAAAACCCTTTTTTTAGGTCTTTTTTCCTGGTTGAAATTTTCACACGCCTTTCTTTTTTCAAACTTAAAAGCTCAATTTAAATACTAGACATTTTAGCTTCCATCCTTTTGAAAGAACGTGTTTCAAGTTGTATACATTGTGATTATCGAAAAAAGCTGTTTTGGAAAAACCTGAGGGTTACGTCCTTTTCCCTTTCCACAGTCGATATGATGAATAGACTAATAATTTTTCAATATTTTGTAATTATTTTTCTCCGGCTTTTTCGACTCCGCCTCCGGCAAAAACACCCGACTACACGGCCCTGTTCGTTACTCAATACACCCAATATTTGACTTATACCGACGATATTATGTATGTAATTATGATTTACTGACTCGTCAATCTCAATCATAATGGGGTTTCAGTGAACTTTTGGTTGAAAACGTTCGGTATTGAGATTGACTAGCTGTAAACCCGTTGACCTCAACGGGGGAGATTTTTGTTGCATTTCATTTCAGGAAATCTGTTAATTCCTGGATAAAATCTGTCAGCGAGCAAAATTTTCAAGGATTTGAAAACTATTTTGAAAACTTCTCTCGAAAAACTTATGGATATAGCTGGGGGCGACGGACAAATATGAGATTAATTATCACATAGATCACAAGAACAAGTAAATTATCACATCACCTCTTGGTTATTGTCTCGTGCGCTATAGTAACTATATTATTCTATAGTTTTTGCGATGTGTCTGCGTGGAGTAATAAGGGTGCAAGTTGCCACCCTTCGTGAGTGACATTCCGTCGACCGTTGCTTTTTTTTCGTCTTTTATTTGCAGATAGCTTCCGCCCATGAGAAATATCTCGCGAACGCTTGCTTATTCAGAAATAAAAGCTTTTATTTTTACACATTTTGCGTGTAAGTCTAAAAATCTAACATTTTAAAAAATATTTTTTTTTATCAAACAAAAATAACCAAAAACGAAGCACGTCAATAATAAAATGTCGTAATACTTTAAAGATATAATACTTATTAGTTTTTTTTAAAAAGCTAATGCTTAACCTGCTGCTGTGTCTTTACTAGAATAATTGACGAACTTAGCTGCAGTGCTTTTGCGGAAAGACGAAGCGCTTCATTGGCAACCATTCAATTTATCACTGAGATAACATACAAGTCTTCTGACGTGTAAACGGTGTCGAAAATGATTTGCGCCAATTACCACCGATTCGGTCCATCCCAGTTTATAAATAGCCAAAACAATGGATTTTGGGGGCAATCCTATGGCGTGGAAAAAATGTATTACTTCACTAAATAATAAGACATGCTAATTAGATGTTTTCGTGATCTGGTCATAATTGTTAACGGTATGACATCAGACAATAAGCTGTTGTTCACAGATAAAGATGCTCCAGTTGGACAGCTTGTGTATGAAATACGTACATATATGTACATATTAACTGCCCGTTACTGCGACCTCACCTCGTACATCTTGTACCTTGCTGAACACGGTCAATCTGGAGACTGTTGCCTTTAGAGCTGGACTTCACGATGATCAGACGACTGGGGGCTGATTCATATAAGGGAAAGCCACAAGGAAAATCGTGTGCATTATTACATGTTAACTGAAATTCAGTGCACACGCCTTGAGTCATTTTATTTTTTATCTTCGGCGTCTTCATGATAATGAAAAATTTGTTGAAATCGCTTTAATGCTGGGCGTTGCCATTGTAAGATAAATGGTTTTTTTCATATCCGCTCCCTTTACGGAGCATACGGTCACCACATGGTTCCTCCAAGATTCTCTATCCCTCGTCATTCTCTTTGCTTTCTCCGTAGCTCCGCCGAGTGCATCCTGCGGATAGTCATCGGTGGTTTTCCACCACCTCGAGATCCATCCGGTCGGTAGGAGAGACGGGCAGGGTTCAGACTCTCTTGAGGCATCCGCAGCACATATCCGAACCAGGTCCGTCGTCGCTTTTTTATTGTGGACGTAATAAGAGGCCGGTTAGTCCGCTCTCGTAGTCAGACCACCGTACTCTAGTATTCGCCGCAGGCATCTGTTTTCAAAGCACAGTGTACGGTTACTCTGCGCTTTCGTAAGGTATATCAATGTTATGATAAAATAACATTCCCAATCGTTGATTTTGTAAGAAATTTTGCATTGGTGCAAGTATCATCAAAGCAGTCTGCGCCTCGACTCGGAAGTTAGATATTCAAGTTTATAGATTCCGAAAATCGTCAAAATCTCAAAGAGATACCATCAAGATATTACATATATTCGTTACAGTTTGTTACAAACACATTATATATAATATACAAAATAATTTGATAGCTTTGCTATGCCACCGATTGTGGTACACGTTATGACATGTATTTCGCGTCTTTGATAAGTATCTTCAGACTGAATATTGCAACGAGAATTTTTTGAATAAAGTTAACATTGATTCTTATTCCCAACTAATAAATTACAAAATGCTACTTGGGAATTTTTTTTTGCTTTCTACTGGACACACGGAAGGGCTAGATACAAACAATAATAGTGCAATAAATCTGTGTGTATATTATATAACTCGAAACAATCCTTACTATTTTAATATAAAATATTATCATAACTCGGTCACCGAGTATATCAATTCAATTTGATCTGGCACGTAAAACGAAACAATTTCCATGACAAGGCTGTCCCGAAGCCTTCGTACAGCTAAAGCTTTATAAACTGTCAGTTATTAATACCGGGGGCTTACTGTACGAAACAATACATATCGGTATTAAATAATTAATATTTTACTTCAACGGAATCTAAGTTTTATTCTCATTGCCAAACAGTGTCATGACAAAATTAATTCACAATCGACGAAATGATAAACGTAGCCCATGGGTGGCTTAACTTCACTGGTTCGCCCAACACATGCGGAGATTAAATAAAACAGCTGCATCGTTTTGCATTGAAAAACGTTATCTTTCTCCATTAGTTTCTGCTTGGGTCATTACGATTCACAGGTCGAGCCACATTTATGGAGTCTGCGAGTACATGTTGTAAACAGAGTCGTAGAGTCGGAGTGAAAATAATAAAATAACTTCCAGTCCTTTTTAAAAAATGGTGTATTCAAATCGCTTGGCACTAAAGTGGCGCTACTGCATGTTACTAAGCCTAAAAAAATTCCAATGTCATGTTTAAAGTTAAGATCGGAGTCGTCTTATTTTTTAGCGACTTCACAGCCCTGCTTATAAACCACACCACCTACATCGGGGTTTCCAAACTTTTTCTGCAATGGAACACTTCGCAAATCTGAAAATTTTAACGGAACACTTTTTAGGTCGGGTAATTCATGAAAGTATAAATACAAAAACATAAAATAATCTAAAACACTTATCTTTAAATAGTGTGGCGTCGATTCGGTTCCTGCACTTTTACTTCGTTGCAGCCATAAAAAGGTTGTATGAAATAGAAGTAAAACAATAATAACTTGTTTTGACACATAGGGGGATTATTCTGAAAAACTTGCCTAGAAATAATTTAATGAAATTTATATCAGTATCATTGATAAAATCAGTCAGATTTTCATAATCACTTACGCTGAATTAAGCATGCTAGTTTTAATTTAACGGAAAATGGATTCCGAACCGAGGAATCATAGTTACTAGTTTTTGGGAAACATTGAAAAGGAGTGGTTTTTTAGTAGTGTGAGTGTTTGCGGAACACCTATTCAGGTTCTGTGGAACACTAGTGTTCCGCGAAACATGGTTTGAGAAACCCTGACCTAGATTATTTACTGTACGCAGCATTGTCATGGTTGACAAATATACAAGTACTCTATATTCTACCACGTGATGATTCACGTTTAATTTTAGTCATGTCTTCCACTGGTGATTAACGCTGGTTTGTAGAAAGATTCCATCGTGAGCGAAGAATCTACGGTTTCTTTCAACCGCCCAAGTTTAAATCTGCCGATATCACAGATGCAGTGGATCGACGGAAAATGTATATTGTCAGTCGCGGATTACCCCATAAGCGCAAGAGGCGCGCGCTTGGGGCCTCAAAATCTTGGGGGCCTCAAAGATAGCATACATTATGAAAAAACCCTTACATTTTAATTTCAGTTTTCAATTATTCATTATTGTTCTACGAAGAGGTTTCATTCAACAAAACACTGGTTGTAACCGAGTCAGTTTAGTCACTCGATCGAGTTGTCGGCTCTACTGAGAGAGCTCTTCGATTTAGTCAGTCGCTCAACATTCGAGCTACAATAATTGGGTGTATGGATAGACGGTGATATATATATAATATATTATGCATAAATCTCAGGTATCCCGATCGTGAGTGAGTCGACGCCAGCTCTAGCCAGCGGCGCTCATGTCGTAATGCTTAATGTTCACCACCTTTACTCCATCGCGTATTGGTACTGTAACTCAGTGCTCCGCAACCTTTTTGCTACTACGGACCCCCTCTACCGAAACTGCGGATTCTTAGTACCATACGGATACATCTAATACTTACTATAACATATAGTGACTCTAGCTCTACGTAACCCACACATAGCAAATTTTACAGGAGGCACAAAAAGCGTGTTTTAATGATTTTCGGCCATATGCAAATTATGAAATAAAGACAACTATGAAGTGCACTGATACTTCTAAACTGGTCTTTAATTGACATAATCTAATATTAATTTAATAAATTGTCTAGGAAAAACCTTTTTTTCGGTCTTTTTTCTTGGTTTCAATTTTCAGAAGCCCATCTTTTTTTCAAACATAAAAACTAAATTTAGATACTAATTCGGCATTTGCAGCTTACATCCTTTTGATAGAACGTGTATCAAGTTGGATACATTGTTATTATCGAAAAAAAGTTGTTTTGAAAAAACTGGGTTACGTCCTTTTTTCTTTCCACAGTCGATATGTATACCATCAGATCATCATTAGTCAGCATAGCATGCAGTGGCAGCACTGTGGACTATTGTGGTTTGAATACACATCATTAAATATCTTTTTTTTAAATGGGCCTGAGTCGTTCGAGATTTTTCCGACTCCGACTCCATAGCCCTGGTTTAATTACTCTCATTACTGAAAGCTCTTATTTAACAAACAAAAAAATTTGCTTAGTGAAGGATATTGTTTTTTTTTCAAATTAATTGATTTTCTTCCATTGGTGAAAACTTTTAAAAAATATTGAAAATTGCGACAAATACTTCCTAAATTTGACAATTAGCTTATTAAGGAATTAGAATTCGTGACAGAAATGAAAAAAGAATAATATAAAAAAGAGCCCATAACAGATTACCCCGAAGTTCACTCTTCGAGTAGGTACCCAATATTTTGTTATCATTTTTTTTCAGCTCCATGCACATACATTTCAAAAGTAAACAAACACTCTTCATTTGAAAATGTCTTCAGGTTTTTTTTTACAGTCGTTGCGAAATAAAATTAATGAATTCTATTTTAAAAAATACCTATATGTATGATTATGATTTCAGTAAGAAATCCTCGGACCCCCATTTGCGAAACACTGCTCACTGATGCAACATACACGCCTAGATCGAGGGCAATGTCAAATGCGAGCCTTTTAATAGATTTTTATAACAAACGGTTAATTAATATCAATTGCAGCATAGCCATAGCCAGATTGAGATCAGTGAGTCGCGATTTGTCGTCGTCAAAGGTGCCAAATGCCGATATAATACCATATTTTACCGCTCGCGAATACCACTTTCATCACATGATAAAATCATATTTTGTGACGTGCATTTCTATCGCAAGTGAGGTTTGAAACTGT
The DNA here is from genome assembly GCA_030503985.1 of Himalopsyche tibetana. NCBI lineage: Eukaryota > Metazoa > Arthropoda > Insecta > Trichoptera > Rhyacophilidae > Himalopsyche > Himalopsyche tibetana. Next base: position 25,791,203 of record JAPJYX010000031.1, on the reverse strand, counting down.
TCCTTTTTTCCGATGTTTACAATTGAATTTATTAACGTCTGGTATTCGAACCTTCGATTCGACAGATCTGGTTGTAGGGTTACGAATCGGTATTGGTAAAGAAATACAAACACAAAATATTGTACCGTCAAAATCACTGGGTACTAATATTTTGTTCACGTCCAAACAGCGTTTTCTACTTGAACGGCTCGCACACCTGACTCGAAAACGTCATATTTTGAGTTTTTTCAAGCTCTTCCAATCGTCAAGTTTAAAAGATGTATGTAACATCTTCGACGGCTACTGTTTATGCGTTTTTTATACGATACAATTTTTAATTGTATGTGATTATGATTGACACCTGGCTAATATTCAATATCGAATTCCGTTTTGTTTTCCATATAGTGAGTGGATCTCACTTTGAAGATTCCAACCCTATCCGTATCTTACATTAGCCTTCTTCTTGTAGTAATAACCAAAATCGGTATCGCGCAAGTAGCTTTAGTACTGTGGCGCTCGTATCTCCATCCCAAACTCGTTTCCATTCACACGATTTAAAAATTTATGAAGCAGTCCATTTTTTCCTAGCCTTGCTATAAATCTGACACATATAATATCGTGATCATTGATAATAAATCGAGTACCTTTAACCTTCGCGTTTCGGAGCGGGGTGCAATTGTGCCCCTAAATTCTTATTTTACCAACCATTTGTTAAATATCGGTAATATCTAGCTGATATTTATTGTAATCTACAAACATATCCTACTGAATACAATGCAAAAAAAAAAAATCTGAAAAAATGTAGAAAATAAAATAGATATTCACGTTTTTCGTTAACAAATGGTATTTGGGTCACATATACACGTTGCGTTTGAGTGTGTGCGTGTGCCGAGCGCAAACTCCACACACCTGATGTCATCGTACCCTGCGCCCGCGCCGGGAGAACGACGTCGCTTTACGATTAGTTCAGTCTGCTCTCGCCGCTTCTATTGACATGATGGATTTCTACCGCTTCTATACGCCTGACGTATCGTCAACGCAATATGATATGGATGATTCAAAAAGACAAATTGTCTCTTAATTTTGACAGGGCATGCTCAAAATCAACATTCGAACTGCTGACATTTATTATTTTAATTTTTACTTCGTTAAATGAGAAAAATTTTGGGGGGTACAATTGTACCCCGCTCCGGAACCCGTGTGATTTTTCAAGATATAGGTACTCGGAGGTTAAGTACTTGTACTCGTTCAATCGATAAACATTTCTTAGGTGTACGGCAGGGGTCACCAAACTTTTAGAAAAACGCGCCGGACGCATTTTTTAAATATCGTTGGAATCTTGTTGGAATCTTATTAGATATTTAATCATATTTTTTTTGCTAAGATATGTATAATATTTATATATTCTATAAAAATCGGGGCTGGATGCAAATTTTCGGAGGGTCGTTGTTTGACGACCGCTGGTGTACGGTGTACCTATTCATGAATAGCCACTCGCAGGTGTGTCAGTTATTCGTTTTGTTTGCACAGTGTAAAGTGTTCACAGGGAACCTAATCTTTAATATATGGCCTATTGTAATTCACATTATAATTGTGAGGTGGCTGAAACAAAACATTTTTTTATTTCTTATCATTAGTTATCAACAAGATTTATCACTCGGCCGACCAGCCGGGAGTGCAGGGCTCGCACCTCCCGTCGATCGGTATTTCAATTGATTGTCGTTATCGGGTTTTTATAATTATTTGTCGTGTTGGTCAAAGTAAAATTGTGTTATTTTTAGATTGTCTTTAGTGAAAAAAATTTTTTGATACATTTTAAGATTAAAGACTGAATCGTCTACTATTTCATTCGCCAAAAAGTAACTATGGTGTTTTATACAACGATATACCCTGGTTCTTGCGGAACTACAAATCTTGTGGATCTATTCTTATCGGAACATTTTTCCTTTCTTCTTAACTTGGTTGATATCGGAGCGCGGAGTAGTAGGTTAAATAAAAGTGACAGTTCGATCTTATATTCGATCATGGAAAGGAAAAAGGAAGTAACCTACAGGTTTTTCAAAACATCAAAAAATAGGCCACGAATTGAACAGACTATTTTGCTTCATAAAAAACGCCCCACTCCCCGCAAACAAAATACGGTACTTCCTTGTTTGACGCCAGGCGGTGAAAAATGCAACGGTTGTAGGCGCATCTCCATGTCCGGATGGGGGTGTTAATCAACCAAATTTAAAATAACATTAATAACTGCCTGTTTTATGTGTTCTCAAACATTGGCTTCAAGGCGTTAGTTGCGCAATAATTATCGCAAAACGGGACGTCGACTTATTTTTAATTGATAGTGAGCTTTCTTGAATACACACTATTCAAGAAAACGAATATTTCGTCATATTTTTTTTTATTTATTAATGAAAATAACGAAAGATTCCAAGTGTTCTAGTGCACTTTTTGGGGTGTAATGTAGTGTTAGAATAAAGGGAATACTCATCAAATACTTCTGAATCTTGGTTATAATGTAGTTTTTTGATTTATCGCGATTTTAAATTATTAATTAGGTTGCTGTCCTTCAGAAAACGGGCCATTTTAAGCTCTGCTTGGGGACAACACGATAGTCTACATAAAAACGGTAAATATGATCACATCTCATATAATGTGACATATTATATGGAAAGGTTTCACCGCCTGGCGTCAAACAAGGAAGTACCCAAAAAACCGCTCACTAATACAAAAAAAAAATCTTACCATACGCTATTTAGACCTTATTATACCTACCTTACGTAATATGCTAATTTAGAATGCATAACATTTCTGCAAGAAAGTAATACTATTGATATAATTAAAGTTTTCGACTAAAGGTGCTTGGTGGAATTTCAATATTTAATTTGAACGATTCAAATTTAATACTAGTGGTGCTACCTTTCAATACTTTTCAATAGATTTAATTTTGTTTATTTAAAATGCGAACGATATCTTTCAATTTCAATAGTGCATAGTTAGTTTTAGTGTAAAATAAATTGGAAACGAAAAATTCTAAATTCATATAATTGTTTCTACCTGATGTCGGTTTACTATTTACGAGTCTTTTTTTTTATCATTTACCTCACAAAAAGTTAACAAACTAACCATTAATAAAAGGGTCAAATATAATTGCACTTGTGGATTGGATGTTCATTGGATTCACTTTTTTTTTTGACTCACATATAACACACTTATTTATTCCTATCTGGACCAATTCGGCCATCGCAAGCATTTTCAACTGGATGAACAGATGAACATGCTCGGAAAAGATCTCGATCCTAATAAATAATGGAAGCATAAGTACATTAAGAGTGTTTAAAGCGCGGTGTATGAATTTGGCTATTTTGGTTAAACTGAATCCTGGTTTTTATTGATTAGTTCTTTAAGCCTCAATAGTGACAACCCTGGGATGCCCTTTTCGTTCGACGAGAAAAATCTTCATATTGAAAATATAGAAAAGTGTTCGGATGCAGTCGTGAGTTGCGACGCGAAACATGAAAAATATTCACCTTATCATCTAAAAATTAAATTTTAAAGAACAGTTAATTAAAAGTGGGCTCTCGCCATGTCGATCGATAGCGAAGACGGTGTGAAGCCGGGCGACAGGCGTCCTCGGAGACTCTCCGGATGTAAGTACGCAGTAGCATTTTTTGACTTTATTATGTAATGTGTCTACTTCTCACCACCAATCGAATAATATCCAATATCGTCCTGTCGTCGGTTATTGGTTCGACATATCGCGGGCGCTCGATGTTCCGTTTTCCGACGACGGCCGCCGGACTCTCAGTCTCCTATCGCGCATTGCTTTTTGTCGTCGCATAAGAGTCTCCGACACTTTGTATATATCTATGTGTATCATAAAATTTGATCTAATTTACATGATCATTAATTAATTTGTAGCCCCCAATGAATGACAGAAGCCAGTAAATTTGAAACACAGTCCTGTGAGTTTGATGACGTTTCCGTACATACAAATACAAACAAAATCGAATCGTGCTAGATTGCGTTCCAGTGTAAAGAAATATTGTCTATGATTGCGGGCTGGAAAATGTTAGCCCCTGACCAATAATATGTACATAGGTGTTGCCAGACTGACGTCACGTTGAATGTTCTCTATGAATTATTTATAGGGTTATTGTTTTTTTTATGCCGGCTCAGCTTAAAATTGTAATACAAAACAATCGAGAATATTATTGTAGGTAGACATGGCATTGTCTTATATTGACAGAGGAAAATTTAAACAAAGATATTATATTCATTTGGGAAAGGTTAATTACGCTTATAAATGTATTTATTTTGTTCAGCGGCCGAATTGCTGTTCATTTTTATTCAGCCATCTAAAGTTTTGGGTGAAAAATGCAGGTCGGGCTTAGCCCACCTAGCCCAGTACCTAGAACCGCCACTGATATATATATATACAGGTTGACTTCATGGTTAAGGTATGCTCTCTCTACATTGAGACGGCAAAAAGGTCAAATAATTGACAATCAAATTTCTTGCTTTGTTTTTCTAGTTCTAGTCAACGTCCCCTCTAATTTTTCTATTGTGTGTGCGGACCATCAACTTCTGTTAGCAGTAAATTTTCAGCAAAATGAAAAATGTGCGCAAATATGTAATAATGTACTCACTGGCGCTAGGTGTGGACAATTTGGTGAGCTTAGTAAAAGTATTTAAGCAAAAATAAAATTTGGTAAAAAATACTTTTTTTTTTTACAATATTTCTGTGTGCGGCCTGTGCGGGGGTGGAAAAATGTGTGCGGCCACATTGTGAGAGGTGTGCGTTCGTGCACACGCGCACACCTTAGCGGGAACATTGGACATGTAGTGGTGATCTGTGTGTATCAAACCGTTTGGAATACGTTCAGATCGACTCGAGTGAAGTCTGAAAGCTGCAAGTTCTTGTTTTTTTTTTACCTCTTCCGATTTATTTCCTCTCCCAATGTGGAGCTTACGGCCTCCTATTGGATGTATCTCAACAGATTTTTTTTCTAAGATAACTGTTTGTCACTCAGTCGCTCAACCAAATACAAAATGCATGTTCGAAATACATACAAATAAATTGGGGAGTTTTAGTTATCGATTTCTGAAATATTTATTATAGGCAATACATTGGATATCACTTATCAATGAAATATGAATACGGAAGAGCAGTGCTCATTTGCTCGTATATATGAGCTGCCACTGTACAAAAATGATCTTTGATTTTTTCCTAAACTATATTCTCGATCGAATATCACCGCCAGAAGCCTCGGTCGTCGACCGCTGTTTGCTTTGCACCCTATCTCACTTTTACTAAATCGCCCTTGCCCGCTTATTGACTCTCACCATAATTATTGAAAGGCTAATTTTTTCGCGATATCGTTGATTTTCGTCGACGCCGTTTCGAAGACGAATCATAGATCGTCCCTCGATGTGTTGACTGCGCTCGAAATAAATTAACAACATGCTGAATTATAATCATAAAACATCTAATTTTTTAAACGATAGACCGATCGCCGTTCGCCGATCTCTCGCCGCGCGGTCCGCTCTCGCTCGCGCGCGATCGGCAGGCGAGTGCGAGAGGGACACCGCCGCCGTCCGTGACCCGGTCGGTCGAGAAGAGCGCGCCGCGTGACTCGAACGCAACGTTCCATTCTCGAAATCGAGCGAGTCATGATTTTTTCAATCACTATTTCGTATTGATGTTTTTTCAAATGTAATATTATGTTTTTTTCTCATTCGTCAACATTTAAACTCTGATAACCGGTTTTAAAGGAATCGTCGTTTATTCCCCGCATATAAAAAGCATCAATTTATCTTACAATTGAATCGTTGAGTTGCAAAGACCATTCTGGACGACTTTTTATGAAAATAACCTCCGAACGCTACATTTTTCATCAGCCTAAATCCTAACTAGTAAGGCGGATGAGAGTTTCTTATTCCATCCTACCTGTTGAGGAAATCATTTCGAAAATTTGGCTCATTTGCAAAAAAACTACAATTTGAGAAAAGTTAAAAAAAATTCAAACTTTCGATACATGTTATCTGCATAGAAATCAAATCGTTTTATTACATTTGCTAGCACATATAGCGACAATGACAAAATAGAATACGTGTTCAGAAGACTTTCGTCAATAATACTCAATATTTGAAAATGCTTCCAGAGTGCTTTTTCTAACTCAATGATTCAATTGATGTTTACTTTAAATCCGACAAGTATTGCTACATAAACTTTAAGTATTTGGAAGATATTATAAAAGAAAATCTAACGTACATACATTCAAAAACAAAATTTAAAAATCACAACCAGTTTCGGTCTACTAGGGAGTATTTTCAACTGGTTTAAAAAAATCCGTTCAGTATAAAAAATTGTTCAATTTTGTGTCGATATCAGTTGAAAACAATTTATGAAACACATTTGTCTTATATTCAGGATATAAAAATAAATAATATGTAGCATAGAAATGGATGGAGTGTGCTTTACCCGACTAGTTATAGCGAGACCTGTCTGGCGTGTTTGGGTGAAGGGACAGTTGCATTCTTAATGACATTGAGATTTATTGTATTTCTGCACCCCTCGAACATAGCAAAATAAGTGACATATTTAATAAACAATGTTGAAGAGAATAGAAAAGTTCAATTTACTTACCGTGCCTGGTCCGTTTTCTAACAACTAAGTTTTTACAAAGTCAAATCACCTCGCCTCAGATCAGACGCAAACATCTATTCTCGAAACTCAGTACAGTAATTTACTCATGTATTAATGGAATATATGGGTGTCATCGAATATCTTTGTCAATGTCAAATGTATTTTTTTTCAATTGAACCTTGACTTGACTTTCTTGGGTGACTTAAAGAAGAAGAGATTAAAAAAATAAAAATATCTTGTGAATTCTTAATTATTTAAAATGCCGTTGTAATAATACAGGTCACATATATGTCAAGTAATTATTCCAAAGGGATAAAAAAGTAAACCCAAAATTTTTAGACAATCATTAGTAATAATACGAAAGTAATAATGGAAATTATAGTATATATTATACTTATAATAATTTAATAATGGTTGTACAGAAAAAATTTACAATAATACATTTGATTTCTTGAAAAATACGATATTATTTATGACTCGATCTATTCACTTTCTACTATTACATATCAGCAGATGTTGTTTGATGATAGTACGGACAATAGCATGGGACTCGGAAGATGCTAGTAGTAAATCTGCTTGCAGTAGTGGTGCAATAATGCTCATTACGGTTTATGTACATTTTAGGGTCCAGCTCGTCGGAGGATGAAGTGCCGCCGCGTGAGAAACAACAGAAAGCCTCGTCAGGATTCGCAGATTTCTGCGTTCGTAACATCAGCCAGCACGCTTTTGGCAGACGGGAGATTGAAATCGCTGAGCAGGAGATGCCCGGAATCGTCGCGTTGAGAACCAGGGCCGGCGATGACAAGCCTCTCAAGAACGCTAAGGTGATAATTTTCTGCTTTCAGAACAAATAAAACCTGTAGGTGTGATCCTTTCAATGAAGATTGAAAGAAAAAAGCAACCATTTCACAGCACAACGCATACTGTTTGTATTTGTTAACCGGCCGGCTGGTTCCTTCCAAGTTAGTTACTGTGGCCTTTAGCCGAGTGGGCGTATCGTCCTACTTCAATCCTGGAATGGATTCGTCAATCAATCTATTGAGCTGTAATCAAAGACATGGGTGGCTGTTTTGTTTTCAAAGCCTCTCCATCCAACCCCTATCTATACTGCAAAATGAGAAAAGAGGCACCGATTAGCTAATTATTAATCCTTTCTTCATCCTTCTATCCTCTCTTCTCTAAAGAGAATGCTTGAGCGACTCACTTACACCAATTTATTTTATAATGTTCCACAATTGACAAAAAAAGCTGAGTTTTTGTGAAAATGACAGATATAGAATTTATAATGAAGTGTATTAATTGAAGAATATGTGTTACAGATAGTCGGCTGCACTCACATTAACGCCCAGACTGCGGTGCTCATCGAAACACTTGTGGCTCTGGGTGCGCAGGTGAGGTGGGCCGCCTGCAACATATACTCCACGCAGAATGAAGTCGCGGCCGCCCTGGCGGAAGCTGGTAAATCATAATTTTTAGTAACTTTTTCTTATTCTTTTCATTTTCCATTTAATACTGACTCTCAAAATGTAGTGTCTTCTTAAAATAACAATTTTATCTACACTGGTACTATCCGAGTCCTTTTTATTATTTACATGACAGGGTACAGCGTGTTCGCTTGGAGGGGCGAGACGGAAGAAGACTTCTGGTGGTGCATCGACCGGTGCATTGCGGCAGACGGCTGGCAGCCCAACATGATCCTCGACGACGGCGGAGACGCAACACATCTCATGCTCAAAAAGCACCTTGCCGCTTTCAAAGCCATCAAAGGTCAGGATTGCATATCTCTCATTGCGTAAACATCTCGCTTAATCTACGCGGTCTGATTTAATCTCATATTTAAAATATAACACCTATGAAAGTGTCATTCTGAAATTTACGTAAATTTTCAGGTATCGTGGAGGAAAGCGTGACGGGAGTCCATCGTCTATATCAGCTGAGCAAAGCCGGCAAGCTCTGCGTGCCCGCTATGAACGTCAATGACTCCGTCACCAAGACCAAGTTTGATAACCTCTACTCCTGCAGGTGACTCGATTCTTGATTTATCCATCTCGCATGTGAAATGTTAAATAATGGCACCAAACATTTTAGCTTAAGGGGCACACTGACTCCCGAGGGCCAAGACCTAGCTAGCTCATCATACCTGTCATGTCTGTCACGCTGCCGTGGGCCAGATCGGTGGTGCTCGAGGACCCATGTTAGGAGGGAGACCCCTGGCATATTTTTTAATTAAATACTTAGCCAAATTATATTTTCGAAATCTTTTGATTTACGCTGATACATATTTTTTGAGTCAAACAAAGAATAGTTTCGTAATGGATATCTCAGGTGTTGAGTATGGAAAGCTAGAAACGGGTGTATCTGATCCCGCATACAGAAAATTCATATTGAATTTTAAGACAAAACAAACAGCTGTTAAAATTGATTGAATGTAGTAGTGTAATTGAAGAACTCCATCATAATCAAACAGCAATCTAGAAAACCAGAACTATTTGACCAGTTTGGATGTGATGACGTAGTTCCGAAAGTATTTCATTATTCATGTGTAACCGAGTATGTTAACACTGTAGAAATTCATTTTAACACATAGGAATTCGTCTTTAAACTTCTCGCAGGAGTTGAGGGGTATCTAAAGTTTTAAGGTTTGATATAAAGAATTAATAATTTGTTACCCCAAAGGGAGAGCATAATCGATGCGCTCAAGAGGAGCACGGATTTGATGTTTGGCGGCAAGCAGGCTGTGGTGTGCGGCTACGGGGAAGTAGGCAAGGGATGCTGCCAAGCTCTGAGGGCACTCGGATGTGTAGTGAGTTGTTAATATATCTATAATACATTCCAATGTTCCTATACTGAATCCCGCCATTAATATTATCACATTGTGTGAAATGTTAAATATTTTCAGTTTCAAATATCAACATAATCCATTTTCTTACATTCATTTTTCTTTTTATGCACATGCTCGTATACCGAAACAATTTTTTTTTACAAAATACCTTATTATATATTGTGCATTTAATTTTTGAACAGGTATACGTAACAGAAATCGACCCAATTTGTGCCCTACAAGCCTCAATGGATGGCTGCAGAGTTGTCAAATTGAATGAGGTAAATATTCAAATTCATATTTTCGACGGATTCGGCGGTAACATTGTGGAAATTCTTTTTTCATATAAAATTAAATTAAAATATTTCGTTATTCTTCTGATTGTGTTTCGCTTCTTTTACAATCATCTTAAGACTACTGGACCATAGTGAGGTTTTATATTAACCCTTAATATATATTAGCTATTACAGTTAATGCCAATTCGTCAAATATTTTGAAATTGAATGATCATACGAGATGTACTCAATGAGAATTGACGTCACAATTACTCATGTCTTAGATCTCAAATTTAAATTGAAAAAAATTCAATTTGACATTGATCTTACCAGGAATAGAACCCAGACCCATCTGATCGGTAGAGCAAGCTCTAACCGACTAGACCTCAATAATTCAAAAGTCTTTTTTTCAATCTTGTAATACTAAAGATGGCCAAAATTTATTTTTTTGAAGAATGCATGAAATTGTTACAAAAATTCGTTTCTTTCGCAAATACCTTGCAAAATCGTGCTGTAAGCAAATTGTTAAATAAAATAAATATTGACTATATTTCTTAACTAATAAAATACAAAATGAATGCATCGACAGGTCATTCGAAACGTGGACTTGGTGATAACGGCCACCGGCAACAAAGGAGTGGTGACCAGGGAGCACATGGAGAGGATGAAGAACGGTTGCGTGGTGTGCAACATGGGCCACTCCAACACCGAGATTGACGTGCACAGTCTGAGGACCCCCGATCTGGTCTGGGAGAGGGTTCGATCTCAGGTACCGATCGGATCTGTAGCGTGAATTGCATATCACCGTTGGCCGTGTGAACATTAAAGAGAGTCTCGCGTTTCAGGTTGACCACGTGATCTGGGAGAACGGCAAAAGAATAGTGCTACTGGCAGAGGGTCGGCTGGCGAACTTGTCCTGTTCGTCACTTCCCTCCTTCGTGGTTTCCATCACAGCTGCGACCCAAGCTCTGGCGCTCATCGAGCTCTTCAACGCACCGCCTGTCAGATATAAAGTAATGCTTATAAATTGGTAAACTGTAAATGCCACGTATTTTTCTAGCCAAAAGTAACTGTTCGTTAACCCAAAATTAAATAGTATACACACGTTTGCAGATATTTATGACATTTTGAGGAACACTTAATTGTTTACGCCAGCTATTATACAAACAAAATTGACACGGAAAGGAATGGTGGAGTCTGGAGCTTACTTATTATTTTACTGCTGATGAACCAGGCTTTGTGTTAATCACATGTCAATATAAAGATCCAGTTCAATTTCATCCGTGCACTTGAACGCCTGAAGATGCCGAAAGGCGAAACCCTTTTGTAAAACTTGTGTGAATGTACATAATTTGAACGATTCAAATGTTATTTTGAAATTTCACTGAAAATCTTAAATTAAATTATATAAAGATATGCATTTACGGTACCACCATCCAAAGGTGAACTCCCGCATAATTGAGCCGAATATGCTGAAATTTAATTTAAGGTAAAAATTCAACACTGTTAGTATTTTATATTACAATAAAGACCACTTGAAATGAAAGATAAAAAAATATTTACCTGCACACATAGATAAAAGCATTGATCTTAAAAGACAAAAATTGATTCTCACGCTTGCTTTGCACGTTTTGAAGGGTTAAATAAATAAAAGCAACGAACAATGAAACTTTATTGATATTTACAAAAACCGTAAACTTTCTAATCATTCTCATTTTACAGGCGGACGTCTATCTCCTCCCCAAAAAGATGGACGAGTACGTGGCGAGTCTCCATTTACCGACGTTCGATGCCCACCTGACGGAGCTCACCGACGAGCAAGCCAAATATTTGGGACTCAACAAAGTCGGCCCCTTCAAACCCAACTACTACAGATACTAATGAAAATTTGTTGCTCGCTTTGGCTGTCGCAGCAGACATTATGTAATTACTTATTAAGAGTCTCAAAATTATTGTATAAAGTGAGAGAATTCAATTATTAGCATCAGGAATGACCGCTGAAGATATACAAAAGAATTGTAATTATTTTTGGCCCTTTATAATCGAAACAGTGGCCATTGAAATCAAAAAGTACATCAATTTACATCACTAAACGGTGTAAAAAATAGCAATTCATTTGTTATACGCCATTTGTCAAATAGCTAAAGATAATATTTGACATTCTGGGTATGTCTAAATTCATATATATTTTTTTTTAATCTGAATTATTTCAGTAGGTTTTTTTTTTGGAACTAGTAAAAATTTTCACTCAAACTATGAAATTGAATCTTCTGTCAGTTTCTATTACTCATTGGGGAACATAACAGTGTTTCAAAGATTATTTTCAACAAATCCAATCATAAAAAGAGCCACACTTTGGCAATCAAATATTTAACAGCGAGTCGCAGTCGAACGCTCTAGATATGTTTTTTCACCGCAACCAAATTTAAGGTACTTAAAGGTTTATAAAAACAATACGGCGATCGTGCCGATGTTCACTATTAACGAGGATTTATTTAAAATGTATGGAATATGACCCGTATGAAAGTTTTTAACCGTCTGCAATTGAGCTTTAAATTACTTAGGAATTCGGTGATGATATTTTAGAGTGGCGTTACGAATCCTGCACTCCGCTAGACTAAATCTGACGTCGGGAACGGTAGTAAACGCAGAGTTCATTCCCGGTACGTCAGATTTGTAATACACGCATAGTGATACGACGCCTATAGATTTAAATACTAACACGTAGGTGACTAATTTTACGAATCGAGGCCATCGAACAGCCTAAGACCGTCGGCGGAGAAGAGTACCGTTCGCGTAGCCTAAGCCGCCGTCACCGAGGCGCGTCGGTTCTCATCTCTCGCACTCTTTCGATGCGCCTTAATAATTTTAAAAACCCCGGACGATAGCGGACGGAAAATGTCGACCGTTCCGTTTCTTGACTGCGAGTGTTTGAAGCATTTCCACAACGAGGGCTCGTCTGAGAATCCCACGTGAGACTTCTCAGCTACGGTCAAAATTGTTACTCTCATTCAGCTATTTTTTTGTACTTACCTAATGATCGCTCGTTCCTTTAAAATTATAGGTTTTTTTGTATTGTTCGTCTTAAAAATGTATTGAGAGGAAATTTGTGTCTTTTATTGTACTTATTTAGTGAAATACGAGTAAAAAAAAAAACAAGTCTTTTGTAGACGGAGTGCGGGACGAAATCTCTTTGACAGTTTCATTTGTCGACGTTGCTAAATCGATCGGTTTGCAGTCACACAAAGGCATACCTACACGGCAAGAACTGCGGATTATGAAATAATCACGGTCTAAATGTTAACGCATAGGTTGATACTAACCTTTTATTTTACACGTTAGAAACACGCATAACGTGTAAAGAATCAACATAATAATTACTATTATATCTTATTAAATTCAGATGTCAGATTCGTCATCCTCCCTCCTGAAAAATGACCAATTTGTAGATATGTCTTTGTGTTCATAGCCCGTCTCGATACATGGTGTATTTCTGTGAATCTGAGTATTAGTTTTTGTTGAAATTATTTTGAATCTATTTATTTATTTTGAAATCTGATTATTCGTGATATGTTTATTCCAACCTTATCAGCGCTGCCGTTGCAGCTGTGAAAGTTACTTTTGTCATCGTGTGAATGTTTCAGTAAAAAATATGACGAGGCGGCGTTTCCCGAAAAGGGCCCCGCCTTTGCTACGATTGTTTTCATTTATTTCAAAGTAAAATTTTTGAAAATGTTTTTTCAGTATTAATATGATTTTATTTTACGTTATGTGTTGTAATTTTAAGAAAGCGACCGTGTCACGCCGATCGAGGCGAAATATTAAAAATTTAATATAATCATTGTATATTGGAAATAGGCAAGCGCTCCGGTGTGTAAATTTGTAACGGAACTAATGTAAGCTTTGTAATATGCTCCCGTTACAGTATGATTATGTATGGAAAAAAAAATGTTCATTAAGACTGCCTTATGTAAGTAAATATTTATAACATTGTAAAAATGTTCACCGTTTCGAATCCCAGGGGGCGACGAATCATCTTTTTATATTTGGAAATCTTCATCTCTCATCTGCCTTCGTCGGATCGACTCCTCGAATCTCTTGTTGTTGAAAAAGAAACGCAAATAACATCCGGAGCTCAATAACAAGTGGGATAAATCTGTGCGCTTACAACATATTTTCAAGAGAGGTGACAAATTCTGCAATACGTTGTTAATATACTGGGTTTTCAACGACCTCAAAGGATTTGAGTAATTTTATCACTGTCACAAGATTGATTATTAATTCTGGCATTCAAAGTCCGGAGAGTGAATCCCGTCGATTGTAACATAATATTTCTCCAAACTTCACTGAACCCTACAGTTTATCGTCTCGAAGATGCTAATTATTTATTAAGCAGGCGATGGAGGACAGCCTACATAACAATTATTTGCGTGCGAGTGATTTGATTCAATCCTCTTCCTGTAGAGAAACGTAGAAAAACTATCATATATTATTCACACTCCTCACGTGAGCGTCGTCCTGAACGATTACCATATTTTTTAATCAATTTCAATATAATAAAAACAATACCTAATAGAGATAAAAATAGAAAATGTTATTTAGTAAATTATGGTGTATAAAGAGGGTAGTTTTAGCTTGCTTTCTTGCATAGAATTTCAGAATTAGTTTTAAGCCCGGTGAGAATCATAAATATATTTTTTGCAATGAAAAACTGTTTCATTTAAAATAGTGTAACGTTTACAAGGTGACCTTGCAACTATTTTCCCCGAGAAAAATTATGCGGTTGAAAAAGGCCTTCGGCGATGCCGACAGCCCTCTTAACATTACAGATGCAATAAATCAGTAGTATTGTTTGATGAAGTTTTATTTTTGACCGACAATAACTTCTTCGCTTAATAAATACAGATGCACTATTGTTATTGTCGTATACCCTACCGCCCAGTTTCGGTTGATAAGAATTCATTTTACATTGACACTGCTTTCTTCTCGTAGTGTTTCCCTCGGGCGCCATTCTGGCTATGCTTTTGCAAAATATCACTACGCTGATCATTCATGTAATACTATATTACGCGACTGTTCTAGGGTTATCTTAAAATCAGTTTTTGTATAATTTGAAACGCATAAAATATGGTTTAGATCAATTTTATTGGTCAACTTTCATTTTGAAAGCGATCAATGCATGGATATGCTCCGACTGTTATGTTTATTGCAAGCGGGGAACAGACCGGCGTTCTCGAGTACCGCCAAAGTAATATTTAATCCGATGCGAACGAACGGCACCGCTTGTCTTCCAATAACGACAGAGAATAAAATTAAATGTTATTGTTGGTGATATCCATTTAAATATGTTTTAATTGTGCAGACGGTAAACGGTCTGTGCGATATAATTTCAGACCTTGCTTAATTTTGTTTATCTTATCTAAAATATCTCACAAGAAGTCGGCCCAGATGTATGTCGCGTCATTCGACGATCGACGACTGTCAATGATGGACTGTACATCCTATTATTGTTACTTACAAATGTTTGTCCCGTTTCGATAATACTTTCAATGTCTACCTCGCAATACATGTTAAGCTTTCGCCGTTTCATAGTTGTATGGAGAGTTAACGCTAATGAAATAAAATTGACAATATACGTATACGGCATACAATAATCGAACTGAGCATTTATGGTGCTTTAAGATTATAAGGAACGTCATCCGTGTACATTTATAAAGCAACAATTGTATTATAAAGCAGACAGCTGAAAATGCAATGATGCAATTTCGAAAGCGTGCGTTGAACGCAATGCAAAATATTACCTGGAAAAGGTATAAAATATACTGCATCTGTATTGAAATGATTCACAGACAGACGATACGTCGAGCTCGATGTATTCCTTTTATGTTTAAGATGAAAGCCATCGGGGTTCGGATGATTACGGTGTTTATTGAAATGGGAAAAACTGCACACCAACCTGTTTAGTGACTAAGTGAATATTATAATTGCATACGTGCAGAAAATAATGAGGGCCGGGAATGGTTGCCGGCGTTTTTAGAATTAATATGAAAAAAAAATACATTGTAGGTATGTAAAAAATATTGTTGCCATGTTTTCAAATAAAAAATTTATAAAAAGCCCGTTGACTTTCATTTCTTGATTTCTACATCTCAATAGACAATGCAGTCGCTTCGCTTTTATAACTGACAACTCGCTAACCTAACTGACGGTCGATTCACAAAACCAAGACAAAGAGTATCTGAACACCCACTCAAAATATAACTAGAACATTTTTGGGGTTTTTCAAAATTAATGATGTATGTTTGTGACGAAGACAATGTCACATTAATACATCAGGCTTGTAATATTAAAGACTTGAGCCATAACAAGAAACGAGGGAGTGACGTGTTAGAATGTGACGCTGCCTCCTTAATGCAATTGCTATTTTGTCTATTCTTGCATATTTTTCTCATAGAAAACTTATAAAATTGATCAAATTTATACAATGAAATTAGTAAAGATGACAACCCATATCAAGTCACAAATCCATCATCTCCCATCCCTTTTGGTTAGAACACATAAATAATCTTCAGAAATATTTATGCTTTATAGCATTTCACTTGAAAAGGCACAATATCTGGGTGAAGGTTAAAAAATAATGCATTTCTACAAGGAATGGATAGTTGACATTTCAGACCAAAAAATTAATGGAACAACGGTCGTTTGCTTGGGAAGAGGCGCTGGAAGACGGCCACATTGTATTGAGAGGGGGGGAAAGTTATCGTAGGCAGCCAAGACTGACCACGTGCACTAGTAATACGCTAATAACATAGAGCTCTGCTCGGCACGTTGCTATGTTTGCTTAGAAATTAATTCCTTGTCAACCGAATCATAATCGTTTTTTGCAATGTTTTTAGATTTAAAGGAATATGTAGTAGATTCAAACAGAGTATTAATAACTTGACCATTTATTTTTTCCCTCAAACTGGGCCAATAAAAAAATTATTGGCTTTTAGGCGCCTCATACTTTTATACAATATAATTGACTAGTTTATTAATTGATTTGGCATTTACTTGGTAGAACTCCATTTATAACAGATTAAAAATAACAAAGTATTTTAGTTCTACAGTTTTTAATAATTTTATGCGTTGATAGCTATTTCGGCTTGCGGATAGCTATCATCTACATATCGGAACCAATAAACTGGTTGTACTGGTGTAGATGATATTATTTGTTTATTTAACGGAACCGATAGACAAATCACCAAATTCCATAACTTTATAAACTCATTAGACGATAATATTCAATTCACCCTGGAAGTCGGAGGAAAGAAAATAAACTTTCTTGACCTTACTATAGACATTAAAAACGATACCCACAATTTCACGATTTTTCGTAAACCGACTTTTTCAGATGCCTGTATTCATAAAAACTCAGTACATCCAATGTCGTACAAATTAGCTGCATTTCATTTCGAAATTCACAGACTTGTCAGTATTCCCTTGAACAAATTAAATTTTGATCTTGAATTAAAAATCATCAAACAAATCCCCATTAACAATGGTTATGATATGTCTCTTATAGACAATCTTTTATATAAAAAACGTATTAAGCTAGCTCAACAAATCTTACACAAGGGATTAATAACGAAAGACTCAGGTGATATTAGGTTTTGGCGTAGAATTAATTACACACCAGTTTAAAGATAAAGAAGCAGCTCTCAGAAAGTGTTAGACCGGCTTTCTATTGCAAGAACTCTTTAGGTAAATTATTGATAAATAATAAAGATGTTATAGATTATAAAAACAAATCTGGGATTTATAGATTGCAGTGTAGTGATTGTCCCAAATTTTATATTGGTAAAACTGCTAGAACCTTAAATATAAGAGTGGCTGAGCATTTAGCCGCTTTTCGCTTAAAAAAAGATACTTCCACATTTGCCAATCATTTAATTCTTGAAAACTATACGTTTAATTTTGACTCAGGTATTGATTTGTTACATACTAACAGGGGCGAGTTTAAATTATTTTACCAAGAAATCTTAGATTAATCAAGCTCAGCTTAACAGTTTTCCAATTTTAAACGAGCAATATTATCTACCAAATTCTCCATTGTTGTACCCCTTTTAAATAATTGTCATTTTATTAATAATTCAAGCACTTGCTATCATTAAATATTAATTCAAAGGCTTAAAAACAAATCAACTCATTAATAATAGGTTGGATAAAACCCTAGATTTATTTTAAACATTCCTATGTTATTATCTGGTCATTAATATTTTCGAAAAATCCCCATAATTATAACAAACCCACTTAATCCATTGAAAATTGTATACATTCAATTTTCGCTAATTTACATTTTAATAGCCTTATAACTTAGTGATCTACTTATATTTTTGTTTATAAACGATACAAACTGTTTAGTACGCGTCAGTTCAAGTACATCCGTGCACTTGGAATGCCTAAAGAAGCCGAAAGGCGAAACCCGGGTCGTTAGCGACAAAACTCATGGAAAAGTACAAAATTCAAAGAATTCAAATTTCATAGATATTTCACTGTAGTTTTCAGAAATCATCTGTTTCTTACCGGGTTGAGTGCAGTATGATTTATCTCATCGTTGCCTGGAGCTTCTCCTTTGACTGCAGGGCCGATAGGGGTGGTAGAGGGACAAAGTAGATTGGTAATTTTCAGTAACCCGTCGGCCCCATATATTGCCTCCAAGCTCGTAATCCGGGAACCCAAAATTCTAACACACTTTTTGTAATGTATGAGCTTTTACATTTTTTTTATCTTAAACCTATCACAAGATTTTGCAGGAGTGTCACATTTTATTAACACGCTCTTCATTTCCAAGACGTAGAGCGGTACGTATCTATCTATAAGTATCATACAATTCAAAACATACACACTGACTTAATGATTAATTCCAGGATCTCGAGATAGAAAAAACGTCAATCCTTAGATCAGAAAAACAGTCTGGGATTGGATTCTCTTATCCAGCCATACTTAACTTGCGGTTCATTTAGATTTTATGTGTGGCCCAAAACAATCATTACCACCAATTACTTTTTCAAACACTGGTATTGTTTGCAAAACTTTACGTAAACTAATAAATATTTTGGTTACACTTGTATTTTTGTGTACTTACATTTTTGCTGTGACACTATATTATCTATAGTATGTGGTATATTTTCGTATCACTATTAATATGCTGCGGCCTACGTAAAGTAGTAAAAACTGGTATGCGGCCCAGACGAAAAAAATTGAGCATCTCTGCTTTAGTCCCATATGAATATAACGTCGCGCCATCTAGTATTTAACTCGAGAGGTCATAAATTATGAATAAGATAGTATTTAAATTAGTAAGCGACATCTATTTATGAATAGCGGTATTTCACAATTTAAACATTTATTTCCAAAATTTCATTTTTTTTTTACAACTTCTTATTATAATATAATGTAAGTTATGCCTCGATAACATTTACTTTTCAATTTTACTGAATATATAAAGTATAAATACATTTATAAAAAAACATTTCCTAAGATAAAAAAATTATATGAAGTTGAATTAGTAAATTAAAAAATTCTCATCAATTATTTTTATGTTTACCCAATAAATTTTATTGCAATGACGCAATCAATTTTGATTAGTAACTAGCCTCACCTATCGGCCAGTACCTAAGCTTTTACTTTACGTATTGCTAGAAGATTTCTGCAAATTCTTCGTGTATTAGTGACATCTAGTGTCAGTTGAATTTTATATTAGCATTGTATGATCTTATACCAAATTTGTAATTAATTTTGTGTTTTAATTTTAGAGGAGAATTAAATTGTTCAGATTCTGTGAAAATGGTAACTAATATAATCTTTCGCGTAGTTCATAAAATCTACGTAACTTTTGAAACTTCACAGTTGATTACGCCATTCCACTAACTTTTACTGTATCGGGCGGATAGTGCGCCATTCACGTGCTTTAACAGTGACCTTTTCCTACTAGTTAAAATAAAAAAATGTCCAGGTAGTCGAAAATTAGTATAATATACATATGTATTATACTTCAACACAAAGCCTAGAAATTTTTACAATAGGGGAAATGAAAGGTCGCCCGAAAGATGGTAAACAGTCCTAGATAACGATGGAAATTATATATTATAACATAAATTAAAAAATTTGTTAAAAATGTATTTCTTTTCGGTCCCCCTAATATATATAAAAAATGTTTCAAATTGTAATGGCTAGGATTTTACTAAATGCTATTTCTTCGAAAATGGCCCGGGCACAGGGGATGATTTACCTGATTTTGGCCGGGCTGATAGTGTTAGGACTAGGGTATCCAATCCCGAAGCCTTTTTCCAATCCCGGGATTTCGGGATTGAATTATTTTGAATCCCGGGATCCCGGGATCCCGGGATTGAGATTTTCTCACCGAGGAATTTGAAATCCCCGATTTGGTATACTTTTTCCCAGAATCTCACAGAAACTCGTTTTTTTTTTTTTTTTAGCTCCCCGAGGAATTTGAAATCCCCGATTTGCCAATTTCGTATAAATTTCGAGAATTTGCTAGAAATTTCTCAATCCCGAAATCCCGGGATCGCGGCCATCTCAATCCCGGAATTTCGGGATCAGAAAATTGAACGGGATCCCGGGATTGGATGCCCTAGTTAGGACACATTTTTTTAATATGTCAAAATATAAAATTCTCCCGCATCCCCGGAAACGCTTCTTCGCACTTTAATTAAAAGGTTGCGTACACCCCAGGTTAAGGAACACTAGTCTACATGCAGTTTTAAGATTAAAGATTCAATTATTCGAAATGAATTCTCGACAAGTAATTTGTTTGCTCACTCTATCTAATATTAATATGGCAGTGTTAGGGTGTGATAGATAGGGATTTGGGACGCATGGCCTATATTGATTTTTTGATAGTAATTTAAGATCTTTTGTTTACCGTACTAAACAGAACATAACATGATTAACCAGAACAAGTTAAAATAAAAAATATGTCTGTCGTACCGAACGAAATATATAATATTATCAGAGCTTTTATCCCATGTAAAGCGGTGAAACGGCGTTCCGGCACCTTCTTTATTTGCACTTTTAATGTTCCAAATCAATATTCGCCAATTTTTATTTTGCTGTGAAAACTTTTTTTTTTCAGGGAGACCATTGGCTGTTTGTCCCTATCCATTTTGAATGTAATGTACAGGGTATCGCAACAATCATATATATATATGTCAAAACAATATGTACCAGGTATTTTGTGATCAGAACCAGGTGTCGAATGCTTGATTTAGTGCGCTTTTTGTATCACGCGGATTCCGTCCGCAACAGTTTTGTCACTTTTGTTCGTCAAATTTATCAGAGCACCTTTGACACTTTTCTATCTTTGAAAATAAGTTGATCGGTGGTCACCCAGAGGAAGAAAAGTCTTCTGTGGCGGATCTCACAGATTCGAGTCCCGAGTAGCATTTTCTTCAATCGATTTATGTTCAATGGCACGGGTGCGTGTTTGTGATATCTAAATAATCCTCTCACCCTTCCAATCCTAAAATTTACGTAGAAAAGTGAGAGTGATTATTAAACCAATAGTCCTGTTCTAGCCCTAGCATTATCTTCGAATAGAAAAAAACTTTTTATTTAAAAAAAGCACTAAATATTATTATGTATTTACATGATGTAGGCCATTTTTTAATTCAATATAATATATCTACTCGATTTTGATAATCCTGCACAACTAACATATAATTGCCACCCGATTACCATTGTTTATTCAAAACGACAGTGCGATTTTTCTAATATGTAGAATATCGACGTTGGAAAGGAAAAAGGACGTAACCCACTGTTTTTTTTAAAACAGCTTTTTTCGATAATCACAATGTTTCTAACTCGATACACGTTTTATCAAAAGGATGTAAGCTGCAAAGGCCGAATTAGTATCTAAATTTAGCTTGTAAGTTTGAAAAAAGATGAGCTTGTGAAAGTTGAAACCAAGAAAAAAGACTGAAAAAAAGGTTTTTCTTGAACAATTTATTTAATTAAGTCAGGGTTTCCCAAACTTATTCTGGGATGGAACACTTTGCAAGTCCGGAAATTTTAACAGAACAATTTTTGTAATGGGTAATTCATATAAAATAAAAATATACGTATAAAACCGTTTCATTTTTTTTCGGAACGCCTAGTCTGGCCTCGCGGAACATCTACTTTGGCTCCACGGAACATAGTTTGGGAAACCCTGGGCTACGTCAATAAAAAACAGTTTATCAGTCAGGGTTGTGAATATTTCATAACTTGCTTTTAGCCTAAAATCATCAAAACGCGTTTTTTGTGCGTCCTATAAAATTTGCTATGTGTAGGCTACGTCCTTTTTCCTTTCCACGGTCGATATAGAAACAGAAAGACATAATATGTACACTCTTATATGCAATTAGAATGTGGATAAATGGTCCTAGGTCTTTTTGTATTTGGATGCAAATAATTTATTAGAAAATATCATCAATAAGAAAATTGTTTGTTAGTAGCGGGTATTTTAACACTTGAAACACTAAGAGACAGGACAGTGGTATTTAAATGGTAAAAAATATCTACCACCCCGCCTTCTACTAACGTTTGATACAGGTACGAAAAGTCGCTTTTTCTTTGATACTAATGTATGAAAAATGTCTTGGGCGGGTATCGAATCATCATACACATGTCGCCTATCGACCGTATATTGACCAATCTGACGATGTTTTTTAGGGTCCCGCAACATGCCGGTTTAATATTTAATGATCGGAGGCTCTCGGGGGAGGCTAAATAGGCGTCGGGTCGCCACCTCCACCTACTACTCGAACAGTTTCATGCATTCATTGTTTTTCCTATTCGAACTCAAAATATCACACACATAGTAATTACATTTCAGTAATAGTATAAAAATAACTATTCGATAAAGTTAAATGTTTTGTATGCACTCGTATACTTGGCAAGTTCGCAACACGAATTTCAGACACAATCTTTCCATCGACATTTGGAAATATGTAAATGGTTATTATTATTAAGTCTTTCTTTGTTTTTAAGTATTCGGTGATAACTTTTCGATTTATTTTCATCGTAGTTGTGTAACGTTATCATAACACACTATGTTAATAAATTATATTTATTGCTCAGGAAATTTCTCGGTTTACCTTTTGTATTTTTTATTGCATGTACTTTTTTATCAATATAATTTTGATTCTTTGTGCTATGTATTATAAATCATCTGTAACCTGTTACACGATCGATAAAAACGAAGTCAATATAGTACTTCCTCGTTTGACGCCAGGCACTGAAAAGTGCAACGGTCGTAGGCGAACCTCCATGTCCAGGTGGGATATAAAATATAAAAATAAAATTAATATCTGCACCTTTTTATGTGTTCTCAAACATCGACTTCAAGGCGTTAGTTGCGCGGTAATTATCGCAACGTGACCATTCATTGCTCCCTCAAAACGGGGCATCGACTTATTTTTAGTTGATAGCCAGCTTTCTTGAATACAAACTATTCAAGAAAACTAATATTGTTTTATTTATGAATGAAAATAACGAAAGATTACTAATGTTTTAGTGCACTTTTTGCGGTGTAATGTAGTTATAATAAATGGAATACTCATCAAATACTTCTGAATCTTGGTTATAATGTAGTTTTTTGATTTATCGCCATTTTGAATTGTTAATTAGGTTGCCGTCCTTCAGAAAACGGGCCATTTTAAGCTCTGCTTGAGGACAACACGATAGATTACCTAAAAACGGTAAATATGATGACATCTCATACAATGTGTCATATTATATAGAAAGGTTTCACCGCCTGGCGTCAAACAAGGAAGTACCGTCAATATACCGATGTGTGTAATTCAATTTGTAATTGATCTTCCATTTTGTCAGCGAAAAGGCATGCTCAGTTGGAGTCGAAGCGATGCCATCGCGCGTCTTCCGTTCTTGGCAACCCTATGATGTGAGAATCAGTAAGTGTTGTGTTTTGCGGAGGTGCGCCTTCTGGGTTTCGGGAGGACAGGTGCGCGCGTGCGGGAAGGGGCGACGCGGCGATTGGAAATTGCGTATTCATGAGGAGGACGATATTCCCAGGCCGTAAAGATTGTATTCGATAGGTTACTGCCGAGCGTTGTGACAATTCCGTCAGCCGGCAGAAACCGGCGGGCGGCGGTCGAGCGCTTCGGATTTTCTACGCCGTCCGTAGCTCGAACGCGTCGGCGTAGAGGCTGATCCCGACGCTCGCCATCTCGGTTTCGGCTATGGAGCGTGTAAACTGTAGATCATAGCGAAAATCAATATTCTTAAAAAGGGACAACGTCGTACTTCGCTGTACTAAGTTGGGCCGTAGGAAATATCTGATATCTGAAAAGGGTTCGCGTACAGGAAATCCCGCATGCGGCGGAAAATCTGGGATGTTTAAAGCTCAGAGGCATTAATGACATTTTTTAAATTTTCTCAGACATTACTGACAAAAATGTGATTAAAGATAATATTGGCACAATATTTAAGTACTGATATACAAAATGAACAGAAATTGTTATCCGTTTTTTTAATAAGAAGAAGTAGCAAAAAGTAAAAATATATTTTTAACGCCTAGCTAACTCGGTCTCCTAATTTTGATTGAATAACTGCGCTGTCTTTGTCCTAACAAACATATCGAAGTCCTCGAAGTTACGTCGTATGACGTATGCATGTATATCCTACCGTCTCGGAAGGGTGACGAATACGGCATAGTGTACAATGTACATACACAGTAACACGGACCAATGAGAACGAATCGCAGTTGTCCGTTATTATATCAATGTGGGTTTTCTGAAAGTATTTTTTGATTGAGAAATTAAGCACACACAAGACCAATTAAGTTCCTTTAAACGGATTAAATATATTTAGTGTTTTTTTTTTAAATATAGCCAAATGACGTGCGGAAGGGATGTAAGATGTGGCATGACACCTATTACGAGTCAAATCATCGAAAAGCATTACAAATTAAAACACGCACAGCAGGCTGTTTGATCACAAGTCGGTCATATGTAAATAAAATTAACTATATTTGTGTTTAAATATTTTATTACTTTAAACTCATTGGGTAAGATTTTAGTACAATAAAGAAGGACTGCATTTGCTGCAGGGATTTTATTGCGTCTTTAAGACACTTATAATAAAAAGTCACTCAAGAGAGATGGTTTGATTTCGGATATCTCACCTTTACTACAGTAAAACTATAATATAGGTAGGCGAAGGAAATTGTTGATCGCGTTCTACGCCGTAGACGTGACGTGGATTTTTAATATTAGTTGTAACCTTCTGTAACGATTGCTTCCTGAACATTTTATAAATACATATGTAACGTTATTGTGTAAATATTGAAGCCTAAATATTATATGTCGTTAAGATTGCTCCGAAACTCTAAATTGCTGTAAAACTCGCGGTCACTTAAAATATGACTATATTATGATTTAGAGCCGGAATATGTTGCAGGTGAAAAGAGGCGTGAGAGTTCCGCAGGATTGTTATTGTAGGAATGAGTCGGCGTAATCTGCGAATGCGATTGTCGTCCGCTCTCCGAGGACCCGGACGACAACATTACTGCTGAAAAAGCAAACGAACGGGCGGCGATAAAAAGACGCGGCCTCCAATCTCGCCGTCCACTCTGAATTATCCATTTAGGGCACTGGGAAATCAAATTGACGAGGGTCCGTCCGGCTAGGTGTTTATTTTTTTAACTATCGTGTGTTGGCCAATTTTCTCGCTCATAACTGACAGCGTTCTGAAATACTTTTGATTGTAACAAATTTAATCAAAATTACTGTAATACATATCGACTGTGGAAAGGAAAAAGGACTTAACCCACAGTTTCTTCAAAACAGGTTTTTTTCGATAATCACAATGTATCAAACTTGATACACGTTCTATCAAAAGGATGCAAGCTGCAAATGCCGAATTAGTATCTAAATTTAGCTTTTAAGTTTGAAAAAATGACCTTGTAAAAAACTAAAACCAAGAAAAAAGACTGAAATAAAGGTTTTTCCTTGACAATTTCTTTAATTAATATTAGATTATGTCAATTAAACACCAGTTTAGAAGTCTCCGTGCACTTCAGGGTTGTCTATAATTCATAATTTGCATATGTCACAAAATCATCAAAACTCGTTTTTAGCGCCTCCTGTAAAATTTGATATGTGTGGGTTAAGTCCTTTTTCCTTTCCACAGTCGATATATTATGTTACGGCTTCCTTCGGAAAACACGAAAATATATTTTAGTGTGGAAATGGCAAAAGTTTTTGGCTTAAAGGCCGCTTTAAGAATATTTGATGACTTTTTTAGGCGAATTCCAGGAGCAAAATTTAATTTTTTCATATATTTTTGATACGGTTTTTTACGAGATATCGTGATTTTTGGAACCAAATTATTGGAGGTCGCAAATGTTAAAAAGGCCCGCAGGCCACGGCCAATTGTGAAATGGAAACATTCATAATTTTTGTTTTATCCCACTCAAATTTGCAGGTCACGAACCACCACTGGTACATTCTTAAACTAAATTAGTCCAATGCATTACAGTTCATAAGGATTCGAAAAAAATATTATCATCGAAAAATATGCGAGTTTGTAAACCTACGCTAGGTGTATTTTAGATTAATCCTCGAACTTTAATGCGAGTCACTTCGTGTTGGGTTCGGGTTCAATAATAATAAGCTGTAGATTATTCGAGACATATTTTCGTTCACCTAATCATTTTCACATATTTCACAAATTGGAGCTTAAAAGCTGTAGTTCATTTTTGCTGTTCATTAAACATACTCGTTCGTGTTCGCCTAATTGTCGACTATTTCTAGACACACGGTGGACAAACAACAAAAGATATTATGTCTTTCTTATGTAACATTGTCGAACATAAAGCGGAGGCTGTATCGCTTCAAAGCAATATTTGCTCTCATCATGACGAATCACCGCTACAAACAATGGTGACAAACAATCCTTAATAAATAAAAGAGCTTTTGCTACCTGCTTTACATCCAAAGATCTATTATATAACATTACATTATTTTAGCAAAGGCTTTTTTCCGTCGAAGACATGGGTGTCTCGGTATTTATTTCTTCCACCGCAGGCATCCCAAATTAAATATATTATATTCTAAAATTGATTGACGAGGTCGACAACATTGAAACTGAACTGACACTGAAGTCGATTTCAGAAAAAGAAGATAAATCTCTTCCCAGTGGCTTTTAAATTGGCAGCCAAATTTTACAGTATTCAATTCATATGAATGATATCTACGATTTCTCAGACTAATCAGCAAAAACAAAAAGTGTGATATTACAAAAAATAACACAAATCTTTCTTATTAAATAACATAATACCAATTCGTTGTATAGCCCCTGCGATTCTTCCAGTTCCATCTATCCAGTTTGATGATCAGTTTATACAGTTTAGTAACTACGAAAAGATTAGTGAAATAACTATTAGGTATGATTTTAAAATTTCTAACACAAGCTTGTCAAATTGTTGTGTCCGTTGGCCGTTCATCCACTGATGTTTTATGTGTCGTTTATTCAGCGATTCAAATAAATTCATAATTTAATAACCCACAAATACTTTTAAAGTTTTAATCCCATCTGTGTCATTTTGGGTTAATCAATTCATAAAGATTAGTCTAACATTATGACATATACATACTTTGTTATCATATTGCATAATAAGAAATGCACTTATAAATACGTATATATTTATTTTAAATATTATAATAATTTATTTCCTATTCCTACGACGTTATATTGTGGGAATAAAACATTCCGTCTGCTGTGTGCTGTTAATAAAGTCATTATGAGTAAATTCTACTCTTCTAAGTGTGCAGACCAAAACAATGGTTAATCACAACAAGAAGTACAATATCATTACGATAATGTGAACCTGTGTATTGTATAATATGCATTCAAATCTACTTGTTATATTTAGTAAAAAAGAGTTGATATGGGCTTGAAATATTTTATTTTTTATTAGGTTATTATTTTAGGACACAATATATAATACATATAACACGTCACTGAAAATAAGTTACTTCCATATTTTACTCTGGCAGTTTTCCGTTTTGTACTAGGTATTCTATTTTGCAAACGCCCCGCTGCGGACGTCCATTGATTTCGTAAAACAATTATTCCGAAAAACCTTTTATTGTCGTCAGTCGTCAAAACAAAATAATATTGTCTAAATCGATTGTTCTAAATCACTTTCTGCAGCTAAACGGCGGACATGTTGTAAAACAAATGACAACACTCTTTTTATATTTCGAACACACTAATTTTATTTATGACTCCTTGTTTCTGGGATTCTTTGTTTTATGGGAACCGAGTTTTGAGGGTTTTCAGCTTCAGTTTTTCATTCTGACGGTGTCCATTTATGCGTACATTATCATTTTGGTCAAATAATAATGACGGGTAGGTACATTTGACAAGAAGATGATCTACATGTATCAGGAGTAATCAAGTCACATATGAAAAAGGTTACAATTCAAAACTACAATTAAATATTGTATACACTGAAGACATGAGAATTATTATATATATTATAATTTATATGATGAACACATTCTCGATGCACAATATTCGTGTGCGGAATAATCATTGAACCGCACACTTCTAAATTGACATTTTCGGCTTCGTTCAACTAGAGAGCATTATCGAATGATAACATATAATTATATATCTATTATAATATACCTTCTACGAAACCTTTTTAACTTAGATATCGATATTAAAAAATATTTAATCAAAGATTTCAACTCAAATTAATTAGGTTCACTTTACATGTTCCATAATCCAGATTCTTCTCTTTTCGTAACATTTTTAAAAATAAAAACATATATTTAATAAAAAAAAAAGCAACTACGTTCGGGATGCGACATATATTATTTAAAATAGAAAAATCAAAATTAGGAAACAAATATTTGTAACGTAAAAACATGTTCGATTGAAATAATCAGTGTTACCAACTATTTTTAATGCTATTGTTTATATTTAAATATTTTATAAGCAACTATAATAATAATGTCTACATATTTTCATATCGACTGTGGAAAGGAAAAAGAACGTAGCCCACACTTTTTTCAAAACAGCTTTTATTCGATAATCACAATGTATAAAACATGATACACGTTCTGTCAAAAGGCCGAAAATGATAAATAAGTATCTTAATTTAACTCTTAAATTTGAAAAAATAAGGGCTTGCGAAAATTGCGATTATGAAAAAGTAATTAAACTAATATTAGCTAGTCAATTTAAAACCAGTTTATCAGTCTCCGTGCACTTCAAGGTTGTGTATATTTCATAATTTGCCTTTGATCCAAAATTATCGAAAAACGTTTTTCGTGTCTCCTGAAAAATTTGTCCTGTCCAAAGCCGATACCGTCTTGTACGCGTACGTCATCAATTTTATACATAGGTACCACATAACTTGTTTATTATCTAGGTGATTTTTTTTTAAACTAACGATTTACATAGGATAAAATTTCGCCATTACTCAAGTGAATTTCGGTGTCCACAATCAACAAAAGCATACCGAGCAAACATCTCTTATTATGAAGTGATATACAGTAGTCAATACCGTCCTTCCTGGCAATAAAAGTAAGTTAATAGCTCAGCTTAGCACATTTGTCAAAGTCGTGTCTTATTATGGGCTGTGACTTGTGACGACACTTCGATTAGTCATGCGGACACAATTACACCACATTTAAGAATTTATTTATTTGTTTATTGTGTTTTATGGTTTTGTAAAATGTCCAAACAACAATATACCATTGACGAATGGATCGCTACCGAACTTTCTAAAACAGAGCCTCTCAATAGGCGGAGCTGTCAATGCAGTCAATGCTTTGACTAAATTTATATATTTTACATTTAAAAGCTTTTTTTATTTCACTTATGTGATTATTGAAATGCGTTTCTAAAAAATATAATAAATGATAAATGAGGCGATTTTGAAGAAAAATAATACACTGTGATATAAATTATTCGAAACGCGACTGTATATACTTTTTCATAATTTACGTAATATCGCTATTGAATTCGTCGAATTGATACTGCTAATTTCGGATATTTTTACACCTTTTTTTTACCATGTCCGCTCCCAACGAGTAACGTATGGACTCTTAATGGAGTTTATCGCAACAAAAGTTTTTCTACGAGTTGCTCAACCTCTCTTTTTCCAAAGAGAGTATGAATAGAAGGATAGGGCTAGGAATAGACTAGCGGATAGCTAATTGATCTCGATACGCCCCGTTCATAAGATAGGATGAGTGGAAGGGGGGAATTCAAAACAATACATACATCCATGCCTTCAAACAGAAATTCATAAATCGATCATAACAAATCATAAACCGTGACCTCCGTAACCGAAGCCAACAACGTTGACCACTCGACTACACACACTGCATTTATTATAGTATGTGATTGACACACATACACCCAGTACAGTGTAGATAAACCCAAACCAATTTTTCATAAATCAGTTTTAATTTGTCAATTATTAGTAAGACAAGTGTTATATTGAAAAAAATCTTTTTTATCGTTTTCGCTAATCACGAGCGTTAGTACAAAAGACTGTATTTTTTTTGAAATATTATTAAAAAGTTTGTTAATAATGCTGATTTTAGTATCGAAATTTAAGCACACCGTTTGGGAATCACTTCGCACACAACTCAATAGAGTGGCAGGAATGAAAAATATGTGGGAAAATAATATTGACCGCAATATTTAAACTACATTGTATTATCACCGGGTACTGATCCGAGCAGGCACTTTGTAAAGACAATTTTCTCGAAGCTGATAAGTTTGGCTTCCCGCAGACGTGTATTGAATTGTTCAAACTATCCCTAAAACAAGTTTTTTTTCATCCGTGGAAAATTTGGCGAAAGAACAATCAATAGCTTTGAAATGTTTACTCTTATATTGTACAATGAAAACATCATTGAGATAAATATTGAACGGACTTAGTTACGCATGGTCTCTCCGATATTACCCATCATAACCAGCGGTGGGCTGCCAATACGTTAAAAATGGGCTCGCTTAATCTCAAAGCGATTCTCGGTGTTCTGGGGAAAAAGTGATTTTTTTATCACTCTTATACGATACTTAAATAAGCAATCGATTCTTACGATATACACCAATAATATTGTAAAATATGCAATTTACCGTAAATTTATCAATGTAAATGGCTAAAAATGTACTACTGCGTATACTGAAATTGTCCTAGAAAATATATAATTCAATAATTTTAGTTATGTACCTTAAATGAACAAGGGGCTCGCCGGCCTGAATAACATTTAACAATGCGCTCGCGCGAGCCTCTCCGAGCTCCCTCCGGCCCACCCCTGCATCATACCATCCTCCACCCGCCACTGCTTCTTCATCAGTAGCCTTACAAACGAAAAGCGTATTTTTTATTATCTAAATACAGGAAAAACAATGTTTTTAAATTAATTAAATAATTACAAACATTATTTAGATGTGATTTCTGCAGTTGGCTTAAATGTTTGATAATTAAGTGGTTTGAAATACATTTTTCGTAAAGTATATTTCTTTGGGTGCTTTATAAAAGAGACGCCCTATGGGGCTAATGGGGTTCCTTAAGAAAAGTTTCAGCATTTTTCAATAGGGTTCACTTCACTTCTCAAAAGCTCATATAATAAATAGCTCCTAGTTCCAGTAAGATAGTAGAGGTTGGAAAAATATGTTGACTTTTCTATAAATTCTAACTTACGATAGAGCTATAAAAAATATTGTTTAATTTAAAAAAAAAAAAGTGAATACGATAAATAGAAAATTTAAATTCACTTTGATTATTCCACGTATTGAATCGATACGTGGAATAATCAAAGTTAATTTAAATTTTCTATTAAAATGAACTTCCACAAAGTTACCGCCGAAACCATCGAAAGTATGAATACGATAACTTTGTTTAACCCGGCTGAATTGGATTTTCGCCATTTTCTTAACTATCTCGACTCTCTGGATGAGCCTTTATAGGGAAGTTTTATTATGTTAAAGCAGCCAAAGAGAATTAAATGAAAGCAAATCATAATATGTACCTACATGTGGAAATAATGAAATGGGGATAGAAGAAAATTCTAAAAGTTTACGACCCCCATAAAAAAAATTACGAAAATAAACACCTAAATAAAATACCGTTTTACGAATGAAGCGGGAAAATGACTTTAAAAATAATTCGATACCGTAAGATCGTATCGTATTCCTATCGCTATCTCCTTCTCACCCAGGCGATCCGCATTCTCCGTCTCCCTCTGGTGCATTATTAAACGAAATCGACTTACGTCGTTTAGAAATTGCAAAACGTTCATGAATCGCTCTCGCCTTCCATGATAGCAGATAATACAACGCGGACCGAAAGCGCTGATCAATGTTACATGAAAAGATGCTGAAAATTGATCCGCAGTTTCGGACATCAATAATAAAACTCGCGCAAAACCTTCGGTAAGTTTTTCTTATAAAGTTGTACGGAAAATGATCGGCCACTTCTGCAAGACAATAAAAACGCGGGCTTTAATATCTGGTATGGAATCTATATTGATATCGAATAAAGGCGGTCGGGGAGTTTCGGTCCGCGCACTTGTACAAAGTCGTATTTGTTAATTTATTCGAGATGTGATCGAGGACTTTCGGTCGGACGCGATTAAATCGGCGCACTGCTATTGGTCGGCGCGACGCTTTCCGATTGGACACGACAAAATGATAGAAATTTAAAAAGGTTCCATTTAAGATATTTTTTTGTTATGATTTCGGTTGGCCATTCAAAAGATATTATACTAATTGACAAGACTGGTAGACTGAGATTTGGATATGGTAAAAAATATTGTAAACATATTGTTTGCGAAAAGTTACATATAGTTACCACTTGCCAGTGAGCCAAATACTATGGAGAAATTAAACAATGATTGACAACAAGATAAGATCCATACACCCCTCCAGTCGAGTGGTAAAAACTCCGTTCGTCAATTGGAAAATTAAGAGATCAAATCCTGCCATGATCATTATTTCGTTTGGAATCTAGGACCTTGTAATGTAATATTGTTTCGTCGTGTCCGGCTAAAATTCTTTTTGAATGAATTTTTTTATACTGAAAAATATTTGACGAATCGACAATTAGCAATGATACGATTCAATATCTTATAAGGTGGGCAAATAATAATAATGCTAATAGACTCGAAAAATAGCTAAATAAATACTTGACATTAAAAGCTTTAGTTATATGTATATACCACCCATAATAAAAGATAGATAAATATTATAACTTCCGACCGAGAATTCAAATAGGAAAGAATAAATAGTATGGCAATCCATTTAGCGAGCAATCTTCCATCTCTTATTTGCCCCCTCTCCTATTTCCGCTGCTCTGTCTATTTGGTCTCTTCTATCTTCCCGCGTTCCCCTTTCCGTTGGATTCGTTTATGCGATATTTTATTGCCCCCTTCTCGACTACTCCCACCGTCCCCGGTCCCCGACCACCTCTGCTGCTTTTCTTTTATAGTATCAAAACTGTATTAAATGAAGATGCCTTCCGGATTGTAAACCGGTAAGACAATATAGTACAAAGACTTACCTATTACTAAACAAGTGTTATACCTATATTAAAAGTCCTTCGGTAGACTGATAAACGCTTTCTTTCCTAATAGAAAATAGAAAATTTAAATTAACTTTGATTATTCCACGTATTGTGTTACTAACTGTGACACGTGTTTCGCCTGTTTCAGAGGCATCTTCAGACCTACTATCGCAAAGTTTGCTTAAGTAATGAAGCAAGATTGATTCTAACATTTTAAAATTATGAAATTACAAAATGGAGGTTTGGGTTTTTTTTCCTTTTAAGAGGAGCAAGGAGGGGGGTGTAGAATCGAAATAAAACAAACAGATAATGATACTAATGAGTTGTAATCAATCAGATTGGGTCAAATTTTAGAGTCTTAATGTTTTTCAATACATATTTCCATTGATATAATTTTTTAAAATTTTACAGCTTCATACTAAAGAAATAGCGATTGTAATATTTGTCCTCTTGCCGTTTTGTTTACAACACGTGTGTTTCTTGACAATTTTCTACTCGAAAATGTAAATGAACTGAATAAAAGTTATTATGATATTTTAATAAAAAAGGTTTTTCACGGTTTTATAGTAAAAAAATATGTGTTACAGACAGATAAATATTAAATTTATTTAAATAACAAGAATAATATCAAATTAATCTTCTGAAACGTTGCTCCCCTTTGACATGCATCTTTCTTTGTTTCGGCCAATCCTTGCCCCCTGCATCGATTAATGCAGGTCATCGTGTGCTTTCCAGGAAGACGAAATCCAAAAGTGGATTTAGGCTTTTACGAAGCATTCAAAGCTTTGGAAAAAGCCTTAGGTATTTTTCACGGCAGCAGTAGGTGGGTCCAGTAATCCTTGTTGTTTGCTGATTTATTTTCATATGAAATGCCTTTAACGTGAGTAAATATTTATGTCCCTTCACTTTTGGGTGAAGCAATTTTCGGTTATATCAATTAATAAGAAACCGCTAAAGATAAAATAAGTCTCGATGATTTCTTGGCGTTTCTAACAAATATCTCCATATTATATAATTGAGTGGGGTACGCCGGGGCAGAAGCGTTCACATGGGCAATGCTGGAAGATGTGCGGGCGGCGAATAAATTATTTCGAATGTCTCCCTAATAAACGCTGTTCAACGTTATTATCGAGCTCTGCGGATCGCATACAAAATTTACTCATTTATTTATTTTCATATTATCATTTTATACGCATTTTTTCGAATTAATTGTAGATAAATTAATAACTTTGTTAATCCACTTGTTGTGAAGCACATTTTCTAGTATCACGGAAGTCATGGAACCCCTTGTTTTTTTCTAACCTTATAAATTCCTTCCGTTACCAGAAATTAATTACACTCGGGAAAAGCCCTTATCTAGGGGTGGGCTGGAGGGGGAACGGAGGGGCTTGCGGGAGCCCCTTGTTAAATTTTACCAATGCCGGCGATCCTCTTGTTAATTTCAAAGAAAGCAATATTATCAGATCAAATTCGTACATAACTGCAATTTCTGACATAAATATTATCTACAATGGCTTCAGTATACACAGAAGTACATTTTTAGACATTTACATTGATAAGTTTACGGTAAATTGCATACTGTTACATATTACAAGTGTGTGAAGTAACAATCGATTGTTTTTTTAAATATTGCCTATAATTGCACAGTAGCGATAAGAAAATTTACAACATCCCCAGGTCACCGAGAATTGATTTGAGATTGAGTGAACCCCTTGTTGTCGTATTGGCAGCCCACCGCTGCCCTTATCATATTCGCGTTCAAAGTGTTCCCTATAAACACTTGGTGGAAAATAAGACACTCTTTGGTTAATATTCAACATTTCTAGTCATATTATGTTTAATGTTATAAAAATTGCAATCTACCAAACCCACATAAAATCAATTCAAATTGTAAGGTCAACAAGAAATTATATAAATTTCGGCATTGAGTAATTGTCGTCAAGAGTTGTGGAAATAAATTCATTCCTTCCTTTATCTTATGCTGATTAAGTTAAATGACAATAACAGATTAAAAATAACAAAGTATTTTAGTTCTACAGTAAAATACTTTGTTATTTTTAATCTGTTATAAATGGAGGTCTACCAAGTAAATGCCAAATCAATTAATAAATGACAATATATTAACAAAGGTTTCGGGTACTTAACTGTGTTTAACTGGGCATATTTTGTACATATAGTAAGTAATCGATTATAAATACAAAAATGTGTGGGAAATATTCACGTGTCACCATTTAATTCGGTGCGAATAACTACGAATTGATTGCGCTGGTTTGCGCGGAGCATTTTCATTTTATTTATTTACCATTTCGATGAAGATCCGCTAAATAAATGTTTTCAGCTCTGACAGGGAGATTGTCGGGAGAAAATCAAGACAACGTGGATACATACCCCCGGCGAGACGAAGTAGGGCAGGAGGCGAGGAGGAAGGAGAGGGAAATAAGTGAGGCGAAGTAAGAAATGAGAAAAAAGCGCGGGACAACTTCCAATTTATTTTACGATCACTATCCTCTGGATTTGGCAAAGGTGGATATTACAAGCGTAGGTGCGATGCGTCGCTCAAATTCAACTATATGTACATATTGCAGTACCGGGGGTGGGCTAACCTTTTTAAAAAATAACGTGAAAATGCGGCGAAATTACAGTTTTATACAATAGAATGAACATTTACTTGACGGAAAAGTACAGCGACTAATAAAATGTACCCGAGAAGTTTGAATCTAGTTTGAATGGCAGTGGTGCAAACTGTAAGGCTACCGTTGTTGTTTAATCCAATCTTGAATTTAAACTCAAACAGAACTATCAATCAACTGCGAGTATATCAACCAAATATTTCATCCTTCCCTTTATGAAGGGCCAGGTCAAGTGGCCGACTTAAAACTAGTTCTCGTTAAGTGTATGTTATTAAAATGCTCTATAGAAAGTGTGAACCATTCAGGCAAGCATCACCTGCAAGCACAGGGACGAAAAGAGCTGAGAGGTAGGCTATCGTTTTTATAATTCTTGGTACTGTTGGATACATTGGATACAATGTAGTTTTTATATCCAATTTCCATACGAATTTATCTAAAAATAATTGTTTTAAATGATAAAATTATCTATACGTAGTTTCGAACCGTTGACCGCGCAACCGAGAGAGACTTTAAATTAATTAAGACATCGATTACGATGAAGCGATAAAATAAAATATATTTTCTGCACACGAACTAATTTATAGCAAGTAAATGTCTAGCTCGCCATACTTTTTTCATAAACGTTTCAGATAAGTTTCTGCTAGATTGAACAGTGAAATTAAGCTACGCTATAATAAAACTGGAACATTTTTTATAGTTATCAGAGTTTTCTTTTACTTACATTGTAAGGGTCGGATTATAGCATGCCGAAATAGAATTTTAAGCGAAACTTAAAAATATCGTTTATTTTACTAAGGATGTCATACCGAAAGTTTTCGTCATCGTTGTAGCCGTTGGTTTAAAAAATGTTGAGTTTTTTCAAACGCGACCGCTTCCAATGCGGTGCTGTTAATAAAGTTTTTCTACGAGATCTGCTTCTAACGGAATTTCTCAACCTCTATTTTTCAAGATATAAAGAGGCTATGGCAGGACTAGTGGTTAGCTAATCGATTCGCCTAATTTGTAGAATATGTTAGGCTGTGGGAAGGAATTCGAAACATCACAGACATCCATACCGTGTTAAATTTTATGTCTGTTACGTTTATCGTCGGCATAAAAAATAATTTCATCAAAACTTTAAAAAAAAAACGCAGAAATATTAATTTTATTTGTTGAGTTAGAACTTGCGTGCATTCCATGCTTAATTGTATTTTGTACGCGATTTTAATACATAATATCTTTAGTGAATTTAAGTTTTCGCAAATGACCATTGGACACCGAGTGCAATACGACGGTCATTATATATTTAGACTTGTTCCTTCGAATATTTTAATTATTTTGAGGTAGATTGTACTGGACGACGACAGCAAAACATACTTTGGTTCTGGATTGATTTTTCATTTCATTTGCTATAATTTGTAATTATTTGCAAGACGAAATCATATATAACTTCATATAATATAATGATCATGATGCAGTTTTTAATTTATCCGGAATACCAGTTTTTTTTAAATAATGCTCCTATAAAATATTTTGTATTTTTTCCGATTTAAATGTAATTTTTTTAAAAAACTTTTGACTCTAAATACATTATTCTTGCAAATGTTATGGAGTGCATCGTTTCTCTAGAGTCAAATCAATACAGTTACACGAAGATAGCATCTTATATTTGATTAAAAAACATAACTAGATAATATATACTAAATATAATATATACTAAATATTGAAAATACACATATTTCTCATCTTACATTTTGTAAAATGATTAAGCTTCACTCTAAATTTAGATTTTAAGTTTGAAAAAAGAAAGGCTTGTGAAAATTCCAACCACGAAAATAGACTTACAAAAAGGTTATTCTTAAACAATTTCTTCAATTAATATTAGATTATGTCAATTAAACACCAGTTAAGAAATCTTCGTTCTGCACTTCAAGTTTGTGTATATTGCATTACTTTCTTTTAGCCTAAAATCATCAAAAGACTTTTTTGTGTCTGCTGTAAAATTTAATATGTGCGGGTTACGTCCTTTTTCCTTTCCACAGTCGATGTATATTGTTATTGCAAATCATTATTGACACATTGTCTTAAGCCTGGTCAGTGTTGAGATTACGCGAGCTCAGATCAGACAAGCCAAAAACAATATTTATCAGTGTAATTGGTAACGAATAAACACATTTAAATTAATCAGCTCAGTGCTAGCTTCATCTCTGGAAGACTACCCTTCCAGAGCGAAGGGGGGGGGGGGGGGGCGAGCGTCGCAGTGGTGTGGTAGTGTAGTAATACGCCGCAATCGTCGGGGAGGGTGGCGTCTCCCTCGCCCATTATTTAGCTGGCAGCAGTTCAAATTGGAAGCGAAATCATCGCTGATAAGAGACGCAGGCTGACGGCGTTCAGATAAATCACAACCGCCGACGTCACGAACTCCACTATTACTGTGATTATTTTTTGGGGAAAATAATAGGAACCTCAAGCGTCCCTCGCAGTAAATTATTTTATGGGAATCTCGCGCGAGAGGACCGGGAGAGAGAAACAGGGAGGGGCCGTTGGAAAAAACGGAACATTTGGTTGCTAAGTGAATATGTTCATATTTTATCAATTTGGAAACGTACTTTGTACGTATATCCAATATATAAAAATGAATTCTCTGGAATT
This sequence comes from Himalopsyche tibetana, assembly GCA_030503985.1. Lineage (NCBI taxonomy): Eukaryota > Metazoa > Arthropoda > Insecta > Trichoptera > Rhyacophilidae > Himalopsyche > Himalopsyche tibetana. Next base: position 25,752,625 of record JAPJYX010000031.1, on the reverse strand, counting down.
GTCCGATTATGTCCGTAGAAAGAGGTATATTGTTTTCATTATGTAGGGATAACCATGATGGTCCTATCGGGCATCCAGATCTAGTTTCGTCTCCAGAAAATTTCTGTCACTTCAAAAAATTTACTACTTCTTCTGGAGAAAAAGTTTACCTTCCCTGCCCCTCACCATTCAATCCTTAATCACATCTGTTTCAAAATTAAAAGTTATTTTATTAGTGCCATTAACTATCATTCTTGCTTATTATTATTTAATTGTTTTTTTTTACTTGTAATTATACCAATTCTTTGTATTTAATTAACCGTTATTAATATCTATATATTTGTAATTATTATTTATCAAATTGTGTCTAAATAAAATGTATCTTAACTGTATCATTGAGGAGATAGCATTTTCGGTGTGATGCAGAAAGGAAAAAAAAACAAGTTTATCGAATAAAAAAAAAAAGAATATTTGTTTATTCGTACTCTATGGGCTGGCAAACCGCTGATCCGATTGCGATAAAACTTGGAGAAACTTTTTGCTTGCATTTCCGGGAAGGTTACAGGCATATTAAAACGTACAGTAGGTTTAATATTTAAAAATCAATGTTTGTATGTCTACCGTTCATGCAACTTTCACGAAGGTTATAGGCGTAGTACAATTAAATTACGGTAGGTGGCGCATGTGTCGTACCATAGAAAATCGGCAGCAAACGTCAAACAGAGAGAAAAATAAGACATGCACTTCAATAAACACAATTAAAACAAAAACACTGTCTTCTTTGAGTGGCATTACAACGCTTGCCGGGAACCGGCTAGTAATGTATAAAAAAAGTCGCTTTGAATAATTAATCCTACTCAAAATGACAACGGCGTAGTCTCCTAAATTTTCACGTAAGAAATAATTGTGTTTCACACCAAATCGACTCACGTTATAAATTTAAAGTTATGAATCTTAATAATTCGGATATCAGAGAAACAACGAACAGATGTCTACCTATTATCAAGGTAAAAATAGCAGTATATTTGGTTCAAATGAATTAATAACCCAATTCTGGTATTTTTTTTACCTTAACACAATGGAGTTCTACAGAGTACATGACAATTAAATAGTATATTCTTATAAGGTCAAGTCTTAGAGCGATACAATCAAATAAAACTATTATATTTTCTTAAAAACCAATCTACGGCAGTTTGTGCTGTACATATATACATTCTTCAATAAAGCGCTTACATAAACGTTTATTTTTTGTAAACCTGTGATTTGGCGCATTCGACTTTCCCATCTGAATTTTGTGACGCTTTGAATCTACAACGACCGCTTGGACCACGCTTGCATCTTCTTTCGTTTGGTGGGCATCCAGCTTCCCGGAAGAGTGAATTCGACAGGATTCAAAGATTGCTAAGAGATAAAGAGGTCGGTGGATCCTGCGGGACAGACATAATATGGCGGCATCCATTGACCGTTTAACTTTATTTCACAACTGATATTTTTTCGATGTCATGAGACATTGAAAAATATGATTGAGTTTATGTCGTTTGGCTTAAAAAATAGAATGTACGACGCCTTTAATATTATCAGCAGTACACACCAAATGTTTTTTTCTTAAATTGTAATAATAAAGATACTTAGATATTATATTAATACATGGGAAAACAAATCAGGGTACCTGAGGGGCTTATTTAATATTGAGTAGCGAACGGTCGCACAGTTTGTTTGGCGCAGTGGAATAGAGAGTGGAGATAGCCTCATCAATCAGTTGGCTCTCTTAATTATAGCGCCGTAACTGAGTAATGAATGGATATCACATATCCTCAAACTTTATCAAGTTATATTTTTTATGATCATTAAAAATTCCACTGACAAATTATTGACTAATAACGAACCGACCACACTAAGTGGAAAAATTATACTTGCGGTGGTATACTATTGTTGTTTTTTGATATAACGATTGAGTTATAGTGAGCGTTGCGTAAAATTATGAGAATATAGCACACAGATAAACAACCAATTTGATCCGTATACATCGATTTGCATACATCACCATATCATCTTATAAATATAATGAATGGATTGAAAATAATTAGCTTTGTTTATCTCAACGTCCTAGGAGCTTAATTAAATAAATATATATTTTGCACCATCATTTCCATAATGTGGAACCGCCTGTGTGGTCAACGTCGTTGGCTTCGGTTACGGAGGTCACAGGTTCAAATCTCAGTACGGACAGTTTTATAAATTGATTTTTCAATCGATTTATGAATATCAGTTCGAAGGCATGAATGTATGTGACGTCTTGAATTCCCCCCTCCCACCCATCATATCCTATGAACGTTATTTTGCTTCGCGATCGACAGGCTAGGCAAGAGCGTAATGTTGACTCGAATATTTATACTCAAGAGAGAATGGTAATACGAAAGATATAGCTAATTACCACATGAAAGTTTTAACTCAAATCATTATTACCGCGACACAGTTTGAGCAACGCTTCGCTCGAGTTTGGCGCTTTAGGTAATAAATGTTTGTCAGTCGAGCTGCGCCGTGTTGTTTTGTATAAAGTTCTCGAATTGAGATTTGCTAAACCGAAATAAATTAAACGAAATGAAATTCGGTTTGCGTGTGACAGCTTAATTATCTCGTCTCTATTCGATTCGATTCGTTTCGATTCGCTTCTCGCTAAATTCAAATTATTCGCACAAACTATTTTTCATTCATATCTACATTTCAAATCTACGTTTTGTAATAATAAAAATGTCCCTCGATGGTGAATTCACTTATTATGTGTATCGTACTAACCCTTTTTCTAATACATTGGTAAACACTTATTCTTGCTCGTGATGGCGTGCCTGGCTAGAAAATTTAGCAACGTCTGCAGAGCGCGCAGTCACTAACATTCAACAAATAAGTGCAAGGGTTGACAGACGGTCCTTGCGGAGGACGTCATCGCGCAGTTATAACTACTCAAATAAACGCAATCTGGGATTGATATTCAGTATGGTTGTTTAAAAATAATTTTGAAGACAGTACGACACAGATTTTTTATTGATTCTGTTAACGATGCTGAAACTTTAGCATTTTATAATTATAGTAGGTACAATAAAACTACTTTATCACTTTTAACCACTTGAATACCTAACGGACACAGGTGCCCGTAACATATGCAAGCAAACACGGATGTCCAAGTCATTTAAAAAATCAAATACTTGGTGCTCTAATAGAATATAAGCAATATTTTAAAGAATATGTGTAGTGCCTTCTATACTGAGTCAATATAGGGTTTTAAAATATCGAATTCGAGTGTATATTAGGCAAAATTATTTTTCTCAAAAACACGCAGTATCTCTGGGACATATTAATGATTTATTTGCGCGGTATTTAAACGGTTACCATGTTCACTAGAGAAAAGGCATTATGCTTAAAAAACTAAACACTCGTTTGTACTAATTTTAAGTGTATTTAATACGAATCATGACCAGTTTCGCTTATGACAAGCATTGAAGCGAGATCAGTTGAAAATGCTCGTCATACAAAAACTCTTTACACGCAAATTCTCTTTACACGAAATAAAATTTTGATATCTTATTATAAATGTGTTGCCTAGTTCCACGCACATATTTTGTCTCCACGAGTATTGTTAAATTGTCCAGTCACACCAAGCAAAGTTTTGAAATAAGTAATGGGACATCAATCTGCCAAATGGCGCGTAGATTGAAATCGAAACTGCTACCCCGATTAAAAATTATGTTAACACCCAAAGCCTAAACAGTTAATTCCATGTCTGTGCCCTATCTAAACGCTTTCGGGTCACCCTGTCGCTAATAAGGGATGAAATTAATGTTTTTATCTCCCTGGTTATCCACCCGTTTCTCATTCCATAACAACATAACTGAACCGATACTGCCGCAAACGAATCAAACTCAGAGTAAAAACAACAGAATAGACAAATATTTTTGCGTTTGATCGTTTTTTAGAACAAATTAAATACTATTTCGTTTTTTTATATATATTTTTAATTCAGCAAGTGTTTACGTGCTTAAGTTTAAATAAACTTCTTTATGAACATAGAACTTCTTCGTGCTGAGATCTACTCGATTTTCGAAATATAACTTTTTTTTTCAATTTTCCTGAAATGCCAGTGAATATTTTCATACGTTGTTTTTAAATTGGCAATACGAAGATGTGATCAGCATCCTGGATCATTTTTTTTTGCATTTAAAATATAATCTATCGGCTGAGCAGGAAGATTTTAAACATTTAACTTAACTTAAATCATTCGTCACTTTGCATTCGAAAACATTTACTATTTGATTGCAAATATGAATTTTCTTCATGTGAAAATTACAGTTAATTATGTACATGGTGTTTTTTAAATTTCTTTTTTAAGCTATATTAACTTTCGGATTACAGAATCAAATGATTGGCTTTCAAGTCTTCGAATAAAAATACATATCTTCTAAAAATTCAACTACTGGTAGTCTTCCATCTCCTTTTTATTGGAAAATATCAAAATAATATGAATGTTTGAAGTGATCAGAATTGCACAGAGGATTACAAATAAATCGCGTTACATTGGATTTTATTTAAAAATTCTGAGTTTTTTTGAAATCTTTATTAGATAATTCTATATTTTCCAATAAATTCATCTATAGTGGTTTTGTTATGTTTCTGGTCTATAAGAATTGGCTTAACAATGACACGGACAGAGGGGTAGTCACCGACCCCATGTGTCGTCCTATTGTCATACAATCAATTGTTATGGCTTTTCGGAACGTTCACGGTGCATTATATTTACTCCATTACAACGCGACGATGCCAGCTATAGAAAACATTTTCCAGAAGTTATATTACGTTTTTCCCTTGTGCTCGAATAAACACTTATTGCCATTGCTGAAAGTGTCTTTACCCCATATTTTTATTTGAAATCTATCGCAAGCAATCGTTATTAATTAGATAATTTTTTACAAACTCATTTTAAGGATAAATAAATTTAAAAAAAAAAAAACAATTCCAAATGTGTTCTATAACTAAGGTAATACGCGTTTCACTTCTTTTAGAAGTATTCTCAGCTTAAATATAAAACATAATGTATTTTTAAAATATTATTATTGTGTACAACTTTTAGCTGAATAGTTTTAGTTAGGTAGTTATTAGGGCTTGTCGGTTTTCAAAAACCGGTTTTTGGCAAAATTTGTGACATTCAAAAACCGGTTTTTCAATTTCGTAACCGGCTGTGCCGAATTTTCCATAAACGAGTCTATAAACAAAAGGACAGAAAATTTGGATCTTTAATTTGATGGCTTATAGACTATATGCCCCACATCATTACTCAGCGAAAGGGTATTTTCGATATAAGGAAATTTTGTTACAAAACGATTAGTGAACGCTTTGTGTTTTCTTAAATCATATTTTCTGAAGAGTAACACCGAATAATTTCTTGTTGTGTATTATTATGTATATATATATATATATACAACATAAACAATTGAACCTTTTCTCGCTATTTTAATTGAATTATCATTATTTTGTAAAACTTATAATATTGACATTCGAATACCGGTTTTTTCGAAATTCGGTCATTGTAAAAGCCCTAGTAGCTATACAGCTGAATAGTTTTTTATGAAGTTAAAAAAATACAAATAACAGGTGAAAAATAGCATTCTTTTAGAATTTGTAAATCACATAGTAAACATAATTACGATATTGTTATCGAGTAGCTGAAATAATTAAACGAATCGAAAAACAGCGCTAATTGTCCAAATTGTCTTTGTGAACTGTTTATTCGTTGATTTTTCTACAAATTGTGACACGTTTTTCGCCTCTCAAAGAAGCTACATTATGAAAATGTTACTCGCTGATGTGAAACACGTGTCATAGTTTGTAGCACACTTGAAAAAATAAAATTAACAAAAAAATATATTAAAAATCAATTACTATAAAGTTACCGTCGAATCTGCTGAAAATTGCGTAGATGATGTTTTGAATCAGACGGGACGATCCTTCCCTTTAAACAGATTTCCCTTACTATGTTTTCCAACTGATATCTATAATTGTTGATATGAATGTATGTATAGTTTTTCTTTTCTTTATTTTTAGTAATCACAGAGTTCCCCTCGACTTTTAATTTTTAGTACCTAAATTTAATATAAACGGTTTTGTTTTTTTAAATAACACATTTCTGAGGATGTTCCTGTTGCATAAAAAAGGATCATTTCGTCTTAAGCTCGGGTGGAAATGAAATCAGAAACAATGATTTTTGTAAAATATTTGGTAAAATCCCAAAGTGAGGTCATATTTGACGTTTAATTCAAAATGGCCGTCTTGTCAGTGCCGTCAACATAAAGCTTCAAATAAATAACATTTGCCATGCCAGGTAGACCGCGAGCTCGCAATGTTATAGTGGAAGTGGAAGAAATAATAAATAACTATAACCAATAACGTGGAGAATATGTGGATGCGGGCGAAACGTATGTTGAAACGCCAATTCGGGGCAGGTGACGACTTGTTCGCTACTTATTTGGACGAATTTGTGTTTCGTAATTCGTGTCGCTCCTCTGGAAATGCGTTCGGAGTATTTCTGACTGTAATTAGAGGTAATTAAATTTTTAAGCTATGTACAAATAGTTCAAAAATTTTACTCACGAACGATTTCTGATTTTTCATTTATGTGTTGGCGTCATTTTGAATTAGACGTCAAATGATATATGAACTCAAATTGGGATATTACCAAATATTTAACGTAAAGAAACTTTCGTAAAAATGTTTACAATGCATGACATATCGATGACCGGCAGTGGGGAATCACAACAATAAACTGTCCTGATTTACACAATAATAGAGAAGGTATTAAGAGATGTAAGTGTGTTGATTCCTCCCGTTTAAAAGTGTTTTGGTAAAGTTATTTCGACTACTGGCTGTCGCCCCATTGTCACGGGTTTAAATGCTCAATTATCATATCACCTTATTTTATCGACTCACATTTATTTATTGTTTCAGATTTATTAGGAGAGATAAAATAATGAATGAACGTCGTAGAATAGCACGCGCTTGTTTATTCATTCATTATTTTTATCTTTTATCTTATAACAGATTCCTAAAAATTATAAATCTATAAATAATACATATAATATATTACTCACTATTTTAATTAAACTATCTTTTTTTATTTAACAACCAGTTTGGTTGGATTGCGTCGAAAATGTTAACATAAGTACTCATAAATTTAGATATCAAAAAAATAACCGATTCTCTTTTGCGCGTGCCCTTGTTAATTTAAAAGAAAACTATTCTCAGATCAAATAAAAAAAAATCAGATAACTGGAATTTCTGACTTAGACATCATCTACGACAGCTAAAAATATACTACTGTACATATAGTGTGTATACTGCAATACTACATTTTTGACCATTTAGATTGTTAAGTTTACGTTAAGTTTTTAATTGCATATGGTTACATATTATCAGCAGTGGTGTAGTGGTAAATACATACCTACCAGGTCGGTCATCGATTTATCCAATATTTTTTTTATGTCCGTCGGAAGTTAAGAAACCTCAAGTTGTAACAATTAAATCAATATTTATTTTTTTTACTTTAAAATTATGTTACAAGTCAAAAAGGTGGGAGGGCTCATTTTCAGGTGCCAGGTCACTCACCTGGCCCCACTACACCACTGATTATAAGTGTATTAAGTAACAATCGATTGCTTAGTTAAGTATTGCATATAATTGCATGAGAGTGATAAAAAAATCATTCCTTCCCCAGAACACTGAGAATTGATTTGAGGTTAAGGGTGCCTTTTGGCATCGCTTATAATGAAACATGTGTATGAAAGCGCAGTACACAATTTGCTCCTATATATGAGCCAGCGGTGGGCTGCCAATACGTTAACAAGGAGCTTCTTTTATATCAAAGCAATTCTCGGTGTTCTGGGGAAGCGGTGAGATTTTTTATCGCTCCGATGGAATTATATGCAATACTTGAATAAGCAATCGATTGTTAGGTACTTAGTACACTTATGATACGTAAAGATATGCAATTTACCATAAACTTATCAATGTAAATGGCCAAAAATGTACTACTGTGTATACTGAAGCTGTCGTAGATAGTATACAAGTCCGAAATTGCAGTTATATACGAATGTAATGTGAGAATATTGTTTTCTCTTCAATTTAACAAGGGACTTGCGCGACTCCCTCTGAGCCCACTCCAGCCTAGCCCTGATATGAGCCCTACCCTGTTGTTACCGCACACTTACCTTCGTAAGTCTTCTCGGGACTATGGTTCGTAGGATCCTATCAATCGATTCTCATCGATTTTATTGTTTCAACCTTTTAAATATTTCTTTGTACCTACCTTGATTGATAAGTATATTGAATAAAAATAAACTCTATGATTTCAAATTGCGCACGCATACTTCACCTACACGTTGGTACTTACTTACCCACGTAATGATTTTTGGACTTCGGGATTTGAAGGTAGAATAAAACAAAGTTCGACAGTCAATCACAGTGGACCGGTAAGTGAATAGGTAGGTAGAGGGCAGAGGCCGGCGCTAAGCCTCGCCTCGCCTCGCCGACAACTCATTCTCCACCTCCGCCTCCTAATAAATCCTCACTAATTTATTGTTACCTACCGCCTTCTGCTTTATTGGACTAAAACCTAATTTAGCTACCAGACGTTTTCGATTAAAACGCAACGATCGACGCCTCGGTAAAGGAATGTGAGCTATTCGCATATCGCATTTAAGGTGCTATTCGGCTTTCGTAATTTTGTCGCCTTCGCTCTTTGTTCCAGGGCCGAAAGCATTTAATTTAGTTAACCACGCGCAATAAAGATTTGGCTCGTGGTGTTGTCGCGTAAAAATAAGGAGAATTTTTTTATGTAGCTTTTATTATGTGAACATCGAATGTGCGCGGTAGGCGCTTGACAATAATTGAGAATGTTTTTGATTTATACTAAATTTAAAATTCCACCATTTGCCAAAAACTTACTTATTTTTTGTATTTTCTCAACCACGAAGTGTTGAACAGTTCATGTTTCATAATTAGCGGCGATTAATCAACATATTTTAGCAAGTAAAGCGTATCTATCCCCAGTCAGACGCTCTCTAACGACTTATTTGATTTTTTAGTAAAAAAAATAGCCCTGGCTGCGTAATGCGTTTAAATACGTTAGTTTCTCACATTTGTATCGAACGAAGATACGATAACTGTGATAAGCGCTTGCATAGTTTTGTAGCCTAAGTCCATATTAGGACATCTTATAACGTTTTTCCAAACGCAGGGCAATTTGAATGTTCTAGGGGGTAATACTCAAACCATTAATATATGTAACATTTGTTGTTACAACCGCGACTAAAATTGATCATATTAGTACCTCATATAAAAAATCTTTGCATATCGCATCAACCAGAAAGATTGCACTGTATTTTACTACGAATTTTACATTTGACATAATATATATATTTATTTACGAAAATTAAAATAAAAACGGTATTGACTATGTACATTTTTTATTTGAAAATATTTTTTTTCAGAAGATATAAGTTTATATTTAAAAATGTTAGGGGCATGGAGAATTTTGAGGCATTGAATTTAGGAATGACACACGTTAGTTTGAAAAACACAACTTTGTTTGATCCGTAAAGAAACATAATTAATAAAAACACAATAATCCTTTGTACTTCATTCCACTTTATTTAATATGTCAGGACCGGTTTCGCTCATTTCGAGCATTGTCAACTGATGCTCGAAATGAGCGAAACCGGTCCTGACATATTAAATAAAGTGGAATGAAGTACAAAGGATTATTGTGTTTTTATTAATATAATGCCTTTCCACCAAGTATTGACAGTGAACACCCTAAAAGTGAAACATAATTAAGTTACTCAATACATTATAGTGTATGTTACAAGTTGCAATGCAGATACGAAATATCTTTATTTTTAAAATAACAATCAATATAAAGTTTTGCAGGGATTGTAAAAAAATACATGTACATGTGTTATCGTATTACAGTCGAGTCCTGTTAATTGCCACAATATAAATAAAATAAAGCGATGGTTGATTGAATTGATTAAGTAGTAAATTATTTCCTAACAAAAAGATTGTAAGTTGGAATCTTTTTAGGCATCACGACTTTGCAATAATAGTTCTGATTATTTACGTAATTCCAAAATGCTGGTCAACTATATCATCCTTGTCTTGTTGAATGATAAAAAGAATTATATGTTTACTCTTTAATTTGTACTAATTTCACGTTTATTTAATATGATCAAGACCGCTTTAAAAAAATCAAATAATGTCAACTGATCAGTGAAACCGGTCCAGATCATATTAAATAAAAGTGAAATTAGTACAAATCAGTATTTTATTATTTGAATATATTACCTTTTCACCAAGTATTGACAGTGAACACCTTAAAAGGGATAAACGTTGTTAATGAAAGCACTCACCCACTTTGCACTCTCACTAGATTTACTCAATACCAATAGTCTACTCTGGGTCCAGATTTTACTCGTATTACCAGCAAATTGAGTACGGTTTTAAACAAAAAGTCAAACGTATTTTTGAGACAATCTGTGTAGCTCCAATGGTGACCATAATAACGCGTATCATATTTGGTATAATTTTCTTCGAAAACGTAATTAAATTCCACTAATTTGAGCTAAAATATTCACTAAGCTAGCACGGATTGTAAAATAAACCATTCTTGTATTATTTAAGGCGATATTTTGAAAAAAATGGGGTTTTATTATCGATTTACTTTAGAAATATTTTAGCATGAACGTTTTTACGACCACCGTATTGTGTGAGGGTCCAAGAACAGACATCGCCCGTCTTTGGGGTAATTAATTTTACAACGTACCGACATTCCTACCCAATCGCATTATGCTAGCAGTCCTTCTTAAAAAATATAGTACCTACAGTTTGCTATTATTGGTTAAAATTTTGTTTTATATTGATTACTTCCTCGAAGTCAATGTTGGAAACAATGTAAGATCATCCCAAAAGGCTGGAATAGATAACAATATTGATGTTTAGAAATACTCGGTGTTTCTGAAAGTTTTTCATATAAATAACGTTGCCATAAGTTTTACAAAAATACAATGTCCCTTTTCATTGTATTTTATTCGAACACACTCACGCTAATCGCTCTCACTCCGTTTTGTATGATGTGATAGGTGATAGGTAAGAATTCAAAACATCATATACGTTTATGTCTCCAAACAGAAATCCATAAATCGATTGTATAAAATTAATTATTGTCCCAGTGCTGACAGCTTATAAATTTTATTAGCTGTCAGTACTGGGATTCGAACCAGTGACCTCCGTAACCAAACCCGAACATTGACCACTTACCACGCAGCCGGCTCTTTTTACAATATTATCGTTATTTTTTTACATGGTAACAATTCGTTTTTCATTTCAAGCAAGAAGCATTTGATTATTTTTAGACATGAAATAGTTTCTCCCGTCTTCAATTAAAGCTTTTTTCTCAAAGTGGAATTCAGCTCCCGGAGTTGGATTAGATAAATTATTAAATAAATTGAAAACAATTCATGATGTAATCATGAATCAGGTCAGAACGTATACAAATATGTATCGTTAAGGAAGCGAAATGTGAAAAAAGCGAATTAATATACCCATAGTCTGACTTTGCTCAAATATGTATTTTTATTATTAAAATATATATGATGTCAAAATTATCAAATAAAAAATAAATCATCATTATAGCTGTGATTTTGGAAGCTTTCTAAAGTATCATAACAGAAATTTAAAAATGACCAACATTTTTATTTACTATGTCACCATATAGTGCACTTATATCAACTGAACGCATCGTTATCACTATATTCTGTAAAAATTTGTTCAAGTGATTCATGGTAGTCAAAAATATATTTCGTTGAAATTGCTTTTTCCTTCACTTAATAAAATGATGGTCACAACACTTCATACAACTCTAACGCCCACAAGATGTGGATACAGCCTTTCCAGATAAAACAACTAACTTATTTATACAAAGCAGGTAAAGACTTCAAATATTATTAAAATCAACATATAAGGCAGCTCTCTACTGTAATTTTCATATTTAAAAAAATTATTGCATTTTTTAATCCCTTAAGTGCACTATTGTAAAATTATGCCCCGGAAATATTTCGGGAAATACCAAAAATAAAGCTTCAAAGAGACCGACTACAAAAGACATTATCCTGGAGATTGGACCGTGCTATTAGTTGTCCAGATGGTATTATCCTGGCTAATGGAGCGCAAGACGTTAATCGTAGAATCGAGAAGCAAAATTTGTCATTCGAGGATTCGAAAACGCAATCGCGGACATTTGACCAAAAATTATCAAGATATCCAGACGAGGTGTTCAAATGTGATTTTTTTTACAGAATGCGATGTTTGAAATGAAAATAAAAACTGCGTATAAATCATAATATGATAGGTAATCTATTTGTTGTGTTTTTTCAGTGAGTGGTATGCGCGTGTACTCGTAAGCGTAAATTCAAGAGGAAGTGTTTGAAAGAAAAAAAGGTTTAAATTGATATATTGAGTATATCCAAAGCCCCCTATAGTGAAAGCCATGCTATGGAGCTGAAAACAGGTACTTTTTTCAGATAAGTGGGCCGGCGTCATAATTTTCAAAGTAATATCACATCATTATGAAGACATTTGTTTCTGATATAATGTAGGAAAGTAAGTCAAACTAAGGTAGCACATTTCACTTCATTATTTTTTAAATATTGTTATTGATTAAATCATCATTTACTTGGTATATTGCCATTATTATATGATAAAAGACGCAGCATTTATTTAATAATATTACAATAGGCGTCAAAATCGTATATAATATAATATGGATTCCGCTTGTTACTGTTGTTTTATGTAATTTATAATCAATATTTTATATAACTGTGATATTTAATAGTGGGAAGTTAAATTTTATTTGTTTTACCACACATCGCATTTCTTGCCATTCGCTATATTTCTTACAATCATTACTTAATTTGCATATATGACCCTTCCGATGTATCGTAAATTGTAAATTAATAACACCAAAGAATCACAGAATATTCACACAAGAAATCTTTCAAACATACATGTTATATTCAACGAAAAATAAGCTCATAAATTGGAATTTAGAGTTGATCTACGTATAACCGCCATACGATTTGTTAGGAGCGGCTGGGATTTAACGGCCCGGTCTTTTTTGCTGTTTTTTCTACGACACTGCTTGGAACGTAAGACTGCTATGGTATATCACAACCATTTTCAGTCAAAGAATAAGTACTTACATAAGGTAGTCAAATACAAGCCTGCCAGCACTTACAGAAGAAGAATACAGCTGTAAGAATGTAAAATGTAACGCATTATGGGTTCGGCGATTAAAGCACGCACAAATAGAGCACAGAGAAAATTGCTCTGGTGTACATATGTATTTATTTTATCCATGTTCACTCCCAATGCGGAGCATATGGTATTTAGGATTTTCTACCAGAACTGGTTGTATTTCAGTCGATCAACCTCTTTTATTTAAAGAGAGTAGTAGGGATAGAAGTAGTGGCGTAGTGGTAAATAAATAGGTACCAGGTCGGTTATAGATTTCTTCCCTATTTTTTTTTATCATTTTTATATCCGTCCGAAGTTGAAAAACCTTTAAAACTTTTAAAGATTAAATAAATAAAAAAACGCGCAATTAAATTTAGAAAGAAAGATCATAGCAAGATCATGGTATGTCTTCACGTTGCATGTGTACATTTTTTTTTTGTAAAATCCGTCGGGTAGATCAATTTTTATAGAATGCTTTTAAATTTTATGAGCAGTATTTAAAATATATGTATATACTTGAAAATTATGTCGCAGGTCAAAAAACTCATTTTCAGGTGCCAGGTCACCTGGCCCGACCTGGCCCCACTACACCACTGAATAGAAGGATAATGTTAGACAAGACTAGTGGTTGACTAATCGCTCTTACTACACCCAGTTATTAAAGGATCGGAAAGGGTGGGAGGGCTTTTTAAACAAGACAAACACCCATGTCTCCAAACAGAAATTGATAAATCGATTGAAAAAAATATTTTTTAAACCTCTTCCCTGTATATTTCTTCATTGAATAACGTTAATAATTACATTTTAAAATCCTTATACCATAACTACAGGCTGTTCGGTAAGTAATTTCGTTATTTCCCAACGGAGGACTTAATTGTATTTTTTCACAGCTAATTTCACACCTTAGCCGCATAATCATTATATATTTTGACAGCTGATATAGCATAGCATGATTCTACGCAATGGTTTTTAATTGGTACCCTTTCAAATATAGAAAAGCAGCATTTTTGGCATATTTAAATTTTTTACTGTCGAAAAGGTAAAAATGCTGTACAAGCAATAAAAAAAATATTCGATGTGTATGGAAAAGATGTATTGACAGATCGTCAATGCCAAAACTGGTTTGCAAAATTTCGATACGGCAATTTTGATGCTGAAGACGCACCACGTTCTGGAAGGTCAGTTGAAGCTGATGAAGACACAATAAAGGCATTAATTGATTCAAACCAGCGAATAACAACTCGTGAGATTGCTGAGAGATAAAATTGATCAAATTCGACCGCTCGTGATCATTCAAAGCACCTAGGTTCTCCTACACTCAGTGGTGTAGTGGGGCCAAGTCGGGGACCTGTCACCTTTTTGACTTGTAACTTAATTTGCAAGTACATACATATATATTAAAAATACTGTTCATACAATTAAGTATTTCGACTGAGGGTGCTTGATGGAATTTCAATATCAAATTTGAATTGTTTGAATTTTGTACTTTTCCATGAGTTTTGTCGCTAACGACCCGGGTTTCGCCTTTCGGCATCTTCAGGCATTCCAAGTGCACGGATGTACTTGAACTGACGCGTAGTAAACAGTTTGTTGTACCCCTTTAAATAATTGTCATTTTATTAATAATTCAAGCACTTGCTATCATTAAATATTAATTCAAAGGCTTAAAAACAAATCAACTCATTAATAATAGGTCGGATAAACCCTAGATTTATTTTAAACATTCCTATGTTATTATCTGGTCATTAATATTTTCAAAAAATCCCCATAATTATAACAAACCCACTTAATCCATTGAAAATTGTATACATTCAATTTTCGCTAATTTACATTTTAATAGTCTTTTTACTTAGTGATCTACTTATATTTTTGTTTATAAACGATACAAACTGTTTACTACGCGTCAGTTCAAGTAAATCCGTGCACTTGGAATGCCTGAAGATGCCGAAAGGCGAAACCCGGGTCGTTAGCGACAAAACTCATGGAAAAGTACAAAATTCAAACAATTCAAAAACTGTTCATACAATTTAAAAGCATTATATCAAAATTGATCTACCCGATGGACTTTACAAAAATAAATGTTCACATGTAACAATGTAACGTGAAGAAATACCTTAGAGTTAGAAAGAGATTAATAAAATAGTAGATAATTCACTATTAAGATGTAAATAGATTTACGTCTAACCTGATTCGTGTAATTTTTTCACGTTTCATTTTTCTATGTAAGTATTATTGCGTGTGCACTTGATAATGATTTTACTTGTCAATGCTCAATAGTAGTGAAATGGAGAAATATTCTCGAAACCCTGACAATGGATACAGAATAAATGTGACGTCACGCCGAGGTGTTACGCTATCCCATACGCTACTCGGATAATAAACGTAATCCGACAACAGACGTTATTGACGGTTAGGTTTGCTGGGTTGGGCGGGTGAAACTTACCCTTTCCACTTACCCTTGCGCGAGGTGATGAAATAGCGGTATTAAGGGAGGTGAAAATAAGGAGGACTTTTTCGACTCCTCGGTGGGTTAGTCTAAACACATGTACATTGTACACATATGTACATCATCAAATTCTTTTATGTACGGTGCCACTTTATACACTACGGCATAGAACGGACAGTAAGTACGTTAGCAAAATATAGATTATTCCAATTATAGAGATTGACGTTTACTTGGTAAAATATAGAATGCCATTATGGTGAAGCCGAAACAAATATATGTTCAGGTACGAAAGGCCAATCTAATCATAGTGATAAAGCTTTTTCAGCATCACACTATCGTCAGAACAACTTTTGTATATACTTGAAGATATAAATTGTATCATCTTACATTATTTTAACACGTCCGCACCCAGCATGAAGATAATGAACTCCTAATAGAGAATATTTCCAGAAAAGTTTTTCCACGAACACTGATTGCTATTAAACCACAAATTTCTCTTTATTTAAAACAGAGTAAGTATAGAAAGGTGGGATTAGGAAAAAGTGTAAGTGAGCTAATCAGTGGATGGTCGGGAGGGAATTTCACAAATCCATAAATCATATGAAGAAATAAAGTTTCGACTCGGCTACAGGTACGTAAAACTGACATAGTCTAGCACAGTGGTTCCCAAAGTGGTTCCTACAGACCCCCAGGGGTCCCTGGGACGGCTCAGGGAGTCCGTGGCCGGTCAAAATTAATTTGGGGGTGCGTGGACAACGCCAAGGGGTCCGCGAAAGGTTAGATTTGAAATAATATTTGTAACACATTTTCAGGATTATGAAAGTTAAAATAAATAGCAATAAATAATTTGATGATAATTTTTAGGTCTTGAGTAAAATGTACACATTGTTTATTAAAAAAACAAGTATGGGCAAATATTACACCCTGCAAGCAAGACAACCGCGGCCATATCTTTTATGCATTTTTTAAGAGGAACGGACCTTGCCGCGAAGTGCATTCAACTAATTTTCCTAGCATTGAACAAAAAGAGTATCGTTTTCGGATTGCTACGAAGATACAAATAATTATTTTTTAATATTAATAGTTGATTTCTTATTGACATATTATATTAAATTTATTTACGCAAAGTTATACTTTTGCTTAAGTTACATGAAATAGTTTTAGTAAATTACATTTCTCAATAGTACGTTTAGTTATTGATTGATAATAATTGAATTATTTATTAACTTTGAAAAAATAATAACTAAATCAATACAAAATGCTTAAATTACAATTTGTGACACTCAAAATATTATCTTTATCTTAAATAATTAGTGCGATCAGGTTGGTTTCTCACCACCACCCATTGTGTATATGCAGTGTGATCGTTTGTAGCGTTTCTTTTTTTATAAAACTAAATATTAATTATCTTCAAATTCAATGTCAAATTTAATGAAACAAATTTGAAGCTCCAAGGATGAACAAAATGTAATCAAAACTAAAAGTATAATATCTGCGTTTATTGCAATAAACGCAAAATTTGTATAGACAAACAAAACTTGGGGAGAAGAGAATTCTCGGTTTCCTAATGTTTCAAAATTGGAAAAGCGAAGTGAAGATTTGCTTGCTTAATGTGAACACTTAGCGGCTCTTCATTCTGATCTCAGCCGAAGATTTGAAGACATTCTTCACTTAGTTATCCCAGATCGGGTGCTGGACCCTTTTACAAGTAGAACTACAAACTATGATGAATCTTTATTGTTACAGGAGCAATTAATTGGATTATCTACAAATGAGGAACTTAAACCAATGTTTTTACAAGGCTACCACAAATTCTGGTTGCTAAAACAGATACAAATTTTATATGCTTTATGGGGCACTGTACAGAAGCTGTTGATTGCTTTCCTGTCCTCTTATTTAGTAAATCGTGGGTTTAGTGCTGTAATGAACTTTATTACAAGAAAAAGAATCTCACTGGAAATTAGTGCTCGTGGAGACTTACGATTGATATTATCAAACATAGAGCCAAACATAAATGATCTGATATCATCTCACCAGATTCACCCGTCGCATTGAAAAAATGTGTTTTTTTTAATATCAAAAATATTTATTGCTATAAATACTAATTTAAATATCAAAATGTTTTATTTAAATTTTATTAACACCATTTACCATTCAAGGTATCAAAATAAAATTTATATTTTTTCTCTTATGAAATTATGTAGAGTTATTTCACTTGGGGGTCCGCGGGCATAATAAGTTTGGGAATCACTGGTCTAGCACATTTCAGGAGAAGTCACCAGTTTCTCAACCTGGCCCCATACCTTTTTTGTAATATTTATGTATATATTTTATAAGAAATTTTGGGATTTCCTAAAACTTTTTTCATTTAGGTCTTACCAGAATTTTCGTTTTCTAAAACTCAGGAATTTACGGATTTCCAACGATGTGAGAGCTTATTTTTTAGCTCTCTTCGTACATTCCAATTTTTAAAACGTAGCAATTTACGGATTATGCAAAATTTCAAAATATTTTGTCGCTGCCCGATTTACAGAATCTGCGAGAGAAATAGGCCCGAGCCCCCCCCCCCCTTGCACTTGCTAACCCAACCTACGCATGTAATTGTAAAATAATATGTATATTTTTTTAATATTTTCGTTTTTATCCTAAATATTGACGAATTTATAAGTTTCATGTTGTCCTAAAGATAAAATGTTTCTTACCGCAAGGTCAAATGTTTTTTACTTCTGAATTATATCATTAATAACTATAATTTGTAAGCAAGCAGATGTCAGGTAATATTGGCTAGGCATTGTTAAATATTCCCGAGAAAAGATGAGTGATTTTTGGTTAGCGGCTTCAAATGGATCACCTCATTCAGAATCAGTTGCGTAACAAGAATGATTGACATTGTTTTGACATTTACCAAAAATCACAATCGATAATTAGGAATTATTAGTGCCTACTTAGGCCAGCGTCCATCTT
Organism: Himalopsyche tibetana; assembly: GCA_030503985.1. Lineage (NCBI taxonomy): Eukaryota > Metazoa > Arthropoda > Insecta > Trichoptera > Rhyacophilidae > Himalopsyche > Himalopsyche tibetana. The sequence continues at coordinate 25,733,904 of JAPJYX010000031.1, read as the reverse complement.
CGGACAGGTCTGTTGACAGAGTCATGAGTTTTTCATTTGTATCAATAACGGCGCTCATGCGTCACTGATTAAAATTTTAATAACCACCTGTAGATCTTTAACTCTAGTTTATATTTTACTCAAACAACAAAAAACACATACATACATTATTTTTTCTCGTTCCCTTGTCACCTATCGGTTTATCAATAAACCTCACGCAAGCTTAATACCATCTAACTTCGCCGAGAACATCATGGAGAACGATGGTCACTAGTGTGAAGCAAATATATTCGTCACTTTAAAGGGGTTAACTGTCGATACTGACGGTGGAAACTTATTATATGCAGTTGAAAATGCTCGTGATGGGCGAAACCGTTCATTTTCATATTAACGAAGCGTGGAACTAGTACAAAAGAGTGTTTTATTATTGAAAATAAGTTCGTGTATAGCAGTAAAGACAAAAGTTATTATGTAAGTGTGTACTATAATATATGTGTATTATAGTTTCATTTTTAGCTGAGTTATCGATGGATTTGTACTAGAGTGATCGTGTCCATATAAAACTTACAAAATGAAATTGAAAAATATTAGCTAAATTTTTTTTTCTTACAGAACATGTTTTAGTACAAAAAATGTAGGCGTATGATGTATGAATAAAAATAAAACCTTTATTTCTAAATATATACAATCTTCTTATATTTATGTAAACACGTTATTTTTTATAGATTAAATGAAAGTCGATGTGAGGGAGATGAAATCTTTTTATTTTTCTTATTTCATCACTGTTCGCAGAGTGGACACACTTCTGGCTGGATGTGTATTTTTTATTAACACATTGACAGCATAATCCAGCGAAGCAAAGGAAAATTGATGATGCCGAAATGATTTTTACGAGTGACAGTTTAGCGGGTCCCTTTTCTCTCCCCCGGATGACAAAAGGGGTTAAGGCGCGGCGATTACTCTGGCACCTGAGACTAGCGACTGGCGAGACCCGGCGTCGATTCCCAGAGGAGCGGCGCAAGTGTTAATTGGTTCGGATGCACTTCAATTGCTTCGAATCCCGAAGGAGGGGTGTGAGATACTTCTTTCCACGCGGTGTTTACAATATCACATTCATTCAACGCGGGATCCAAGTCGTCAACAAATACGAATAGGGTACAATGTCGACGAGAAGAATTGCTTCATTTCAATCGATTCTTTTTAAGCGGGGTTTGCCAAACTTGTCTTACAATGGAACACTCCTTTAAGCAAATTTAAGCAGAACACTTATCTTATTTTCTAGGTTGGGTAATAATATTAAAAATAAATAAAAAATATTTTAATAAAAACCCAATATTTATTTAGTAAAACATATCACAAATAAAAATATGACTAATTTAAGATTTCGACTGAAGGTGCTTGGTGGAATTTCGATATTAAATTTGAATCGTTCAAATTATGTATTATTACCACCCTTATCGGCCCTGCAGTCAAAGGAGAAGCTCCAGGCAACGATGAGATAAATCATACTGCACTCAACCCGGTAAGAAACAGATGATTTCTGAAAACTACAGTGAAATATCTATGATATTTGAATTGTTTGAATTTTGTACTTTTCCATGAGTTTTGTCACTAACGACCCGGTTTTCGCCTTTCGGCATCTTCAGGCGTTCAAGTGCACGGATGAACTTGAACTGACACTTAGTAAATGAATGTTTCGTGTTTATCCGTGCGTACATAATTTGAACGATTCAAATTTAAATACGATTAAATAAATTGAGTCTTAGATTGCAAATTTTCTCGATGTCAGCCACAATGTTGGGGTGATTTGAATTGTTATAACTGGTGTGGCTTCGAGCATTTTTCTGCACTTTGACTCTGTAGCAGGATAATAAGAAAACCGTTGTTTGTTTTCGAGTCGTTAGAACTCATGAGCGTTCGTCTAATTCAGTTTCGGCGACGGCAGGTTTGAATCCCGGAACGGACATTGCACACGGATACCTGCTATCAGCGGTGGGCTGCCAATTCGTTAACAAGGGGCTCGCTTTATCTCAAAGCAATTCTCGGTTTTCTTGGGTAAGAGTGAATTTTTTTATCACTCCTATGCAATTGCATGCAATATTTAAATAATAAATCGATAGTTACTTAAAACATTTACAATATGTAACAATATGCAATTTTTCGTAAACTTGTCAATCAAAATGTCTAAAAATGTGTATACTGAAGCTGCCGTATATAATATATAAGTCAGATATTGCAGTTATATACTTATTTGATCTGAGAATATTTTTTTCTCTTAAATTAACAAAAGGGGCACGCCTAGGGCATCCAATCCCGGGATCCCGTTAAATTTTCTGATCCCGAAATTTCGGGATTGACACGGCCGCGATCCCGGGATTTCGGGATTGAGAAATTTTGAGCATAGCGAAAGTATAGCGAATTGAGAATTTCAAATTCCTCGGTAAGAAAATCTTAATCAATCCCGAAATCCCGGGATTGGAAAAAAGCTTCGGGATTGGATACCCTAGGGGCTCGCGCAAGCCCCTCTGAACTCCTTCCACCCCACCCCCGCCTGTTTTGTTCACACTTATTAATTACACGACGTCTTACTTAACCGATTCTAAAACCGAAAACAGCTCATCTCTAGTTATTTACAAGTTTCGTGTTTATATTCTTATAAAACTAATGTATCACTCGATTTAGTGTTGAGATTCGTTAATTCATTCGTTTCAAGAGGTACTAATACATGAGTAAAAATAATGGACACACGTAAAACATTATAGCTATCTGCTTCATCTGGTTTATGAAGGCTAATCTGCGACAAAGCAATTGCTAAAAACAAACCCCCTTAAAAATGTTTTTTATTTAAATTTAAATTTTATTATTTTGCTCATAACATAAAAAATCAAAAAGAGGCCCTTCTCAAACATTCAGCACTTAATGCAACGGCGTCCGCGTTTTTCTTGTATCAGGTCATCAACAAAGATTTTTTTTATATCTTTCTATTATTGAGTATTTTACGATATTAAACACCATCAAGTTGATTACTGTAAATATTTGTTCACTTTGTTGTGTTACAAATAATGACACGTGTTTCGGCTCTTTGAGAAGCATCTTCAGACCAACAATCGTAAGGTTGTTTATAACGAAAACATTGATTCTAATTTTTTTTAACTTATAATTTACAATTTCGTTGTTATAAAAAAACGTTATAAGAGATATACTCGATTCTCGAAAAACGGACCATATGGCATTTGTTTGCAATATTTGAATACGATGTCTTGAATAGTTTTAAATATCAAAATAATAATTAATGTTGCCAGCTGTAGCACAGTTGGTTAGAGCTTGCTCTATCGATCACGCAGGTCTGGGTTCGATTCCCGGCAAAATTACAGTGAATTTGAGAATCATTAAATTCAAAGTTGTGATCGGAGACTGAGTGTTTGTGATGTCAATTCACATAATTTCCTCTCCTACCATCCTTCTGTTCCTTTAATAACTGGGTGTAGCAATAGCGATTAGTCAACCACTAGTCCTGTTCTAGATTTATTCTTCTTTCCCTACTACTTACTTTGAAAGAAAAGTGAGGTTGACCAACTGAGTAATAAACAGTTCTCGTAGAAAACTTCTGTTAAGATACCTTCATAAGGAGGCCATTTGCTCTACATTGGGAGCGGACATGGATTTAAAAAAAAACACATTAACGAACAATTCCTAATGTTTACTTATTTTTTATCAATTGGTGCTACTATTTAATTAACTATTATTATTAACCATTATTATTTAACCGCCTGTGTGGTCGAGTGGTCAACGTTGTTGGCTTCGGCTACGGAGGGCCCGGGTTCGAATCCCGTTACGGACAGTTTTTATAAATTGATTTTTCAATCGATTTATGAATTTCTGTTCAAAGGCATGGGTGTATGTGATGTCTTGAAGTCCCCCTCATCCATCCTATCCTACGAACGGGGCGTATCGAGAGCGATTAGCTTACCACTAATCCTGTCCTAGCCCCTATCCTTCTATCCCTACTCTCTTTGGAAAAAGAGAGGTTGAGCAACTGAGTAACAAGCAGTTCTCGTAGAAACACTTCTGTTGAGATAAACTCCATTAGGAGTCCATATGCTCCACATTGGGAGCGGACATGGTTTAAAAAAATATATATTATGAACTAAACTTTTTTAATAAGTAAGTAGGCAACTCGTTCTAATAATTTTGCGGACACTTAAAGGCGACACGCTTCGGTTATATTATATTTTTAAGATTGGTTTATGATCAATTTATAAACGCCACTGGAGTGAGCTACCCTCCAATTGAAAATCGTCCCTCAAAAACATTAACAAATATTAAAATATCATGCAGCAGGTCTTTCTGTCTACTTAAACGGATAAATTGCGAACAGCGAAGGGAGGGACAAATGGCCAGGGAATATAATGCGATATTATTTAATAATTTGTTTTGACAATCGCGTTTTCTATTGACTTCTCCCCCTCGCGATGTGTTTTTATTAACTTATTTTATTATTTTAATGTTCGGGGATCAGATCAGATTTTGACTGACCCCCCTTTTATGATTTCACCGAGTTGAATCGGTGTAAGCTCGTAAAGGGGATGAATTATTAATATACATTTGACAATTTCGTGTTATGATGCATACAGGCAGGTAAATACTAGATATTGAATTTGGAAAAGATTTTTTTAAGTAAAAATTAGAGTGTAATACTTTATGGCAGCGTTTCCCAAACTTTTCCCCCCGCGAGCCGGTTATTTTATTATTTTTCCTTCGTGACCCACTAAATTTGTTATGGGCTATACTACCGGCTAGGGATTCTGTGTCGAGACGTCCCGGGACTTTTAAGGTTTTTTGCTGTCTTAAGTCCCGGGACATTTAACAACCAAGTCCCGGGACTTAAGACAGCCAAATTGTACATTTTTAATTTCGAAAAAACCATTCTAACAAATAAAAATTGGATGCAAGCAATCGCTAATGTGACCTAAAAAGTTAATTTTGATTTAAAATAAAGTTACATTGGTGTCTATCCGCGGGATCAGTTTTGAAAAAAATGCATTATATTTAGGCTAAGGATTAAAGGCCGGGGTTTTAACAAAATTAAGTAAGCATATATAACAGGAATCTTATAAAAGAAACAGCTGCTTGGATTCATAATTGTTGAAGTTTCAAATAACATCTATTTATATATTGTAATACGAAACAACCATTTTTAATGGGTAGAGAGAGACATGCAGAAATACAAAAAAAACTTAGACACGTGTTTGCTTAACTATTTTTGCAGCATGATATAATCGCACAGAATTCCAAGAATTAATGGAACAAATAGTTATTTCTAGAAAATTATGTTATAAATCAAGGCGGCTTATAAATTTTTATTACCAACCGTTCTGCTAGGACTAATTGATTTTCGAAAAGAATACACGAAAGATTTTGACAAATGCTCCAAAACAATATATTTGAAATACGGAGATAATTTACTACAACGTCTTTTCTCCGTGGAAAAAGATATCGAGGTATCTGAAGAAAATATCGATGATGAGAAAAATATTGCAGAACTGTCACTGGAAGAAGAATTAAATAGACAGATTACAAAAAAACAAAAGATTTCTCCATTAAAAACTAAACGAACTTAAGATTTTAAAATCAACTGGAGAACGGAAACAAAGATTATTTTTTATATATGTATAACATTAAAGCAACATCGACTGACAATGATGATGAGCAACAACGTTTATTACAAAAATAAGAAATCGGCTGTCTGATTCGTCATTAAATTCATTATTATTTTTAAAAGCATATTTTGATAAGCAAGAATAAAATATTAACTTTTGTGTAAATAATACATACTATGTATGATTTGAGGTTGTGACTTTATTATTGAATTAATTTAATATTTTTATTATTAATAAATAAATGTGTTCAAAAGATGTATTTTTTTCAATTAACGCATACTTTCGCCGCCCTTTTAAAGTACACATGAAAAAAAAAGTCTAACTGCGTAAAAAACGCTCAAAAAAAAATACTTTAATTGAAACGAAATATTAAAAAACGTTTGGGAGAAAGATATCTTCATTTATGTTATTTGAAATTTGTTTAAATCAATTCATAATCGTATTAAAAATATAACTGTAGCAAAAACAAGTTAAAAAATATTATAATTAAGTGTTCATACCTGATGTTGTTTTATTTACAAATGTTTTTCACTATTCTACAAAGTTACCAATGTCTAAATAGGACAAAAAAAGGTATAAAAGCTGTATTGTGATTTGTGAAGTAACGGTCATAATTTTACCCAATTCATTGTTATTTTTTCAATACATGAACCGTTATCATCCCTTTTTAGTACATAAGTACATACAAATATTTAATTTTAATAAATTTATAATTTTATTAAAGGGGAAATAAAAGTCCCAAGTCCCGGGAAGTCCCGGGACTTTGACTTTATCACGTCTCGTGTCCCGGGACTTTGAAAAACCCGAGACTTCAGAATCCCTAATGCCGATACAGTCTTCATATGTTATAATACAAAATAATTTACTCTGGTAAACCTATATAGAAATCAAATGTACCAATAATTTATTAATGAGAGGTATTACGAAATTATATAATAAATAAACAGATTTATTTTAAGAAATTAGCGCCCCGGTATATTGCTTTCTGTGACCCATCATTTGGGAAACGCTGCCGATTAGCTTTGATTGCAGAGGTGGGCTGGAGGGAGCTCGGTAGGGGCTCGCGCGAGCCCCTTGTTAAATTTGACTAAGGCCGGAGAGCCCCTTGTCAAAGTAAAAAAATATTCTCAGATCAACAGTAATTGCTGTAGATGGTTTATATGTAATATGAAACAAAATACTTACATTTTTACTTAATTACATTTGGAAGTTTCTCGCAAAATACATTTATTTCCGGTGCATTGTTACGTAGACACAAAATCAACCTCTTTGCTATGTTGATTCTCTATGACATAACTCGTAGCAATAAACTTTTCAACGGACTAAACCAATATTCAATTCTTTTCTCATCAATATAAATCGAGAGTTCAAATCGAAACGTCTAACTGCTTAGTAAAAACTCATCAATACTGTCTTCTGATATTATTTTGAGTTAATAAGATTTAAGTGATTTATAATAAAGTATATAAACTATGTTATGGAATAAATTTGAAACAACATTGAATTAACAATAAGTGTTTTAGTAAAAATAATCGATAACAGCATACTAAAAGATATCATGAGTTTTCCAATCTATGTAGCAGTATATGTTTAAATAATAAATGCGTAATAAGTAACATTCGATTGAATTGCGAATCATTCTATAAGAGTAATAATAAAAAAAAACACCGCGAATATCTCTCAGGTTAACCGAGCCCCTTGTTAACATTTTGACAGCCCATCGTTGTTTGATTTTCTCATTTTTAATTGATAGAAAGTTCCACATAAAGAACAATAATGTGAATGAAATAGTCTTCGATGCACTGCTGCTTAAAGACAAGCCCGAGCTTCTTCCGAACAACTGCTTTCGTCAACTATTGTCATGTATTTGTTTCTTTGTAAGAATGCAGGACTACCCGAAAATCTTTCTTTATATCTCCATACAGTCCATACACTAAAGTCTACGGATTGCCATCACGCCATATAATGTGCATCCTGTAACACGGCAGCTTTTCACCTTTAAATGACTGCCAGGACCCTCTTCGTTGCTATTAACTTAAGATCGCTTGAAAAAAATCTAATCGTTTATTGTGAAAAAAAACGGACAACAGGCAAATAATAATAATAAATAGGCAAAATTATTTTTCTCAAAAACACGCAGTTGTCAATCTCTGGGACATATTTATGATTTATTTGCGCGGTATTCAAGCGGTTAACAAGGGGCTCGCACGCCTTAGCTAAATTTAGCAAGGGGTTCGCGCGAGACCCTCCGAGCCTCCTCCAGCCCATCCCTGGTCACAGCCCCTAAAATCTTAAAAAATAAAAAACTGACAAAAAACAATATTTCAGTTATCAAAATCTTTAGTTGGCAATAATTATTACTATTAAGACAAACGTGTTAATATTTTATAACAATAAATCGGAACTTTTTCAATATGTATGTAAAGTCTCAAATACTTTTTTCATAAAATTCTGCTTAAGCAAATTAATAAAAAAAAAACAGCGAACGCCTGCAGAAATCGTTAGGACCCCGGTTTGGGAAGCACTGCACTAGACAATTAATTGATTAGCCGAACAGCCCATACAACTGGCGTCTCACATGACAGACGCAATAAACATTATATTTTGAAACGTTTATGATTAATGGAAAACTTCTACGGGCTTAGAACTTCTCAATAATTAGTTCAACAGCTGCACAAATCTGTATAAGGCCTGGTATGTAGTATTGGAAAATTAATTCTAAAAAGAAATGTAATTATGATATGTAATTCATTTTCCGAAATGTCATTCTTACTCACTTTTAGGGTGTTCACTGTCAATACTTGGTGGAAAGGCATTATATTAATAAAAACATTCTTACTATTTTAGTATTCGAACTATTCTTTCTTATTCTATTCATTCTTTATTCTATTCATTCTTTAACTATTCATTCTTACTATTTTAGTATTCGAAAGAAAAATGTAGTGTATTGGAAACTTTTGTCCCAAAATATTAAATTGAATTACCTAGGGCAGTGATAGGCAGACTTTCTTATGAGAAGAGCCAAATTGTAAGGGATACAGGACAGTATAGATATCAAAGAGCCATGCGTATGCAATATGTATACGAAGTTAATGTCTGACGAGCCGCATGCAGCTCGCGAGTCGTGGTTTGCTGATCCCCGACATAAAGAAATCGCCAACTACGTCGCACAAAGCTTACCGTTCGTTCTTTTTTCGATCCTGTAGCCGAGTGGTCAACGCTCTTGTGCATGCGTCGTATTACGTAACTCTTTCATACTTTACTTTTTCAATGGATCCATGGTGTATTCTTAGACATATGTATGTCATGGTCCATACTGTACACTTAAAATTGATGTCTTAATGTCTACATACATAGATACGGCGGAAATCTTTCTTTTTATCCTCGTGGTATGCATCATCATCTTACATCATAGTTTTTGTCATTAAATCCGCAAGTAAGAATTTGAATTAATGTCTGCGTTATAAATAACAATCCTACGATAGATTAAATCGTTAACCAGTGGGAAAACAAAGTACCCTTACAAAATACACTTACCCTTATCAACTTACCCCTAAAATAAACCATAAAAACGTTCAACTTTTTATACCACTACTCTTCTATAACTATCTCCGAAGATAGGCTGGCTGAATGAATTACAACAATTGCACGTAGAACACCTTCTACTAAAACGCTTTATTAGAAGTCAGGCACACTATGTTCCACACTGGTAGTGGACAATGTCTACTGGACATGGTAAATAAATTTAATATTGTACAATTGTGCTTTGAAATTCAAGAGGTTAATGGTTGTTTTGGCCTCCATATTCTGTATAACATATGAAAACAATAATATTTGTGGTGATCTGTAACGGATATAAAAATAAAGCAACAAAGATTTTCAACTAACAAAATTTGTTTATTTTAAGCATATTTTATGTACAAAACATCGCTTTCGCCATAATAACATATAAATAATTAATAACTTAGTCTTTAACATTTTATTTCATATCTTATAGTATATAATGTAGTTTTAGAATCTATCTAAGACTTAAGTAATTATATTTTATTGTAAAAAGTTAGTATGCGCAGATAACATAAAATTTTAAATAACAAATTGTTCTGTTTTGCACTCGCTCATCGTTCGAATTAAAAATAAATAATAATTAGTTTATTATACAAGGATTGTCAAATATATAATATATAGGAAACATATAAACTCCTTGCACAAATCAAAATATTTTTTTCTTACATTTCATCATAGTGAAATTAGTTAATCGATCATTGTCAATAATTAATTATTGTATATCGATATTAATAAAATACCATAATGATTTCAGATCATTTTAATTCGAGAGCATTAGACAGCGATGTGTTCATATCCAATAAATTAGGTTCAGAGGAAATCATTTCAAAAACTACGCACATACACTTCCTTGGTTTATTACTGTTATATCAAGATATTACATGACATTTTTCACCAGTAATATATTTACAGATCTACTGCGTCTTAATTCACTAGCGATAAATTAGTAACATTATCTATACATATATTTATAATACATACAGACTTACAAACATAATTACATACTATTTATACTAATATCTACTATTACAGTGTATCAATAGTGACTATTTAAAGCAATATTTATTATTATTAACATGTGAAATAAATATTATTTATTTTTTAGGTATATCTCTCTCCGTTCCGCATTTAGCTTAGTAAAAGATATTTTAACAATCTATCGGGCTACAAAACTGTTAAATATGTAATAAACGAATAATACTGGTGGTATTGTTTTATGAAATAATAAATAACTGATAAATAATCGGATAAAAATCTCTGAATTCGATAAATATGATTTGCAGTCGATGTTTTTTGACAAAACAAACTAAAATAGTATATCGCAGGTTCAGGCATTACGCTTCACTCTTGTACGGCTTGAATAACTTGGGCTTTTCTTGTACTAAGCTGGTCTGATCTTCAACTTTTCTGCCGTCGTTTCCGTACTCTAAGAGGGAACCCTGGACCGACAGATCAGATCCGTAGGCGTCTCTGCCGAGCCTGTGCTGGCGCAAGACGTCTCCGTACTGGGGCGCGCCCGTATCGGGCCGCCTCGAAGCGTCGGCGTCGTTCCTAGGAGACATGCTCAAGTCCGAATCGACGCTCACTTCGGACGCGCAGGGGCTGGCGTTGGCGCCGGCCCTGCTCGACGATACGGCGCTCGGGGATAAGGAGCCTCTTGCGAGTATGTCGTGGGCGCTCTGTCTGCTATTTTTTCCCAGAGAAAGGTGTGCGAAATACGACGGGTTGTGGTGCTGCATGGCAGAGTTTAACCCTTGGTGCGACAGGTTGATGGACTGCAGTAGATGAGACGGATACGAGGCCGCCGATCGAGAGGGGCTCGTCTGCCCGTGCATCTGATTCTGTCCGCTTTGATTGGCGCCTCCGTGCTGAGGAATGGCATAAGGCGCGTACCTTGCGTAATGACCGGCGTACGCTCCGAAGGGGTGGTTCGAGGGATGCGTCAGAAAGTGCGGGGGAGCGTGGTGAGACGGCGGAAGGAGAGAGCCGGGTCCGGGATGTCCCAGTCCAGGGTAGGCGTAAGGCAGGGCCACGGAGGTAGCTGCTGCTTGAAGTATGGATGCGGCGAAGGCGGGATCGCTGTAAACGGCGGCGTAAGGCCACGCGACGGCTATGCGCTGGCGCTTGTCTTTCATGCGTCGGTTTTGGAACCAGACCTGCAACAAAAAGAAAAGCATACTTAGTTTCTGAATACCTCATCGTAACATATGAAATTATTATTCTCCCCTTTCCATATATTTTTTTTAACAATTTGCGTTACGAAATTCACATAGAGTTTTGTTCAATAACCAATTATATAAAAACAAATCTTGTCTCATATCAGATTATATTATATTATCACAGTCGGCGGAAAAAAAAGATCGACTACAGCGAGCCAATTGCCATCATCACGCATAATACGTTTAGACATAATTATAATACACAATAGCAATAATAATTTCAAAAAAACCCAAGAAGCGAAATAGATATGCAGATGTTACTTATTACGATGGCAACCGAATATCGAGGTGACGATGGATGGATCAGAGAGACCGCATTCCACTTAGCAAGTCTGTGATACATTTGACGCTAAAGTGAATTCAGGGCAAACAAACCGAACATATATTTAATAATCTCTAACATCATTGATTTCAACTAACAGTAAAAACATTTTTGCCCACTTCCTCTTATCTGTATTGTGTATTTAAGAGGTCAATTCTACTCGCTCCCGACTGTATATATAAAATTTTCTATAAATATTTCTTAGAACACTATAAAACGAGAAATAGCCCTTCTGGGTTCTTTCAATAACGAGGCAAAATTATAGGACGTTTTTTTGCGAATTACAAAAGCATGATTAGACTTGCCATAAAAATAAAATATGCCATCGATTTGAAAACACATATCAAAGAAACAACACTACGTTGGTCCACGACTTAAGTGATTAATTCGTTCGTACCTGTGACGGAATAATATTTTTTTAAGTAGCCACATGCGCAACGAAACAAAGAAACGGTTTAAAAACTACTATTATTGATTTAATTTTAAAAATATGTATTTTACAGTAGCGCTATATGTATATTAATTAGACCGCGACCGACGGCTTGGTATGTCAGCGGCGATTGGTATTGTGTTGATTATCGACGTTTAGCGCTAGCAGGGCAGGGCAGGGCAGTACTCAGCGCGGAGTGTGCGCTTCTTTCAAAGCGCAACTTTTACTGCCGCCCATGCATTGAAATGGCCGCCTTTTATTCTGTGATGATGATGACCTCGACCCATCTTCGTCCACCGTTCTATAGCTGCACTCCAGCGCTGTGAATGGGCTTTCCCACCACTGTGACATAACTCATCCATCATACGGATGCTAGTGTTGCTACCTGTCTTTTGGCTGAGAAGCTGTCTAACCAGGTATACTGGATAGGCGTTATTATTTTGAAATAATTACAATCATCCTAGTCTTGATTAAAATTATGTTACATTTTTTTAAAAAATCTGTGACATTAATCACTTAAAACAAATGGAGCTTTAAAGATTGAAATTTTTATGTTTATGAGTCATCGGTTATTTTTGCTTTAATTTTGACGATTGGTTGAATTAACATTTACTTGGTAGAAATCAATTATATTAAAGATTTAAAAATCCTTGTGCGACGAGAGTCATCGCAATTTTTCTCAGTTTTATAGTTTTGGATTAAAAAATAATATTAAAAAATGTAATCTCTTCGTTTTCAGATACAAAAATAGATGCAGAAATAAACATACGTGAATAAATATCGTGAAAATATGTACAGCATTTAAGTTAAGTAAAAAGAAATCAGTGCTTTTTAAATGGTATATTTATTCAGTAAAACTTTGTAGAGAACTTTCGATTACTATTATATAATTTTTATTTTGAAATATACTTTTGTTTAAATTTTCTCGGTTTGTTTGATACGAGAGAGAATGAAAGAAAAAAACAATTATCATTGGCATTATCCATTAAATAAAATAACACCGAAGTGATAATTGGGTGGCTCAAAAAGAGCGAAGACAAAACAAAATTTATTCAATTTAATATTGTTTGAGCAAACACGTATTTTTTTCAAGTCGCACTTATTCATTCATTAAGAGGACGTTTATGATGTTAATTAAGAGTGAAACGCTTCTCGCCTTTTCAACAGTGTGTAGGAAATTTTGAAGACTACTTTGAAAAGAATGATTGCCTAATCTAAGCGATTCTGTTTTACGAATTGACAAATTTTACATTACTAATATCAAATTAATGAAATTATCGACTCGTATCCAAAAAATATACACAATTCATTGTTAGATATATTATTATAAATAAAATTTATCATGTGTCGGTTAATCCGAAAGGAAGCTGACAACGTATTTTCTTTTATTGAAAAATTGTTAATAATCAAATTCTAAAAAAAATGAAAAGGTGGTCGACATTTTGTTTGTTTTTATAAATAATAATATCTTAATAATAATTGTAAACAAGCACTAGAAATTGGATCGATGTGATGATAGTTTGTTCCGCTTTCATATTTTACAATGCGTACACAATATTCAATACATCAATTCCACAAGTTTGTTTTAGATTTCGTTTCATTTCTCGACAAAACTTCGAATTCAATTTCAATCAATCTAAATGAATCTAGCAAACTAAATTTTACCGCATAAAAACACTAAAACAATATGCATTTTTTGATTTTACAACATTTAATATTAAACGGACACAATCGCTCATGTTTTAGTTGAAAGACGTATCGACAACCTCTGGTGACCAATAATAAATGCGGTGCTGGTTGTGTATCCCTACGTTCGGCCTTTTTATTTTATTTCATCCGGCGGCAATAAAACTAACATCCAAATGGCATTATAAAAACAGCTACCGCTTATTCAAGCGATGATTAGCACCGGTCTCTGATAATATCGTAAATTCTTCATCGAATTAGCGAGACCATTAAAGCGGCCTCTCAGCAGGCGTGTGTATGTATGTGTTCGAGTTTATTATGACGCCTACAAACACGCACACATCAAAGATTATAATATGTATATTTCATTAGATATTATCTGAATCGTGCAGGAAGATGTACATTAATGGGAGAATTTGTTCACGTTACTTTGGATCTATGCAGTTTTACTATTGAGGAACTTTTAGATGAATTATAGTTGTCAGCCCTTCTAGCATAGCGGCATGCGATCGACTGCTTGTCCTGACATGGTCAATATCAAATAATGATATATATATTACATTAATTCTAAAGCACAACTTTGTCTGACCAAAAGATTAACCCCGAACACCTTTACACCGGACAAAGTGATTTAAATTTGTTTTTGTAAATAACTGTTGCATTACTGTAGGTGGTCATTAACTTGATTGTACACATGGCAGTTGGTTAAATTAGCTCGTTTTCTATTAAATATTCGAAGGGATATGTGAAGAATATCTAAATTATACTTATGCACAATTTAAAAATACAGATAAAAGTGTGACGATTACCAAAGATACTGTTTTTTTTTTAAATTCGCAATATTTTTTCGTCAATTAAGCCATACTTTATGCTAACTATCCAACTTACTTAGGAAACAGTAGATATATTTCAATATTCAAATAAAATATTCACCTTAATAGTGGATTCTGGCAAGTTGAGCTGTGCCGCCAATTCACATCTTCTCGGTCTGGAGACGTAATTTTCTTTGAAGAACTCCTTCTCCAGACGACCGAGCTGCTCCCTCGTAAACGCGGTTCTGTATCTTCGAATGTTGGGATCAGTTGAAGAACTAGGTCCACCCATTGAACCGTGGGATTCAGGCCCGGGACTGGAGCAATCTGTAATCCAACAAATTGTGTTGTAATAAACTATTTTATGGATGCAAAATGGAAATCAAATATAATGGAAACCAGATATAATAGTTTTTCATACCATCCTTGATAAAAGATAATGTACATAATTTGATCGGGTAGAGTAACATAAAACTGTCTATATAACTAGTTTTAATATGAGGTAAAAATTATAAAATATTTATAACATCTCGGTTCATTTGTTCAATTAATAAGAATTAAGACTAACATCTATTCTGTGTGAACCTACTATTCTATTTCAGTGGAAGCCGGTCAATGTGGCATTGGATCAATGCACCCCTTGTATATGCAGGGTCGGTTATATTTCATGAAATAATATTCAAACATAAAATTTATACCATTCACTCATTTTATATTTTTCATGTATTTATTGTCACTGTGTAATCCAATGTCACATTGACCGGCCGCCACTGTTCTATTTCCTATTGGATGACTTTTTTCTTACTTCGAACACAGTTTATTTTAAGATACAATCGTTCATATATGGATCTTATTTCCCTTTTGAGTACACTCCAAATTGATTAATTGATATTGCACATTCGTTTATTAGATTTTCAACGATTATCAAGTAGTAGAATAAGGGCCGAATACAATCCGGGATGTTATTAATGACAAGAGAAACTTTTTTTTGTACTTTAAAATAATATTTTGAATAAACTTAATATTTAACATAACCAGATAAATCAATTAGCATATTTATGCAACGGATAGATAACGGACTAAAAAAATCACGCGATAAGATTAAGAGCAAAAAAAAAGTGTCTCACAGTGTAGCGCAGGCCTGCGAAAGAATAATTCAGTCTAGACTAGAGACATCGAAATAACTTCCCAGCGGCAAAGGCCAACCAGAGACGAGTCGAGTCAAGTCAAGTGGTTAATTTGTATCGAAGTGGGATAGCTCAGTTTGATTTCCGGCAATGCATCTGCCCGTAAGAGAATAGAAATGTTGTTTTTAGTATATCGTCAGTAGACTAACGTGAAAACATCCACCAAAACTTGGATTCACCCCTTCGACTGTCTTAACATATTTCACATACTTCACTATCTTACAATGCAATAGCGCGTAATTATTTTTGAATCCATGTTCGCTCCCAATGTTGAGCATACGTCCTCCTAATGGAGGTATCTCAACATAAGTTTTTTCTACTTTTGTTTGCTACTTAGTCGCTCAACCTCACTCTTTTTCAAAGTAAGCAGTAGGGAAAGAAGGATAAGGCTAGAACAGGACTAGGAGAGGATCAGAAGGATGGCAGAAATGGAAATGATGACATCAAAAGTCTTCGATCAGAACTTTGAATTAAATGGTTCTCGAATTTACTGTGATCCTACCGGGAATCGAACCCAGACCTGCGTGATTGGTAGAGCAAGCTCTAACCAACTGGGCCACAGCAGGCGACAAAACCATAAGGTACTTTTTTTCATTTAGTTTAGGAAATATTTGAAATATGTCTCAATCTCAAATGTCTGATCAACCGAACAATATGTTATTTTATGATATTTTTTTCATTAATAATTGAATTTTAATATGTGAAGAGTATGCGATAACCGGTAGGCGCAAGGTAATCGAAGTGCGGAAGCTAAATCGTTTTAATAAATCATAATGGGCTCGAGTCAGTATGGACGGCATAAGGTTGTACCTATCTGCGCCGCTTCCTAATTGACCCATTAGTGTCGTGCCGCGAGAACCTCTTCGAGCGGCCCTTTGTGGCGCCGACCACAACGGGTTGGAAACGTCTTGCAAACCAACGTAAATTTTATTTTTGTAATCGACAACAATCAAACACTGAGATTAGCACAAATTGTTTTATATTGCACATTTTAAGTAGATTTGATAGTGCATTAAGAATTCAGACTCAGTTGACAATGCTCGCAATGAGCGAAACCGGTCCTGACATATTAAATAAAGTGGAATGAAGTACAAAGGATTATTGTTTTTATTAAACATTAAGAATTAGCTAATAAGAATCCGTTTGATTGTCGTTATAAAAATGGTAAAATGGAATAATATTTGACGCCACTTACAGGAGAAAATTAACTCAATCTTTTTGCACACATTAAACTATATTTTCATTGTGAATATTTTTTGGTGGAAAGGCATTGGATTAAAAAAATTCTCAAATTAAATAATCAAAATATAAACCTATACAATTTTAACTTTATTTTTTGTATTATTAATAATAATAAAAAATAGTCTTACTTCATTTTGTAAATATAACCGTGTATTGATCAGTTAATCATTCTCGCGGTGAGCGAGAATGGTCCTGATCTTTAATAATATTGTCTTTGGATATGTATCTATTGCTTTACTACCCACCCGGCTTCGTTGAGAATTTTGGTTTTTATTCAATTTTCTTTGTCTGAATACATACAGTAAAATTTATCAGGTACATAGTCTGTAGGCTACAAACATTTTAATTTTATGTTATATATAATCTTTACAAAATATAATATTACGAATATATATTGGAAGACAAGCTTAATAGAATTCGTTTAACCCTTCCTTTACTATGCAAAAAATGCACAAGCTCCTGAGTTGTGTATCCGTTACACATCAGGCAAACGGGAGTGAATCATGACAATAATATAACACTACTACAGCAGTACTACATATAATTTTCATGATTCACTCCCGTTTGCCTGATGTGTAACGGATACACAGCTCAGGAGCTTGTGCTTTTTTGCATAGTAAGAGAAGGCTTAATAAAAAATAAGAAAAATTACCAATTACAGCACCTGTTTATACAAAAAAAAATGACAATTCTACTCGCTTTGTGGCAGTAAAATTTACTACGTTTTTCATCCCTCGTAAACAAATAAAAAAAAAACACTCAAGAAGCTATTAACAGAAACTAAAATCAGAGAACTACCGGTGTTAACATTATACAACCCATGACCTTATAACGAATGACTACATAGTACCTAAACACTCCACCATTAATAATTTATATTGGAAGCTTAACAAAAGACATTTTAAACTTATACCATGGTTGTTAATATATATAGCAATAATATTATATCGCGGATAACATGAATAATAAATCAAATAAGGATAAAAAGAAAAAACGAAATTGTATCTAAGATGTTATGCTACTCTTATGTCGATGCAGCAAACTGTGCTTAGATTTAAACATATTTTAAAAGTGATAATCGACAAACAGTGACCACTAGGCTTTAAAAAACGTGTTAATTGTTAGTTAAACCTCCATAAAGTGTGTTGAATAAAACGCTCTGCGGCCGGTCTGTTGTTTTGTGCGTGTTCGTGAAATGTCGGCTTCTGTGTGTTCATAAAACGTCGGCAACAGGTCAAACGATCGACGGAAACATGAAAAGGATATTTTGTCCGAAGGATTTCTGATCTTACGACAATATTTATTATCAATTAACACGTCGGTTTTTGTAAATGAGATCCTCATGAAAGGGTTTTTCCATTTTCCTCGCGGTAGTCTTAAGAAATTCTAAACATCTATACAAACTTATATGCAAACCGTTTCGTAATACTAATGCAAGAATATCAAATGTAGATTCGAAAAAGTTTTTTTAAACGTGGCTACGCAAATTTTACTGCTACGTTTTTTTCTTTTTTAATTTGAGTTTACTTTTGTATTACCTTCATTCTCAAGCAAAAAATAGACGGAAGTATTATATTTTAGCGGAAGTGCTATCCACTAAAACGTTCCACTTAAAGAGGTGTTTTAGAAAAGTGTCTCAGCGATACAAGCAGTAGTCAAAATACGTCTCGACAATTTGTCGCCGAATTCAATTTCAATAAGGGACTTCCTGCATATAATAAACCCATCGCTCTCTTCACATTGAGATATATACTGAAGGCATTTTTTTTACAAAGAGGTATTTATTATCCATAGGTAAATATTTGTTTCTGAATTGTATTAACTGTTTCATACTAGCGTTATATTACATAAACCCAAATACTATTTTTAAATAGGTTTGTTTTAAAATAAGCCATCGATAAAATTAATTCTGTTTTAAGCATCACGATTTTTACATTCAATCAAGAATTCAAACAAATAAAGCATCTATCAGTAATTTTAATTCTGAATCACGTGTATTTAATAAAAAGTTAAATAGGATAGAGAAATGAGCAACAAACGGTTCAATAGCATAACATTAAACATTACATTTGGTCAAATAATTGAGAAATTTTGGGGGTTTCCCTCGTCTGTTGAAAAATGTGCTACAAATTGTTTTTATTACCAGCTACGCCTGTAAGCCGTTTAGTTGTTTATTTGGTTAGTAATATTTTAGGATATAGACAGATGCGGACGAACATGCCGATGAATTAATGACACCCGCTGCAGACTATTTACAACTTACAACCCTTGTATTTGTAAATGGTCACCGATACGTCTCAATAAAAAGGGATGCGTATCAATGACACCCACGCGACAGCAATTAGATAGGTAGCGCACGCATCGCTTAGAATTAGATTGATAAATTGGCAGGGGAGAGGGTGCCGATTAATTGCCCTTAAACGAGTTATTGCGCACGATATAAAAGCACATTTCAACGTTTCAGGGGGACTATCAAATTTTATTGAATCGTGGATGCTCATTTTATATGAGTTTTTGATAACCGACACATCTTTTTGTTCTATTTCTCTGTGTGATTAACTTAACATCGGATTTATAATTGATGATTTTGCTATATGAAAATCAAAACCTTATTTTCCATTTAAATTGTATAAACAGTATTAACATTGTTACCTGGGCAAAGCGGTTTTCAACATCAGACTCAGTAGAGTAGCTTATAGCTTAGTTATCGTTTCATAAACTCTTCAACAACCTAAAATAATATTTCTAAGAATTTGTAATGGTTTTGATATTTCTTCAGTACAATTAACAATTCATTTAATAAGAACACATTTTTATTTACAAATTTACAGTCAAATTTAAAGTCATAAAAACAATTAGAGTAGAATTTGTTAAGTACACTTAATAACTCAGTTCAAAGAAAAACGCTTTTCAAATGCCAAACAGGTACAAATAATTAAATTATACCTACAGGTGGATGCGAAAACATTATTCTAATAATGGAACCGATTTTGTAAAATTAAATTTTAATGATTTGTTTAGGTTTGTTTTCTGGTGATCGATTAAGAAGATTGCAGGTAGTTAGGTCCCTTCTCTTATCAACTGATCAATTGAGTGTATCAGAGGCTTCCAATAGATCCAAGCATACAGTGGCACGTTTATTTCGACAAAATAACATTGATAGAATATTATAACAAAGCAATTAACATAATAATACCTTCGTAGTACAAAATGAGGATGTTGTTTTAATAATCTATTGCTGAATTATACATAACTCCTTATCGTGTCTATCGCAGGTTTTATTTAATCATTCATGAGAAAAGTTGGCGACAACACTGATCTCCAACAAATTTTTTGTTTATGTAAAGACAATGAACAATTGTCACGTAATTATTTTTTATAAATATCTTGAAGCTGCTCTAAAGTACTTAATTGTTTCTATTTCCACTGAGGGACGTGTTATGATCGCTTTTTTAAATCTTGGAAAAGCGTCGGCAATGATACTGGTTGAGATATTACATTTTACAATATTTACAACCAGTTCGTAACTATAATAATTATACCATGTTACAGAATGAATGGTGTCGCGTATATTTCACCTCAGCCAAATTTAGTATTTAATTATATTGTCATTTAAAAAAAAATAAAAAGATAAGGTTAGTTTGTACAAATATGGGCCCGTTTTTAACTTACTTACTTACTTTCATACGCCAAAAATATGTATTAGATATAATATGAAGACAACTCATAAGTTTCATATGCCTGGCGAATTGGTACAACAAATCAATTTCACTATATTTGACGATAATTATGTATCTATGCATGATATAGTCATCAGTGAGCAATCAATAATTATTTTATTAAGCGCCGTCTGCGCTTACGACATGGGTATTATATTAATTAATTTTAATAAACACAAAAGGCAGACATATTTAATGCAACCGACACAATATTCACAGCCAATAAAGATCACAGACGAAATTTAAATATACCATCACACACAAACATATCTGTACATTTACAGGATTTTCAAACGCTCAGGAATGATCATCAATGATTAGAAGTCATGAATGACTTGAGCCAGAAGAAAGGACAAATAATAAACAGACACCTTCAATAATTCTGCCACAGTAGAATTCTTTACCAGCTAGTGAACTGTAGTCTTAGTATATTTGTTTGAGACATTTTCCGAAAATAATTAGGAAAACGTATTTACATATCGACTGTGGAAAGAGAAAAGGACGTAACCCACACATACCAAATTTTACAGGAGACACAAAAAACGTGTTTTAATGATTTTGGGCCATATGCAAATTATGAAATATACACAACCTGGAAGTGCACGGAGATTTGTAAACTAGTGTTTAATTGACATAAACTTATATTAACTTAAGAAATAGTCTAGGAAAAATCTTTATTTCAGTCTTTTTTCTTGGTTTTAATTGTATTAAATTCGGCATTTGCATTTTGAATCCTTTTGATAGAACGTGTATTAGGTTGAATACACTGTGATTATCGAAAAAAAGTTGTTCCACAGTCGATATCAATAATAAATGACAATTCCCACATTATAAATCTAGTAAAATAAACTAACAATAAAAAAATATGTTACTTTAATAAATTGATATTACAAATATACACGTATGTTATAAACTTTACAATCTTTAGGATGCTGGTCGCTGGACATGGATTAAAATTAAATCCTCCACGAATACTGTATAATAAAAAAACCATTACCTTTGCTTTTGGGAGATTCCGGCGGGGAATGTGATCCCATTCCAGCATACTGAGGAGGCAGCAAGTCGACGACTATCGAGCCCTGACTGCCGCCGTTTCCTTTATGCAGGTCCACGCCGTAATTTCGAAAACCCTGCATCTTCACACCAATCTGCGTTTCACTGCCAGTAGTAAATTGTTTTTGATATTGTTCAAAGTTGCTTAATACTTAATTATCCACTGTTCAATAATATAATGTTCTCACTTAATAGACACAGATTTTTCAACACAATAATTGCACACAATAAAATGTTCGATGTATTAATTATTTCCGATTGTGGATGAAATGCAAATTTTCGATAATAATAGTTTGCGAGTGAAACAAGCTACCCACATACTGTTATGTCCAAGTGTTTAAGAAAGACTGATTTTCGCTTATTGGTGGTAGCTATGTGTATACTCTGCTGAGCGTACAATTATGAAATGGGCGTCGACAACTGAAGCCGCGCCCGCATTAGAAAATCTTTAAGCGCACACCAATGGTACGCCGGGAAGTTTTCCCCTAACATTTCGAGGTTAGGGTAACATTTTCTTTCGAAAAACGAAATGCACCACCGCTTTTTGTCTCTTTTTCACTTCATTCTCATCAAATGTGAGCGTGAAATGGACAAGATAACGTCTGCGGAGTGTAGTTTATTAGGGAAATGTAAAAATGCATTTTTTTTGCTAGAACAATGGCGGTTTGGTAATGAAAGCCTCTGAATTTGAAACGCTTCCATTTCACTTGCACGAATGAACAGAAGGTAGGAATAAATAAGGACGGAAAATAATGCTCATTATTGACATTATGATTGGGGTGACAATGCCTCAGTTTGTTGTAAAAACTTAATGTTTTTTACTTACAGCATCTTACTTTTTTAGGGAATGATCAATGTGTATTGTGTATTGTAAATACACGCAAATTTTAAAAAAAACAAATCAAATGCATTATATTAATAAAAACACAATATTCCATTGTACTTTATTCCATTTTATTTAAAAGGCCAGGACCGGTTTCGCTCATTGCGAGCATTTTCAACTGATAGTCATGACATAATTTAAGATTTCGACTGAAGGTGCTTGGTGGAATTTCAATATTAAATTTGAATCGTTCAAACTATGTACATTCTCACAGATTTTGTCACTAACGACCCGGGTTTCGCCTTTCAGCATCTTCAGGCATTCAAGTGCACGGATGAACTTGAACTGACGTTTAGTAAATGAAAGTTTCGTGTTTATATAAGATATAAATGCATCACTGAGTCCAAAGCCATTGCTGGCGAAAAGGATGAGCTCATGGGAATGCCAACAGATTTGAGTAGTAAGTAGTTTCAAGAATTATATAATTTGTTTGTCGGCAAAGGTTTTATGATTATATGATTATATAGGGTATAGAAGTGGAGATGTGGGAAAGTTTAATATTTCATTTAAAATCGGAAGACTTTGCAGCTGTGCTTCGTTGATTTCTGAAGTGGACATGGACACTATAATATGAACGTACGTTGAAATATCATGTTCGTCTTGACAGAACTCTATTATTGGAGTAAAAAATGAATTAACTCCGACTAATTTACACACAGATTTACGACATCAATATAGATGCAGTAACCTGCAGTTGTTTGAATTTGCAGTTATATATTCATAAAAAATGTTTGCATGGTTTTCCAACCAAAACTTTTCGTCAATATTAGTCACCCCGAAGCGCTGTATTCTCTGTCTCTCTCTATACCATCGGCTATGGAGCGTTCTAAGAGAGATACCGATATATCAGCAATATTAGAATCCTAATAACAGCTTTGGGAATTAGATTATCATCGTCTCTTTCGCTCCGCCCGGAAAATTGCGAAGCTGAACAGAGACAAACTAACCCGTGGATTATGACTATAATTATGTTTCGTTTCGTTCGCTCTCGCGGCTCCGGGGAGCGTGCGAGAGAGATGCGCTATAATTTGAGAAGATTATGTTGTGTAAACGGGAATGTCGGAGAAAATTAATTTGAAAATGTTTGAGAAGGATTTGAGGAAATGTGAAATTTATTTTCATTACGGAAATAATTGGTTTGCGCGGGAAGATTAAGCGCGCAATTTCGAATTTAGAATTTAGTATTCGCTTGTCTAAAATATAAACATGCTTATTATTGCTGCTTCATTTACAATGAAACGGTTTTTGATAATTACTAATATTTTTCCTTTTTAAAACATAGCCAGCTTATTTAAATTATTATATAATTATTTTTATTTATGAAAATTTTCTGTAGCCTCAACATCTTCAAGCATGAAAATTTTAAATAACGCTAACCACGCTTGGATAGTGAATTAAACTATTAAATTTGAATCGTTCAGATTAGGTACATTCACACAGATTTTCGTCACTAACGACCCGGGTTTCGCCTTTCGGTATCTTCAGGCGTTCAAGTGCACGGATGAACTTGAACTGTGTGAATGTACATAATTTGAACGATTCAAATTTAATGTTGAAATTCCACCGAGCACCTTCGAGTCGAAATCTTAAATTATATGAATCAGACTATATTCAACTCGCTTCGTCCTTTCTTTCCGAGTAACGAGCCGAATAAAATAAAGCTAGAATTACATATATACGAATTGTTTCCACTAATCATTTTCTATATAATAATTGCGAATGAACAATCAAACAAATTTTTAATATGAATAAAATGTAGTATGGTTGACTAAAGTTCGAATTAAATTAAGCTATTGTAGAAATCAATCGGTATAAGATATTTTAATTTATTAAAAAAACGAAAATATATCGACTGTTGAAAGGAAAAAGTACGTAACCCACATTTTTTAAAAAAACAGGTTTTTTTAAATTATCACAATGTATCAAACTTGAAACATGTTCTATCAAAAGGATGCAACATGCAAATGCCGAATTAGTATCTAAATTAAAAAAAGTTGACCTAGTAAAATATTAAAACCAAGAAAAAAAAACTGAAATAAAGGTTTTTGCTAGACGATTTCATCAATTAATATGAGATTATGTCAATTAAACACCAGTTTAGAAGTCTCCGTGCACTTCAAGGTTGTGCATAATTCATCAAAACACGTTTTTTGCGCCTCCTGTAATTTTTTTATATGTGTGGGTTACGTCCTTTTTCCTTTCCACAGTCGATATGTAAACGACTTTAAATTAACAACAAAATAATCAAAAATATCGGTTAAAATAATTATAATTAAATTTAGTGTTGTGGTCTCCAGGGTTTTTCTTAAATTTTACTTATTTTGTCTGTAGATTATTACCTGTTGAAGTAATGAGCTTAATCATACTTTACAAAGAAATCATAGTAACTTGCCTTAAGGCTTAATTTGTTATTATAATAATAATCGTTTTTAAAATTTGCTTTTAACTATAATCTTCTTAAGTCCCGTTTAGCTATTGTGTATTTTTAATATAATCCTTTTAACTTGTTAGCGGTAAGTCGTCTTTTATGAAAATTCGGCTCATTACGATCGATCGCAAACTCTGTTCAAACTTTTGTCATTCTGTGACCGCTGACTTCAATGATTTTTTAGTATTATCAGCCTCTTAAATCTACCTGACACTATTCTAGTAAATTCTTAATTTTTATAAAATACCCCCAAGCAATAAAATTAAGCTTCGTTCAATGTATGTATCTAAATAATATTATTATAACCGGGTGAGTTGCTGTCATCCACTCGGGTACAGCGATCGACTTAGAGACATATTAAAACGTGTTATTACCGAAATGTATCTCTATATCAGTGGTTCTCATGTGCGGCCACCGGAGGATTTTGCTGCGGCCACCAACAGTTTCATTGTAAATCAAATAAAAAATGTATTTTTACAAATTCATTTGTAAAATTATTATTTTTTTAAATTGATTGAATGCACCTGACTTATCGAGCATTTAGTCGAGTTATTTACTCCAAATGACTCACAGAGGTATCATATTTGTGTATATTCTGTGAAAGATCATTCAGTGTAATGCACTTTATAAAAAATAAATATCGAAACCAGCTGACAGATGCAAACTTAGAAACGGCGATGCGGCTTGCATTGGAAGAGAGTGTTGAACAATTTACATTCGAATTGCTTTTAAATAAATAAATACCAATATCTTTAAATAGTGTATTTTATTGAATATAAATTAATCCTTTTTTTTAAGTAAATGCAATTGCTATTGTTATCACATTTGGTGCGGCCACGAGACATTTCCATAGGACCGCCGATGCTTATAATGCGGCCACAATGAAATCTAACGTGAGAACCACTGCTCTATATAGACATTAACCACTTTTCAAGTGTTCACCATCAGTTCTCGGTGAAAAGACATTATGTATTTAAAAAACAAAACACTTTTTTGCACTAACTCCACATTTTTTAATAAAAATCATTACCGGTTTTGCTCATAACGAGCATTATAAATTGGGCCTTCGAGAGGTGAAGTAAACTAACTAGTAAAGTCTAGTAACCTAGTTGTATTGGTGTGAAGATTTGTAAATGGCATACGGTGGGTAACCCTCTCCCCCCTGTTATAATCCCCTTCTTTGACACAAAAAAATAAAGCTTTTATTGTTTGTAGATAATACGTTTATTTATTTTATTTTTATTTTTTCCATGTTCCGCTCCCAATGTGGAGCATATGGCCTCCTAATGGAGGTATCTCAACATAAGTTTTTTTCTACGAGAACTGTTTATTACTCAGTCGCTCAACCTCACTTGTATATTAATAAAAACAATAATCCTTTGTACTTCATTCCACTCAATAAAGTGGAATGAAGTACAAAGGATTATTGTTTTTATTAATATAATGCCTTTCCACCAAGTATTGACAGTGAACACCCTAAAAGTGATCACTTGTATATGTTGATAAGGCTAGAACAGGAATAAGGTTGACCAATCAGTCTTGCTACACCCAGTTATTAAAGGATCAAAAATATGGGGGGAGAGGAAACAATGCGAATTGACATCACGAACTTCTTTAAATTGAATAATTCTCAAATTGTCACTGTGATCACTAATAATAATTCTCAAATTCACTGTGATCTGACCGGGAATCGAACTTAGACCTGCGCGATCGATAGAGCAAGCTCTAACCAACTGGGCCACAGCAGGCGACAAACTTTAGCACTTAATAATTATAGGAGAGGAAATTATGTGAATTGACATCACAAACACCCAGTCTTCGATCACAACTTTGAATTGAATAATTCTCAAATTCACTGTGATCTTACTGGGAATCGAACCCAGACCTGCGTGCTCGGTAGAGCAAGCTCTAACCAACTGGCTCACAGCAGGCGACTTAAGTCATATCCTGGAAAATTCATAATAATTAAAAAATAGTTTTTTATTAATTACACTGTTGTCAATAAACCTCTCCGTGAGTTGTACTAAAATTAAGAATTTAAACTTAGCCAAGTTAAGCTATGTAAAATAACATTCTGGTTTGGTTTTGATTACCCACGTTTATGAAATCAATTAATTCTTGAAGCTATGAAATAATAGATTCCTTTAAAATATTAAATAACATATACCTACTAAGATTTTGTTATAATTCGTCACACTTCCGGTCGAAACCCACATTTTAAATAGGTATCCTCATCTTCGTGCCTGACAATAATAATAAAATCATTTAACTTCATTCAATTCTTGAAAACCAAGCAAAAAATACATATTTTAAAATTCGTTAAGTGCATGACCGCTGCGCGAAAGAGCACCGAAACTTTATTGTTGGAAATAATTTCTGTGCAATAAACAAATAAATAAATAGCCAGAAACGTCAACGGGTCTTTGTGTGTAAGATGACGGATGATAGGCGAAGGAGAAGGATGGCTGACTAATTGAGGGCAATAAAAACATTACAATTATGCATCTTTCCCTGCGTACTGAAATACTTTGTGTCGATCTTTGTTAAACGGGTATCTTCAACGTTTTCTACGATGGAGCATTTTATTTAATAATGTGTCACTTTTAGGGTGTTCACTAATAAAAACACAATATTCCGTTGGCAACATTGGCAACTAATCAGTTGACAATGCGCGAAACCTGCCCTGACCTTTTAAATAATGTTGAATAAAGTACAAAGGAATATTGTGTTTTTATTAATTAATAAGATGTACTCAAGGCCTCCAAGAGAAGAATTGTATGTCTTTGGATCTCCCCACATTCTTTTTTTTTAAATGATAAACAAAACAACAAATGACAGCATTCGATGTCTCCCGAAAACTGAGGAGCATGGCAGCTTCTCCTTCTGGATCATGTATTAACCTGGGAGTACCTTTCATATTATGTTGCCTCATTATTTAATAATCATTTTAAATGTATTTATTCATTGTTTAAAAATTAATAGTACAGTACATGACATTACAGCTGACGCCAATTCGCCATACACTTGACAAATATAATGAGACAAAATATAAAATAAAACTACATAATACATCAAAATCAACATACAAAATCAAGCAATAAAATAGTAAAACTTAACAAACAGTTCACAAATACTGTCATTTAAAATGTCCACTTCTCTAGGCAATGAGTTGATCAATCGAACGGCCCTTGGAACTGGTGACTCATACCTCCTAAGCGAGGAATAAGTTTTTAGAAACAAATTGTTATCGGAGTCCACCATATCCGCTCCTTATGTATAACATATAGATTAGATACCTATTATTACAATTGTTTCATAAAAAAATGCTTGCAAATCGTTTAAACTTTAACTGAAGATAGGGAAATAAAAAAAACTCATACTGTTTTAAAAGTAATAATTTTCAGCTAACTGCTTTTCATTTAGAACGATATGAGGTAAATGGGATTGAGTAAATCAATGTTTGTAGCTTTCGACTCAAACCCTTGACCGAATAATCTAGATTTGTATATTTAATTAATAGTTGAACGAATAATAAGGTTTAACTATGGAAGTAAAGACAATACATTGCGCTAAATTTAATGCTCTAAAGCCCCTCGGATTAGAACGACTGCTCGTTTAGAAACTGTGTACAAGTATTAACAAAGCATAAGCGATCGACTACCGTTCACAGTTAGGTATATATATATCTATTTATCTGTCCGCGCCATTCTTTCACATATTTTAACAAACAAACAAAAAAAAGACAGAACAAAGTTATGCCAAAGAAGGCCGGCAAACTATTTTGACTTTGAAGAAATTATTTACACTGTTGTAAATGATCCTAAACCTACCGGAGACATGGTGTTTAAAATATTTCTAGTAAATCATTTTCATATCACCATATGTCAAATAGATTCAATTAAAAAAAATCTTACTTTCCTCGGTGCATTAATTTCATAATTATTTAAATAAATTATATTACATTACATCATATCATTTGTTTTATTTTATCGTTTGAAACACAATTTATTATCAAGCCAAATAGTACAAGGTTTTTTTTCAACCTTTCTTTAAATTCTTAAAGAAGAAGTACGTACTTATCTTTTGAGCTAGTGTATATAATAATTCTGCGTAGTTATGGCTAAGAAAAATGTCGTTTGATCCCCCTCCCTCAAAGTAAGACTTTATTGAAAAATATTCCGAAAACTTTATTATACAGGTACATCGGTTACGTATGTGATATTCAAAAAAACTTCTATTTGATCAGTAAGTGAAACAGTTATAAATACCTTGTATTCCATTCATAGTCACAATCGAATGATCATCGCATAAGGAATGATCTGGCTGCAAGTAGATATACACAGTATAGCGGATTTTACAAAAAAAAATCGGTACTTCCGTGCTTAACGCCAGGCACTGAAAAATGCAACGGCCGTAGGCGCACCTCCGTGTCCAGATGGGGTGTTAATCAACCGAATTCAAAATATAAAAATAACATTATAAAATACCGTTTTTTATGTGTTCTCGAACAACATCGACTTCGCGGCGTTAGTTGAATGATAATTATCGCAACGTGGTCACGAACGGAACATCGGCTTATTTTAGTTGATAGTGAGCTTTCTTGAATACACATTATTCAAGAAAACGAATATTTCTTTATATTTTTTTATTGAAAATAGTAAAACATTCCGAGTGTTGTATTCTGTCACTTTTTGCGGTGTAATTTAGTTAGAATAAAGGGAATACTCATCAAATACTTCTGAATCTTGATTATAGATTTTTTGTGATTTTGAATTGTTAATTAGGTTGCCGTCTTTCACAAAGCGGGCCATTTTAAGCTCTGCTTGGGGATAACACGATATACTATCTAAAAACGGAAAGTATGATCACATTTCATATAATGTGGCGTATTATATTCACCGCAAGGAAGTACCAAAGATTTTTATAATTGCTTTTTTTTTAAATTTCATCTTAAATATAAAACTGACATCCATCATATATATGCCACAAGAATAGTGAAATATGTTTCGTAACACCCTGTGATAGTACGAAAAATGTATCTAATAAAGTCATTATTACTTTCGAAGGACACTTGCAGGAGTAATATTAAAACTGCTCGCAATAAAAGCATAAATCTGAAATAGCTGCCTTTGGCGTTGCCGCCCTGCCACAATAACGAATGCGTATCTATCTATGGCAAGCGAGAAGAGACGAGACGAGAAGAGTGGACGGAGACGAGTCGGCATAGGCAAGACTGCGAGCGGCAATAAAACTTTATTGGCTGCTATAAAAATACATCTCGCAAACGCGGTTCACTCACTGAAACTAATTTTTCACAATTTTATGCTTGTAAAAGGAAATATTTATTTATTTATTACTCCTGCACTAAGTAATGGGGAAAAGAAATGAGTTTTTATGTCATCATCGGCCGCTTTCAAATTGCAATGCGCTTTCCTGTACGCAGATTCCGCATGCACCCATTGCACCTATTTTTTGCCTTCGATTATTTGTAGGTATACCACGAAACTTATAATCATAAAACAAATGCAACACATAATAATACAAATCTTTCAGTATTTTTTAAACACTACAGACACTACAGTACACCGCTGTTAGTTTTTAAATACACATTCTACGTTTTTTAAGGGATGAAGAAAACAAATAATGGGGAAAGCTTCAAATAATACCAAAAAAGTGTTTTTTTTTTAACTTATTTATTTAGTTTATGTATTTTTTAAGTTCTTAAAAATATTTTGCTTACTTGCAGATACTTCAATTTTAGCAAAGACTTCTCAAACTTTAATATGTCAACCCGTTTTTCTCTTGGATTTTTTCAATGTCTATAACTATTTTTTAGTTTATCAGTTAGACATTCGCGAAACTAGGTGCGAGGTGAACCGACTCTACTTTTATGTGTACTGAGATTCGAGCCCACGAACTCCACAACCGAAATTAAAAACCCCGAAAATTGAATTTCAATTACGTTTTTTTTCAAATGGTAATGTTGATTGCGATATGTTCAACTCTTCTCACTTGACTCGTTTTTCGCAAGTGCTAAATAGTGCATACTGTACATTCCACCAAATCTGGCGGAATTTCCACTGAATTATCCTGCGAAATACACACTATAAGAAAGTTGTAAAACCAGACCGATATAGTAACCCTTCTTATTTATGTAGAGTAGTGAGATTGCCAAGAATAAAGATTACAAAAATATTTTTCCCGACCTCTCATATCTTTCCTGACTCTCTCTGAAAAGAGATGTTGAGTAACTTAACAGAAATCAGTGACTCATTAATAAAAACACAATATTTCTTTGTACTTTATCCACTTTATTTATTAGGTCAGGACCGGTTTCGATCATTGCGAGCATTGTCAACTGATATTGACAATGCTTGCGATGAGCGAAACTGGTCTTGAATATTAAATAAAGTGGAATAAAGTACAAAAGAATATTGTATTTTTATTAAGATAATGCCTTTCCACCAAGTATTGACAGTGAACACCCTAAAAGTGTTTAAAATTCCAGCTACAGATTTTAAGTCTGAACACAAAACATTGTGTTTATCAGTAGATGTGGTTTATATTTTTGTATATCTGTGCCAGTAAAACTATTACTTTCAGATAAATTCTGATTATTATTACCCCATCGTATAGATTTATAGACGGTATGAAGGACGATATTTATTCTGAAACGGAGCGAGGATTTATACCTAGACTTGTCCTTACTGCTAGAAAGAGCAATAAAGTCGGTAAAACCCTTTCAGAAAAAGTTAAAAGGATTATGGCATTGTATTTCAGTTAAGTAGACAACCAATGTATAAATAATTCTGTCAAAGAAAACGAGCGACACACCACAACCCATTTGACAAAATATTCGTTGATAATTTGCAAACAAAATATATCTTTTATATTATAATTGATAAAATTTCAGAGTTTAATAGTAAGAAAACATATCGGTCATTTGTACTATGGTCGTTTGAGGAGTCGCAGATTCCTACATTGGTATCGTAAATCGATCAAAAATCTACAGGTTTGCAACCCAATACATTTTACATACATGCAGTGGTGTAGCAAGAGATTTCTTATCAATTTAACTTCGAAAATCTCTTTTCATAGCATAAAGATATCTCCAGGAGATTTACAATAGTACGGAATATTTTATATTTGGATAGTACCAAATATAGAAGCAATATTGTTATAAATTTCAAAAAGATAAAATGGCTTTCGCATTTCTTCCAAACCTCTGTTTACTTATTAGCAACCGCACCAAAATATATATATTTTTTCAATCAATGCATGATGATCTAAGTTTTACTGACACACAACGCTCTAAGAAATGTATAGTAATCAACGAGATTATGAATCTGTTCAAATCCCACACTTTGCCCGGCGAAGTATGCATTTCTCTATCCAATTCAGTTTCGAATAATATTTCAGCATCATGTGATACCTAAATATTATTTGAAATTAAGTTTCTCAAAATCTCTTATTCGAAAAGAGTAAATATGAGGAGCAAACATTCAAAAAGTGTTTTGTCACAAATTTTGAAAAATGGCGTTTTATATCAATTCTGATAGCCCATAATAAAACCTATGAATGGAAATCAAAATTAGTGTTCAAAAAGGTTTTTTTTCATATTAAAATGAAATCATAAAGTTGACACATCCATACAAACCGTCACTTTTGCAACACTCATTTTCCTCATCATCATTTTCCAAGCTTTGTATTTTTGTGACAAAACACTTTTTGAATGTTTGCTCCTCATATATAGGAATGGGTCCAAGAATGAAGAAGTGGTGCAAAACTTGCTGTCCTATGTATCGTTCTTAAAATCAGATAGAAATCCATAAATCGATTAAAAATAATTTATATGTACTAATCAAGTAAAGATAGAAAGGTAAGGCAAGACTGGTGGGTAGATAATCGCTTTCGCCTAGCTATTGTTTTGATCGGATAAGTGAAAGAGAATATTGCATGCTTCTATTTTTTCCAACAAAAATCCATAAATCGAAAGAAAAGTCAATTTATGAAACTGACCGAATTGGGATTTAAATCCGTGAATACCGCAACCAAAGCCCGCGACGTTTACCACTATACCGTGGACCCGACTATAATAAAATGATATAAAAATAATTAAAGACTGACATCACATATTATATCTTTGCATTTGGATTGAAATCAACACATCGATTTCACTTTTTACACTATACCTATACTAAACATACAATTCTATGAAAAGATATGATTATGAAAAAGGTATACTTACATTCGTCAAGCAAGGTGTGATTGCTTGAAGACATTTCAAATTTTGTAGAAAATGTCAGGTAGGTATATGATTAAAAGCAACAATTGTTAAATATCTTTATCATGGTCCGTAACATTGGCTTCAACTTGCAAGGAAGACGGTGTCTGTGATAAACTAAATTTTCATAAAAGATTACTGACATCTAAACAAGTTGAAAGGATTTACTTAAATACTACAAATTAACTAAACATATCTTAGGAAGATTATCTTTTTAAAATGTTTTAGGATGACAACAAGCGCCGTAGGGCATAGGGCAAACAAAGTATTTACGTTTATATTTAGTTGGAACAGGTAAAACGTACACACAATTTGTTTATTTAAAAAATCTGAAAAGGCACTTGAAGTTGAAATGTATAATATAATCATCGGAATAACAAAGCTATGAAATTTAATTTCATATTTTATATTCAGACTCATTTCAATTATGTGTGCACAATAAAAAGATATATTTAATGCGCATCACTCAAGTAGTGATCGCAATTCGCAACTGACGAACTTATTCAACTACCTAATATGATAATTACATAATAAATTACCTACACTATTACTGTAGGTAATTAAACTTCATAGCTATTTGCATAAAACATTTTTTAAAAAAATGTATAGATTATAATAAGTATGGCGATATATTTTGCATATATAGTATTTTTAATATAAGATTGTATTGATAAATTTGTTATTCCACATGATATGAGTATTTTTTTGTGTTTCCGGTTAAAAATGATCACAAGCTAAACGAAACTCTTCTTGATTTAAAATATGTTACTATAAAATTTGGATTTGTACAGAATTTAAACAATTCAAATTTCGTGTTGAATTTCCACCAAGCACCTTCAGTCGAATTCTTAAATTATGTTATTGTAGATTTTTCATGAACTCCAATAATTCATTTCTGCCAAAATCAGTAAATAATTGTGAGTTGAACATCATAGACGAACGTAAAATACAAAAATACGTTTTTTAGATCCATCGATATATTTGCCAATCGAATCGGTAGCCTTTCAGTTAAAGATCACAAAAATTAAATAAAATTTTCATTTAAATTTTAAAACCAAACGTAATTAAGCTATCATTAGAGTGCAGGTAAGTGTCATCAACGATTATAACCCACTTGAGAAATTATGGGGAAATACGTCAATTATACATTTATCATTGCTAATGATAATAGAATCACCCATTATTTATATACGTGCTGTGATTATCAATAATGTACCTACATTTGTATTTTAAACTTTCGTAACTACCTGCTACCTATCGAGCAATATAAATTTGTCACTATTTACAGTGATTTGAATAGGAATCATAAACCAAAACTACTTTTCTTAGTTCAAAGTCAAAAGATTATTTTTATTTTACATTACTTTTTAGTTCAATTATTTGAAGGAGCTCAATGCTTTAAAGAAATTTAAATCATTGAAAGTGCGTGGTAAATACCAAAACTTGTGATTGAATAACAGGGATAGTCGATCCCAGGGTTGCTAGACGTCTCTATTTGAGCGGGACTGTCCCGAGTTTAATAGATAAAAGAGCGCATTGCAAGCCCCTCTAAAAATCCCGATTCAAGAAAATGTGACATGTATAAAAATCTACGAAAACGTGAATGTCCCGATCTGTGATTTTGGAAATCTGGCAACCCTGGTCGATCCTGTGAGAAAACGTTAAGATTAAAAAGAAAGTAGTTATTCTATATTGTTCACTCTTTGGTAGAAGGTTTGTAGTTTGATATTTGATTTTTGGTTAGTTATAGTTCACTTAAGACTGTATTGGAGAACATTCGCAATTATTAAATAAAATATCAATCAATATTTAAAAAAAACAGACAATAAAACGCATTATAATTTTGAATTGAATTGTCGTCAAACGTCGGTATTTATGTTATTAGTGGCATCGACGATAATGTGTGCGTAAGAATCTATATACATAACATATTATTGTCGCATAAAAAATAAAAAAAGCTTGTTCTTCTCCCCACCACAACCGCCAAGTTATAAAAGCATCTCGCTATTAATAATGCTTTCAGTGTTTTTTAATGGTTGCGTTTAGGACCTAAATAGTGACTTCCCGAAAGCGGTTGTTTTCTTTTTTATTTCTTAGAGCAATTAACTCGACACACAATTATTGTACGCCATAAAACACTAAAGCGATTTTGGTAAAGTGAGTAGGTAGGTACCCACCTCCTAAGTTTATCTTGTTTTAGAGAGTTTGTTTCACTGCCGTCTTCCGTTTCATTTCTCCTTTTCTCTGAGCGGAAAATAACATGGTCATATTTTATGGTAGGTACCAATATTTCTTTTAAAAGGTTACATTTAATATGATACATATGAAACTGTGACCAACGAGGTGGCATCTTAAAATATCTTCACATTATAATTTAAGGCTTCGATTGAAAGCACTTGCTGAAATTTCAATATTAAATTCGAATCAAATTTGAATCGTTCAAATTATGTACATTCACGCAAGTTTTGTCACTAACGACCCGGGATGTGAATTTACATAATTTGAACGATTCAAATTTAATATCGAAATTCCACGAAGCACCTTCAGTCGATCCTAAATTATAAATTAGAATCATCAAATTTTTATTTATTTCCATATGTTTTGTCACAAACGACTCGGGTTTCGCCTTTCGGCGTCTTCGTGCATTCAAGCGAACGGACGAATTTTAACTGTCTCCGCCACAAAAATAAATACAATAAAATAAGTCATTCCATTTGCTTGGCATGCGCATGCTTTAAAAACTGTATTAAATTTTCAAATTAATCATTACTACGATTTAAAGTCCACGTTTGTTTGTAAATTTATAAAACAAAGCCTTTCACTTGAATAAATAAATTTTGCAATGTCCTGAATTTATCGAGACTTGCGTTACTGTTCCGAAACTTTTTTTTATTATCAAACATGTGAGACCTTAGGTGTAATGGATGAAGGCACGTCACAATGGCATAAACTATGGGCCAATGTGATGTCATATTTGTTTACTATAAATATGGAGAAAATAATGAAAATAATTTCACATATCCGAAATCCAATCATCTTATTCAACGCCTATAACTGATATCTCAATTTGCTTATATTTGTTATTATAACTCCATGACTATCCCATAAACGTAGATCTAAGATGGCGTCGATTTATAGGCGATATGTGATTGATAAGAAAATGCACACATTTCAGCTAGATTCACTTACAGGAAGATTTAATATGTTTGGCAATACGTCAACTGTGGACTTTTAGTTATAAGAATGATTCCATTCGAGAAAACCAATTAAGAATGTGCTGTAGATCCTGTTGTTAAACAAACTTGTTTCACTATAAACAAAGCATTCGAGTTTTTTTTATTTCAAAAACACTCAACAGTTGTTTAAAAAAAACCTCTTGAGTATTGTCGCTACGGAAATGGGATCTTCAAAATATTCAAATAAAAATCACGGAAATGTGGGAAGTTTTTACTTTTCAAATATTAAGCAGATAGCCCACCGAAAGTTATTGAGTATTTAACTTTTACCGAGCTTTACACCTAGGCGCAAGTTATGTGTGATTAATTGGCGTGTGAAAGTGTTCCTTGTGCACAGTGGGCATAAGAAACAGACGCCATCTAATTGCGCATTACTACGCCCCAGTGTAAAGCCTGCTTTTCACTGATTCAGAGATAATTATTAATCATTGTCGATATTTTGAATCAAAGTAACACATTTGAGATGTTTTTAACCACTTCGCTTTAAGAAAAAAAGTGAAAATGGTATTATATTGAAATATTGTAGCACACAGTGTTATACGAGAGTTTAGTATTTATCTTCGAAAGGAGCGTGCAACTACCAGTGTCCCAGAAATTCCATAAATACTGTCTTCTATGGAGTGTATTGGTGTCTTCTTCTTCGGCTGGTCTGAGTCCTGAGGACACGATCAACCAGACAGAAAGGAAAGAAGGGGGGGGGGATCATAATAATGATGCAACTAGCTTATAATATTCAATTATTACTGATCAGTTGGAAATGGACCTCATATAACGGTAACATATCAACTTTGGAAAGCCGATCCCGAAGCCTTTTTCCAATCCCGGGATTTCGGGATTGATTTATTTTGAATCCCGGTATTGAGATTTTCTCACCGAGGAATTTGAAATCCTCAATTTGCTATACTTTTTCCCGGAATCTCACGGAAACTCGTTTTTTTTTTTTAGCTCACCGAAGAATTTGAAATCTCCGATTTGGTATACTTTTTCCCAGAATCTCACAGAAACTCGTTTTTTTTTTTTTTAGCTCACCGAGGAATTTGAAATCTCCGATTTGGTATTTGCTCAAAATTTCTCAATCCCGAAATCCCGGGATCGCGGCCATCTCAATCCCGAAATTTCGGGATCAGAAAATTAAACGGGATCCCGGGATTGGATGCCCTAGTACCCACATATAGCAAATTTTACAGGAAGCACAAAAAACGTGTTTTGATAATTTTCGACCATATGCAAATTATGAAATATACACAACCTTGAAGTGCACGAAGATTACTAAACTGGTGTTTTATTGACATAATCTAATATTAATTTAAGAAATTGTCTAGGAAAAACCTTTTTTTCAGTCCTTTTTCTTGGTTTCAATTTTCACAGGCCCATCTTTTTTCAAACTTAAAAGCTAAATTTAGATACTAATTCGGCATTTGCACTTTACATCCTTTCGACAGAACGTGTATCAAGTTGGCAAGATAAATTGTGACTGTCGAAAAGAAGCTGTTTGAAAAAACTGCGGGTTACGTCCTTTTTCCTTTCCACAGTCGATATATAAATAGAATAGCAAGATAAAATAATAACAAAGTAATAATAAAATAATATTTGTAGAACTACAATACATACTTTGCTATTTTTTCACTTTATTACAATGGAGTTCTGCCAAGTAAATATGAATTCAACTAAAACATTAAATAGTCTTTCGTATTTAGTGTGTGTTTAAATGTCGATACAGACAATGAATGCATTTGGAATGAAAAAAATACGTAGTGAATTTATTTTAACAGAAAATATTTTTTGTTTTTTATTAGTGTTTAATAATTTATTGGTTGTCATATTGTTTTAGTAATAGATCGAAAATTCAATTTATATGTTTGCACTGTTAATTATGATATGCATACCTGCATAATTTTACTATCGTTACAGATATTAATTCTAATATGTGATATCAATAATTATTCCGCAGGTACTTAACCAATTATGGGGAAAAACGTTAATTTATTTTAATATTATATTTTGGTAACGATAATTTTGTATCGAGTACTTATCTATAAATCAATTAGACACTTGGTCATTATTATCTGTTGCTTTCCGGATAATTCGTTAGGCGTCAACTGTTCGAGTCGGGTTCACTAGGGTTAGGGATAGTGCCTGATGTTTGGATGAAGGTGCCTATTACGGCGACACAATGGTTGTTAGTTATTGAATCTCAACAGATTTAAATTGAAATATTTGTTAATATAAATAGAAAATTGGACTTTCTCATCATTGCAAAACATTACGATTCGAAATTACGATGTATTGGTATTTTTTTTTATTCAATTTCTTTTCATATATTACATCTATTAATGTACGGTAAACATCAATTTGAAGATTCAAACCATTAAAAAAAAATTGTGTCATGTCCTCAGGAACACTGTTATTCAAATGGATTAGTCAGGAAGTTGTAATTGTTAAGAAAATTGTTAATATTTCAATGTAGTCTCAGGAAATTAGGTCATTAAAACTGTAGTTAAGCGTATGCTGAAACGCAGGTGGCGCAGCGCAGGGCAGCACAGCATGACAACTTCTTCAGGCAGGTGAAGCAGACATGTGCAACCGGCGTATGCTGTGACACGCAAGAGTCCTAATATGCAGCGAAGGGCAGACGCAATGAGTGGCAACATACACGAGTCTATGCATTTTCATATAATACAATACATACTGCGTCGCCTGCGCCTCGGCATACTTAACCTCATGGTGTGTACGATGTTTAATATACGTGTTATGACATTTTGTTATTGAATCGCTGATTCTATTCAATTTGTTCATTTATTGATACACTACTAACTACATCAAGAGCTTTAATTAATATACGCATTGAGCTCGAGTATATAAAGGGTTTTGAGTGTTTCAGGAGCGACCGTCTAAGACTAACACGAAATTGTAAACGATTTCCGTAATAAGTTAGCTATCAACGCGTTTTTAGTGTGCGTCAAATTCATTCAAACTTTATTCTTAACCATTATCGAGTGCATTATCAAAACATATGTATTGTACGATGAAAGAAAAAAAATCATTAGTTATTGTAAATTATTCAGAAATATCTCAAAGAAATCCTTTTCTTATAGTAATCTAAGATTATAAGTATTGTCGCCTGCTGTGCCCCAGTTGGTTAGAGCTTGCACTACCCATCACGCAGGTCTGGGCTCGATTCCCGGTCAGATCACAGTGAATTTGAGAATTATTCAATTCAAAACTGTGATCGAAGACTGGGTGTTTGTGATGTCAATTCACATTATTTCCTCTCCTCCCATCCTTCTGATCCTTCAATAACTGGTTGTAGGCAATAGCGATAAATACAGAAATAAACTTCTGTTAAAATACCTCCATTAGGAAACCAAGTGTTACACATTGGGAGCGGACATGGATAAAAAATAAAATAATCTAAGAAGCATTTTCATATAAAATATTACCATTAAATATCTTACAAATAATATAAACACCCTTTACACATAAAGATAAATAAATTGCTCGGAATAATTTTGATGCCCACACTGGTTATGGTCTTTAAATCGTTTTATTAGAAATGATCAGGCAGTTAGTGTTTTAAGACCTGATAATTTTGATATTAAACTTTTAATTTTAAAAACTTCATCGTAAATTATAATGAAAGTCCTCATGTAACTTAGTTGCATTATTAATACATACTTTTATGCACTTACTTAAACAGAGCTGTATTGATAAA
This sequence comes from Himalopsyche tibetana, assembly GCA_030503985.1. Classification (NCBI taxonomy): domain Eukaryota; kingdom Metazoa; phylum Arthropoda; class Insecta; order Trichoptera; family Rhyacophilidae; genus Himalopsyche; species Himalopsyche tibetana. The sequence continues at coordinate 25,693,488 of JAPJYX010000031.1, read as the reverse complement.
TCAACTTATTCGTCGGTACGATGAAAGCATTTTTCTTGAAGCACTTGAGACGTGTTATGGGTACATATATAATATCTTACTCTGTCTATTTGCTTTCCTTATAGGTACCAATCTAATTGATAACTTCGTGGCTTACAAATTAAACATCTCGCGTGCTATGCACAAATGCACAGGATCTAGTTTCCCAAAGGAATATATTTACTCTACCGATTCTTAATTTATGCAAGAATATTTTTTTAATTTGAAGAACTGTACAGTAAATCAACCATTTTTTTTTTACAATCCATTCATAATTCAGAAGGCTTATTTATTAAAAAAACTATGCAAGATTTTGCTATAAAATACGTATTAACTATAATTAATGTAGTATGATAAAAACACAGCGGGAAAAAACGTACGAAAGAAGTACGTTAAATGAAATGCTTAAAAAAAACTTGTCAACTAATCTTTTCTGTCATTTGAGAGTAAAGCCTTCTTTCATCAATATCAAATATTCAAATAATATCTGTAATAAAATTACATACGTATATCTTTATATAATTAAAATTAGGCAAGTGACATAACACTTTGTTAATGTATATCTGTGTAGATTTGACCTCGATGCTTGCTTTATCTCTTTTATTAATACACTCGAATTGCACTTTTTTCTTTTCTCGCATGAGAAACCTGTTGCAAGGGCTGTCCGGTTGGACAATGTGTTTCATATAGAGGTGAGTAGACACATTCGTTCTTTTTGAATATTGAGATAATCTGAATTTTTTAATCAATTCTCATTGGATTTTTTTTTTGTTTCGTGTACCGTCTACATTAAAGCTATCAAACTAATATTGCTTTGGCATCATATGTTGTACCATAACGGAAAAGGTACGTAACCCACTCATAGCACATTTTACAGGAGGCACAAAAAACGTGTTTTGATGATTTTGGGAATTTTGCAAATTACGAAATATATACAACCTGGAAGTGCACGGATACTTCTAAACTGGTGTTTAATTACCATATTCTAATATTAATTAAAGAAATTTTCTAGGAAAAATCTTTTTTATCAGTCTTTTTCTCGTTTCAAATTTTCACAAGCTCATCTTTTTTCAATCTTTAAAGCTAAATTCGAAATTTGCAGCTTTCATCCTTTTGATAGAACGTGTATCAAGTTTGATACATTGTGATTATCGAAAAAAATGGTTTACGTCCTTTTCCTTTCCACAGTCGATATATAATAAAAGATATCGTCCTTTTATTTTTACTATTTTATGTCCAATTTACGTTTGCGTATTTTTCTTATCCATACTATTCATCTAATTAAGTGAATTATATAATATATTAATAAAAACACAATATTCCTTTGTGCTTTATTCCACTTTATTTAATAGGTCAGGACCGGTTTCGCTCATTGCGAGCATTGTCAACTGATATACGAAAATATATAAACAGTGCTATTTATACAAAATTAAATTTAAATAAAAGGTGCAAGCAACAATTAACATTGAAAAGAATTTACAAATTACAGTATAAGTGACTCTAAAATTACTCAAAATTAAAATGCTTAACACATATAACATACAATTAAAAAATCATCAAAGACTAATAAATTATAAGGGGTGAATGATGGAAACCGGTCCTAACCTACTAAATAAAGTGGAATAGAGTTCAAAGGAATATTGTGTTTTTATTAATATAATGCCTTTCCACCAGGTATTGACAGTGAACACCCTAAAAGTGATATTATATAATATACTTTAAAAGGACTTATTTTCATTGAAATAATGTCGTGAAGCATCCGAGGTATCTTCGCATTTAGCTACAAAAATAATTGCCATACCATAATAGCAGTCACAATATGCAAGGCGAACAAATAATTAATTTCTCGAGTCTGGTTGCAGGTTGCATGTCGTTAGTTGTTACATATTGTATGATGCGCCGCTCGCCGCCTTCAAGCCGCTCCCTATTCATTTGACTCCCAGTTCGTAAGGAATGTAAAATGTGATACAATTTCGTGGATGGGATAATAACAAAATTGATATAATTTGCAGAGGTGGAGCGTATTGCAGAAGACGGGGCCAGGAGGCTGGACGGGGAGGCCAGTACCTCTATAATGTGCTATAAGCGATGCTTTCCCAGACTACAACAGAGAAAACGAGTGATGGGGGTGTTATCAAATGGCTCTCAACATATTTGCTTATCAATTTGCATAGATCATAAGAACTAGACATTCTTTCCGAATTTAAAATGGCGAATGAAGATAACCAAAAGATAAAAAAGAAGAATCTCGACTTCAAATCACTGGTCGAGCTAAATCATTACTGGACCATGTGCTTGCGCTGCCGAGATTATCGAGCTTCGCTAGTTAAAATAATGTAATTAATAAATTTAAATACTATGTATATAAAAATTCTCCGTTCTTCCCCAGAATAACGTAAATGCACAACTCCATTTTCTTCACTTCTATTTTTTTTTAATCATAATTTCATCTTAAACGTGTCTACTGTAAACAGTTTTTTTTTTAAACTAATTTTTCATTCTTTAAAACAAATCAAGACTGTATATATTCATCACGAGAGAGAAAAACAATTGATAACGCTCGCGGTGAAAGGGGCCTGTACGGACCTTTATTAAAAACGTTGAATTAGTTCAAATAAGTGTTTTATATCTTAATTGTACATAGATAATACTACACACTATTGAATCTTCCATTATTTTTTAAAGGTCTGTTGATTAATGATTGAACATCTGAGATCATTAAAACTAACAATATTATGTTGATATTCGACAGTATTGATGGATTAGATTTCAACTTTATTTTACTGCAATTGTATAATTTACATAAGAATTCTACGTTTTCCATCCACGGGTTGAAGGATGCTGGAGCAGACGTTGTAAAAGATGGGTCGGCTTGCGCTGGATGGGGGCGTCAGTGGGAGTGGAAGGGTGGCGGAGGAAGAGCGAAGATTAAATTCCTCGCCAAATCTCAGAGGTATACGCGTATCATTACCCGCGTGAAGCACTGGCAGAAACGCTTATATCTAAGCAATATTCAATATACATTTATCAAGACCTGCTAAAAAAGAATATACAGTATATCTACAATCTTTTGTCGCCTGCTGTGGCCCAGTTGGCAAGAGCTTGCTCTACCAATCACACAATCAGATCACGGTCAGATCACAGTGAATTTGACAATTATTCAATTCAAAGTGTGATCGAAGAATGGGTGTTTGTGATGTCAATTCACATTATTTCCTCTTCTCCCATCCTTTTGATACTTAAATAAATGGGTCAAGCAATAGCAATTGTTCTAGTCTTATCCTTCTTTCCCTACTACTCACTTTGAAAAAAGTTCTTGTAGTCCATTAGGCGGCCATATGGTCCACATTTATTTTGTTTTTAACCAGTTTCGTAGTTGCGTAGAAAACTCTGTTGAGCTTTCATTTGAGCTTTCTCAAAGATTTAAATCAACAAAATAAAAAGACATCTATATACACTATTTTTTATGCGAAAGATTTTATTGCTCAATCCTTCCCGCCACTCCCAATCTGATCAATCATGACACTAATGCGCAGAGAAAGCGACATGATATTTTTTTAGTCGCGTCTTTTTATCCTGATCCTATCTCATGAATCGTGCTGAGCAACTGATTCTGCGTTAGTAGTTCTTAAGCTTTATATTGTTTTACGGAAATATTATTTAAAAAGTAGTTTATGGAGGTGTTTAAAGAATACAACGAGACTCTACTGAATAGAGTTACCGGAAGCTACTGGATCAGTGAAAAATCGAACTACGATAGTTCACGGAAATATATAGTCATAGATTAATTAAGTGTGAAATATGCCTGCGGAAAAATTAATAACATAACTATTGTACATAACTATTTCTACATTCTACCAAAGTATTCATTTTAAACATCTCTATAGTCTGAAAACCCGTTTTGAAAACATCGATATCAAAAAAGTTTCCTTATGCATTATTTATATATACTTTTAATTTGAAAGAATTTATAACAAAAGTCACATATTGTATTCGCTGATGATAATTGTTTTCGATACTCGAACAATATGTACATTGTTCATTAGTGATATTCAAAATTCATAGAAAAATACTTCAATGTATCAATGTAAATAGCCATTTTTGGAAAATAAAAGTGCCGGAACTCACTTCTTGTCAAGCTTTTTATAAAAGATTTTTTTCGAATCCATGTCCGTTTCAAATGTGAAGCACATGGCTCTCTAATGGAAGTTTCTCAGCATAAGTTTTTTTTACGAGAAATGCTTGTTACTCAACCACTCTTTTTTTAAAACAATATATCAAGCATTTGACTCTTAGTTCTGGCCACAGAGTAAGTCTATGGACCTAATACTGTTATATAATATGATATTATTTAAGATTTCGACTGAAGGTGCTTGGTAGAATTTCAATCTTAAATTTGAAAAGTTCAAATTACGTACATTCACGCAAGTTTTCTCAGCTCAAGTTCATCCGTGAACTTGAACGCCTGAAGTTTCCGTAAGGCGAAACCCGGGTCGTTAGTGACAAAACTTGTGTGAATGCATATAATTTGAACGATTCAAATTTAATATAATTTAATGTTTACGGTACAATTCGCATAACATTCAAAAGAAATCATAGATGGCGACAAACAGCCAATAGAAATGGTCTCCAAGAAAAAAAAATGCCAATATTGATTTTAAACATTAACAATACCGAGAAAGTGTGCCGGAACCCCTTTCCACCGCGTTACGGGGAAAAAGCCCTGGTAATAAGAAATACTAGTTTGTCCAATAAACAAACATAGTTTTTGTTTCTTTCGATGGATTCGGTGGTAGCTTTGTAGAAGTTCATTTTAATATAAAATAACTTAACTATCAATAATTTGTATAATCATTATTGTTTGTTGGTTTTTCTATCATCCCCTCCTTGCCTACCATTTCATTTTAATTTTATTTTTATAATATATCAGAATAGTAAAATTAAAATCATTCGTACTTCAACAAGCATTTGTGAAAGTAAGAAAGTCTGAGGATACCTCTGAAAGAAGCGAAACACGTGTCACATTTTATTTTATATACACAAGTTATTTTATATACTTCCATACTTACCATAATTTCCATAGAACTAATAAAATACCGCGAATATTAGAACTTAAGAATGGAGACTCAACAAATCTACTTTTTATGATCCATTTACACATAAGATTAACAGTATGTTTCTTATCAAGCTATTTCTTGAATATTTATTTTTTTTCATATTAAACTAAAAGCTAACATTTGATGCTGTTCCTCGTTTACCTTAAAACATCAAATACTGGAGTTACGCCTTAAGTCAGTGCTTCCCAACCTGTGGGCCGCGGCTTCTCAGGGGGCCATAGAATTTCTTGCGGGGGCCGCGAAATTCAGTAAGTAAAAAAATCTCTATATTAAAGTCTATCAAATCGGTGTTTCCCATATTGGGGGCCACGGAATTTCTTAAGGGGGCCGCCGGATTGGATTGGATAGAAATTGGATTCTGGGGGAAAAGTATAGCAAATCGAGGACTTTGAATTCGTCGGTGAGCTAAAAAAAAAACGAGTTTCTGTGACAATCTGAGGAAAAAGTATACCAAATCACAGATTTCAAATTCCTCGGTGAGCTAAAAAACAAAAACGAATTACAGAGACATTTGAGGGCCGCGGATTTTTTTTAGATTTAGGGGGCCGTGGAACGAAAAAGGTTGGGAAGCACTGCCTTAAGTGACACTTTTGTATGTGATTGATTTTATTCTAGATCCATCGATCAGGTGTGTGTCTATGTTTCATGTTTTACATTTTACATAACCGGATCGGAAAACTGAAAATAATATCATAAGCGAGAATGTCCGCGTGAGAACACTTTCTGCCGGTGAATTAAGATACCCCCAGCCCCCTCTTTCCGTAATATTCAATTATTAAACAATAATCCGGCGTTTAGGGGGCCCGTGGGAGTAGTGCGGCCCGCCTCCGCTCAACACCTCGCAATCCTAGCTCGCTGCTGCAAACTCGTATCGCTCGACTCTCGGCATGTCAGTGGTGTGCGCGATGCTATCGTCATATTTCGCCAACGATCTGTCCCCACTTCTGGACATATACTTTCAATTTTATTATGTGAAGAGAACGAACCCATAACGGCCATAACAAGATATCTCAGCGGTTTGTATTTATTTACACTAACCATCTTCTTATTACGTCCATAATAAAGAAGCGGCGATGGACCTGGCTTGGACACGTTCTGAGGATGCCTCAAGAGAGTCTGAACCCTGCCTGTCTCTTCTACCAACCAGATAGATCCCGGTGTCGTGGAAAGCCACTGATGACTATCCACATGATGTACTCATCGGAGCTAAGGGACGCTGGGAAGAACTGGGAGGAATCAAAAAGACTGGCGGGGGATAGAGAATCTCGGAGGAACATTGTGGTGACTATATGCTCCGTATAAGGATTCAAACTGAAATACGTCAGTTTTCTCGTTAATATCGAATCAGTGTTTTTCTGGTGATCTAATGTTTTTATAATACATAAATATTTTTCCTACCTTTGTTACTTCAAATCGTGCAAGCCACTGGCGGCTCGGATATCTTTCGCGGATAAACTTACGTTTACGGAATATCTACGAACTATATTAAGTCGGCGAAACGGATAATAATAACTGGGCCACGGAAAGCTTACAATATTAAATAAATTATAACCGAAGATACTTTCCATACCCCCATGTACTAGGGATCACAAAACCGGTATTATAGAAACTGGGATCCCGGTATTAATGGTGTTTTTTTTTTGTAAAATGCAAACATATCGGTATTTCGGTATTGAAAATGAACCAAAACTGAATTAGAAATGTATAGAAATCATTATATATTTTAATAAAATTGTCAGCGATGAATTCACATCTGCTATGGTTTGTTTCTATGAATGTAGAATACAGAATTGACGACTTTTTTAAATAGTATATTATCATTTTAAGAAACTGTAAATTATCTGCTTATGATTATTTACATATATGAGGAGCAAACATTCAAAAAGTGTTTTGTCACAAATTTTGAAAAATGGCGTTTTATACCAATTCTGATAGCCCATAATAAAACCTATGAATGGAAATCAAAATTAGTGTTCAAAAAGGTTTTTTTTCATATTAAAATGAAATCATAAAGTTGACACATTCATACAAATCGTCACTTTTGCAACACTTAAATCATCATTTTCCAAGCTTTGTATTTGTGTGACAAAAAACTTTTTGAATGTTTGCTCCTCATATTGTTTAACGTCGGTTTTTATATGAAATATCTGAACATCGATTTTGTTTTACTCGCCCGATATTGAGATCTCAATCGGTTGTACTTTTTTGTTTTATTTAAACTTTGTTGTAATGCCAGAATATTTGCAATACCGGCATTGATATATTCGTCCGATAAAGCAATCCCTATTCCCTATCTTATACTTACCCAGGTATTTCACCCCAACAGCCTTACTAAAAGTGTTGTCATTTATTTATATTCACATTTAATGTATAATTCGCCTTTCTCGTTTCATAATTGAATCCAATATACATATTGTATTAAGTTGATTTTTTATGAGGCCCAGCTTTGAATTATGCACTTGATTTTTAATTTGAATTACATTACATTTTGTGTCGGTTTGATTTTTGATTCTTTATTTTCCGAGTTCACTTTGCAAGAGTACCGAGGGCACTGTCACATTTACACAGTCACGGATGACACAATACGTAGTGCCGATTTCTTTAAAAACTAACTGATTCACACTAATTTATAAATCAGTCATTTCTGTAATACTCACTGTAGTAAAAACGTAAATAATTATATGCTGTTCAAGAGACCGTACAAAATATCTAATTCCAGATATACACGTGTATTATTATATTAAGTGACATTGTGTATCTTTTTGTCATCGCAAAATCATTAATTCCCTGACTAAATAACGCTTAATTTTTTAACCCACCACAGATCCATTTAATAAATATATATTTATTATTTATGTGTATTCAAACCACAATAGTCAATAGTGTTGACATGCATGCTTGGCTGACTAAAGATGATCTGATGGAATACATATATCAGGGCCGGCGCCACCATACAGGCGAAATAGGCAACCGCCTAGGGCGCATGGAGGAGTAAAATATTTCTTTATACATTAATAACATCAAATATCTATGCAGTGAGCTTCAATCAGAAGCTCAAAAACTTAAAAAATCTTTGCCATTACAAAAAGTACTGCTCTAAAAGCTAAATAAATGGCGTCACATTTTTAGTAAATTACCAAGACTTCAAAATCGCCGAGCAAAATTTTTTTCAATCCGAAATTCTACACGATTTTACGGTGAATGTTGCCTAGGGCGCCAAATAACCTCGCGCCGTCACTGCATATATAATAAGTTAAAATGAAATTATTGAAAATTCTTTTCGGAGTCGGAGTCGTCTTTTTTTACACAACTCCGCAGCCCTGCTAATTTCAATGGATCAAATTTCTTGTATCTCTTTTATCTCTTGTATTTCACTCAATATGAAAATCATTCATATGATATTATAATTAGCATCATAAAAACAATAGTCTCTCTATTATTCCAGGTTTTTGAAGTATGTACTTCTCCTTCTTTTTTTGATGTCACTTAAATCTAAAAGCTTGTTTTATTAAGCATAAAACATATAACAAGTAGAATGAACTCTAAAATAATACACACATAATAGGTATTACAAAAAAGGTCAATATTTTTTACTATTCTTAAATAGATAAATAAAAGAAAGCTGCGACATCGGTTTATAAATAAAGTAAACATTTAGAAATTATTACCATAAAAATATTTTATTAATTTTCCGTAATACGAAAAAAAAAATTATTACCGCCATCTGTGTTTCATAATCTTCCACGAATTTTATACATAAGCTAATTCTACTACATAGAGATAACGCTTACTTTTTAACATTTTTCAGTCGTAGCAGCTGTTGGATCAGTTATTATTTCAAATGTTTATTTTTAACTTGTTGTTATTTATAACATCATAACAAAATTTATCAATAAATTAAATAACACATAACATTTTTTTAAATATTTCTTTGTCGACTACACTGACATCTAGCGGTAAGTAGCATTAAAAATAAAAATCCATTGACATTCAGATTAAAATTGCATACCATACTTTTATGATTGATTATAAGATGTCATCAATTATAATATTTCCCCTAAATTTTCAAACCATATTTAAAACATCATGATTTTTTTTATAACAAAAGGAAGTCATACAATGACAGGAAAAAAGCATTTAAAGTATAATAGGTATTAAAAAACACTTTTTGTACCAATTCAACATTATTTAAAACAGATTGGGCTCATCACAGCTTGGTTCAGTATTAGCCAGGAAAGGTTTTTTTTAATGTAATGTCATTTTACCAAACATTTACTATGAACACCTTAAGAGTGATATAATAATTAATAGGTATATTAGGAAGGTATGCGCTTTCTTCTTTAGTATCACCATCACGGTCTTGAACATCTTGATATTTAGTGTCAAATTATTCTGAATTATTATTATCATAAATAAACACACAGTCCACGCCTGCCTACAAAATATCATCTCTTCTACCACCGAGAACTTAACTGATGTAGCGATTCTTCTATAATAATAAAAGTAGTCCACTGTTTTCTATGAGATTTGCTTCCGATTAGCTGACACCCGTCAAGCCATTTTCTACTTCATCAGTCATCGCAATTCACAACTGCTCGATCGGTTATAAGACACAATCTAAATTGAAAGACGCGAGGAAAGGTGATATATTTTCTGTTCATTCTATTCTTCCCACCTAACAAACTTAGAAAAACATCAGAATTTATTAAACTACAAGTGATGCCAAAAAAAGGTTTAAAAATCTACAAGTACAGGTTACTATTATTGTGACCCCGGCGCAATAAAAAGGAAAGTCAAGCAGTGTAACCAAACTTTTTTTAGTCATTCAAAATATAATAATCTTTAGTTAATTTATCATTAAGTATTTTCTATTTTATGTGTGGCATTTATTTTGTTCAGTTTATTAAAAAAGCGTTCATAAGTATTTTAAAATTGTTTTCTTTTTATACTTTGGTTGAAAATGAAATTTCATGATAAGTTAATATAAAATTACTTTTAATAACTTTGTTATTCCACTGTTAAGTTCTTGAAGATGCTTCTCAAAGAGGTGAAACATGTATCATATTAAGTAGGTAATCAAATTTTGTTTTATACCCAAGCCATCATACAAATAGTAGAAATAGGTACATACAAAAGTAATTAATTGATTTGTTTCATATTTATTGAATCCACCCCATTCTGGAATGTTCTTCACTCGTTACTGTATTGGGTCGAGGCAACCAAAATCTTCTATCGATTCTCCTCAAATCAGAGCTGTTGAGCTTTTTAATTTTGTCGACAGATCTAATGTTTTTGTAAACTTTTCCGCTCTTCTTTTGCGGTATTTTCAGAACTCGATAACTCTCTCCATTAAACTCGATGATATCATTTCGTGGCCTGACTACATCATTTGCAAAAACTGGTCGAATTTCATTCGCGTTTGGTAGATAACCTTTATGTTCTGCTTGCATATTATTGTAATTATTTTGAGCACCGTATCTCTGAATTTCCATTTCGAATTGTAAACCTTTGCTTGAGGAAAGAGGAAAATTTTTTTGTCTTTGGCTAATTGTGTCAAGCGAGTTTTCATTAAAACTTTTCTTTGAGTATCCCATATTTCCAAAATTTTGATCAGGTTGAATCCACTTTGGCTATAAATTATTAACATTGCAGACAGTTTTAATTATTAAATGTTTGTACAACAAATTATGATAATAATAATGATTCATGAAAATCATAAGAAACTCTTTTTGGTTGATCTATGCGGCCCTTTTAAGGGTAAATGTAACATTTTATTTTATTAAATGTTAACAAAATCAAATACTTTTATATAAACATTAACTTATTACTTTTTTAACAAATATTATTTAAAAATTTATTAGTTATGAATGAACAAATATGACCACATGATACCAACCTGATAATATTGAGCCATATGAATCTTGTGTCCCGGGTTCGATCCAATAGGTATCGTGTCGATTAGACTTTCTACATCCATATGCGGGCGTAAGATTTGAAGAGCAATCGCTATATCATCCTAGTAAAAATCATCATAGTTTATTTTGGATGCTTATGTCCAAATATATTTTGAATATAAATAAAACCATCATTGGCAATCAGGTATTTATCAAACTTTTGATATTAATGATATTGACTTATGTGCGTGAACCTTGGTTCGATGTTCAAAATATTTTCATACTCTTTATACAGTCAACTAAAAATATTATATTAACCCTTTGGACGTTAACAGTGCCAAATTGACAGGTATGCCGTAAACACATTTTAAAAATACAGATAGATTTCAAATTAATAAAAAAAACTTGATTATGTTTTTAGCGAAAAGGAGAAAACCTAATTTTTTTGTTACATTAACATTATTTGATGATTTTTTCATATTTTAAAAATAGAATTTTAATTATTTTTCTTTTCGATATTCAGTTCAGAAGCACAAACTTAAATAGTCCAATCCTATCAAAAATATAAAAAAATATATTAGTTCATTAGGGACCTGTTCGTGCCGGATCATGTGCTCAGTCAAGTCAGCGCCGAGTAGTTCCTCTTTAGCAGTCATTCTGATCCTTCGGAAGAGACTAATGAACCAAAGAAGGATACTGGTACTGGCCAAACCCCACACTGTCAGTAGCAGAGCTGTCAGGCACTGAACCCCTAACAGATACCAACCGCCCCCTGGAAGATTATTTGTAGATGTCAGATTGCGTAAAAATTGTTACACAGCAGATATTTGTATGATTGGTTACACACTATTTGAGTATTAACTGACCATATTGTTGGTGGAAGGCATCATATTTATACAAAAATAATATTTCATGTATGGAGGGGCTATTTCCTTTTTACCCAGACTTAAATCGGCAAAATCGAAAGTGTTTTAATGCAGTTTAGTTATTGTTATTATTCTGTGGGAAGAGAAAAAGAGATTTCTTAAAACAAAGTTGACAATTATTACTTTATTATTCAAATTCAAAAGTTCTTAATATATTATTTTTTTCGATTGATAAAAAGGCTAATGAATTTAAATTTAAAGCGCAATGTAGGAGGAAACGCAGCAAATTCATTTCATCATATCGTATATTATGTTTGATTAGATATGCATTTGTAATATTTTTTGTTGGTTTCATGTATGGGGGGGCTAATTTATTTCAGCCCAGCTAAAATTTGAATACAAGAGTATTTTAATGCAGTTTTATTTTGATTCTTCTTTTATACGAAGCTGATGTTACTTTGACAGACATCACGTTGCCTCAAAATTATTCTTTATAATGTTTTCGAATATGAAATATTTTATTTTAAGCTCAACTTGGATTAAATATTGAGAAATTTATGCAAATACTTATAAACACATTTCGAGGGAGTAAAGTGTAAAAACATTTGTTTTACTATGAACTAATTTCAAACTACCTCAGCCTTACCTCTTATTCTTAATATACACGCACAAGAATTGGCTTTATAATGATAGAAGAGAATCAGAGCAAAGATATTGTATGAATTTGTTAGGTTAGTTACGTTGTAAATAAACAACCAATCAAACCCTCAAAATCTGAACCCACCTAGCCCAGTACGTAGAACTGCTACTGCATAAAAGGGCAGATCGCAGGCACAATTCTCGACTGAAAAAAAATCTTTGGCATATTTTAAATTTCTGATACTGAACCTTTGAAGAGTCCACTTCGTCCTCTTGTCGTGTCCAACGGTTCTGGATTATCAGCAAATAGTCCAACAGCTATAACGCCTGCAAAATAAATTTTATATTTATTACCGTTGATCCTTGGTGGAATGACACTATAAACTATAGCAATGAATAAAAATAAAAAACTATAAAATAGAAAATCCTCAAATATTCAAATATTCAATTAAACATGAAATGAAAAATTATAAAAAATGATAATGTTGGTAAATTGTAAAATGGACATGATCTCTTGTCTTCAGAAATATATTTGTGCATACTAAATATTAAAAAGTCAGGCAAAATCATACGGTGATTAATAAGCCAGCACATTTTGGCGGGCTATTCAAAAAAGAGTTTTCTATTAAATTCTAGAGACGAGCGGTTTCCAATAATATTCTTGGTGGCCTTGGTGCCCCAGATTACCGACCTCTTGGTGCTAATCTGGTAATAACGAAATGATACTTGATCTCTTACCCCATATTCCACAAAATCCGTGAACAGACGATGCCCCCACGGGATCATCCACCCCCATCAAGTCAACCAATGGCATGGTCAAGCAAGCGATGGCGCCTCCGATAACACCTATCAGAAGAGCTTCCCAAGAATGATAAAGGAAACATCCAGCTGCAATATGAAAAAATAGTCAGCATTACATACTTTGCAGTGCAATATCTGAATTTGATTTTTACTATGTTATTAAATTTGTTTTTTCTGAAATCATTATAATATCGACGACTTAAAATGAACTTGGTGCAAAAGGGCATCCAATTATGACGTCACAAATCATAATTAACAGGGAAAGGAGGCAACGGTGGGCTGCCAATACGTCAACATGGGGCTCGTTTAATCTCATAGCAGTTCTCGGTGTTCTGGGGAAGGAGTGAATTTTTTTATCACTGATATGCAATTATATGCAATACTTAAATAAGCAATCCATGTTCACTTAATACACTTATAATATGTGACAATATGCAATTTACTGTAAACTTATCAATCTAAATGGCTAAAAATGTACTACTGTGCATACTGAAGCTGTCGTAGATAATATATAATATGTAAGTCAGAAATTGCAGTTATATACTAATTTGATCTGAGAATATTTTTTTCTATTAAATTAACAAGGGGCTCGCCGGTCTTAGTAAAATTTAGCAAGGAGCTTATGTGAGCTCCTCTGAGCCCCCTCCGGCCCACCCCCTGGGAGGAGGGTATGAAAAGTTTTTAAATAATAATTGTTTATTGGTGACAGGCTTAGGGTAAAATCACAAAACCCACAAATATCAAATCATTTTACAGAATGAGAATGGGGGTGGCTCGAACTTTGTCTTCTTTAATTACTGATAATCGGTTTGTGACACGGTGGAAGAGCAGCATTATCGTGTACCTTCATTTAAGGAATACTTTTAATGGCATTGTAGTAATGAAATAATGCATAACCTGTTATTGATACCAATGCTCCCAATACACTGTTTATCATATCCATGACGTCTAATTTTCCTTTAAAGCGAGCTAACGAATATCTAAAAATAAAAATAACAGATAAGAATATGAAAAAGTGAACTCGAATACATATATTATATTCAGTTCTTAGTTTGGAAAATTGAAAAGAAAAACAATATTATACGAAGACAAGAATATAAAACCTCAATTATTGTTACTATGATACTTCAAATTTACACGTAAATTGCAAATTATAATGTAACATGGTGAAAATCTTACAGTAATCCAAAAACACCTCCTCCGAAGGACCCCAGCATTGTGATAACTGCTGCACGAGCTGCATACTGCCACTTTGCTCCACTCACCTGGATTCAATTATTTATTGAAATAAATTATTAATCACTTTTGAGTGTTTAATGTCAATACTTGGTGGAATGGCATTTTAATAAAAATAATAAAAAAAATCTGTCAAAATTTTATGGAAAATTTCATATTTTATATTTGCTTTACGTATATATATATATATTTTTAATTAATATGTTCAAAATGTATGAAACATGTCCTATTTTATATTTGCTTTACGTATATAAAAAAACTTTTCTTTATTTAATTTGTTCAATTAAATTTAATAATTGAGCAGCTCTATACCATATCTCACAGCCCTGCAGTTTGAAATCCTGAAATTTTGGGAATTTTCAGAATAATTCAAATTCCCTGATTGCCTGATAGAATCGTTTAGTAAGTACGAAAATAAATTGTTTTTACCAGTGTTGTGGAGTTGGAGTCGGAGTCGCGGTATTTTGGCCGGAGTCAGAGTCGGAGTCGGAGTCGTGAAAAATGAGCGGTTCGATTTTTTTTTGAAAAATATATTTAATGATGTGTATTTAAAAAAAATAGTCAAAAGTGTTAACATTTCATGCTTGGCTTACTAAAGATGATCTGATGGTATACATATATATAAGTTATTATGAAATTATTTAAAAAAATCCTCGGAGTCGGAGTCATTAAATAATTTTCAAGTTGGAGTTGGAGTCGGAGTCGTCAATTATTTTAAGGCTAGATTCGGAGTCGGAGTCGTCTTTTTTCACGCGACTCCACAGCTCTGGTTTTTACTCAACATCTATATATATAAAAATCTCGTGTCACGGTGTTGGTCTCCAAACTCCTCCGAAACGGCTTGACCGATTTTTATGATTTTTTTATGTACATTTGCTAGATATAAGAATCAAATGTAAACTATATTTCATCCCGCTAGGTGAAGGGTGTCCCGATCCAGAATTTTTTTTCAATATTCCGGACAATTCGTCGTTCCAATTTTAAACAATTGAAATGGACGTCTTTAAATTCAAATTTCCTGGCTTAGAACTAAAGCATTGTAATAATATTGAGAGAACTTTATTTGAAAGTTTGCATCGCTACGACGTTTTTTAAATAATCGAATATTCTGATTCGATTTTTTGAAGCTATAATTATAGGGCTGGGAAAAGATTTTTTGGAGCTGATTTGACAGATTTTGATCAGTGACGTCATTGATTCGATTATTGGAGGTATGGTTATATTTTGCATCTGGCCTTGAAAATATTTTTAATTTCTTACATGCATTAGGAATATTCTAATGACAGTATGGATATTTTATAGAACTGTATTTCGACTTTTATTTTAAAATCTTCTACTAGGAAAAATGATTGTTAGCAAACTTAAACATTATTCTAAAAATTAAGTAATTTACGAAATTTCTGCTACTACGAAAAATGGTTGTTAGCAAACTTAAGCATTATTCCAAAAATAAAGTAATTTACGAAATTTCTGCTACTACGAAAAATGGTTGTTAGCAAACATAAACATTATTCCAAAAATTCAATAATTTAACAAATTTCTGCTACTACGAAAAATGGTTGTTATAGCAAAATAAAACATTATTCCAAAAATTAAATATTTTACGACATTTCGGCTACTACGAAAAATGGTTGTTAGCAAACTTAAACATTATTCTAAAAATTAAATAATTTACGAAATTTATGCTACTAAGAAAAATGGTTGTTAGCAAAATTAAACATTATTCCAAAAATTAAATAATTTACGAAATTTATGCTACTAAGAAAAATGGTTGTCAGCAAACTTAAACATTATTCCAAAAATTAAATATTTTACGAAATTTCTGCTACTACGAAAAATGGTTGTTAGCAAACATAAACATTATTCCAAAAATTCAATAATTTACCAAATTTCTGCTACTACGAAAAATGGTTGTTAGCAAAATTAAACATTATTCCAAAAATTAAATATTTTACGAAATTTCTGCTACTACGAAAAATGGTTGTTAGCAAACTTAAACATTATTCTAAAAATTAAATAATTTACGAAATTTATGCTACTAAGAAAAATGGTTGTTAGCAAACTTAAACATTATTCCAAAAATTAAATATTTTACGAAATTTCTGCTACTACGAAAAATGGTTGTTAGCAAACATAAACATTATTCCAAAAATTCAATAATTTACCAAATTTCTGCTACTACGAAAAATGGTTGTTAGCAAAATTAAACATTATTCCAAAAATTAAATATTTTACGAAATTTCTGCTACTACGAAAAATGGTTGTTAGCAAACTTAAACATTATTCTAAAAATTAAATAATTTACGAAATTTATGCTACTAAGAAAAATGGTTGTTAGCAAACTTAAACATTATTCCAAAAATTAAATATTTTACGAAATTTCTGCTACTACGAAAAATGGTTGTTAGCAAACATAAACATTATTCCAAAAATTCAATAATTTACCAAATTTCTGCTACTACGAAAAATGGTTGTTAGCAAAATTAAACATTATTCCAAAAATTAAATATTTTACAAAATTTCTGCTACTACGAAAAATGGTTGTTAGCAAACTTAAACATTATTCTAAAAATTAAATAATTTACGAAATTTATGCTACTAAGAAAAATGGTTGTTAGCAAAATTAAACATTATTCCAAAAATTAAATAATTTACGAAATTTATGCTACTAAGAAAAATGGTTGTCAGCAAACTTAAACATTATTCCAAAAATTAAATATTTTACGAAATTTCTGCTACTACGAAAAATGGTTGTTAGCAAACATAAACATTATTCCAAAAATTCAATAATTTACCAAATTTCTGCTACTACGAAAAATGGTTGTTAGCAAAATTAAACATTATTCCAAAAATTAAATATTTTACGAAATTTCTGCTACTACGAAAAATGGTTGTTAGCAAACTTAAACATTATTCTAAAAATTAAATAATTTACGAAATTTATGCTACTAAGAAAAATGGTTGTTAGCAAACTTAAACATTATTCCAAAAATTAAATATTTTACGAAATTTCTGCTACTACGAAAAATGGTTGTTAGCAAACATAAACATTATTCCAAAAATTCAATAATTTACCAAATTTCTGCTACTACGAAAAATGGTTGTTAGCAAAATTAAACATTATTCCAAAAATTAAATATTTTACGAAATTTCTGCTACTACGAAAAATGGTTGTTAGCAAACTTAAACATTATTCTAAAAATTAAATAATTTACGAAATTTATGCTACTAAGAAAAATGGTTGTTAGCAAACTTAAACATTATTCCAAAAATTAAATATTTTACGAAATTTCTGCTACTACGAAAAATGGTTGTTAGCAAACATAAACATTATTCCAAAAATTCAATAATTTACCAAATTTCTGCTACTACGAAAAATGGTTGTTAGCAAAATTAAACATTATTCCAAAAATTAAATATTTTACAAAATTTCTGCTACTACGAAAAATGGTTGTTAGCAAACTTAAACATTATTCTAAAAATTAAATAATTTACGAAATTTATGCTACTAAGAAAAATGGTTGTTAGCAAACTTAAACATTATTCCAAAAATTAAATATTTTACGAAATTTCTGCTACTACGAAAAATGGTTGTTAGCAAACATAAACATTATTCCAAAAATTCAATAATTTACCAAATTTCTGCTACTACGAAAAATGGTTGTTAGCAAACTTAAGCATTATTCTAAAAATTAAATAATTTACGAAATTTATGCTACTAAGAAAAATGGTTGTTAGCAAACTTAAACATTATTCCAAAAATTAAATATTTTACGAAATTTCTGCTACTACGAAAAATGGTTGTTAGCAAACATAAACATTATTCCAAAAATTCAATAATTTACCAAATTTCTGCTACTACGAAAAATGGTTGTTAGCAAACTTAAACATTGTTCCAAAAATATATATTTATTTTATCAAAATTAAAAAAAAAGTATATTTTTTATATATGTAAAGCAAATATAAAATACGATATTTTCATACATTTTGGACAAAATATTGAATGTTTTTTTGGAATTTTTCATACTTTGGCAATGTCTTGGGTCGAATATTTTTGGACATTTTACATTAGTTTTTATTATTTTAAATACATTACGAATATTCTAATTATGATATGGATATTTTATAGAATCACATTTTGTCTTTTTTTCATATATTTTGATAAAATATGCAGTTAATTAAAAAAAAAAGATTTTTTATTTATGTAAAGCAAACATTACTTTTTCATTTATACTAAAACTACAAATAAAATAATAACATCTTTATTACAATTGATCGAATTCTTTTTTAACCTTTTGAGCAGAAATTTTTATCTTATTAAGTTTGGTTTGGACGTAATTTTTGATTATTTACAGTTCAGTAAAATTCTGTTTTCACGTCCTCGGAATTTTCCGCTATTTGCATATTTTGTTTTGCAATCCCGGTGTATTTTAGTTTTTTAAGAGAATTGTGTGTTTTTCTTAAACAATCCATGTAGAGAATTAATTACGTTTAGATTTTCTGGCTTATTCAATAAAAAGGTTTGCAATTTATTTTTCACGCCAGTAAATTTTCTGACTATTTAAAAATGCAACAAAAATCCACTCCGTTGAAGGCAACGGGCTTACAGCTAACGTTAACAACACGACTAACGTTGTTACGCTACGGAATACACCCTATAAAAGAGTGTGAAGCCGTAGCGGGTGGTGGTGGGTATAACGTTGAGTACCCTAGGGAAAAAAACGGAGTTTATTAAATATGTGTTATTAGATTATATACATATATAATAATAAATATGCATTCAATTGTTCATGCCAGTAAATTTATGACTTTTCTATAATGCAACAAAAATCTCACGTTGCTGGGCAACGGGCTTACAGCTATTCCAACTGAATTCTTAAACTCACTTGATTTTCCAGGCATGCCACCGCACGTTTTAACACGGAAAATTGGCGTACCTATCATTCTTCTCCGAAATATAAATCCACCACGACTTTGCAACGGTACCAGGCTTTCAGTGAAATATAATGAACAGTATCATCTTAGCTTCAATTTTAAATGGAAAATTTAAAGGAAACGATGTACTGTTGCCAAGCATTCCAATAATTTCGACAGATATGCCATTAGAATTAAAATGTTTGCAGTTTCCGGTGCGACACGCATTTGGACAATCGCTACAAGTGTGTAGACTAAATTTTAAAAACCCATGCTTCACACATGGATAGCTGTATCTGGCCTGCTCACGCGTTGAAAAACCTTAAGATCTATTCATATACGCACCAGACAAAAAAAAACAAAATATATCCAAAACCATTTCAATAAACATAATTAAAACACAAACACTTTCTTTCTTTGAGTGGCATTGCAACGCATGCCGGGTCAGCTAGTAATATAATAAAAATTTCATGACTTCAAAATTTCACACATAGATAAATGAAGAAGCCCAAAATGTTGACAGCGGGAAAGGGGGGGGCATCTTTCTACGTCAGTGGTTCTTAACCTTATTAAAGTTTTGATCCTGGGAAAAAGTGGCGGTGCACCAGAAGTCGAAAAAAATATGTGGACATAGTTTGTATTACATATTTAAAAAAAATAATAGTTACATACAAAATTTCATACATTTTTTTACATATTTTCGTTTTAAGTTAAATTATAAAAAAAATGTTTAATATTGAAAATAAATAAAGTTGTATAATTTTTCCCTTGAAAAAAAATATATTTATATGCGTTTTATTAAAAATATTTGTATTAATATTTAAAGGTGATCTTTGGGTGGCAAATCTAGGGGGGGGGGGGGCATTTTCCACCCTTTTTCAACCCAAAATGATGTCTCTGGTTAACAAAATGGAATTTATATGATCAATAAAAAATCAATTATTATGATACCTGAGCTTGTTGGCTTTTGGAGATATCAGAAATATTGGGTCGAATATTTGATATAGCTACCTTCATTTCTTTGTCTAAATTCGTAAGTATTTCTCGTTTTTAGTTTTCATATTAGTAATTGTTGAGAAACCAAGCTCACACAATTATGATGTTGAAAACAGTAACAAAATTTTCAGTGCCTTCATGTAAAAAACTGGATATTCTTCTTGGACAGAAATCCAAAAGTCCACTATGGTCATTTCGGAAAATTTAATTTTTACAGTACGATCAGTCGACAATTAGGATAATTCTTCTTCTTCTGCGTATGAAAATCCACAATACGATGTATCAATTGTAGCAAATGGATTTCGTATCCAGTTATAATTTACTATATTCAAGGAAAGAAAATAATGTGCAATCTTTTCTTCCAATAAAGTTAAATATTCTATTATTGCGGAAATAATTCCCTCTGAAATGTTTTCGTTAATAAGTGAAGGAAACATATCGAATGCCATACGTTGACAACACGTAACCGACATTTTTTCATAAAATGAGTTATGCATATAATTTTCTTTGTTTTTTCAAGCTCTTTTAAAATATTGGCATCTCGTAATTTACAAAAAATGTTTTTCATTGAAATTGTTCTAAAGTTGGAAACACGTAACAGAAAAAAAAGCCTACCAAACTGCCAGAAGATAGTAGAAGAGCTACATCGTTTTCCTACTATTTAAAAATAGGTTTGAAAAAATTCCAACGTGTTTACTGCAACATTTTGTATTGGAGAGTGGACAATCCGTAACTGGATTAAAAAAATATATATAACAATTATGTATAATGTTTCTATTATTACATGGATGCAGTTAAAACAGGTGCATTGAATTTATCAAAATACTTGGAATTGTTTTCTCGTATCACCATAAAAGAAGAAACACAATTTAAA
Source organism: Himalopsyche tibetana (assembly GCA_030503985.1). Lineage (NCBI taxonomy): Eukaryota > Metazoa > Arthropoda > Insecta > Trichoptera > Rhyacophilidae > Himalopsyche > Himalopsyche tibetana. The sequence continues at coordinate 25,672,133 of JAPJYX010000031.1, read as the reverse complement.
TTATTAACTCGTATCAGAAATTCTTGTTAATAAAAGTTTATTTTATTAATATTGTGTCAACAGATTATTTTAAATATACATAATAATTATTTTACTCCAAAGTTTCTTTCATTTTCATTGATTTCCCCATACTTGTTTATTTATACAGTTTTTTGGGTCTCATGTAATATTGAACAAATGTCTGTTACGTGTTGTAAACTTATGGCCATCGATATCTACTTTTTTTCTATTATTCAATTTTTCCAAAGAGTTATTTTTTTCCGAAATCCTGTCAATTTGTCAATAGATGACAAAAAATCGGCTTTCCCTTTTTTCCATTTTTAGGTTTTTACTATTTCGTGTTTTTTTTTCGTTTTCACCAATCTTTTCGCGGTGCACTTGCAATAGGCTCGCGGTGCACCGGTTAAGAACGTTCTACGCCATTGAAAAAAGGTGAAATCGCGGACATACAAACACTCAGACAACACTCGGCCAACAAACAAACCTTATCGGCTATTAATATAATGATACCTATTACAATCTGTGATAATTCAGAGCTCGAACTAATAGGAAAAAGTGCTATGATAATAAATAAGTAATTGCTACCTTGCAGTAAGTGTTGGTGAAGGTTAAAGAGCAGCCTTGAGTCTATAGACAAATGCTTTGATCTTCTAATACCGTGGCATATATCACTCTAGAGCAGAGGTCACCAAACTCTTCTAGAAACGGGCCGGATTAACTTTACGAAAACGTTGGAATCCATGTCCACTCCAAATGTGGAGCATATGGTCTCCTAATGGAAGTATCAGATTTTTTCTACGAGAACTGTTTGTCGCTCAACCTCGCTAGGGACAGGACTAGTGATCAACTAGTCGCTTTCGCTACGCTCAGTTGTTGAAGGATCGGAAATGGTGGAATGGACATCATGTACACCCATGCCTTCGAACAGAACTCGATAAATCGATCGAAAAAGTGCTGTTCGTACTGGGACTCGAGCCCGTGATGTCCGGCACGGAAACCCAACACGCTAACCGCTGCGCCATAGGACCCAAAGTCATACTGCGAAGTACATCAAATTAAAAAAAATACAATCCGAAGTAGGAATACAGCTAAATCAATAAATACGCCAATCTTAATATTCTTCGTGACCAAAGAAAAAAAAAACAAGAAATTAAATCGTTTTTGAAACTCGTCAATGTCACGTGACCTTTTTCTTGTTTTAATGAAAATAAACGGTTTTGTATAATAAATCAGCCGTTTGAATAACATGCCATCAAAAACTTTGAAAATGCGAGAATAACAAATCGATATTTTTACGTCAGCACTGTGAATGTTTTGCTCGGTCAGAGGAAAAGAAAACTTTAAAAACATGGCGCATGACCTTGCTTGTGTCATTTAATTACGAGCGATAAAAAGCACTCAATTACACTAGTAATGCATTCTGAAAAGAAGGCTACGTTGTGCCGCACCATCATACGACATTTTAACTGCAATTAGAGTTTCATACCTACATTGATATACGTCTAGTTTAGTATTAAATTCGATAATTTAAAAAAAATATATATATGTACATAAGCTTATACTTGTGGAACCTCTCATAACGAGTTTAATTCGTTCCAGAATCTTACTCGCTATGTGAAACACTCGTTTAGCGAAACTATTTTTCCCACATAAAACAATGTAAATTAAACAATAATGCATTCAAAAAATCATTTTTTATATTGCAACGTGTATTCAAGTAAAATTACATACATACTTATAAATTCTTGAGGAGCGTAACAACTTGGAATGCGATTTCGATTTGCAAAAACGATAAAAATCGACTAGTTTTTTATTTATGACAAATAATTAATTATTTTTTATTTGCAGACATTTGTTTTTGCCGACGCTTCAAAATTTGGTGAGAATGTGACAGCATTATTATCATTGAATAAATTCGTAAAACGCATAGCCACCTCCTTATTAGGGTAATGCTTCCCAATGGACAATGTAACAATTGCGCCAGAAGATTTTTGCTCGGCTACTTCCTCCTCATCCACTTACAAACTCTCCTCTATAACTTCTTGCTGTGAAAAACAATGCAACTCCTTAAGCTCTTCGGTGGTCAGCTCTTGGCTGCACTCTTTCACAAGCTCTTCAATATTGTTGTTATCCACCTCCATTCCCATGGTATTGGCCAAAGATACAATCTCGCTGACTGTAGACTTCACAGGTACTGTTTCAAACCTCTCAAAATCACATTCGACAACGCAACTTTATTCCTAATAATTCCTGCGCTTGAAATTCAATTTCCTTTAATTTGATATTGTTTATTTTAATATTACTATTTTTATTTTTCCAGGTTAGCTTACCCCGTAAGTACTGCCCGAATTAAAAGCCAACCAACCCCACCACAGGACGAAGAGACCCAGCACTGCGTTGACCGGAGACCCCGGCGGCAAGGGACTTCTTCCATTTGCGTAGCGCCCTAAACGGGGGCCCAGCATGGCGGCCGAGGCGAATGCAGCCGACCCACCTGGGAAGACATTGGAATACTTGAAGAACATCTATTTTTTTCCGCTCCCAATTTATAGAATATTTTCTCTTTAATAAGTCTAAACAGAAGATTTTTCTCCAAAAAATGCTTATTAATAAGTTTCTCATCCTCTCATTTTTCGAAGGGAGTGGGGATAGAGGGATAGAGCCAAGAAAGTTATAGCAGTTGACAATTGGCTCTCGCTCTGCCCCGTTATTTTAGAATTGAAGGGTTGGGATGTTGGGAGGGATGTTTTTCGCAAACACTCATGCATCGAATATAAATCGATAAATTGGTTGAAAGCTACTGTTCGTACTGGGACTCGAACCCGTAAGATCTGTCACGGAAGCCAACAACGTTGACCGCTGCACCACGGACCATACATCTAATCGTCATTCATTATTTTATGCTCGTTGCTCAATCTTACCTATCAAGTGAACAGGGCCGGATCCGGCGATGTCAACAGCTCCTAGTTTATAAAGGAAACCGTGCTCACCCCACACCCAACCGGCTGGTATACAATATACTCCGGTATTTAGAAAGGAAAAAACGCAGTAGGCTTTAAAATCACACCTGAAACAGTTTAAAAAAAACGTAAACAATATTGTTTTCTTTTATATATCCAGTTTATAAGCAATAGTATATTAGTAAATAAAATATTATTTTAACCATCTCTACTCCCAATGTGGGAAGAAACTCTGTGCAAGGTGATGGTTAGGCAATTTTAAAGGAGGTGCAGACAAGCAGTGGCGGATTACCCCATAAGCGCAAGAGTTGCGTGCTTAGGGCCTCTAAATCTTGGGGGACACAAAGATAGCATCACTATTATACTTTAATATCAGTTTTCAAAATTAATTATTATTCACGAAGAGTTTTGCAGCACTTTTATGTCATTTTAAAAACAAGGTCTCGAAAATTGATTGCGCCTAGATCCTCCAAAGTGTTTAATTGGCTACTGCAGATAGGACTTTGAATTGCTGGAAGGAAGGGTGCACGGTGGATGATTTTGAAGACGACCACGAACCTGGTTGGGCCGTAGTGGTTACGAACACAAACAAATATCATTACATAAGGTAGTTTTAAGTACCTTTCTGCCATAGCACCGCTGACGATAGTTGTAGCAGTCGTGGCGAAGGATAACTGGAAAAGAAACGCTGCAAAAAGTGGTCCCATAAAGAGGTCGCCGACCGATGGGTCTATAAAGAAGCCGCCAACTCCAATGAAAGGATTCGTCAGCGGTCCCTTGCCAAAAGACATGGCGTAACCAAACATCCAATAAGTCAAACCTGAGATTGCAAAAACCTTATATTATTATTTTTTTTGTTTTGTTTATTAAATCTTTAATAATATCTTACTAGGCGTAATATATGTGAACCTCCAGGATTTCCTATTTTCCTTTAATTACATTCCTTTTTCTAGATCGGGGTTTTCTTGTAGGTGTGTAGAAAAAAGAGTGTCCGATTTCATAATTGCAATATTCATAATTCAACCATGGATTTCTGTCAATTCTCTGAGTCGGTAATATTTTTTTTGCGTCAGTGTTAACGAGTTTACCTGCGTTACAGATACATAAAAAATGGCCTTTTTTCAATACATCCATTGCATTTACTACACCAAAACACCGAAGTAGGCTTAGAATTTCACATTTCAACGTGGGGAATATTTTTTTCAAATTTCATATACGGGGAGAACTTCATGTCAATAGTCATTGTGATATAATCATTCAATTTGCTTTAGAATCGGTAATAGTTGTGCTGAAATTATGTGATGTCCTTACCGCCGAGAACAATGTCAACGACATTCTTCATCATGATGTTCACCTCATTTTTGATGGAGACACATCCTGATTCTAGCATTCCAAATCCTGTAATAAATTATACAGTACGTACATATTATCAGGGTTAGCGCCACCATACAGGCAAAATAGGCAACCGCCTAGAGCGCAAACAATTACGGGCGTATAAATGAAGTATTAAAATTATTTTTACATACTCTAATAATAATAAACATATATTTTTGTTAATCCATTTCCGCTTCCAATGTGGAGCATATAGCCTTCTAATGGAAGTATCTCAACAGGAGTTTTTTTACGAGAACTGTTTTTTACTCAGTCGCTCAACCTCACTTTTTTCAAAGTGAGTAGTAGGGAAAGAAGGATAAGGCTAGAACAGGACTAGTGGTTGGCTAATCGCTATTGCTACACCCAGTCATTAAAGGATCAGATGAATGGGAGGAGAGGAAAATAATGTGAATTGACATCACCCAGTCTTCGATCACAACTTTGAATTGAATAATTCTCAAATTCACTGTGATCTGACCGGGAATCGACCCCAGACCTGCGTGATCGGTAGAGCAAGCTTTAACCAACTGGGCCACAGCAGGCGAATAATAATAAATAATAATACAGTTTATTTTATTTTGATGTTAGGATTATTGTTAGTTATAAGTGTGTATCGTATCCTATATGATTCTAAAATGATGGAAAGAGTTGTAAAAAAGGGGGCACGCCAATAACCGTTGCACAGGGCGCCAAATAACCTCGCGCCGGCACTGCATTTTATAAATCAAATGTTCCATTTTAGAAATGTTGTGCTGGTTTCTAGCAATTAAGGTAGGATAAATGTCGCAATTATTAAAGTCATTCTGGGGGGTTCAAGCAACCATTATCAAGTATTCAAATTTTGGGAACGGATATGCTTAAAAATATGATATTTTGAGTCGGTATCGGATCTTGCCTGTTTGCATAGTAAATATAATAAAAGACGAGGTCAATATCCAGTTTGTATCTTCTACTTCCAGTTCAACATCATATCCGCCTGGAAGTTGGGCAATGCTGTTGTTGGTAGAATTTTCCGCCAAGAAGTATGGCGTTTCCGGACTAGGTGTCACCATATTTGATTATGATTGCAACTGAAAATAAAAACACCAAAACATTCATTGGCGCTTAACAACAATATATTGACATAGAAACTAACATAACCAATTGCTGAGCGTAGTACTTTTATCGGAACGTTGACTTTTTTTTTAAATAACTTAATATCTGAACCGAAATAATTATGTCAAGCATTTTTAAGCAATGAGTTTTTCCATAAAAGACGTCACATTTTTTTAAATCGCATATATTATTAATATGACAGTTTGAAGCCTAACCAACGTTCCCTCTAATTTTTCTACTGTGTGCGCGGACCATAAACTTCTGTGAGCAGTAAATTTTCAGCAAAATAAAAATTGTGGGCAAATATAAAAAATTGGTGAAACAAACTTATTTTTAAAATATTTCTGTGTGCGACCTGTGCGGGATGGAAAAATGTTTGCGGGCACACCTTAGCAGGAACATTGGTCCTAACCCACTCTTTTTGGCAGTTAAAAAATGGGGTTTTTTAACATTAACTACTACAATATTAATATAAAAAAAGTTATTTCAACGGAATATTATAACACATTTACAAGAGATAAAGTAATGTTTTTTTTTTATTTATCCAGCATGTGGTGGTAGGGTGTTATTACAGGGCTGGCGTCACCATAAAAGCGAAATAGTCAACCGCCTAGGGCGCAAACCATTAGGGGGCGCATAATTGAAGTATTTAAACTATTTCCATATATGTACTTTAATAATAATAAATAATAGTACATTTTGTTTTGATGTTTGTATAATTCGTTGCAATTACGTATCGTATTATATATGATTCCAAAAAGCGACTGTGTAAGAAACAGTTTCAACAGAAAATTTTCTGTTGAGATACCTTCATTAGCAGGCGGATATATAAAAAAAATATTTCTAATGATCCCAAATTGCTTTTTTTATTATTTAGAAAAATAATGGACGATGTGTTAAAAAGGGGGCGCGCCTATAACTGTTGCCTAGGGCGCCAAATAACCTCGCGCCGGTACTGGGTGTTAACTGTTGATTCTCGGTGAAAAAGCATTATGTATATTTAAAATAATGAAGTACATATTATTTGAATAATCAATTATAACAACGATAAATTCTGTTTACATTTTGTAATTATAGTAACGAGTATTTGTTATCCATCGCTTTAATGTGTTTTATTGTATCCTGAAATTAATTTCATTATTTAATCATGGCCGATTGAAAAGACAATAAAATAATATTACAAATTCAAACTTCACACACGAGGCACCGTGGCTTAGTTGAATAAATCGTCTGTCTTATAAACAGGAGATCACGGGGTAGAATCTCGACGGGGCCTTCGCTGGAAAGCAGGTTGGAAATATGTTTTAACTGAATTTCATAAATAGTATTTTTCAAAAACGTGAGTGGGAGAGCGAACCTTTTAAAAATATTGGTGAAACTCATATAATCTGACTTGAATTTTTAAAACACCCCATTTGGTATTATTTAACCAATAGTAAACTTACTACCCAGAAATTCATATATGAGAGATAGGGTACCAAATTCCAATAGCGACCTTCAACAGTGATAACTTATTTTTTAACAATTAATTATTAATGTACGCTCAACAACCATCCATTACTCCCTTTTAAGCTGAAAATTTTAGTGTAATAATTAATTTTAAAAGTTTTATGATAGCGGGGGTGATGTGGTTTGATTTTGTGAGGAATTCGGAGATAAGGGAGCGTACAAGACAGCGTCCCGTCAAGTCAGTGGTTAATGGTTATGGAGAGACGTTGGAACTGGCTAGGCCACGTGCTGCGGATGCCTCCGGAAAGCCTCAATCCTGCCTACCTCTTCTTTCGACCGGTGGAATTCCGGCGCCTCGGACGTCCATCGGGTACTGTCCATAGGATGTACTCGGCGGAACTGAGGGATGCTGGCATGTCATGGGAGGAAGCAAAGCAATTGGCGGGAGACAGGGAAACATGGAGGTGCCGCGTGGCGGCCATATGCTCCACATAGGGAGCGAGAATGGCCAAAGAAGAAGAAGAAAGCTTTATCGGAATGATATGAAACGTGTTACTTTGAAGTCTAAGTAAATTAAAATCAAGTCTGAAACATCAATAAAACTGTTATAGTCTACCATTTTTTGTAAAATCTTAAATAAAGTTATTTCACATTCACAACTTCTTGGCAAAGCACTTTTTTATTAGTTGCACTCTGTACAACGACTACAATACACAATGGCGATTTAATTTTTAAAATTCGCGAAAGAATTTTGTTCTACCTGCATATGTTTTTCAATTAACTCAAAACTGCATTCATGCTTTGCAGAATTTTTTACAACTCGTTCAAAAATGTGCAGATAACCCAAATACGAAACGTTCTTCCTTGTTAAGCAGTTGCGCTATCACTATAGACGTCAATTTAAAATGACGGCCTCAAAAACAGCTGATGTATGCATTCAATGTCAGAAAAACAACATATTACACATTTATCGGCATCATTAGGCAGTTGCCTGCATTATCCATTTATGTCACCATTTCTATGACAGTACTGAAAAATTCAGCTAATTTAAAATCTTATTCGAACTAACGAAACATTGGAATCAATCAAGTAGTTCATATGAGGGTATTAGTTTTCGTCTTTTAAAACTAAAACAGCAATTTATCAAGGCAGTCTAAATCAGTGGTCGGCAACCTACTACCCGCGGGTAATTGAACCCACCCCCAATTCATACCCACCTCAACATTTTATGTTAACCGACAGTAAAATATGATTAAATGATGAAAAAATGTAATATATCAATTAGGTAGTCGCCTGCTGTGGCCTAGTTGGTTAGTGCTTGCTCTACTGATCACGCAGGTATGGGTTCGATTCCCGGTGTCAATGGCAATTCACATAATTTTCCTCTCCTCCCATCCTTCTGATCCTTTAATAGCTGGGTGTAGCGAAAGCTACTCAACCACTAGTCCTGTTCTAGCCCTATCCTTCTTTCCCTACTACTCACTTTGAAAAAATTGAGGTTGAGCGACTGAGTAACAAACAGTTCAGTTTATAAGATGGGAGCCGGTTTTGCTCACAACTATAAGAATATCTTTTTTTTCCTACCTCTACTCTCCATTGAAACTATATGTGGGGTCCGTGAAGCGGATACCTAGTTTCCTGTCTAAAGTTCTTGCTAGAGTGGGTACAGACTAAGTCTTTGTTTCCCTTTCTAGTATGACATCGTCGACAATGAATGTGAAATCTATAAATTTATTATGTTATGTAAAAAATGCACTGTATACATAAATTTCGATCACAATAAGTAAGTACTATCTAAAAACATTAATAAATGAATTAATCAATAAATATTTACCTAGTCAACATTCTCGTATATTTTTTTATGTAGTTATACACATATATAACCACTTCTTTAGTCTAACCGCACAGTGCTTTACCTCATCCTAATTTCGTTACTTCTGACATTATATTATGGTCACCTTTATTTTCTAGAGCAAAAAAGCGAACCTTGCGTATTTTGACCAATCACAGAAAAAATAAATACTAATACACTTACACGTTCTGTGTATTACACAGAAAGCGTATCAATGTAGTAAAACGGCAAACTTATAAAAATTCTACTCTACCTGATGTGTGCTCCGTTTGGTTTGCCAATTCACAATGCACAGACTTACGCCAAAACGACGCTAGTAAAGTATGCCCAATAATTTCGAATGATTTTTTTTAACGACGAGGTTAGTTTAGCTAAATTGTCCCATTTGGAGTAAAGACAACCTACAAGCCATTATTGAGATGCCGTTACATCTACAAAAAGTCACTGCTTAGTGTGCCTTACGGGCTGGCTTAATCGCTGGCCCATATTCTATATTTAAAAATGAGGGGGCCGTTTGATAACTTTTGCTTATGGGCCCATACTTTTTAGTTACGCTACTGCAAGTACATATAGATCGTTTTCAAATTATACAAAGTTACGACTGTTACGAGCTTTACACTTCAGTCTGGCGATTGTGCATGTCATGTAAAGGTAGGTAATACGAAAGGTTTGCGTGCGGAAAATTATCTGAAAATTAAGTCACGAGTGAAAACTGAACAAGCGCAAGGTTATCTTATTTCTGCCGTAGAAACTGTGCATTTTATGCAAATAGCGATAATATGCATTACATAGCGACAACATGTAGAACTTTACAGTTTATTAATGACGTAATAGTTGGATCATAAATATAATAGTAAAAAATATTTATACATGTTTGCTGAGAAGTTTACCTACTTTGTTTTGTTGCCATTTAAAAAAAAAACAATTTCTAAAACGGTTTGAAATAAAATTCGGTGCTCGAGGTCTTAAAATATTTACCCCACGATTTTGCAGGTTATGTTCGAAATTCTAAAATAATATATCCAAGATTGTTTCCGAATTCAAAAGTTTCACATTCCTTCCAATTCTAAGGTGTTAAAATTAAAAAAAAAAATCTCCAACTTTGTTATGTTCAAAATTCAAAAATCTTCACTTTCCCTATCTTTCTTCTCACCTTTCCCAAGATGTAAACATAGGCCTAATTGGGAAAAAATACTTCGAAATTCGATACCTAATCTCTTTCATACAATTTTCAAGTCGTATTCGATTTTCAAAAAAAGTGTTTCTTCTAAAACTTCTTATTAAATTTCTAAATTTTAATTTTCACGTAACCACCAATTCGTTCGTTTATATTTTTTTGATATAATATTTCTCCAGCGGTTTTGCTGGTTTCGTACAAAGATGTGTTTATCAATTTAATTTCGGGAAAAATCGTCCGCGCGTAACGTTTTTGTAATACTTTATTATACCGCTGCATTTTCCAAATTAGCATTTTGACTGTTTAGTTATTGATTTCCACCGTCAGATACCACTAGCAAACTAATTGAACAAAATACCAATAAAAATATGCTTAGCGATCTAAATCTTAATTTCATCTTTTTATATGAAAATAGTAATAATGTTACCGAGAGAAATATTTTAAATACAATAGACATGCGCTGGAAGTAGTATGTATTGTTATTATTTGATAGAATGTGGCCACTAGTAAATATTTTTACCGCCAGATGACTCGCCTTCTATACGCGCATGCGCTTTATCTAATTAGACCTATTGTATTGAATCAATATTTCCTCAAAAATCCTAACTATATAGCCATTTCTTTCTAATATGTTGCTTTTCCGCTTACCTGACAGAGACAACAATATTACACCTACGTCGTAGCTAATGGCACGATTTTCCAAGAAAACTGAATGCTCTTAAAATGAAAGATGTGTTTTCGATAGTAAATATTGAAGACAAGTTGTACATATTATATTAAATTTCACTGAGACAAAAGATTTTTTTTATTCACCATGTATACTTTCAGTGTGGAATATATGGTCTCCTCACTTTTAGGGTGTTAACTGTCAATACTTGATGGAAAGGCATTACATCAATAAAAACACAATATTCCTTTGTACTTCATTCCGCTTTAAATTGGAATGAAGTACAAAGGAATATTGTGTTTTTATTAATATGGTCTCCTAATGAAGGTTTTTTGTTTTTTAAACTGCTTGTAAGTCAATTGCTCTGCCTATATCTTCGGGGATAGATAGTAGAGAAGAAAGAAGGGCTTAAAAAAGAACGAGTAAATATTCATAAACCAATTGAAAAATCAATACACGCAAGTCTCACTTCAGGTATATTAAGGTTAATCGCCTAATTATGAAGGTCGAAAACTCGAAAGAGTATGTGACTGCGTAAGCCGTAAATTTTAATATGAAGGATCATCTAAAGAAAATTGATAAGTGTCAAAATGCTTTCTTCAAGGATTCAGTCTACTTTTTTAATGCTTTCAACCTTTGCAGTTATTGACATCGTTAGAAAGAAATCAATTTTTGAAAAAAAACGTTCAATTATTCAATGGCAGCATTCTCAAAAAGTATATTTTGGTCTACACCAGTGGCTTCCAACCTATATGTTACTGCGCCTCCCTTTGAAGAAAAAAAGATTATCGCGCCTCCCCATCCTATATTTCATATAGTAATAAAGACACGTTTTAAAGGGGAAATAAATATTTTGGACTTTTCGCGCCTCCCTTTGCAATAGCTCACGCCTCCCCAGGGAGGCGCGCCTTCCAGTTTGGAAATCGCTGGTCTACACACAAAAATTCTATTCGTGAATCAAGGGTAAGTTCTGCACAAATATCTACTATTTCATTTATGATACTTTTAGACTCGTGATTGGTTTCTCCGAATACTAGAATCTCATTTTTATTCGGTATCAAAATTGAATTCATCAAGATATTGTTTGGCTTGTCTACTTCTTCTTCTTTAACGATGGTTTTAAAATAAGGCAAGCTCTAGTTTCCTCCATCCATTCTGGTCCTCTTTCCTTCTTTTTTCCAATGAAACATTTGGCAACTGGATTACTGTGACAAGACTGTTTACTGAACATTTACCTGCAAATATGAAAGACTGGGACTATATTGAAACACAAATTAACAATATTAAATTTAAATATATTTGTATATATCTCAAGGTGACACTTTGTACACTTTTCTTTTTTGGTACGAAAATCAACGGTAAGCCTTTTTGTATACTTTCGAAACATATGACCGCCTCTATTGATTTTATATTAAAGGCGGAAAATTTGTGCAGGAAGTGCATACGTATGTGTGTGTATTCGAATAAAAAAGCGTTGACGCCATGTTTAAATTTTGACAGAAGGAATCGGCGCAATTATTTTTGTGTTTGGCTTCCGTCGAAAGTACATTCGGCATCACTTCAAGTCGGTCGCCATTTAATTTGTCGCGCGATAATAAACACAGTGAAATAACAATATTATTATCTCACCTACTCGCCGCCCGATATCATATCAATGTTTGTTTTCCATTAAATGACACACGTTCGTTCTTGATCTTGCTTATTTTTGACACCAGTTAAAACAATATCATTTTGAATTTAGAATCTGAACTATATTATGTTATGATTTGTGCCATAAATAGTGGATAATAATATCGTTTCAAGTTAGTTATTAAAAATAAGTGATACTTAATTTATTTATTCATATTTTAACAAGAAAGCAACGAAGAGAATCGGAACTATGGTTTCTAAATAAAGGTAAATATAATCAAACAGCAAAATTACGTACCTAATTCAAACAAAAAATATGTTGTTATAATATTCATAATATGTATTACAAAAAAAAAACAAAAATAGTATTCAAATTTATATTTCTCAATATACAATAGTAAAAAAATATGACATACGTATGTATGCACATTTTTAAATATTTAAAACAGGTAAAATAAACAGTGGCCTTGGAATATGGGACGTCGACCCATAATTTGAAAGATCTTCAAACAAAAATTTTAGAAGAATTATAATAATACACGAGTATAAGACTGTTTTTTTACTGTTTTTTGTTGGTATAGAAAAAATGTAAATGTAATTATTGAATTATGAATTTAATCATTACATTCATTCAAGTGTTTTTGTAATATATTATTAAAGGTAGCAAACTTTGCACCGAATTTATGTATAGATTTGAAATAAGTTTCCACTTCACGAAAATTCGTAAATCGACAATATTCAAGTAATGTCAATAACCTTAAAATAATTAGTTTGGGAAAGTTGTCATCTTGCTATAATTGCTTGTAATAACCAGGTGCTTCAAATATACAAAAAAAACCAGGGCTGTGGAGTCGTGTAAAAAAAAGACGACTCCGACTCCGTGGATATTTTTCAATAATTTCATTTTAACTTATATATATGTATTCCATCAGATCATCTTTAGTCAGCCAAGCATCAAATCTCAACACTTAGGCTTATTTTGTTTGAATACACATCATTAAATATATTTTTCAAAAAAAAATCGAGCCGTTCATTTTTCACGACTCCGACTCCGGCCAAAATACCGCGACTCTGCGACTCTGACTCCACAGCCCTGCAAAAAACTTTTAATCAAACAATGGAAAAGTAATATATAATTATTTGATTATTTTTTATTCAGTTAGTTAAATGTCATTAAAAGTGGTCAATATTTTTGTAATCAGTTATTTAATTAAACGTTCAGTGATTTATAGAAAACAATCATTATTTGAATTAGCATTAAAAGCTTACTTAGCCGTTTTTCTGGACGTTTATTCCTTTCCGTTTTTTTTCGAATAGTAACTAACCATTTATTTATAAGTGAGTTAAGCCCTCATTAAAGCTACATTTTGATACTAACCATATTATAAATTGCCTAAAAATAATTTAGTATAATATTTAACTAGCCAGGAAGCAAAAAGTCCCCTTTTATCTACGGCACTGTTGACAGGTAATCCACCGTAATATTAATATAATTGTACTTTGTTTCGTAAGATTTGTTATCTAATTTATTTTAAAGGTGGCTTATTGAATTTCAGATTCAAATGACTATCGACTATTAATTAACATGCCATTCACCCATACTTCCGTCGCAGCCATACTTAACCAAGTTCAAATCCAAATTGAGACTTTTGCATATATAAATATTCAGCGGTGGGCTACCAATATGTTAACAAGGGGATCGCTTAATTTCAAAGCAATGTATCACTCATATGCAATTATACGCAATACTTAAATAAGCACACGATTGTTACTTAGTACACTTATAATATGCAGTTTACCATAAACTAATCGATGTAAATGGCTAAAAATGTACTACTGTATATACTGGAAGCTGTCGTAGATAGTATATATAAGTCATAAATTGCAGTTTTATACTATGTAATATGATCTGAGAATATTGTTTTCTCTTAAATCTAACAAGGGGCTCACCAGCCGTGGTAAAACCTAACAAAGTGCTCGCACGAGCCCACCCCTGTAAATATTATTCATAAATTAAGTAATAAATTCAGTATTCATTGGCATTGATGACTACGTAGCCATGCATATGAAGGAGAGCGTTACTGGGTTTTTACCCCCTTTCATTTAGTGGTTTTTGAAAAAATACTTCATAAAAAAAATATTTTAAAATATGGTATTTATTTCATTTTCAAGTTAATTGAATGTTATTATAAAGACATAATAGGTGTGTAGTGTAAGTCAACACTTCCATAAAACAGCCACACATTAATATTACGATATGTAGGCTACAGCGATAAGTTAATAACCAGTGCTTATACTAATCTCTATCGTTATTTGACTATAGCTACGTTTTTTGCTAGATGTCCAGATGTTTAGAAAAGAAGATAGTTTAGCAGATAACTGAAGAGTTTGCAGAGACGTCTCAAGGGCATAGGCGAGTAGGCAGTTGCCTAGAGGCGGCAAGTACTAGGGAGCGGCAAATTGATCACAGATTTTTTGAAATGACATGGCATGAAATATAACATGGATTTGTTTTAGAAAAACATAATGCCTCATTGTCTTTGATAAACAAAATACCAAAAAAACAATCGATACTTTTATAATGTAAATTGTAAGTTTATTTTAAATTTATAATTTTATTTATAGTGTATAGTGAAAGTAGTCGCAATTTTTTCATAATTATTGAACAATAATATGAGCTTTTGAATCACATTATTAGTGAGAATTTTGGTCAATATATATTATAAATCATTTGAAAGCAAAATGGAATAAGAAGCAAAACATTTGTTTAAGTACGTAGGCGAGTAGAGAATTCGGACCTCTTTATTTTGTATATGCATTCCTAGAATATTATTCTAGAATATTATTCTAGAATATTAGAAATAATGAAAAAAATAAGCGCTATTTTAAGGCTCTGCCTAGGGGCGACACTGAGAGTATGCAAAGGTTTGGGGCCCCCTTTTCGCTGGGCCCTCATGCATTGCATGCCTCTGATATGAGGTAGCTACGCTGCTGGTTATATCAATAAACCACTACTTATCGTTCGTGCTGACTATATTTGATAAAAATAAATAGCGCGTTTTGGTTGAGATGCGATTATGTATTGAAAAATAATAGCAAGTATCAGCTTAAGCACGCCACTGGATTACTGTACATTTTTTACAGATACGTGTAAGTGGATTTTTAAAATCCATATCCGCTCTCAATGTGGAGCATATGACCTCCTAATTAAGGTATTTCCTACGAGAACTGTTTATTACTCAACCTCAACCTCATTTTTTTCAAAATGAGTAGTAGGAAAAGAATGATAAGGCTAGAACAGGACTAGTGGTTGACTAATCGCTACTGCTTCATCCAGTTATTAAAGAATCAGAAGGATGGGAGGTGAGGAAGTGATGTGAATTGACATCACAAACACCCAGTCTTCGATCACAACTTAGAATTGAATAATTCTCAACAATTCACTGTGATCTGACTGGGAATCGAACCCAGACCTGCGTGATCGGTAGAGTACGCTCTAACCAACTGGGGCACAGCAGGCATCGTAAGTGGAATAGAATAGAATAATAAGACATGTTTTACTCAGCTGGGATGTTTGTAAAATCATATTAAGCTAGATTTTACCAATTACACGAATGTTTGTAAATAAGTTACTAAACATTTTCTTCATTTATGGATGTCGCTGTAGAACGTTTCATTAACTCTCAAGGAGCATTTACAGACTAAGTTTATTAGTAAGCCTTAAAGGTGATACACTTAAAACAGTAGCAACAATACAGTAACTAATCTTAGAAATAATCAGTTGAAAAAGTAATAAATATGATCAATAAAAATACGCATTTTCTGTGCAAAAAGTGATAATTGTGTTTTTAATCAAAACCAACCAACCATCAGACAAGTGAAATTAAAATGTGTGCCTCCAAAATTACCAGTGGATATTAAACATAATTTACGGTAGTATGGCTAAGGTCTTGATGTTGCCAAGCCATGGATTGAGATTGGTAGCATTGTGAGCCTTTTAATTATTCGTATACGATGCTTCATAGTTAGCTGTCTTATCAATAAAATCTGAAAGAAATCTAATCACCAAATGTCTAGTAAAAAAAACGCCGTGATTCACAACCGCTATGCTACACCATCAGAATGCAGTCTTAGACATTCAGATATCATACAGTCGTCGTTCATCGAGAACACAAGTGAATCTAAAATCTTTATTTCACGTTGTTTTAAAATACTTTTAGTCGTGTGAGGTGTTTATATCAGGGCTGTTTAGTCGGAGTTGGAGTCGGGTGTCGTGGAGTCGGGTGTTTTTTTCGGAAGTCGGAGTCGGATTTTTTTTTCTAAAATGATTTAATGAAGTGTAAGCAGGGCTGGAAGGGCTCGCGCGAACCCTTTGCTAACTTTCACTAAGGCTAGTGAGCCCCTTGTTAATTTGAAAGAATAAAAGTATTCTCAGATCAAAATAGTCTAAAACTGCAATTTCTGACTTATATATTATCTACGACAGCTTTAGTAAACACAATAGTATATTTTTAGCCATTTACATTGATACGTTTAGGGTAAATTGTATATTTTTTCATATTATAAGTGTATTAATTGATCGATTGCTTATTTAAATATTACATATAATTGTATACGAGTGATAAAAAAAATCACTCCTTGCCCAAAAAACCGATTGCTTGCTTTATGATTAAGCGAGCCCCTTGTTAACGTATCGGTAGCCCACCGCTGAGCGTAAGAGCCCACATTGTTGCCACTGCTTGCTAGGCAGACTAAAAATAATCTGATGGTATCGATATTATATGTTACAAGGCCAGTGCCGGCGCGAAGTTATTTGGTGCCCTAGGCAACGGTTATTGGTGCGCCCCTTTTTTAACAAATTGTCCATTTTTTTTTCGAAATAATGAAAATAAATCCATTCGGAATCATGAGATGTATATATTTGTTTAATATATCCAAGTCCGATCCCAATGTGGAGCATATGGCATCCTAATGCAGGTATCTCAAAAGAAGTTTTTTTACGTAAACTGTTTTTTTATTCAGTCACTCAACTTCTCTTTTTAGAATCATATAGAATACGATACATAGTTACAACGAACAATTACAAATATCACAATTAAATATGATGTACTATTAAAATAAAAAAATAATAAAACATTTTTAGTACTTTTTCCACATAAAATTTATTAGATCAGGACCGGTTTTGCTGATGATGAGCATTGTCAACTGATAAGAAAAACAATAAAACAGTGATATTTATAACTGATATTTATAATAAATTTTATGTGGAAAAAGTACTAAAAATGTTTTATTATTTTTATTATAATGCCATTCCACCAAGTATTGACAGTGAACACCTTAAAAGTGATGGATCTACTATTATTTATTATTAATATTTGAGTAAATATATATTTTTAACACTCCATTTATGCGTCCCGTAATGGTTTGCGCCCTAGGCGGTTGCCTATTTCGCCTGTATGGTGGCGCCGGCCCTGTACATGGCATAAGTTGAAAAAATCAATTCGTAGTTGGAGTCGGTGTCGTTTGTTTCCCGACTCCACAGCCCTGGTTTATAATACATATAGAGAATTTTAGTTTCCTTGAATTTGTGTTTTTTGTCAGGCAATGAAATGTTTTTTTGCCAGTATGGTATCACATCAGTAAACTTTTATATTTTTTACGACGAACGAATTTGCGGAATTCCGATTTTTTCATAAAAAATGGCGTTGAATGACTACCCTCTTCATACTACCCTAATTCCTTTTTAATGTTGTTTACCCAACGAAAATAAATCCAATGTTGGCTTAGTTTCTGGATTTTTTGTTTACATTATAAATAATAAATCATTCAGAGTTGACTTTTCGAAAAAAAAACCATCGCTGATTTTAGTGATGGTATATTTACTTTCCCAGTCCAATAACCATACCGCACCCAATACGACGCATATGAATTATAAATACAACACTTGAACAGAAGTTTATTTACGACAACTGGTTGTTATTTTTTTTACCATGTCCGCTCCCAATGTGGAGCATATGGACTCCTGATGGAGTTTATGAGAACGAGAACTGCTTGTTACTCAGTTGCTCAACCTCTCTTTTTCCAAAGAGTAGGAATAGAAGGATAGGGCTAGGACAGGACTAGTGGAAAGCTAATTTCTCTCGATACGCCCCGTTCATAGGATAGGATGGGTGGGAGGGGGAATTCAAGACATCATATACATCCATGCCTTCGGACAGAAATTCATAAATCAATTTATAAAACTGCCCGTACTGGGATTCGAACCCGTGACCTCCGTAGTCGAAGCCAACGACGTTAACCACTCGACCACACATGCCTTATTAAATTGGTAAAGGTAAACTTTTGATATTTTTTTAAGCGATATTTTGATTTTGGAACCAATTTATCAAATTATATGAAAAAAAGGTTTATTTTACGCGATCTTTAAGCGCGCCAATTTTCGGAAGCAAAGTATCGCGTAAAAAAGGGATTGGGTGTATACAAATTTTTCTTTTGATTTCAAACGTAACCAAGTTGACTAACCTATTTTCCCTTTGTTAGAAATTGGTATGAAATTGTTTCCGGCCAAAGATTCCCTAGTCAATGTTAACTGCGGCCTTATGTCGGATCAGAAAAATGAATGCGGTCTTTAGATAAGAAAAGTTTCCCCACCCCTGAACTAGTATCATTAATTTAAAATGTGATTCATCGATACCTACCCATTACCTAGTGATAAGACTGCTTAAGTTAATAAAGAAAAAGTAATCTAATCTGCATTCATTTGGAATGCCAATTTAAAGATAGAAAGGACAAGGTGAATCCCTACCCATATATAGAAAGTATGTCATACGTACATACACAATGCACGCACACTATAAAGTTAACAGGATGTCCAGCTATTTCAACCAGACGTTGCTAAACTTTCGTCCACATTGCACTGATCATCAATCTATTAGAAACGGTGTATTACGGAACAAACCAAAGCTATATTTTATTCTAACGTTCATCTTTTATATAATTTAAGATTTCGACAGAAAGTGCTTGGTGGAATTTCATTATTAAATTTGAATCGTTCAAATTATGTACATTCACAAAAATGTTGTCACTTCTTCATGTCAATCTTCCGATTTTAAATGACCAGATCCATATGCCGGGCTCTCCACTTTTATACCCTATATAAATTGTGGCCGCCTGTGTGGTTGAGTGGTCAACGTTGTTGGCTTCGGCTACGGAGGGCGCGGGTTCAAATCCCGGTACGGACAGTTTTATAAATTGATTTTTCAATCGATTTATGAATTTCTGTTCAAAGGCATGGCTGTATGTGATGTCTTGAATTCCCCCCTCTCACCCATCCTATCCTATGAACGGGGCGTATCGAGAGCGATTAGCTTATCACTAATCCTATCCTAGCCCTATCCTTCTATCCCTACTCTCTTTGGAAAAAGAGAGGTTGAGCAACTGAGTAACAAGCAGTTCTCGTAGAAACACTTCTGTTGAGATAAGCTCCATTAGGAGTCGATATGCTCCACATTGAGAGCGGACATGGTTTAAAAATAAATATAATCATACAACAAAAAAAAATATATAATTCTTAAAACTACTCACCATTCAAATCTGTGAGCATTCCCATGAGCTTATCTTTTTCGCAAGCAATGGCTTTAAACTCAATGATAAATTTTATTTTTTACATAAACACGAAACATTCATTTTCTTAGCGTCAGTTCAAGTTCATACGTGCACTTGAACGCCTGAAGATGCCGAAAGGTGAAACCCAGGTCGTTAGTGATTAAATTTGTGTGAATGTACATAGTTTGAACGATTCAAATTCAAAAGTTTATCTTTAACCATTCTTATCCATACTCAGTTACATTCGCATTATATCATTGAAGTAAAACGCACACGTTGTATTTTATTTTACATAACAAATTATAACAGTAGCAGGGGCGGGCTGTAGGGTGCTCGGAGGGGCTCGCGCAAGCCCTTTGTTCAACTTTACCAAGGCCGGACCACCTTGTTAATTAAAAAGAAAACAATATTATCAGATCAAATTTGTATATGACTGCAATTTATGACTAGCATAATATCTACAACATCTTCAGTATACACAGTAGTACACTTTTATTTATTTATATTGATAAGTTTACGGTAAATTACGTATTGTTACATATGATAAGTGTTATTAGGTAAAAATCAATTGTTTATTTAAGTATTGCATGTAATTGCACAGGAGTAATAAAAAATTTACTCCATCCCCAGAACACCGAGAATTTTTTTTGAGATTAAGCGATCCCCTTGTTAACGTATTGACAGCCCACCACTCAACAGTAGCCGTTCTACTATTTATTTATAAAAACACTTACATAAAGAGGTTTTCACATTCTAAGGCAGTAGTTTCCAACCTTTATACTACTGCGCCTCACTTTGAAGAAAAAAAATATGTTCGCGCCTTCCATCTTTTATTTTATATCGTAATAAAAACACGTTTTAAAAGGTAAATAAATATTTTGGACTGTTAGCGCCTCCCAGGATGGAAATGCTCTGTTCTAAGAAATTCAACGTAGAGTTTTAAAAAAATTTTGACGTTTCCGTTTTAGATATCATTAGAAATATCACCGTTTATATTTATTAATGCTCATGTGTTACATAAATAACGTGATAAGAATTTTCCGCACGGCGAGGTGATCTTTATTTTTTGCAGTTGCGAAAACAAACAGTTTGACAAGCGCTGTGGCCGGCATCTAGATAACGCAATCTAAATCACATCAAATTACTTGAAGAAGCAAATTTACGAACCACCAAGTTAAATCAGGTCAGCCTATTAATAAACACCTTTAGAGTCGTTGACATTCGACAGTTTTTACTCCTCACACTGTACATATTGTAATGTATTCAATATTATTTACTGTTGATCCAATGTGTAAGACATATATATACAAAGCAATATTTTGATTGTTGATTGTCCCACTACCACCCGTTATGCAGCCACTGTTTGCGATGAAATACCGATTAAGAAAATAAACGAATTCACTCCCTCAAATTCTTGGCCCGATACAGATCTGCATGGGGCTAATTTATTATGAACCAGAAGCAGTGGCGGATTAAGCACTTTAGAGGCCCCAGTCGCAAGCTACTTTAACAATAACATACAAGTGCTGAAAACCTCTTTGTAGAATAATAATAAATATTTGAAACTGAAATTTAAATATAAGGGTTTATGAAAATATATGCTATCTTTAAGGCCCCTAATATTTAGAGGCCCCAAACGCGCGCCTCTTGCGATTATGGGGTAATCCACCACTGAGTCCAGAAGTAAAGAAATTTTACAATATTTAAAAAAAAAACAGCTTAGTCTTATGTTTCGTTATACCATTAATAGGAAATGCAGTTAGGTTCAAATCTGATATGTGAATGTTTAATTTAACAAGGGGCTAGCGCGAGTTCCTGCGGTGCTCCTCCAGTACACCCCTGTGTAATACGTAGGGATTATTATAAATTAAAATAACTCAAAAGTACATTTCAAATCTCTCAGGAAATAATTTAAATTGTGTCAATTTGCCTGTTTGTGTGTGGGGGCGGGGGCGAGTCGAGCCAAGAAAACTTGGCGCAATATTTCGCCTTGACCCGCGCGACATGCGACCTTCCAGTTCCGGCGGTCATTAATATGCAATGATACGCAAAACTGAGCGACAAAGCACCACAATAAAAATCGATGCGCAGCTCTAAAAGGTCTTTGGCGACTCTCGCCACAGCACCTGCCTGCCTCCATTAAAATGAAACTAAAAATACTGACTGCGAAATACTCTAATCAATACACCACCCTTCACCCACGCCTACGCCCGCCTCAATTTTCTATTGTTAGGAGATTGGTATTATACTTGGGTGTTTTTTTTTCTGTGACAAACTGACACATAATCATCACTGCTGTCAAGATAGCAAGCAATTCTATTCTTCTGCGCATTTCTGCTGGTTGTGCTTTATTTGCAATGCTCACGTTATATTTTGTTTACGTATTTCTCTTTAGTTATGTAAAGTTTTGGATTTAAACGGGCACTAATTTAATACAAATGGTTATCTATATAACTTTCTAAATCCATGAAGGGAAAACACGGACATAGCATGTTTTAAAAGAACGGATATATCCAGGGCTCGGCTGGAAGGGGTTCGGCAGTTTTTTTAAATTCGGTGTGGCCGACGAGCCTCTTGTTTAGTTAAGAAAATCATTCGTCTCAGATCAAATCAGCTCATAGCTGTATTTTTAAAAAATTGTAATACGAAACAGAAGAATTTGTTGCTCCTTCAATTTTTCAATTTCAATTGAATTTTTTCAATTGAAGGAGCAACAAAGAAAACCAACGGGCCGCAAAAAGCGACCCATGTCATAAGCAATGTTCTCTCTAAGGCAGGCACGGGCAAACTGTGGCCTGCGGGCCGCATGCGGCCCGCGAGTGAAATTTTATTTTTGAAAAAGATTCGTTTTTATCTTTTAACGCATTTTTAAAAAAATATTGATATAATAATCGTTAATAAATAAAATAATCGTTATTTTAGGATCAACCTACATATATATGTGAACAAACATGTCCTATCATGAACCTCAATAAAAACTCTTTACGATCAAACATTTACAAGCAGCTTTAAGAATCTTAACTACAAAATTGACACCTGAATTTTAAAAAAAATCAAAAGACATAAAGCAGTACCATTCCTTTCATTAGATTGTTTGTTTGTGATAATAAATAATGTACATATCAAAGTGGTATTTTACTTGCGGCCCGCCGCTCATTTTGAATTCCTGAATTTGGCCCTCCATCCGAAAAGTTTGCCCCTCCTGCTCTAAGACAAGAGGTTAGTTGCGCGGAAATTATCAAAATTTCTCTTCTTTTTCAATGGTTTTCAGCTCAAATTCATTATCTTGACTATCAAAAATAAGTTATGTACCCACGCAAACTTGGATAAATCAAGATTCACCGATACATTGATGTTACTTTACGATATTTAAATTTATTAATTTGTTTATATTTATTTATGTAATGAAAATTACATTGTTATGTTCATTTTTTCGCGTTTCCCTTTGTTATAATATCCGCGGCGCCCAGTTTGTAAATTGCTTATCTGCAGACATGTAAGGCGGGAGACGCGACACGATGAATATTATTCAATATACATAATATATTATTATCAGCTATAATATATGCAAACATGTTCAATGAAGACGTGCCGACCCTGCCTACCAGCGGCCATGGGAACTAGATATGGAAGATAGTATTAACAAAGCGTTTTCGTTGGGTTGCTGGTTGTCCATTGTGCCAACAGCCGATTGTGCACATCTCGGTAACCACTATCTACTGACTTGATTGAGCACAGCATTCGATTGTTTATGTTCAGTATATTTACTGTCATACACGAACCTCGCATAGATTACTACAGGTCCTGTAGCCAGAGCCGGCGCTACCATAATGGCGAAATAGGCAACCGCCTAGGCCGCAAACAATTAGAGGGCGCATAAATGAAAATTATTTTTATATTCTCTAACAATGATAAATAATAGGAAAGTACATTTTATTTTATTTTGATGTTTGTATTTGTCCGTTGTACTATGTATAGTATTCTATATGATTCGAAAAAGAAATGTTAAGCGACTGAGTTCACTTAGAAAAACTCCTGTTGAGATACCTTCATTGAGAGACTATATGCTCCATGTTAAGAGCGGACATGGATATATATAAAAAAATTTGATGATCCCGATTGTTTTTTTCATTATTTCGAAAAAATGGAACGATTTGTTAAAAATGGGCGCGCCAATAACCGTTGCCTAGGGCGCCAAATAATCTCCCGCCAGCACTGCCTGTAGTGGTTGTATCCGAGTGGTAAATGCATTTTTCCTTTCGTAGCTCTTGATTTATTTAGCAATCGTTGTTTTGTATGTTTCAGTAGTTTGTTTCACTTTTACCCCACCCGATCTATTAAATGATGCGTAGATAGAGAAAGTTTTAGTTACAATATTATATTCTGTTTCAAAGCTTTACATTGGAAAGAGGGAAAAAAGTTATCAAAACAATTTAAACATTCCACTGGCTATGGCGTGATGAAATAGCCATCGAAATAAAAAAAATGCCTTGTTGGATTTTAGAACAATGTTTTTTTTAACCTAATTAATCGTCAAATTTTTACACAACCTGGAGCTATAATTCATGAAACATTAGCAACCCTTCTAGGGATAACAATCCCGCGCGACTATTTCCATACCGAGATTTTACAAAAACAATTCGAGAACATAATTCTTATTTAATTTGCCGTAATAAAAAACACATCGTGCGATCTATTTTATTATTTTTTTAATAAAAAAATTTAAGAAGGGTGCTCGAATGACATTCACTATTATATTAAAAAGAGCTCTGGTCATTGGCGGATCCAATGGGGGGGGGAGGGGCATGAGAAGAATAAGAATTTATTTTCCATTTTTATAATTTATTAAAAAAATATTGTGAAATGGGTTCTTTAATTGCTTAGTTTACCATGTTTTATAGAATACATATTCAATATGTATTTACTATTTATTTTAAAATCATCTATTTTTTAATGTATTATTTCTGTATCATGTTTATTTGCAAATTGAATGGCCCCCTCCTGGGAAAATTTATGGATCCACCACTGGCTCTGGCGAAGAACTTTTTCAATACCATAAACTATATATTATATGCAGGGCCGGCTCGAGAATTTTCGCGCCTGTGTGATCTCACAGTGATGCGTTGTTTTCAATAAGTGGAGAGTTCTAAAATCTTAATGCGGCGCCTGTGCGCTTGTATACGACGCACGTGCGCCTATGTGTGCCGCATTCTTCGCATGAGCCATGAGCCGGCCCTGAAGAAAGTTTTAAGTTTTTCAATAAAAATTTGAGGTCTTAGACATGAGTTTTTGTGATGTCTTTTCTCCTCGAGTTGATCTCGAAATTTAGTGTATTAGCTTCAATGCCTAAAAAATATGTTTAAATGTGTCAAATTTTTACACTCTCATCACTAAACTACTACACAATTATTTAAAATTATTTGTAAACACTACAACGAAGAATTAAAAACTGCTACAAATATTTAAGTCCCGAAAACCCTAAGGGCTAAGCTTCATTGTATTTTACTATCGAGAAATCGACGTGCAATCCCGGTATTCGAATGTCGGGATTATAATTCCTTAGCCCTGCATATTGCCACGAGCCGTGCGTGTTTGAAAACGCACGTGTCAGATGAGTAATTAAAACAAGGATTGATTAATGACACACATAAATAAATACGAAAAAAAGAGAAACCTAATATCTAGCTAAGTAAATATACTGCGCTGTCATAATGATTGGATCGATACGACACCTTGAAAAAGCACTTAATGTTGTATAGATAAGTTACTTTGCATCTATCGTTAAGTAAATTTTCAATTTTCCATCGAAAATGTTCTTTGGGTTTTCATTGTTGACTTGACTATGGTGTTTGGGTGTATAGGTTCTGACTTACACTGAGATATAATAAAGGTGTATATAATATATAGTCAAGTCTCTGTACGGCTATCAAAAATCAAAATGTCAACTGACAGATCCGTACTCAGAGGAATCAGTAGCGATTGTCACCCCTCAAAATTGATGTAACATACTATATTTTGTTGGTAATTGTGGCACTATTGTCGATTGGATAAAGCTCTTGAGAGTTCTTTCTACTTGGTTGCGATCGGTGGTATAGTGGGGCCAGGTCGGCGACCTGGCATCTGAAAATGAGGAAGGCGCCCTGCCACCCTTTTTGACTTGTAACTTAATTTTCAAGTACATACATATATTCAAAATCGTTTTTTTATTGATTCAATTGTTAAAACTTGTGTTTTTTTATCTTCGGACGGATATAAATAAAACAAAAAAAATAAATAGAGAAGAAATCAATGACCGACCTGGTACCTATTTATTTACCACTACACAGCTGGTTGCGATGTCCAGTCTCCGAGTGGACACTTTATTATTGTCTATGATTTTAAAATTCGTCCCGCTAGATCAGATCCTAACAACAAAGCGTTGAGCTAACACTAGTCTTTCTCTAAACTTATTTTTATGTGCTCAACTTAACAATTCATAAACAGTCCACGCAGTGGTGTAGCTAAATTGTTGGTCCTTATGCAAATACTACAAAAGGGCCCCATGCGATTTTTTAAAATCAGTTATAACTAGTGTATTTTTTCGATATTTTTTACCTATACATTTGGGCCGCTAGTTCCCATGTCTTGTATATGTTTGCTTTGCTATGAGCATAACATTTTCAATATATAATGCTCTTTTCAAAATATCCAGGTTTAAATAATAATTCATAGATGATTCCGTCAACATCGCTTATTTAGAAGCAAGTGTCACGGAAATTATGATGCCACAATATTTGATATTGTATTTTCATGGCCGCCACCCAATATGCAGCGTAATTACGCCAATATTTTAATCTTGCCAAATTTACAAAACTGTCGGACTTTTCGAATAAGCTCGCACACTCTCTTTACACGTTTCTCAGAAAAATCATCGAGCCGAGTATTAATTTTAATAAAAGTGCGCAGTTTTCAAGTTGAATTTAATTTTACGACCCAAAATTTTAAGTCACGAACCGCCACTGTCATAATAGTCGATAAATAATAATACAAACATTTCTATTTCGACAAAAATTTAACTATATCTTTGGATTGGGTTGGCTTACAACTTACTCATGTACAAACACAAATTCGTTCCTTATAATATGCTAGAAGTAAAAAAAAAATAAGTTTGTCACCCGAAAAGGCCAAATTCTCGTGTGCGATTTTAATGTCAGATGTCAGGATTTGGGGCTCTAGGCATTTTCCGCTTCGGCGAGTAAGTAACTTCTCCCTAATTCGCCCCTGTAGTCGCTGCGAACTGCGAAAGGTTAAATCAAACGGAGTAGCTACGTAACCTTTCTAGTGAATTGAAGGCGCACCTATATTAAGCAGGTTCAGGCTGCCGTCTATAGCCTATACCTGTTCTCGTGCTGGACTTATTTAGGCACTCACTCACTTGCACCTCTGTCCTCTACCCTCTGCCATACTTTCTTGCCTAATAGAAATATACGCTGATAAGTGTTGCAGTCGATGACGATGTCTGGCAGGCGTGCCGATTTTATACGATGGCGTAACACAATAGACCGAATCATCTAATGATTGAATCAGTATAAATAATTATTAGCCAATCATATCGATCCGTAATAGGCAAAAAATTGCAACCGACAATTTATAAATATTACAGGAGAAGGTTTTTTTTTAAATTAGGCTCGAAAATGGAATTCCTTAAATGCGGTTAGTAAATAGTAATATATGGTCAATACCTATTCTGCTATTATTTGGGAATATAATGCAAAACGCACTATTTCCAAAATGAGCGATATTGAGTTAGGTGTGCAGATAGGGTGATTCAAACCTAAGGAATCGACTGATCATTTTAGTTTTAATATAAAATGTCGAAAAGACTGTCGGAACAGCGATTGGCTGCCAATACGTTAGCAAGTGGTTCGCTTAATATCAAAGTAATTCACGGTGTCCTGGGAAGGAGTTTTTATCACTCATATGCAATTATGTGCAAAAGCAATCGATTGTTACATAATATGTAATTTACCGTAAACTTATAAATTTAAATGGCTAAAAATGTACTACTGTGTATACTGAAGGTGTATAATATATAAGTCAGAAATTGCAGTTATGTACTAATTTGATCTGATAATATTGTTTTCTCTTAAATCAACAAGGGGCTCGGTGATATAAGTCATATTTAACAAGGGGCTCGCACGAACTCCTCTGAGCCCCCTCCAGTCCACCCCTGGGTACAACAAACATCGATGAGCTTCGGCCATTAGACGCTTTTACCATTCGACTAACGGACTGGCTAGAGGAAAAGTTCTATAAGAAAATATTGCAACCCGCTCCGATTTTATTTAATCAAAAAGTACCTGCATCAATAATATCAACCTACAATTTGGATGTGAATAACGGCGCTCTAAAATGCTGTGCATCGCTGTGAAAGCGTCGACCTTCCGACGCCAGCTTTCGCCCTTCGGTTCGTCAGTTGTCGTCGAACGTCCGGTTCCGTTTGACCGGTGAAATCGCCATGCGATAGTGCTGCCGCGTCAACATTGTAATACAATTATTTTATAAACTTAATCATAAAAATCTAATAATGTCTATTAAGTAGATTCGAAGGTCTGCGGTTACCGGTAAATTATAACATATGTGACATATTTGACGACGGATAAACACCGCAACCTAACCTTACTTATTCTTACTTTGTATTGTGTCCTAATTCTTAAAATATATTACCCAACTTCTTGCGTAGAATCGACCATAAACCAATGAGTACATATACACTACTCGTGCATCTCAAATTTAAATTAGATTCGATATATATTTTTTGATTATTATTTTATCACTTTTATTTTAAAATAAGTCACTAAGCATTTACCAAGATGCAATTTTGTTGCAACTTTTTCAACTGTTAATCTTAGTCTTTCTAGCAGAAATGCTAGTTTTTATTATATCAATTCTGACTATAAATTTGTGTGCTCAATCATATTTCGCTCTTCTTGAATAATGTTGATTATATTTACAAGTTATACCTAGTCCATTGTAAATACAATTCATGTTCATCACGAAATAAAGAAAATTTAATTTAAAATATCGACATTATAAAATTACAAAACTTATGAAAGACAAAAAAATGTTTATGTTGAAATGTGAAGTGAACAAATTTTGACAAAATTGTTATGAAGTGTTGTTATGTGTTTTTTTTTTTATATATTAATTACCTATAATTTTAACCAAACGTTAAGTGGAACTTTTCTCTTTTTACAATGATGAAGGGTGTAGAAATGGAGATAGTGTCTTCAATCAGCCGGTAATTACAACTGTTTTATTGTATCGTTTACTATTTACTATGAACGTTGGGCATAAGTGTAAAAACAGGCAATATTATTATGTGTATCTATGTTTACATTTTTCCGATTGTTTTGATGCAAAATTTTATTATATTCAAAAAATATTCGATTGCTTAATAATTATTGCAAATAATTGTATCGAAGTGATAAAAAAAAATCCATCCCCTCACCGTCAGTCACACCGTAAATACTTCTCAGATAAAACGAGCCCCCTTGTTCACATATTGCCAGCCCAACACTGCGTGTGTCACCATTGGGCAAAGCAGATTTAAAACAAGATTTGTATACTATGAACATTTACGTTAAGTCAATTAGTGTCCACTGCATTTGGGCTTTTGTCCTAGTCGATTGCCCAATCAAGAATTCGGCTCCATTACTAACTCGTTTCCAGCCCCATACTGTTTTCTTTACCTAACCTAAAGTAGGTTTGTCAGATTTCTTGCAAGTCAAACCGGGACATTTGTCCAATTTGCTGACATTCGAATCCAAAACCCCAGGAATTTACCGATTTTCCCAAAATACCAGCGTGACTCGTTTTTTTTTGTTTAGCTCTTCCGAGACTTTCGAATCCTTATTCGAATCGAAGTTAAATAGTTTTCTCTAAATTTCCGGGATACGAGAAAGCGATTCTGACTCCGGGACACCTGGCAACCCTAACCCAAAGAAAGTGACTGAGTTTCAACAAACATGTGCCGTTAAATGTTTAAACAAATTATGTTGAGGTGATTAAATTCTCACAGCCTTGAGAGCGAACATGCTTAATTAAAAGAATGATTCAACTGTTTTTGAAAAAAAAAAATGGAAATGAAACAATTATTTTTTTAATTAAAAACCAAAATGAAATTCATTAATGATAAGCAACTGTTACTGTCATGGTGTGTGTAAATATTTACACAAACAATAAATCTTTATTTAACTTTTCAGAGATACTGAGAAGTGAGGTATAAATATAGAGTTTTTTTTAATCTTTCATGTCGCGAAGTCAACTGTCACTACATAATAAAAGCATTATGTAATAAATGCCTACTAACTAAAATTTATGATTTTTTTACTACCTTTTGAGCGTGTTACGAAAAAAAAGATAAGTTGTGATTTTTTTTAGATTTACCACGTATTATATTATCAATCGCCTGCTGTGGCCCAGTTGGTTAGATCTTGCTCTACCGATCACGCAGGTCTGGGTTCGATTCCCGGTCAGATCACAGTGAATTTGAGAATTATTCATTTCAAAGTTGTGATCGAAGACTGGGTGTTTGTGATGTCAATTCACATTATTTCCTCTCCTCCCATCCTTCTGATCCTTTAATAACTGGGTGTAGGCAATAGAGATTAGCCAACCACACTAGTCCTGTTCTAGCCTTATCCTTCTTTCCCTACTACTCACTTTGAAAAAAGTGAGGTTGAGCGACTGAGTAACAAACAGTTCTCGTAGAAAAAACTTCTGTCGAGATACCTCCACTAGGAGGCCATATGCTCCACATTGGGAGCGGACATGGATAAACAAAATATTATCAGAGTCACAATGAGTATACGAAAATGAGACGTGCAAAGGATGTTAATTTTGGGAACAATTTTGTTTTTCTCGAAAAAGTTCATTAAAATTTTTAATTATACTTTCGAAATTTATTAACGAAAAGAAAGCAACACAATAAAAAAAATTATCAGGAAAGGACGCAGTAAGTAGCAGTAAGGTCACTGTCGCGCGGCATTTTTTCTGTTATTAATTTTAATTTGGCATTTAAAATAAGGGCTTTTTATCACGGAACTGTAAAAGGCAGTGGCAATCCTAGAATATTGGAGACGAACACGGATGCCCCCTGATAAATGAGGGGGTCAAAAGCAAAGATGGCAATCTACCATGAAAGTCATTTCGAGCAAAACGTAAACTAATTAAAAAAGCATTACTAAATAAATTAATTTATGTGTGCTATATCTTACAGAAGAACTTTTTGATTCACAATGAATTCGTCAAATGTGCTGAGTTGGTCACGTGACTTTTTGTATTTGGAATTTGAAATCCTCGATTTGCTATACTTTTTCGTTATTTTGTTGATCTAATCCAAAATCGAAAAAAGTAAGCGACCCCCAGGTTGGGAACCCGTGGCTTAGAGTGAAGAAGCTGAATATGTTTCTAAAGCGAATAAAAAAAAACAATTTTCTAAGGAATGAAAACAGATTGTCTACTCTCGCGCTCTCTCTAGTTAGATCACGTGTTCCCAACCTGGGGGTCGCGAAGGGTTTTCTGGGGGTCACCAACTTTTTTCGATTTCGTAATCGAGGATTTCAAATTCCTCAAAAGGAGTTTCGGAGACAATCCGGGGAAAAAGTATAGCAAATCGAGGATTTCAAATTCCTCGGGGGGGTCGCCTAGTCACATGGCTTTTGTAAAAAGGGGTCGCCACCCGAAAAAGGTTGGAAACCTATGAGTTAGACGCACTATATAAGTGAACTTTTTGGGAAAACGATTCGGTATCAGTAATAATTAATAAATTTAGCTATAACGAAAAAGTATGTTATCATTGCTTTACATTTTCAAAAAACGTTTTCTATTAATCTCAATGGTTAAGCGACTACTTGTGGGGGGGGGCTTCGTGTTTGATATATGTATCTGCTAAGGCAAAAATAAGCATTCACATCAGATACTGATCTTCATTTTTTGTTTTTTTTTAGTATAGTTCCTTGACAGCAAGAATTGACAGTGGACACTTTACAAGTAAACACTCGGTATATAATTAACATAATATTACAGATGAACGTACCTAAAACAATCTTCATATTTAAATACATAAGCACACAATGCAAAGCTATTGAGGACTATCACGTCACCATAGTGTAATTGTTATCTATCGGCTATTAACATTTTAGGCGAGTACTATTTATCAGTGAATCACTAGAGCAATATCACTATGGATAATTCATACGTAGTGTAATATTAAATATGGTATGCTCAGTGGCGGATTATCCTATAAGCGTATGAGGCGCTCGCTCGGGGCCTCCGAATTTTAGGGAACTCAAAAATAACTTATACTTACATCAGATTTGAATATATGTTTATTATTGTACTTGAAATTTTCTGATATTTTAATGTTATCCGAAAAACAGGGCCTCCAAATTGTGCTGCGCCTGGGGCCTCCCGTGTGCTTAATTCGCCACATTACGGGCCCTATTAATCAAATAATATAAAAGCGTCAAAAAATTTCATGTGAAATAAAAATCAATATAGGAAACTGAATTCAAAATACATGTTATTGGTTGTGTACAACATAAGTTATTTTTGTAAATTACCGTTGACCCTAAGCGTACCCCTCGTGCGCTTATGGGCAGTGGCGGAATAAGCACATGAGAGGCCACAGGCGCAATAAAATTTGGAGGCTCTGTTTTTCGGAAAACATAATAACGTTAAAAAACTTCATTTAAAATAATAAAAATATATGAAAATCTGAACAAAAAATATATGGGCTATATAAGATAAGCCATTTTTGAGCCCCCTAATATTCGGAGGCCCCAAGTTTGCGCCTCATTCGCTTATAGGTTAACCCGCCACTGCTTATGGAGTAATTTGCCACTGATGCAGCGATTTCCAAACTGGGAGGCGTGAGCTATTGCAAAGGGAGGCGCGAAAAGTCCAAAATATTTATTTCCCCTTTAAAACGTGTCTTTATTACTATATGAAATATAGGATGGGGAGGCGCGATAATCTTTTTTTCTTCAAAGGGAGGCGCAGTAACATATAGGTTGGAAGCCACTGCACTGATGGGTAATTCAGATGATACACATAGCATAATTTGTACCTCGGGGCTTTCAATCATATAAAATAGAATATAAATATACGGGGTTCGGGTGAAAAATCCTTTTTCTTATTGTAATCCTATTAGAAACACGGCTGCGTGGTCAAGTGGTCAACGTCGTTGGCCTAGAGCACGGCAGTCGTGGGTTCGAATTCCAATACGGATAGTATCTATAGATTGATTTTTCAATCGATCTATGGATTTTTGTTTGAAGGCATGAATGTCTGTGACGGTTTCAATTCTCCCCTCCCACCCATCCTATCTTAAAGAAGGGTGGAGCGAGTCGATTAGCTAACCACTAGTCCTGCTCTAGCCCTATCCTTTTATTACTACTCTCTTTGAGAGATTGATTAAGATTAAGATTATTTTTCTTACATTATTCGGCTGAGCACAACTAGCCCAGTACGTACTGCCACTGATTGAAACATCTATTTTCAAGCCTGAGCCAAAGAGGATTCGAATATATTGACACGTAACGTTACTTACACATTCACTTCTTACTCACTCTGGCGAGGGTGAGTATGGAATGACTACCGACAACAAACGAGTAAATTGGTATATCATTTGCATTTGGAAATTACGTGTTTTTAGATGTAAAGGCTCTTTTATTTTTGTTTGAATATTTGTTAAATTGCCATAATATTGCCTTGCACGTTAACACTTTTATAAATGTATCAAAATAGGTCATCTGCGCAGTAGCAAATTACCGACTGCGCACGTAATAACTGCTCATAACATCGGAGTTGCAACGTTGAATAATTCATTTTTTGATATTGGGAATTTCATTTGAAAGTTTTTAAATTATAATGTCTTAGTAAATACATAAGTATTTCATAAAATTTATTACTCTCGATATTGCTTCGACACGCACTTTAAGCCACGTGTGTTTTTGACAGTTTACTGAAACTTTGAAACGTGGATAGTGTGGGCTTAAAAAAAAAGTTTATCGTTATAGTGAATAACAAACGCTATTTTATCATAAACATATTCTTGGTGAAATTGTACCCAGGGTAAAACAGTTATATTTTTTAGAGATTGTTCTTCATTTCAACGGAATCGTTATTGACAAAAAAAACATTTGTTCCGATGAATAGTTTGCAAACTGCGTTAACATTTATGAGTAAGTATATGGTTTTTCTTTCAAATTTGAAACTTTTTATATATTGTATTAAAAAGTATGGCCCAAGTTACGAAAATATAATTATTGATTTTATTACGAACTCCAAAAAACTGTAAATGGTCTATGATATTTGAAAGCAACTGCTGGTTAATTATAATTGTCAAATTGGTTGTATTTTATTTTTATTTTCTCGATAGAACTATTATTTTTATTTTAGTAACAAACGTTAAAGCGGCTATGTTGCGCCACTGAATTTGCTGTACATAAATAATTGGGTTTTTTTTATACATGTATTTATTTAGCAATTCGTATTTTATTCAGTGTGGAATACTCGAATCCGCACTGGCAGCACTAAGACGTCTCCGCTTCGTCTGCCTTAATTTTAGGGCGCAT
This sequence comes from Himalopsyche tibetana, assembly GCA_030503985.1. Classification (NCBI taxonomy): domain Eukaryota; kingdom Metazoa; phylum Arthropoda; class Insecta; order Trichoptera; family Rhyacophilidae; genus Himalopsyche; species Himalopsyche tibetana. The sequence continues at coordinate 25,637,704 of JAPJYX010000031.1, read as the reverse complement.
ACCTTTTCACGAAGGGAATTACATTTGAGTATAACCAGTAAATTTTACAACACCGAATCTTTAAATAATCCTTAGAGCTGCCATGAAGTATTTTCGTGAACTTTTTCATTCATAATTTGTGTTTCTTCACTGATAATTTTGTGTATTCATTACCGTCTGACAGCCAGTTCATCTCCATAGACAATTTTTTCTTATGTGAAAAGTGATCTAACTTCGCAAAGGTAGTATGTTAATATTATTGTTTTATCGAAACGCGTTGGCCGGGATTTATTTATATAAGTATAAGCTAGCCGGGTTCGATTGATTGTCGAGACGACCGCCCACGTACTTTGTTTATTTCTCTTCTGCCACCGGGTCCGCAAAACCTGTCCTCTTGCATTAAAGCTTCCGGCGAATTACGGAGTAGCGAATGTTATTAAACTATTTCGTATCCCCCTGTTCGGTTCAATCTGATGAAACATTATTCGGCTGTAGATTGGTGATCATTGTTGAAAAATGGTGAATATGAAAGCGTTGTAATATTACTTCCACCCACGCCTACCTATTTTTATATACAAGCAGTCAAGTGTTTCGTATCGAATCTTCCAAAGTGGTTTTTATATTTAACCCTTTCCTGGCTGAATTAAGAATAGTTGAAATTCATTTGTTTTCCAATAGATGTGACACCTGAATGTGTTCTTATTCATAAATAAAAAAAAAATACAATTGTGATACTATATAAAATCATCCGCCATATATGATACATAAAACAAGATATTACTTATGTGAAAAATTTTAGGGAAACATAAAATAATAAAAAACATTATTTAAGCTATGATTTTTATTGCGGAACATCTAAAGAAAATGAAAAATTAATATAATATAAATATATTGATTAAAAAATATATTTAGTTCTACAAGAACATGGCAGAACAAAACACTTTTAATAACTTAACTATAGGAATCGTCCAAGTAAACTATGAAATTGAGGTTTTGAGATACATTGTCAGTAAGTTATAGAAATACTTACTATACTTAGGCTGCCTGACTCGTCTCATTTGTCACTTGATTTTTCCCTCTATATATTCTCTCTATTGCACCCTGCGGGAAATATTTTTATACCCCGAGAGCGCGGTTTATCTTTCGAAAATTATTTGAAACAGAAATTCTCTTTGTTCCCAATGTAGTTTCATTTGAATTTTTTTCAAAACAATTATAACATTTTTTTTTTTTTGCTTGGCTATGCTTTCTTATAATGACAAAATAGGCTATATATTATACTGCAAAATCCTAATGTGAGGTCATATATTATTTGAAGTCTAATTCAAAATGACCGTCTTGTTAGTGCCGCCAACACATAAATGAAAAAGCAGAAATCGTTTGTGAATTAAATTTTTGAATTATTTATACATACCTTTCACAACGTAACTATATCTAATTACCGTCAGAAATACTCCGAACACATTTCTGGAGGAGCGACACGAATTGTGAAGCTCGAATTCGTCCAAATAAGTCGCGAACAAGTCGTCACTTGTCCCGAATTGGCGTTTCAACTTACGTTTTGCTCGTATCTACATATTCTCCACGTTATTGGTTATGGTTATTTTTTTTTTTTTCACTTCCACTATAACATTGCGAGCTCGCAGTCTACCTGACATGGCAATTTTGCAGTAATATCACTTGTTAGAAACAAGAAATAATTCAGCAGGGATATGTTATTTATTTGAAGCATTATGTTGGCGGCACTGACAAGACGGCCATTTTGAATTAGATGTCAAATAATATATGACCTCACATTGGGATTTTACCGATTCATGATACCATTTGTAATCACAATTCACATTTTACAAAAACTTTAATTTAATTAACATTCTTTCAACAAAAAAAACAAAGACATACCTTTTAATCACTCAAATATAAACAACAACAAAATCTCATGTAAAAACATGGCTTAATTATGCTACATAAAAGAAGACAGCTTTGAAGAATTTCAATTGAAATTTTACATGAATGGCAAAAGAAAACCAACTATCAATTTATTTATTCAAAAAGTATCAATACATTATTGATGAAATATTGGGCAAAATGGACATAAAACAACTGTAAAAAAATACGATATTCTTTATAGACAATTTAATTTCTTTTCTATTTGTTCCAGATGTGCCCCACAGCCCTAGCGGTCATCCCCTCCGCAAAGCTACACCCCAACAGAGAAAGCGCCAACCCCGAAGAAATAAAATTCAACTGCTTTAGTTCTCCTCTGTCACATAAAAATGTTTCTATTAATGAAGAGTTTTTCCAATCGACATATGCCGGAGAATTTAACAGTGAATATTTGTGTCAGCGATTCGATTGTATAGAAGCAACCCGCGTAGTGAAACAATCGAAATCGTCATGTCTCTGGAAGAGCAGGCTTGCCTTGTGAGGACAAGATCCGATTCGGAAAATTCCGGAAGGAATTTGGCCGGTACGTACTTATTTATTCGAGTACTCATTTTGATGCACATACTATATCACAAAGAGACGCTAAACTATGTTTATAATTGTCTCGCCCTGTGATTTAGCGTTGAGAGGTTCACACCGACGATTATTTGATTCAAATAACGGCACAGTCAGTACCAAATTTAAATTATTTTTATTTGATGCTTCTTTTCTTGTCTAGTTTATTTCAAGTGATTTGAAAAGCTTAGCTATAATGTCAGATATTTTTGTAAAAAATTACTCCTCGTGAGAAATGACTCGATTGAAGTCTTTGAATCACTTGACTCTGTATGTTTTTCAGAGGAAGGAGCTTAAAATAATAATTCTGGAATCTCTTAACTACCCACTTTTTCAGCAATGATGCCAAGCAATCGTGGCATGATATTATGGCAAATGAAAATTGTGAATCCCGGGATCACAAATAGGGTCCAGGATTGGATGCCCTAATTCAGATGTATCATTGAGTAACGAAAACAAAAATTCTATTTTGATTCTCTGTGTAGAACAAAATTCCACTACCCATACTTGCTATTGAATTCTACTGTTTATCTTGATCACGACCCATTATTAGATATTTAGATTTTGTAAGGTATTTCTTTTGTGTGAATTCAATGGTGCATTGTTTGAGTTTGGGGAGGGCGTTGCCTCCATTTTCTGATTGAGGACAAAGTCTCATCATGTAGTCAAGTAGTTGCGAGCAATCATTGTCATTATGTCATTGTGTGTATACTGTACATTGTTTACATCATAAAAACGTTACTTTAGTTTTCTAAAATTTTATTTCAATTGAATAAGCAATAAGTTTGTTTAATCTTCTCCATTTCTTTTAAATGAGCCGAGTCTTTTTTATGCGATATTCTGTGGAAAGAATCTACTGCATATTAAGGGAATCCAGTGTATTGTGTCGACCCTTAAAACATTGAATCTATATATTAATAGCCGATAAAATAAGTTTTCACTTTTCACAAATGTGTGCGTACTGATGTCCACTTCGCCCAATGATAGCGCTTTATATTGAACAGCACATTTTTTGGCGAATGCTAACGTTTTATTTTGAATCGCATATTTCGTTCGTCCAATTGGAATGGACGTCTTTTTTATATTCAAAATTCAAATTTCCTGGCTTAGAACTAAAGCATTGTAATAATATTGAGAGAACTTTATTTGAAAGTTTGCATGGCTACAAAGTTTTTTAAATAATCAAATGTACTGATTCGATTTTTCGAAGCTATAATTATAGGGCTAGGAACTGATTTGACAGTGATTTTGTTCGGTGTCATCTTCTATTTATTAGTAGTCGATAATGTCCGTTTTGATTGCATGATTGTCACTGATTTCCCCTCCCCCTCCCCCTGAAGACGGTCCCCTTCCCCCCACCCCTCTGCCCGCTATCGCCATCCGTTCATTTTTCTCTGACGTCTATTAGTGAATATTTGAAGTCATGACAAAACAATTAATTTTCGTACTGACCAAAAATATTCTGTCAAGCTGAGGATCGAACCCATGTCCCTTTTTCATTCTAATCGTTTGAACAAATATCCATTGTTCCACAAAGCGATTAAAATTAGTGAGGTGGAACGTCTACTTATTTTCAAACCAAGAGAAATATGTGATTTTATTGTGACCTTACGACATCTGTTAGTGAAGCATTGCACTAAACGAATTTGAATAATTGAAAATAGAATATGTCAAATACTTATGAGATATTTTTCTTTTTCTACGAAATATATTTGTTTGGATACTTGAAACATTAGCAGGGCTGTCGATATATGGTCCCAGAGTCTCTTTTTATATGGTCCAGAGTTTTTTTTCGAAATATATTTGTTTGCACACTTGGTTGTAAGCAAACTTGAACATTATTCCAAATATTAAATAATTTACGCAATTTCTGCTCCTACGAAAAATGGTTGTTAGCAAACTTGAACATTATCGTAAATATTAAATAATTTACGAAATTTCTGCTCCTACAAAAAATGGTTGTTAGCAAACTTGAACATTATTCCAAATATTAAATAATTTACGCAATTTCTGCTCCTACGAAAAATAGTTGTTAGCAAACTTGAACATTATTCCAAAAATTAAATAATTTACGAAATTTCGGCTACTACGAAAAATGGTTGTTAGCAAACTTGAACATTATACCAAATATTAAATAATTTCTGCTACTACGAAAAATGGTTGTTAGCAAACTTAAACATTATTCCAAAAATTAAATAATTTCTGCTACTACGAAAAATGGTTGTTAGCAAACTTAAACATTATTCCAAAAATTGGGTAATTTACGAAATTTCTGCTACTACGAAAAATGGTTGTTAGCAAACTTAAACATTATTCCAAAAATTAAATAATTCACGACATTTCGGCTACTACGAAAAATGGTTGTTAGCAAAATTAAACATTATTCCAAAAATTGAATATTTTACGAAATTTCTGCTACTACAAAAAATGGTTGTTAGCAAACTTAAACATTATTCTAAAAATTCAATAATTTACGAAATTTCTGCTACTACGAAAAATGGTTGTTAGCAAACTTAAACATTATTCCAAAAATTAAATAATTCACGACATTTCGGCTACTACGAAAAATGGTTGTCAGCAAACTTAAACTTTATTCCAAAAATTGAATATTTTACGAAATTTCGGCTGCTACGAAAAATGGTTGTTAGCAAACTTAAACTTTATTCCAAAAATTCAATAATTTACGAAATTTCTGCTACTACGAAAAATGGTTGTTAGCAAAATTAAACATTATTCCAAAAATTGAATATTTTACGAAATTTCTGCTACTACAAAAAATGGTTGTTAGCAAACTTAAACATTATTCTAAAAATTCAATAATTTACGAAATTTCTGCTACTACGAAAAATGGTTGTTAGCAAACTTAAACATTATTCCAAAAATTAAATAATTCACGACATTTCGGCTACTACGAAAAATGGTTGTCAGCAAACTTAAACTTTATTCCAAAAATTGAATATTTTACGAAATTTCGGCTGCTACGAAAAATGGTTGTTAGCAAACTTAAACTTTATTCCAAAAATTCAATAATTTACGAAATTTCTGCTACTACGAAAAATGGTTGTTAGCAAACTTAAACATTATTCCAAAAATTAAATAATTTACGAAATTTCTGCTACTACGAAAAATGATTGCTAGCAAACTTAAACATTATTTCAAAATATAATAATTTACGATATTTCTGCTACTACGAAAAATGATTGTTAGCAAACTTAAACATTATTCCAAATATTAAATAATTTACAATTAAAAAACTGCAGGGCTGTCGATATATGCGCCGATGTCGATTTATGGTACTATGAAAAATGATTGTTAGGAAACTTGAACATTATTCCTATAATTAAGTAATTTACGAAATTTCTGCTATTACGAAAAATGGTTGTTAGCAAACTTAAACATTATTCCAAAAATTAAATAATTTACGAAATTTCTGCTACTACGAAAAATGGTTGTTAGCAAACTTAAACATTATTCCAAAAATTAAATAATTTACGACATTTCGGCTACTACGAAAAATGGTTGTTAGCAAACTTAAACTTTATTCCAAAAATTCAATAATTTACGAAATTTCTGCTACTACGAAAAATGGTTGTTAGCAAACTTAAACATTATTCCAAAAATTAAATAATTTACGAAATTTCTGCTACTACGAAAAATGGTTGTTAGCAAACTTAAACATTATTCTTAAATATTATTATTATAATGCAACAAAAATCTCACGTTGCTGTGCAACGGGCTTACAGCTAGTAATATTAAAAGCGTGAAAGACTTTCGCATACGAAATTCATTTTTGTATGAAGATATCACCCAATTTGTCTCGCTACCGGCATCTCTGTTGTTGAATTCTGTTGTTTGTGGCTTGGCAGGAAGCTATTAAAGTGAATGCGGCTGACAAAATATATGAAAGGTGGTTGTTCTCAACATGTTATTTATTATCAAACACCTGTTGAATCTGTAAATTTTCAATATCAAATAGTTATTCTTTTAGTAATGCAAATTTGAATTAAGCTTGTAAACGCCGAAGAACCCAGTGTTAGATTTAGAGGCTCGAAAGCTAAATTCTTTTGTCCAAATAATGAAAATAATTAATATTAATTGATTGTAATTAATTTGTTTAAAAATTTAAGTTTACACATTCGCAACAAGGTTAATATGCCCAAATTGATAAAAGTGTGGTCTTGTTTAAATCATCGTAACTTTTACCATAGTGGGAAATATTTTTTCAAAATTTGTGAATATATTGAGCTATCCTTCTTTGTTATAGTATAAGGAAAATAATGAGGTAATATTCTTTGTTTTAATCAGTACTTCGAGTTCTAACTCCTTATGTTTTACGATTTCGGAATTTTTGTTTAAAAAATCAGTTTAACCGATTTTTGCCCAGTGTTCCAATATTGGAACATTTAGTATTTTTACTTCCACTCAATAAAAGTTGAGATTGCATCAGTCTCAATCAGTCTACAGCTAGCTATCGTGTGGATCGTTTCGTGTAGTATTTTTTCAGGTTTGAACCTGTCGGAGTGAGCAGTGTCTTTTTATTTGCATCAGTTACGGGCAAAAATGGATTAATATATGAAAACAGTGTATTTGCTTATCGGCAGAGATTACTGTTGAATTTTGTCGTGCAAAAAGAGGTTGGTTCTGTGAATAAGGATATAAATATGGTCATACTTAATAAATTACTAGGATAACATCAACGAATCTACCAAAATAACTATTTTTTACTCCATCAATTGTGGGGTTATAATGCAAAACGTACTATTTCTAAAATAAGCGATATTGAGTTAGGTATGCAGATAGGGTAATTCAAGCCTAAGGAATCGACTGATCCAATTAGTTTTAAAATAAAATGTCTAAAAGACTCTCGTTTTCAAATTGGAAATCATATTTTTATGCAAATGGTGTTTTGTTTGCATTATTCGTTATAGTATTTGACTCGAGTTCTGAGACAGAAAAGTTCGAGTTTTGTAAATAGTATGTTTTGCATTATAACCCCACAATTGCACTTACCAGGAATGGTATGGATTTCAAAACAGTAGCTCTCATTTTAATAAATAACTCTATGAGTAATCTCGGCGTTTGGTATTAAACCAATCAACTTTTTCAATATTATTATTAATCAAACTACGGCCACTAATCAAGTCTGAAATGCCCCAGTTGTGCAATATTATTTTTTGACTTGATATGGTGTCCTTTTGTTATCATTTGATTTATCATCAAATGGCTTTAGTTCATGATTGTCGACTTTGGCAATGATAAAGAAATAACATTTTATTAACACAACTTGTTAAAATAAGCGTAAAGAAAATTAAATTTTAATAATACTCAGTTTTAAAGTTATCGATGGCGTTTATCTTTGAAATTATGTGTGGCATTTAAAAGAAATGCGAAGATTATCAGACATACTGTTTCGATTGCTGAACAAAATTATTATTATTAATTATTATTAACTGAGTTATTCCAGACAAAGAATATAACTCATTTTTGTCAGGTTTGTTACCTACCAACTTCTGTCAGAAATGTGACAATATGTTGTACATTTTATGTTTATTAATTGAATAAATTGCTAACAACGATAAGCGGCATATTTAATAACATTTGAGAGACAAAGAAAAATTATTGTCAAATGTATCTTTGTTATACTAAAGTTACTGACAGTTTTTTTTTTTAAATATTTGATGATATTTTTATTGGCAAATGTTTCTGGTCCAAACCAAACACTTCGAGTCGATAACCTTCATTGATTCTTTCATATTTTATTAACTGCATAATGAAAACAAGCGATATTGTGATCAATTTTAATCGGATTCTCTGCTAGTCAATTATTTTCTCATCCAATCTGTTTTTGATTATAATTGTAAGAGTGTGTAAGACAGTTAAAAGCAAATGATTCACAACGATTCCAATATTTCTATAGAGGTGAATAAGTGACTCAATGTATTAGATTGATTGGACTTTTGACCGAGTGACACATGTCTTATTTATCATGGTTCCCGTACATGTCTTCAATTTACCAAAATGTGCCGCTTGCAACATTCCATGCAATATATTCAATAAATGGTCAAGTTGAACGCTCAATATTTTCCGGCCTTCAAAGTTAAATTAGTAACGGTTTCAGGCTTTGGCACGATGGCTTATTCAGAAGGACACCCGTCAGAGTCGGGCGGAGGGCTAATGATGTCGGAGGGCGGAGGCGGTGGAGCAGGCGGACAGGCCCCCTCGGCGGCCAATATTGCCGCCGGGGACGACGGAACCGGAGAACTTATCGACTACGGAGACATGAGTGTTTTGGCGCAATTCCACGAAGACGCCATTAGACAAGTAACCGAATTTTGTATCTCTGTAAATATTCAGCGTAGCGTAGCGTATTTTTGCCGTTGATAATTTGAATGGCTGTGATTTAGAGTTGTCCATATATGACATCGTGCTGATCATGATTTTTTTGAAGCCCTGCCGCAATCATCCTGCACGCACGCCTGATGAAATTTCATTGTCTTATACCATTTTTGTGATTTTATACATACACACCTTTGTCACAAATCATCACACTATGAAAGACCCTTTCATGATTGATGTAATAATATATTTATGGCTGCTTTGTTGTAATAATAACCAATCTAATATATAAAAATGAATGTTTGTTTGTATTTTATGCGTTGCCCCACTCCTCATCTGATTGCAATAAAACTTTGACAAACTTTTGCTTGCACTTCTGGGAAGATTATAGGCTTAGTAAAATTAACTTACTTATATATAAAAATCAATGTTTGTATGTCTGCCATACAGTTCATTTTGACAACGCGTGCTTGCACTTGCGTGAAGCTTATAGTACAATTAACTTACAGTAGGTGGCACGTGTGTCATACCATAGACAATCGGCAGCAAACGTCAAACAGGCAGAAAAAGAAAACATACAATTCAATAAATACAATTAAAACACTTTCTTTCTTTGAGTGGTATTGCAACGCTTGCCGGGAACCGGCTAGTATAATATAATTTCAGCCATTGCAAAATTGCTTTGATAATTTAATTACTTATTTTAAATTCTAAATGTCCTGATTAGGGTTGATGCATTCAGGTAGTAACCTATTATTTATTTGGGAAACGGGAATAATGGTTTAAAAATGTCAAGAGTAAAGGATTACTATTATCTTATACCAAGCATTGCTCTTTATTAAATTTCAGGCAGGATGCGGCAAACATCAGCTCATGCTAGGCGGTGTATTTGGTCTGGCTTTAGCTGCGTCGGGTGTTGAGTACGCAGCAATTCCCTACGTTTTGCCGTCAGCTGATGTAGAATTCTGCATGACCACAAGACAGAAATGGTGGCTAAGTAAGTATCGATATGGATATAACCAGTCTTGTGGCAGAATATACGCAAAATGTATACGTAATGTTCTTAATGAAAATAGACACACATGTGGAGGTGATCACAGCACTAAGCAATAGAATAGCCTATCCTCTGATCCTGTTATATTTGATAGTTCGGAAAATTATTGAAAAATTGTATACACAAACTAAATTAATTTATGGGATTTTGTTAGTAACAAATCATTTCGACTTGCGGGTATCTATCAGGTAGAAAAAAATAGGGGTCAAAGAGTTGGATCCCATTTAACACTTTATAGGCGGGAAACGGCAAAAGCCGTTTTTAGTGTACTGTCGGTAGAATGCGGATCACGGCATAATCCGTTTTTTTATACCGTCGCTTGTTTGCGGGACACATAATATCACGGGTTTGTTTGTCGGTGTGAAATAATGTGCCGCAACTAATTAACATTAGTCCCACTTCTTTGAATGTTCGTATTTATTATTTACAAAAAGGGTGACACATGTTTCTCGAATATTTACGCTGTAATTTTTACGGCATTAGATTTTACACTTCCAGTGGTAGTAAAGTTGTAGGAATGGCGATTATATATTATAATTATAAAATATGGATAAATATGCTATTTGGTTATATAGAATGTTTTGAAGATTTAATATTTATAACATGCGGAGTGCTATCTACTAAATTGATAACAGATTTTATATTCAGCTTAGAAACATAGTGAAATTATGATGTTATCGAAATGTTCTAATTTTATTTTTAATGATTAAATGTCACGTATGACTTCTTTAAAAATTTCAATCGAAAATATCGTTTGGCTTAGAAGTTGTGTTGATTTTAAGAATGTAAAATATTTGTGCGCTAATCACTAAAAAACGCCCGCTACATGCTAGAGTCTATTTTTTGAAGCGCCCGACTAAGAAGTGTTAATATAAAATTGAGTTTGATAAATTTTTTATTCCACTTTTTGTGCTACAACTTCCGACACGTGTTTCACCTTTTTGAGAAGCATCATCAGACTGTAGCAACGTTTACGAATAAACATCAAAGATAGCATTGTGTCAGCCGTTTTACTGAGTTGAAGTTAATAGGTTTAGGAATATTCAGAATCAAAGAATGGCTAGTGGTCTATGGGGTAAAAAAGTTTGAAAACTTGTTTTTTTTTTAATTAAAAAAATTACATTATCGCGTCAAATATAAAGATCATACGAGATAAACTCGGTGAGAATATTTTCTGTAAGTCACTCGAGATCTGGTTGAGTAGAATAATTGGCATCACAAACATTCACGCCTCAAATCTTAAATAGAAAAAATATAAATTTGACATTAGCCTTACATTAGCCTTACGTTAGAGCGAGCTCTAACCAACTAGACCACAGCGGGCAGCTTTTAATGTCAAAAATGGATTCTGTACGTTTTTTTACTAATTTAATTACTTTGCAAACTGACTATATTATTCGGTTTCCAGGTTCAATAACACTTTTAGGAATATCGTGCGGCTCTATTGTTTGGGGCAACTTGGCGGACAGGATGGGCAGACGGCGCACTCTGCTGTCGTGTCTGGGCGTAAACGCCGTGTTCAGCGTCATCGCTGCTCTGATGCCAACATATGGACCTTTTATGATGGCCAGGTAGAATATTTTTACAGTGTCCTCTCCATGAATCCAACTGAAATGAAGTGCAGTAAAATTATTATGCAAATATTCTACTTACCATAGACACAAAAAATATAAAACCTTTTTAGGTTACATTAATAATACATTGAAAAAACTTATTTGTTTATGAAAAATTTAATACATAGCAAAAAAATCTACATTTCATAATTATCTAATTTAAATAGTTAAGTTATTTGATTTAAGACTACTTTGGGTGGCTTAGATGTTTATCTGTGAGCATGTTAGTTGATAAATATCATATTCACCATTATGGCAATCAATTCTTTGTAAGATATTATATTTTTTGTTCAAAATAATCAAACCAAAATTCATTATTTTGGTTGAAAAATTAGGTTAACCCTTAGACCGCGGTTGACTGCTATAGCAGCCCAATCTGAACCTATCTAGATCCGAGCCGCGGTCAAAAGGTTAAACAATAAAGGTGCAGGGCGACTCATGTCGACTTTTACGTCCAGTATTATAACTATAACTACAAATTTTGCTTTCAAACGTTTTTTTTTATATCGATTGTTCATTTAAAAGAAATAATAAAAACATTACTACTGTCGAAAATCACTGAAGTGTCTATACATGAAGACATAATATCCCAGCCAAGACAACTGTGTGGGGATACTTCCCGAAAGGTTTTTTAAACCATGTCCGCTCCCAATGTGGAGCATATGGACTCCTAATGGAGTTTATCTCAACAGAAGTGTTTCTACGAGAACTGCTTGTTACTCAGTTGCTCAACCTCTCTTTTTCCAAAGAGAGTAGGGATAGAAGGATTGGACTAGGACAGGATTAGTGGTAAGCTAATCGCTGTCGATACGCCTCGTTCATAGGATAGGAAAGGTGAGAGGGGGGAATTCAAGACATCACATACATCCATGCCTTTGAACAGAAATTCATAAATCGATTGAAAAATCAATTTATAAAACTGTCCGTACCGGGATTTGAACCCGGGCCCTCTGTAGCCGAAGCCAACACCGTTGACCACTCGACCACACAGGCGACAAGAGTAGGGATAGAAGGATTGGGCTTGGGATTGGGAAGGTTATTTACCAAAAACATTATTTCTAAGCAATGAATGCATGTGAATCTAGTCATTAGATGTATGTTTCGAAATTGGTCAGCATCCTGCGCAAGTCATCGGAGGTCGAAGACTTAAAGAAAAGTTGTTGTAGTAGTAGCAAGTATAAAATTTGAATAAATTTTACAATGTCTGTAATTGATGTATAACTTTCAGATTCTGTTCTGGCATCGGCATGGGCGGTGCACCGGTTTCCGCAATTGGCTGCTTGGCCGAAAGCTGCCACGGCTCCGGTCGCAGGACTCCAATCGTGGCGGCATTACTGGCGTGTGCCGCAATGGGTGCCGTAGCTTCGGCCGGTATCGCTTCATTAGCCCTTCCTCACACCGGGAGGGACACAGTTTTAGAAAACAAAGAACATTTCAGCGCCTGGCATAGGTATGACACTTTATTCATCGAATTACTTTTAAGTAATTTTCTAGAAGCTATGATTTTCAATTCGGGCCTAGATCTTGATTGCGGTCATTTGTGGGCACGTAGTATCTACTGATGTTGATCCAGACAGAGAATCTTACACAGAATATTATGACTATCGATTTGTTTTTCTTATTAAAGTAATTAAAAAAACGCAACTCCAACAATCACTGATAGATTCGTGTAGTGCATATATCTTAAGCAATAATTATTTAAAAAAAAAACATGTTTGCTCTTCACACGTTGAATAGAGTAATCCTAGCCTACAATATCTTTATTAATGTTCACAGATACCTATTGCTGTGTGCGGTTCCTACAATGATGGCCTTAGCCGGATTAGTGTGGGCCCACGAGTCCCCCAGATATTTATTGGAATGCGGCAGAGAAGTGGAAGCACTCATGATATACCAGGTGAATGTTTATTTCATTATTTTTTAATAAAAATTTCTAACTAAGCAGGCGGCTTTGCCATCAAACTCTTCTAGCTTAGCCAGTTGACTGGTAAGCCTGATATTAAATGTGCTCAAATTTTAATATACCTTTTGGCAGCTGAATGCAATGCTTCGAATATTTTTTGATTGAGAAGCCATATGAGATTAACTCGATGAGTGGATCAAAATAACAAATTTAAATTTGACCATTGACCTTACCCGAGGCTTGAACCGTGACAGGGCAAATCTCTTATCAACTTATCAAGGTGACAGATTATGTACAGAATTCTGAACATATCTTCTGGGAATGTCCAGACACGAACGACGGAAGTGAAGAATTACTCGAATGGATCCGAACGAAGGTGGCTACGATATCTAGCTATATTTATGTGTTATGTAACATTGATTTAAATAATGCAGCCGAATTTTAACTTTCCGTTATGCAGTATTTTTTTTTTTTAATTACACTTCAGTGTACTGCACCAGGTCTAAGCTCATCGCTTCTGAGACTCTCCTGGAGATCATTTGAGAGCTATTAATGCTACTAATTTATGGAATATGACCTGTTTAACCACTTGAAAACTGTAGTTAGTACGACATTGAGTAACGTGGGATGAAAGACATTTGATAGATGATGTTAGTAAATCCATACAAATTTAAACCGGAATTATTAGTTTACTTTTGGTAATTTTTTTACTAATGGAGTAAGTATTTATTGTCATATATCATAAAATAAAATAGCACTGCACTTATTCATGCCTACATATTTGATTTTCGAATACCAAGATGTTAAATAACAAATTAATAAATTCACAGCGCATATACAAGAAGAACAGAACTCGAAGCAGCGGTGCCGGGGGGATCGGAGGAGGGGGCGGGTCATCAGGTGGGGGCGGAGGATACCAGTTGAGTGAATTGGAGCTTCCCTCGAAAAGACCACCAGCACCCATCCCGCCTCCCAGGTCCACTCTAGCTGATATGGCGTTTTCAGTGCATCAGGTAAGGGGACTGATCGTAGTCCAATTTACCTATCTTTGTAGAATTATTTGACTGTTCAGTGCTATTTTTACAATAGTAATGATGAGAAATACAGAACCTTGATCACAATCACTTATTTTCACTTAATCAAACCAAAACAAAATTGGTGAAGAAAGCCATATAAATTCATAAAAACTCCACAAAGCAATTATATTATCTTATACTCTCTTCATAGGGGAAACCAAATGTTGACAACCCAAAGGAATATTAATCAATATCTGTAATTTTTGTTTTCAGTTCTGGAACTCATTTCTGCAATTATTTTCATCTCCATTCGCCGGCACGACATCGATTCTGGCTGCAGTCTTATCGGCAACGCTCTTCTGTCACTTTGCGATCTCAGCGTACGCTCCCGATCTCATAGTTAGAAACAAAAACGCCATCTTCCAGGCGTCCACCGAGCGCATATCGGGAAGAACATTCGAGAACGCCCTCTTCAATGCGACCACCATTGAAAATGTGGTCTACGAGAACACCACTTTCGCAAACTGCACGTTCAAAGACGTCACTTTCTCGCATGTCGTTTTCAAGTTTTGCGAATTTCACGATGTGGAGTTCACAAATATCATGAGCTCTTTGACATTCTTTGAAGGAACTCTCTTTTTCGGCACCAGGTAAGACCTGAAGATAAACTGCTAATAACAAAAACGTTCTTATAATGGCTTTTCAAATGATCCCATATCACTTTTTCTAATAGGGTTTTGAATTTTTTTATCAATATAAGCTTCAAAAATAATACATTGCTAAAATAAATATCAACAATATATTACTTTAAAACAGCATTCTCAGCTCGCCATTCAATTGTTATATTTTCTAATCGTTTCAAATTATTTCAAAGTCCAAATGCTCGGTTGTGAATTCTTTTCTTCACTCGTTTGCAGATTTATAGATACAGATCTGAACACTGCGCGGCACATGGACTCCGCGTGTCGCCTCATTAACAGCACCATCCTCGGTCTGTCACCCGTCTGCCCGCTGGAGACTGACCACAACATCTACCTGCAAGAGAGTCTCAAATCGCGGGCCATCGCTTCGGGTGCAGCATTCCTCGGATTTCTCGTGGGGGGCATTCTCATATCACTCATCGGTCGGGTCCCTGTTACAGGTTTGGATTAATCTAAATAATTCTCGATTCATTCCTGATGGTAGTAAAGTGGATGCTTTAGTCAGAGGGGCTAGGTTTTAGATGCTAATCTTTATTTAATTCATATATACAGTTCGGGCAAGAATGTTTTGTATCGTAAAATGTCCTATAAGAGCTTCAGATAAATTATATCTTAATAAATATTATTACAATTTTTTTTTAAGCATCTATCCACATCTCAAATAAAAATGGTTTCACCGTTGATAACATTTTGAATAGCTGATAATGAACCCAGTAAGAAGAACTAACAAATCACTGTATTTATTAAATAGTTTTTAATTTAAATTTGCAATTATTTTTTTATCAATCATTGATAACTTTTAACATCCAGGAAATATTATGCCTTATGCTTAAAATTTTTGATCATATTATTTGACAACGTAGCATTTATTAAGGAATTATTCCTTCTAACGGTTCTAGCCGAACAAGCTTAACTTTTGATTCATGAATATTTTTATTACATATAAAAGTATGAAGCAAGCAAAACTATATGTCATATCTGACAGAGATAAAATAAATTTCGCAATGAAATTAAACTCTAATGAGTTATTTTTTACTTTAAGAGATTGAATTGAAACCTTTTTTACGTACATCTATGATGATTAATGTACCCTTTACGAATGCCCGACTGTCAGTATTTATACAAAATTCGATACAGTGATGCTGTGAGATAAAACACGGTTTTAAATTTGCTTCCAGTGGGCTCTCTGGTGTTGGCAACGCTGTCCACACCCGGACTGTACTTCTTGGAGTCGGAGACATCCATCATCGTGTACAGTGCCATTTTCATCGGTCTCATATCGCTGGCTTATCTCGGCATCACCATCACTATTGTGGAGTCGTACCCGGTCAATCTCAGGTTGGTATTTTACATATTATCTTCATACAGTCAGCCTCTTGCACCGAAATCGCGAGTGACACTCTAAGTCGTCACTAACAAGCTAATCTGCCAAACACTAGTTAGCTTAATTAGTTTTTATGCTACTTACAATTTTAAAAATAAATTGTTATCGGAGAACATATCTGCACTTCAAGGTTTCTTTTTGTATATTTTTAAAATTCTGTACCAATGTACAGCAGCACAATTGCGCTGCTCGGTACTTGTGCTAAATCATCCAAGCAGCGAAAACCATGTTCCACTCTACTGTCCCTCAAGTTGTTTTAACACATGTTTTAGTAAACTTTTTCCATAACAATCTTCTAACAAAAAAGTTGAACTAGTGGTAATTAGTTGCGGCATTTTATTTCACGCTGAAAAAAAAAACCCGTGATATTAAGCGTCACGCAAACAACCGACGGTAGAAAACAGTAGAGACGGTTGTTTTTTAGTTTAGTTGATATAAAAAATACATATCAAATATTAAAACTTTTTAGTGTTTATACTGATAGACAATAGTTTGAAGATAAATTCTGCAATAAATATATCGACTATGGAAAGGAAAAAGGACGTAACCCACAGTTTTTTAAAACAGATTTTTTTCAATAATCACATTGTATCCAACTTGATGCACGTTATATCAAAAGGATTTAAGCTGCAAATGCCGAATTAGTATCTAAATTTAGCTTTTAAGTTTGCAAAAGATGACCTTGTAAAAATTAAAACCAAGAAAAAAATCTGAAATAAAGGTTTTTCCTTGACAATTTCTTCAATTGATATTAGATTATGTCAATTAAACACCAGTTTAGAAGTCTCCGCGCACTTCAAGGTAGTGCATAATTCATAATTTGCATATGGCCCAAAATCATCAAAACACGTTTTTTGCGCCTCCTGTAAAATTTGATATGTGTGGGTTATGTGCTTAATTTCTGCTTAGTCACTTGCTACTGTGGTAGTCGATTGCCTGAATTCAAAATATGGTTTCATTAATAATCTGATAATGCGGTGTGGGGTGATGCAAATAGTACCTTGAGTAACTCCCATTTTAGTGTAACAAAGCCGACGAGCTTTTTCTCTTCTCGTATCTCATTTAAACCTGTTGACGGAACCGCATGCCTGATTTGTAATTGTCTATTTCAGGTGCACCGCTCACGGCTTTCTGTTCTCGTTGGCCCACATAGCCGCCCTGTTTGCCGTGGGCATCTATTCCAACTTCACTCTCAACAGTTACGTGCTCGCCACCCTCATGACGGGCTTCATCGCAGTCGTCGGCGCCGCATTCTCCACCAGAATCGTCGACAATAGTGCCAACCTTATGTAAACAGAATAATTATTTTTATACGTGTAACGTTTTGCTACTCAAATAGATGATTTTAATTTAGCGTACGCATTCTTCGAGATTCAAACGAGAGACGTTTTATTAAACGTGTGAAGTTAAGTGCGTGTGATGTAAAAGAAAAAGACGGCGTGCGTCACATTTTATGTGAATATGTCTTAATGTAAATAATTATTACCGTATTGAGATTCTCCATTCGAAGCGACATAGAAAAGGATAGAAGATGTCTTCGATTGAGACTTTTAAGAGACTGTATGAGATAAAAAGAAAGAGACTGATATAAAATAACGTGCAATGATCAACGACGTCTACAAAAAATAAATAAAAAGCGTATGTTTTTTTTTTCTCTCTTGAGGATATTTTATAAATGAACAATATATTATGTATGAAAGAGAAAGATATACAATAATATCTTACATGTTTTTGTAAATGTATAAATAATATAAAAGTATCTAATCATAGATAATGTACGCTTCAGATTGGTGTAAAGTTAACTTGTAAACTGAAATTATTATTTGACATTTTTGTAATACTAAATGGTCGTTGCTGCCATTATGAAAAATGGCCACCGGTGCCTTTTGCCATATACATTCAGTATCTTTTTTGCAAGTAAGATATATTTTTACATTTTATATTCAATTGATATATATCTTAGTTGACACAATACCATATTTATGTTATTTTAATTATCTACCACTATATCTACTGAATTACTGCAAAATTGAATATATATTTTACAACAGACTTGTTAACCGCATTTATAGTATCCGACAAGTTTAGTCATATTCCTTATATTTCCATTAAAATGGGTTTCAAACGGAGCCAGAAATAGCCGGCATTTGAAATACACTCAACTCGTTTTTTACACGGTTTTGATATAACACAGTCCACAATAAAAGAATGACTACTATATTTTACCGTGAATTATTTGTTCTAGCAAAATTCCCAGAAACAAAAAATAAACAAATAACAGATTCCCCAATAACAAGAAACTCAACGATACAGCACTATAAAAATCTTCATTAGATTCTGACGCATTAGGCGTCTCAAGATATTTCTAGCGATGAAAGCAATTTACGTCCAGTCCCTCAGAAATGTGCGCGTATGTTATCAAAAAGCGACGAACAGTGTTTTTTCTTTGTTAAATAAAATTGATTAGAATGACAAATATTTTCACATAACACGGTTCCTTAAATTTAGAGAACCAATCTTAAAATTTTTCCGAGTATTCTATCATATATACCGTGTAAAAAAAGAGTTGAGTGTATTAATATAATTATACGGTGCTTGTGGCGGTCATCTTAAATATGAACCCCCAGTTGTCGATCACTGATATAATTTTAATGCAGTTGAACATAAGTAATATCGAGCATTCAAATACAAAATAGTTGAACAAGTGTGTCGAGCGAACCTAAAATTTAGATACTGTAACTGTACTTTACGCGGCAATAGGATAACAAACAGATTTAAAAATCATTATAATAGTTACACAACTCTTTCTATTAGATTAAATATTTTTTTATTTTCCAAGAATCAAAACTTCTACAGTTAAAACGAAAACCTGATTCCTTCATTGGAAAATTATGACCAATTTTTTTTTCTATAAAAAAAAAACATCTTGATAAACGTTTTATTACATTTCGATAAAATTATTAACAAAGTGGCAACATTGTCAACAGTAAAGATCATCCGTTTTGATGACACTGGAAATCTTAGGCGATATAAAAAGACATTTTTAAAACAATGAAGTGAAAAGTTATTTTTTTTGAATAATTAGTAAGTGACGTACCAAAGACGCATCATGATTTTTAAAATTAATAAAAAATTATCATTATTACGTGTAATGTGTGAAATAAATAAATATTACTATTGATTGTGATAAAAATAATGTTTTTGTTGCCATATCACGGAATTAGTCTTTAGAGCGCTCAGAAATTTATTTCTTTAAGTGTGTTGTGGTAAATATTTTTTTTTTCTTTCTAATAAAATTATTGTTTTATTGTTTAAAAGACTTCTTTCCAATCGACCCCACCTAATGTGTATAATTATGTTTTTTTTTTTAAATGTTTGCAATATTTTTTTGTATTTTGTGATATGATAATTGAGATTGTTTTTTTTTATGATATTTTTTTGTATTAAATGTCAAATGACTGACTTGGTGTTTTTAGAGTGGATTATGTTTCATATTAACACCTTCAATGCAGTGACGTATGCATTATCTCGCCTGTTGTAATTACAGCTTCACAAAACAGCTGATCAATGTGTCCCACAGAACTACTCTTCATCTTAACCGGTTTCTTATTGCGATTATTCTCTCTGTTCAGGTAGCAGTGAATGTGCATAACAATTTTACTTCTTATGTACTTTTTAATCAGTCTGGTTCCTGCAAACGTATCACAATTGATTCTGCTGATTACGTTGTGTCAACTCGATGGCTGCGACAGACTTTAACTTGTTGACTCGTATGTCGCTAAAAATCACACCCTTTCGAAACTTCAGACAAATTGAGCAAAATCAGATTATTCTGTGACACAAGCCTGTAATTAATTCAAAGAATGCTTTGCGGAGATTTTTCTGTGTATTCATCTTTTAGATTTATATTTTTTGTTGCAATATTTGAACTCTCCAGACTGTTTTATTTTCATATATTTCTGAGCCATTTTTAATTGTAATAAATAATTTCTCTCAATATGACATCGGCGTTGCTTGTAGAAAAATCATATATTAAAAAACTGACTTGTGATAATTTATTGATTTTGTATTTTACATGTCCCAACCTCTAAAGTTTTTAGTTTGATGGGTTGGCCGTATCTTAACACTGAACGCAATCAATTTGAAATGGAACTGAAATGTAAAGTGGCTCATCGAATGCATAAAAGTAATTCTGAATCTGACATGCCTTCTTCAATATCAATTTGAAAGTCTTAAATAATTTTCATAATATGCAATCCGAGCGCCCGTGTCTTATTTATCAATACCGAGCAATGCAATATCTTCCATCTTGTGACTAAAAAAACTTTATTTAATATTTGTTTGCCATAGATTATTGTCATATGTCACGACTTGTGAAAAAATAAAATAATAACATATCGTCTATTGTCAATTAAATGTCGATGAATTCGGGGAAACAATTTTTTTTACCCGTTCGACTGTTAATGAACGATTATTTTCACTGTATATATTATATTTCTTAATTATATATACGCCATTTTAGACTACGCCTTCATTATTCTTTCGTCTTTACTTCATAATGAGAGCTTAAAAACTCTACAATTAGTAATATGTTATAATAGTTATTGTATCTAGTGAAATTTTACATATTATACGGTAAGTAGAGTTAAATTTATTTAAGCTCGCATCGGAATATTCATTGTTTGTTTTCCTGATGAATAATAAGCAGCTAATTTTGTGTGTATAAATTTTAAAATAATGTCCCGCATATCCAACCTATTGCATTGTCACCTGAATGCCCAAATTTACTTTTCGCTGTTAGTTTTTTTAATGAAACTTTATTTTAAGCCATTCTCAAGGGGTAATAAAAAAAACGGTGACATCTATTACTAATGAATGAAATTAGTGAAGGATTTTTTCAATAATTCTCATTGTTTATTGAATTATGAAAAAATCTTAGTATTCCTTATAATATTCCACTATATGACATTTTATAATATCCTCAAATGGTGACCTATTTCAATAAATTAATTCATTCAAACAAAATGCTACATTTTATTTTGAAATCTATATCAAACATTAAAGAAAAGATTTATATTTTATTCCTTGCATAGTAAACTTCGTACACATACAATACGTCCAAGTATTTTGTCAACCATTATCTATTGCCTTAATCTATTTGAATTCTCATATTTTACAAACAAAAACTCACATCTAAAAGGGCTAAAGCCATATATGAAAAATATGCTTTCATTAAGTATTCTTAGATAATTTATTTTTAAAATGGCAGCAGCTCAATGGAGCTATATTGTAACATTTTGCAGCAATTATTTCTATGGTATGTGAGATGGCCTTTTAGCGACACCAAAGACGGATTTGTTTTGCTAAAATGAACTATGCGATGCCTAATCTATATCATCTCTATCGGTTTGAGAATGGCTTGTGATAAAATATGCAAATCAAAAATATAATTTTCACTTAAATAATTCCAAAATATGACTTATTAAAAAGACATTTTACTCGTCGCGTGTATTAAAAATATTTTTTTGATTGTTTTTTTCGTGTTTGTGTTGAGCAACTTTTGACTGTTTTATTTCCTCACAAAGTGTTTGTAGTGAGGATTTTTATTTGTGTTGTGAATATTTTAGTGTTTGTCGAGGTTCTGTGACTGCAGAATCTCGAGTTTATTACATAGGACAATCTGATCGTAGACTATTTACGACTCTATTTTGAACACGTTATCTTGTTGATTTTACTTTACTTTTTTTCGTATTTTATTTATTATCCGACATCACTGATGATTTACCAGGTTTACATGTGAGAAATGAAATAATTTCATGATTAAATTAAATCTTTAATGTAAAATTTTGCATTTTTAATTATATTAAATACATTTAACCGTCACTTAGAAATACTGCATTTACTGCTATATGCCACATTGAAACAGTGGCTAAACTACTGTTCAGGTATTGGAAAGACCAACAAGTTATCAATAGTACGCAAAGACTTCAATTGTTCTGTGTAATAAGCTGTGATCCTATTTAAAATACATTTTTACTGTTAGATTAATAGATAGATAAAAAAAACAAATTTATTCTAATTATCTTTATCAATATAAATTTGTACACATAATTTATATAAGTTTAACAAATCAGTTATTGAGAAGCGAAACCCATTTCTACAAATTTTAGATAAATAATATCTCGATGACAAATGCTTTTATGCAGAATGATTTATATCTCGGGAATGGGCGTAGCGTGTAGATATAATATAAAATGTTTATTTAATTCGCTCTCCCAGCTTATTAAAGAAAACCGCGGTTATATATTTTATAATTTTATTTAGATGCAATGTAAATTCGACAATTATATAAATGTTAGATGAGCAACTCGCTTGGTAATTTTTTCACTCTTGTGTAAAAAAAAATGAAAACAATGTTCTCTGTAAGTAAATATTTGAAATAAAACTTTTGACTGTACATATCTCATAAGTATTATCCGTTTTATATTTTAAAGCTTTTTAGTTTCAATCGATCAAAAGTCAAATAAAAGTCTTTCGTCTAATAAACCTGTCTTTTGATGATTCCGATCTCTTGTTAAAATATGTCGCAGGAAGTGCAATGAAAAAACCTCACGTAAATATGAATTAGGGCAAAACAGTACATCAAAAAAATCTAGTTAAAGACTACCTGGACGTCGAATATTATTTGACGTGTAATCCAATACGGCTGTCGTGTCAGTGTTGCCAATGGAAGATTGCAAGAAGTGGACCGATTATAATAAGTACTTTTCAAGAAGAAATACTTCGACATATACTGTCTGGTACACAAATTATTTCGTTTATTCCACGTATTGAGGATGGAATATACACGCATTCGTTTGTGGTTCACCAAGATAACTTTGTGGATCCAAACGATATTGAATTACATACGCAAAACGTTGGAGATATGTGGATGCGAGTGAAACGAAAGCTGAAATGGCACAAGTAGGGGCTTATTTGCGTACTATTTTGACGAATTTGTATTTAGGAATTCGTTTTGTTCCCCAGGCAGTGTTTTTTGGAGTATTTCTAAGGGTAATCAGAGAGAATGACATTTTTTAGGTATGTATAATAATTGATGAGTGACTTGTCACAGCCAGTGGAATAAATAGCATTGATTACCGATTTAAATTTGGTAACGATAGTTTTTATTTTTTAATAAAACAATGTTTGTAATTATTTTGATTTTATTTTATACATCATTTTATTCTAATATTAAATTACAATAGTAATTTCTCTTATCTTATAATATTGCTGTACATTATAACAACATGCTACTAAATTATAATTCATAATAATAAAATGCAATAATACCATAATTCTACCTATAATAACTGGTAATCCAATACATCATTCTTACAAATATTAATATCTAGCGATACAAGAAGAAATACTTTACAAAATTACAAATATTATTACAATAAAGATGTGTCCTTATCTTCAATGATGAATAATGTAAGGTAGTATATTTTTCTAAACAGCTACTGTAAAATAAATTAGTAATTACAAATAAGTTATTGCGTTTATTAACAGATGTCAGTGTGTACACAAAAATCGATTCACAGGTTGGCTGGGTCTGATTGTCGTCTGTCGTAAGGAGATTTTCTATCATTTGATTGGATTTCCTTCGCTGTCCTTGTATAGGGCATTGTTCACGGAGTAGTATGATGTCGCTTCTTGGCAGTTAACCTATCAATCATATGTATTAAATAAGTAGGTCAAAAGAGAATTTATTCCTCTTAGAAGGGCATCATTTATTAGTTTTTTTTTTAATCTGTGGGTCAATGGGCTTTGTTCTAAATATCAAGAAACCTGGTTTCATCACCGCTTTTGTGTCATATTACAAGAGGCAAATCGACAAATTACATGACCAACTTTTCTTAAATGATAATGATAAAAAAAGTTAAATGAAATCATTTTATCACACTATGTGATTTTCATTTATAAATAATTGCTGTCCATGGTGCAGCATTCAACATCATCGGCATCCGTGACGAAACTCACAGGTTCAAATCCCAGTACAGACAGCATTTTTTAAATTCATTAACCGACTTATCATTGAAGGCTTGTGTGTGTAAAAAATAACAGCGATACTAGTTAACTACTAGTCCTGTCCTAGCCCTATCCTGCTATCACTACTACTCTCTTAAAAAAACTTTTTAGCAACAATGCAACAAGTTTATCAGTTCTGGCATTAATAGCAAAAGATTACTCAAAAAATGCTTAAAAATTAGCACTTCAATCAGGGCCGGCTTAAGAACTTCTGTAGCTGTGTGCGAGGCGCCTCGAAAAACTAGAAATAAGTGAGTGATTAGTGCGGCGCCTGCGTTCGCCGCACTCTTTGCACACGCTACGAGCCGACCCTGACTGGAATGTAAAAAAAATTGTTTTGTGTATGGAATGAATTTACCAAAATGGATCAATGGATACCAAGTCAAACATTCATCACGTCGACAATTTTCACAAAGGTATATAATTAATAACGGTCTCAGATATCAACGAGCACGGGTATTCTTACATTGTAGAACCAGTCACAAACTAGCACAGCCTGGTTAAAAACTGTGCCGTTCGGACAGAGGAATGAGAACTTCTGGCCGCTTGGTACACACCAATGGAACACCTGTAAATAAAAAATATATTAGTTCAAAATACAGTAATCTCTACGTATACTGATAATTATGGACCAAATGGTTTTCTTGGTAAAGAACTTTTAAATTATTATTAATTATTAAATTAATCTGTGAAGGAAACTGCAATTTCTATAAGCTACCTGGCATCTGGTATCTGGATCGGCATAGTATCCAGTGATTTTATCGGTACAGGTAAAGGTGAGTCCAGGAGGCACTTCATTGTAGGTTGGATAATCTACCGTTTCTTCTTGCGCCTGAAAATGTTAACCAAAAACATTATTGACGGTGGAATCGTAAAGATTTATTTGACATGAATGTTGCTGTGACTTATAAAATGAACTAATGAATTCAACTAAAGAGAAATTATTTTGCTGCATACTTATTTTAAATCTCGAATAAATTATTAGGCGGAGCAGAAAAGATAGCTTTCACAGTTTCCACGAATTTACATTTCCAAAATAAAACCTTAAGAGTGAATGAAATGGTCTACAGCGACACCTATTAATGAGAAAAAAAGTTAGAGTGATTTATTTGCAGTGGCGGATTACTCCATAAGCGCCTCAAAATAACATATATTCTATAAAACGAAGATAATGTTTTAAATTCAGTTTTAGTCATTTGAAAAAACAGGCCTCCAAATTTATTCCTGGGGCCTTCCAATTGCCTAATTCGTCACTGTTTATTATTTTCAAACACTCTAACTGATAAAGTCTAGTTGAATATAATTTTAAAAACATCCCAGTTGATAAGGCATTCCTTATTTTATAATACTATTCACAATTTGACTTCATTTATAGATGTTGTTGTAGACCAGTGGTTCCTACGGACACCTTTTTTTATTATAATGAGAGTTATAAAATGGTAAAGATTTTTACTTCCTAGTAAATATAATTATTGTACATATGAAAACAAGTAATTAAAATCATATATTATCAACCCATCAGGTTCACCCACCTCAATGAAAAAAAAATGGATTATTTAAAAAAATGTAAACAAAATTTATTATTTTAATAAATACAAAATAAATGTCATTTAAAAAATTACATTACCATTCAACTGTGCGATAGTTAACCACTAGTCACTACTATTCTCTTTGGAAAAGAGAGTTTGAGCGACTGAGTAACAAACAGTTGTCGCAGAAATACTTCTGCTTAGATACCTCCATTAAGAGGTCATATGATCCACATTGGAAGCGGACGTGAATAAAATAGTTAAAATTCGATGAGTTCAAATTCAATTTATTATTTCACTTGGGGGTCCATGGGCAAATTTTTTCTTTTAAAGAGGTTCATAAACATAATAAGTTTGGGAACCACTTTTGTAGACCGTTACACTCATCCCTAATGCGTAAAAAAGACGAGGTAAGATTTCAATAATAATTTAAATAGCAATGAAATAAAGTCTCATTTAACAAATAGTTATTTTTAGTAATTTTGAATTCGAGAGGCTCAACAATATCGGTTCCCCCTACCATCGCGTTTTGTCTATAAGAATATAATTATAAATACATAATTATATTTTCGTAATTTATTTTACGATAATTACTCAATAATAATTTATTATTGTCTACCGTGAGAAATAGATTAGAATAATTAAATTGAGTATTAAGGTATATTGTACTGTATTTTATTACTAATCCAAATTTTGTGCTCGCATGAAATGTCAAATTAATTAAATGCTTTAACTACACATAAAGAAGAAACAAAAGGTTATAATAATTACATACACACACACATAGATTGAATTGATAAGTTCAAGGAAGATTAATTATTAATGATACACAGTAAGATAAATAAAGGTAATTAAAATTGCTTGTATCCTCTTCAAAACAATGTGGACTCGATAGCCGATAGGTAAATAAAAACGATCCAATTATTTCGCAACATCGAATTCATTACGTAATTACAAACAGACGTAAATTGTCCATCAATAACACGCACTGTATCTAAAACAACATGGCAATAAAAAATAATTATCGAACAGCATCTCAAATGTCGAAATTAATTACGCAGAAACAATACAATAATTGAAAAATATAACATAAATACGACGAGACAGGCAATTATTTTTTTCGATTATTTCTCACGGTAATATGGCGGAATCGTTTTGGCATTTCTCAAATAATTGCGTGGATTGTTTTTCATTTTCAAATTGGATCTCTGTGGGGTCAAACGAAGCGTGCGTTGGTGGCCTACATAAGAAGACATGTTCTGAGCCACGTTGTTATACAAATTAAATTATTGACGCATCTATAAATTAAATTAGTTTCGACAAATTTACGTAGATACCTACAAAATATCCAACTTTTGTAGGCAGAATAATACAATTTATTTAACTTAACAGAAGAAAACTATTATTTTTTTTATTATAGCTATTCAATAATTATTGCAAAAAAAATTCAGTTACTATGAAAGGCCTAGGTCGGGGGTGGGGAACCTTTTCATTTCTAAAGGCCACATTCGTGTATCACAAGAGTGTCCAACATTTTATGCCCTGGGATAGACATCAATCTTAAGTTTTCTCGCGGTCGACTTCTAACATGATTCTTATAAGAAATTTTATTTAGAGTTTTTTTCAGGGCTGTGGAGTCGTGTAAAAAAAAGACGACTCCGACTCCAGCCTTAAAATAATCAACGACTCCAAGGATTTTTTTCAAATTTTTTATTTTGATTTATATATATATCGACTGTGGAAAGGAAAAAGGACGTGACCCACACATATCAAATTTTACAGGAGGCGCAAAAAACGTGTTTTAATGATTTTGGGCCATATGCAAATTATGAATTATACACAACCTTGAAGTGCACGGAGACTTCTAAATTGGTGTTTAATCGACATAATCTAATATTAATCAAAGAAATTGTCTAGGAAAAACCTTTATTTCAGTCTTTTTTCTTGGTTAAATTTTTTTTACAAGGTCATCTTTTTCAAACTTAAAAGCTAAATTTAGATACTAATTCGGCATTTTCAGCTTCCATCCTTTTGATAGAAGGTGTGTCAAGTTGTATACATTGTGATTATAGAAAAAAAAAACGTTTTGGAAAATTGAGGGTTACGTCCTTTTTCCATTCCACAGTCGATATGTATACCATCGGATCATCTGTAGTCAGCCAAGCATGGAATGGCAACACTTTGAACTATTTTGTTTGAATGCGAAATACATATCATTAGATAGGTATGTGCTTAAAAAAATCTCAATTTTTGTATATTTTATATTTAAATTATATATTTTTTCGAAATTCACGGAAGCTTTCGGGATCGACAAAATTTTGCTTTGGGATCTTGGGAATAGATGTCCATCCGGTCGATCGCGATCTACCGGTTGGACATTCATGAATTGTGTCTGATTCAACATAAGGCCGCAGTCGACTGTCGAATATATAATGGGTTGATGGGTCGAAAATTACCCTCTTCATTGTATTGATTGATGAAATATTGACTGTGTATTTAATAGAAGAAAGTGAAATGATTGAAAAAAAAACTCATTTAAAGGGAGGGTTTTTTCACTAGTTTATAACCTCAACCGCGTTCAGAGTTGGAGTCAGAATCTGAGTCGTTTTATTTTTCAAATAATCCACAGCCTTGGTATATAGAGTGGCGGATTACCCCACAATGGCAAGAGACGCGCGCTTGGGGCCTCCAATCTAAAGGGGTATATATTCTATGATACACGTATAATATTTTTAATGCAGCTTTAGTAATTCTAAATTTTATTGCGCCCGGGGCTTCCCAAGTGCTATATCAGTCTCTGGGTAGATACCCACACGAATAATAGTTTCATTACAACACCTTGTTGCAGAATTGGCAACAGTTTTCCCGTAAATAATTGTCATTAATTTCGACAGTCCACCTCACAAACAATCATAAAAAGAACCAACCAGTGCCACACATCGGTGACTGATCTTTCCGACCTGACCCGCCGACCGCCGTTTCAAAATATTCATCGCAAACCTTGCAACACGGAGTGCCTACCGAAATATTATGGCAATCTTTTCCCACACTCAATCAAAATAAATAATCGCAAATGAGAAATCCATTAATTTTTACTCTAATTATTAACCTAAAATTACAGAAATGTCGATATTATTGTTTTGTTGTGAAGGTCGCATAGTTTCTTGTCACTTTTGAAATAATTGATGGAAAAGGAATAAATTAAGAACACGTAGTGATTAGGGTATCCAATCCCGGAGCCTTTTTCTAATCCCGGGATTGAGATTTGCTCACCGAGGAATTTGAAATCCTCGATTTGCCAATTTCGTGTCAATTTTCGGGATTTGCTTAAAATTTCTCAATCCCGAAATCCCGGGATCGCAGCCGTGTCAATCCCAGAAAATTGGACTGGATGCCCTAGTAGTGGTGGTGCAAGAAAAGCAATATTGTTTTATTTAATAACTCTTCGACAGCCCAATAGCTAGATTTTTTGAATACACAATTGGATCAATACTTTTGGATCAATAAATTTACTTTCATTTTAATTAATGAAAGTTTGTCGATTCAAACAAAATTTATAAAAATATTATCGCCACGGCATCTAGATTTTTTCTGTACCTTCATTAAATCAAATCATTATTCGCTTTTGTATTATATTACTATTTTTTTTAAATAAATTAATATTTTTCGTCCCATCGCCTACAAATATCCGCAAATGAGGCTAGTAATATTTTCCTACATTACTCAATTGTAAAAATATTGTTTTAAATTTAATACGTCAGCGTTTCTCAAAGAGTTGGAAGTATAATAATTATTAATATCTCACATTATTGAGAAATTGATTTATTCCCATGCCCTATTCAAAATTAAACGCGATGAACTTGTGAAATGAAATCTAATGAGGTTTACACTACATAAATAAATACATCAGATTTTATATCATGAGAATATTTTGACGATTTTTTAAACAATGCAGATTGCGACACGCCGCTCTTTGCGGGTTAAAGTATTGCAATCTAGGGTCATTATTATATGTGTTAATTTGTATGATTAAAAAATAAGTAAACCAAGGGGAATTCCCTTGAAAGTGAAAATGACTTTTAACCAAATGTTTTGTATCCCTGTTTCACAATATTTGAGACCTTTTGCTGTACCAGTTATTATTTTACGTCAGAATTTCACGTACTATCGTATTTGTTTATTTTCAATATTTTGGTTTTTAAGCGATTTTTTTTTTTGTCTTTGGCGTCATTGATAAATGATCAAACACGTGAAACTTTTTTGCCCTTTATTTAGTATCTAAGCCAGGGGTGGGAAACGTTTTCTTCTCTAAAGGCCGCATTCATTTTTCTGAATCGACATAACGCTGCAGTAAACATTGACTAGGGAATCTTTGGCCGGAAACAGGAATTTGTGATTTTACAGAATTACAGAATTGGCCAGAAGGCCACACCAGAGTAGCCAAAAGGCCGCAGGTTCCCCACGCCTGATCTAAACATTCAAAACAGAAGTTGTTCTACGATTACTGATTGCTATTCAGCCACTGAATATTTAGACGAGAGTGCGTAAAGAAGGCTGGGATTAATATTGATATATTAAAATATTTCATAGCGATATATAATTAAATCAATTCAATGTTTATGACACTGTACAAATTAATTATCCCTCCAAAGACGAACCTGACCATATGGTCACAGAAAACACCGTTGTTTATTGATCCCACTATTTATCCTTTTCTTCCCTGAATACCGTTGCCTTCACTCAATATAGGTTAAAATGATACTGACTTCAGCTATTCATCAGCCGCGGGGACAGACACAAATGCCAAAAGCATATTTTTTTTTAAAAAAAAATTCTTCTTAAAAATGGATGACTTAAAATTGTTATGAATTATATTATTATTGATTTAAATTATTTACACTATTTTTACTTATATATTTGTATTGAAATTATGTTGATCTTAAAAGGTCAAATTGTAAATATTTTTTAATATTTCACACTTAACTATATTTCAACCCCGAATGTTTGTGTGACAAGATTAGTGGTGGGCTGGAAGGGGCATGAAGGGGCTCTATCGAGCCCCTTGTTATATATTATCAGGGCTGGCGAGCCCCTTGTTTATTTAAGAGAACACAATATTTTCAGATCAAATTAGTAAATAACTGTAATTTCTGACTCATTTATTATCTACGACAGCTTCAGTATACACAGTACATTATTAGCCATTTAAATTGATAAGCATAGTAATGATTAAAAAATCACTCCTTCCCAAGAACACCGAGAATTACTCTGAGAATAAGCGAGCCCCTTGTATTGGCAGCCCACCGCTGGACAAGATCATCCTTACCACTGTCCTTGTCACGCGAGTTTTTCTATACAACAGTTTTATGATTTTGCTAGAAATAAAAGTTATTTGTCAATTAAATATGGCTCAAAATTATTTTTTTATTGAAAAAAGCTTTTACCTCTGGAGGGTTATATATAGTAAAGCTGTATTAATACTGTCAATAAAATCATGTTTTATTTTGTTGTAATAACTGTCTGAACGCGCACGCCCATCAATCTTGCTAATACAACATAATAATAATTCTCAATAGCAATTATTTCATCACGTAATGAAAAATATTTATTTGTTTAAGGTGAGAAAAGCGCTCAAAAAACTCCCACGGGCTGTCGACGACATCTGTCTGCAAGTAGCGCAACTGGATCGCCATTGTCTTCCGTAATTTTTTTTATTTGTCTCGCATTATTACACAAATAATAAAATTTATTGTTATATATTTGAAAAAAATCGCACGATGCCTGCGCAATCACTTTCGATTGATTTATTGAGATAAAAATGGTTCTTTAAGGCAATCGTTTTATTTTTGTGAGACATTTTTTATTGCATTTTAATTTGATAAAATATTTGATAAAGTTGCAGCAATCTGTTACATACGTGATAATGAGCTCTTTCTTAGCAACGGTTTCAATTTATTATGGAAGGCTTTCTAATGTCATGTCACATCATAAAAATATACTGTTTTTATTCAGCGGTGGGCTGCCAATACGTTAAAAAGGGGCTCGCTTAATCTCAAAGCAATTCTCGGTGTTTTGTGGAAGGAGTGAACTTTTTTTATCACTCCTATGCAATTATTTGCAATACTTTAATTAGCATTCGATGGTTACTTAATACCCTTATAATATTTAACAATATGCACTTTAACAAAAATTTATCAATGTAAATGGCTGAAAATATACTACTGCGTATACTGAAGCTGTCGTAGATAATATATAAGTCAGAAATTGCAGTTATATACTAATTTGAAATGATAATATTGTTTTCTTTTAAATTAACAAGGGGCTCGCCGGCCTTAGTAAAATATAACATACAGCTCGCGCGAGACCCCTCCAGCCCATCCCTGTTTTTATTTAGATCTATTATTTTTATGGAATATAATTAAAACATGGTACTGATTGAAAGTGTATGCGAAACTCGATGTTAGTATTTATACTTTTCAATTTAGATATGGGTGGGGGACCTTTTTATAACAGAAGGTCTGCAAATTTATCTGAAATCTAATAACCTCGCACTCAAGAATTTTTTTTTTATATGAAGTATCAGTAGAGGTTTTTCTGCGAGATTTGCTTGTTACCGAGTTCCTCGACCTCCTTTTTTTCGAAATCGGGATATGAGGATAAGGCTAGGACAGTATTAGTGATTAGCTAGTCGCTCTCACAACGTGCATTTTTAGGATTGATTGATTTTGAGACATTACAGACATCAATGTTTTCCAACAGAAGTGCAAAAAATCCAAGAAATCTCAATAGAAATAATAATCAATCTATGAAAATGCCCGTACTGAAAAACGAGCCCTGGGCACCGAAGCCAACGACATTGACCACTAGACCAATGCTTCCCAAACTGGGGTCCACGAAAATTTTAATTCTTTCAAACATTCTTTATGATAAAATATGACCATGTGAAATAAAAAAAAAATCGGGGGTCCGCAGATTATTGTTTTCAGATGTTGGTGTCCGTGGCGTGAAAAAATGCGTAGACCACGCATTCGGAGAATCTTCAGTCAATTCTTATGTACTCAGAAATATTCTTTGAGCGGATTATATATCTATGTTTTTTTGCAATAATGTCTGATTGAAATTCTTTGGAGAATTTCACATTAATTTTATTTACTCCAAGCCCACTGATTGACATTCAAAAATGAAATACATAGTAATAATCGTCCTTCGTTGCTTGGCAACATAATATTATATTTGGCTGATATGAAAACATGGCTTAAAACAAGAAAACGTATACTATCAGCAATAATATAAAATTAAACTTGATATTCCACTTTTTGTGCTACAACTCGTGACACGTGTTTCGCATTTTTGAGAGGCATTATCAGACAGACTATCGCAACGCTTACGAATAAACTAAAAATTGATTTTAATATTATGTTATAAATTACTAAATAAAAGTTTGTCCTTTTCTACTGGATTCATTTGTACTAATTCCACTTTTTAGTTGATAGTGCTCTTCGTGAACGAAACCGGTCCCAATCATATAAAATAAAAGTGGAATTACCACACTAAAGTGTTTTATTTTTTTAATATAATTTGCCTTTCCACCAATGATTGACAGTGAATACATTAAAAGTTAAACTATATTATAGGTGCCTTACAAATAATATATTTAATATTTACAATAATAAGTATTCACTTTTTATTTTCGGCTCCACTGGCGGACCTAAAAAATATGCCAGGGGATATTCATTCAATTTGAAAGTATAGATCCTACATAATAAAATTAGATTTTTTAATAGAAATATATACTTTTTCATGCATCGGATTTTATTTTAATTTATTTATACACTCTCATAAAAAACGTAATAAATCAATTGTTTTACAGATAAGTTTACAGTAATTGGTTGCTTCTTAATTCTTCTCAGGGGGTGACCATGGCCATTTTCATGGATCCACCAATGGTCGACTCCAATAAGATTTTAAACCATGACCACATCCTTGATGTACGTATTATTTTTAAATATATATTGAACTAACTTACGTAAATAATACTTTGCACAAGTACGGCAGCAACAAGGAGTAGAGTCCAGTTGACAGCACAGCATTTCTTGGCAAATTCGTACAATTTGGAAGCTTCCATCTTAGGTTTGTTTTTCGTAGCACTTTCTTCACTGATTTTAAATCAAAGTAACTTAAGGATTTACTTTAGCACTAGACTTTTAAATGAAATTATCATAAATTCAGGATTAAACCTAGGTTTTTATAACATACGAAGTGATTTAAAATATGTAATTAATAATAATGTGCTTGTTGTAATGCTTATTTAATAAAATTCTGATTGTAAAATTACCTTTTAGGGTAAATTGAAATTCAAACAGTTTTAGCCCGAAAATTTACTTTGAGCTATTTGGGCAATGTCAAAAAATAAATAAATTTTCAACATAATTCGAATAATTATCAATTCGCAGCTTTTAAATATATGAATTACATTACCTACATTTAAAAAATATTATTATATATGATTTGATATGTAGTCTTTTGTGCATATGTTTTACATCATTTTACGATAAAACCAATAATTACAATATATAATTTGATTACATTTTTAACATTTTTTACATAGCGATAGGCCAAAATTAACATCACGTAACTGAAGTTTGACTTTTTTATTACTGCGTCTCGTTCAAACTTCAAAAAGCGGTAAAATAAAAAGGATTGTACAGAAGGGTAAAAAACCGTAAATATTTTCAAAGTATAAAGTCATATGTAAATATATCAGACAATATCTGAGAATAAACAAATGACGATACGAGTTGTCAATTAATCAGACCATCGATATTTGAATGGTAGATAGTTAACTGAGATATCGATATTCGTTCTGCTATCTGTCACTTTGGCATCAACATTCATATTTAATATTTGATTTTTAAAACAGGATCTGAGAATCGCAGTTTAATGGTTTGCAGCTCAAACAAACATACCGGCAGATTAAGTTGATTATATATTTAGGACTGGTGAAAAAAGACAATTCAGCAAAGCTTTTATTTAAATCATGTGGGAATGAATATATGTACAATAAATTGAATCACACGATTGATTTTATATTATAAAACGATTTTCCACACAAGGAAAATGTTAATGTGCTGTACAAAATGGATGTAGGCAATTTTTCATACGCTATTAAAAGTAAATTATTTGATATAATATCGAT
The DNA here is from genome assembly GCA_030503985.1 of Himalopsyche tibetana. Classification (NCBI taxonomy): domain Eukaryota; kingdom Metazoa; phylum Arthropoda; class Insecta; order Trichoptera; family Rhyacophilidae; genus Himalopsyche; species Himalopsyche tibetana. Next base: position 25,602,424 of record JAPJYX010000031.1, on the reverse strand, counting down.
TACATTGGATTATATTTTTTATTATAATAAGGCAATCCCAGTTCAAAATCGATACACTCGTTCAAGACGGTAATAAGACAAAATAAGTGATAATGAGATTTTCAAGTTTTATTAAGTTTCAAATGAGCGTTGATATGTACAGTTTTTACAAATCAAATTGCTCGAATTAATAAAAATTTAATTACAATATTGAATAAGAGCAGCTGCTTTATGGAAAAATGTACATCTTGGCATGGCGAATCTAATGAAGCCTTGAACTGGTATACCGAAATGTACTTTTTCATCAAACGGAAATGCTCACTTGCTATGCAAAACCGGAACTGATCTTTTAGTGGAAGATTACTGGAATTACGTAGATTCTATTTTATTTTTACGAGATGCCCTCCCACCGTGACTTGACTGTGAAATGAATTAACTAATGATTTAATTAATAATTTTATAGATTAAATTGATCGAATCAGTAGAGAATATATTGATGGATTTACTTATTATTAATGTTTTAAAACTTAATTTGATGTATTCACTTGTATGTGTTCACATATAACTGACTAAGAATTTGAAAAAATGCGCTTATATACAAAGGTAGGTGACACAGGTATGTGGAACCGACCAGCCACCGGGTGGGAGATTTTTTCTTTTCCCAATACAATCTTATTGCTCACTAAATTCGTATGACAAAGCTGATATATATTTTTTCAATTCTCACAGCCATTATTGCCGTGCACAGATTAAATTGTGATATTTTATTTTTCATTTTTATTTCTGCAATAATATATATTCTTTTTTTTTGTCTGATGTCAAAGAGTTGTTGCGATTTTTTTGTGATTGCTGTAAGGGTGAAGAGGTGAATTGGTTTCGGTGTAATACAAAATGGCTAATATAATAGTAAAATTATATAATTTATCGCCAGCAATATTGTATATTATATTTCGCCAGCAATGGCTTTAAACTCAATGATACATTTATTTATTAAGCGTCAGTTCAAGTTCACCCGTGCACTTGAACGCCTCAAGATGCCGAAAGGCGAAACCCGGGTCGTTAGTGAGAAAATCTGTGTGAATGTACAAAATTTGAACGTTTGAAAAAAAAAGTAAAATATTACGGATCTTTTAACAGTTTTTTTAACCGGCCCTGTAACCGAGTGGTAATCGCTTTGGTGCTTTTATCCCATTCAGTTTTGTGGTCAAAGGTAAAATTTTTCGATTGTTTAATATCATTCATTGATTTTTACGATGCACAGAGAAATCGATTAGTCAACAATAAGTGCTTCCCTCACCCCATTCTAACTTCTACACTAAGCGAATGATTTACAATTAACTCTCTTAAAAGGTTACTTCTATTGAGATTCGAAAATATTTTGAAATAGGGCTGTGGAGTCACGTAAAAACAAAACAACTCTGAAACTGAATTGATTTTTTCAATCATTTCGGTTTAACTTACATATAATACAGATTGTTATATTCTACTAGAATAATTATTCTAATACATAGTTATCATTTTACCAATCAATATGATGAATAGACAAATATATTTTCTTACAGATTGACACTTTCTGGCCGAATTCACCAAATCATTATAATATTGTATATATTATAAAAAAATCGTTTGATTTTTTAAAATCTTTGTAAAAAAAATCTGAGAAAACGATAAATATTTCTTATTTATTAAATATTTAAACTGCTTTTACTGGAATCTATCCTGTATTGTATACTAATTTAATTTAAGAGAATATGATTTGAAGTATGTAGGTTTACACAAATTAATTTATTCAAACGTATTGGCAGCCCACAGCTGGTCCACTTCATATGTCAAGCATATGGCCTACTAGAGGAGATATCTCAACATAAGTTTTTCTACAATAACTGCTTGTTATTCTGTTGCTCAGCTTCTCCGTTTCGAAGAGATTCGGGATAGAAGGGTTGTACTAGGAGAGGATTGGTGATCGCTCTCGCTACAGGCTATTATTTTAGGATTTGACGAGAGGTAGAGGATTTTTAGACATCACAGACACACATGCCTTCGAACAGAAATCGATAAACCAATGGGAGACATGCTGTTCGTCCTGGGACTAAATTCTTTATTCATTTTTTTATCCATTTTCGCTCCCAGTGTGGAGCATATAGCTTCATAATGGAGGTATCCCAACAGAAGTTTTTTCTACGAGAACTGTTTGTTACTCAGTCGATCAACCTCACTTTTTTCAAAGTGAGTAGTAGGGAAAGAAGGATAAGGCTAGAATAGGACTTATAACTAATCGCTATTGCTACACTCAGTTATAAGAGGATCAGAAGGATGGGAGGAGAGGTAATAATGTGAATTGACATCACAAACACCCAGTTTTCGATCACATAATTTTCAAATTCACTGTGATCTTACCGGGAATCAAACCCAGACTTGCGTGATCGGTAAAGCAAGCTCTAACCAACTGGGCCACTTGTTTTTATTACGTTATGACTAGGGAATCCAATCCCAGGATCCGGGATCCCGGAATCCTTTACAGTTTTCGATACATTTCAATCCCGGGACTAGAAGAGATGATCCCGAAACTTTCGGGATTGATTTTAATACAGAAACGTGTTGGTTTTCAAGTCGGCAGTTCATGCATATGCAATAAACGATTGCGATTAGATTTACTGCAAGTGTTAACGCAGAAGATAAGGTAATTATATTCCAAGCTTATTTAATTTCTTCAGCGCATTTTAGTGAATTATATTTTAATGCATTTGATGACGGTAATTACTTTATGTTATCAGATATCAATGGCACTGTTTGTTTTGCGAGATTTATTTTTCTATCGTTAATAAATATTAATTTTGTACCGTAAACCGAACCTTTAGACTAAATTTCGAAACAATTGATGCTATGGTACTACGGGCATATTTTAAAATAACATTCTCAAATTCACTGTGATCTGGCCGGGAATCGAACCCAGATCTGCGTGATCGGTAGAGCAAGCTCTAACCAACTGGGCCACAGCAGGCGACAACATTTGTTATACCAACCTAAAAAGCTTGTAGGCAAATTAAAAAGTTATGGCTTAGAATTAAATGAACTTTCGGTTAGGTTAGATCAGTGGTTCTTAACGGGGGCGGTACTGCCCCGCTGGGGGGATGTTTAGAAGTCTGAAGGGGCGTTTTTAATTTTTCAGAATTTGGGGGGCGCTGGAGGATTGCGAGAGGGCGATGCGAGGTTCGGAGATATTTTGGGGAGAAAGTATAGGGAATCGAGAATTTCAAATTCCTCGGTGAGAGGGGGGGGCGTTACATAATTTTGAATAATTTATTTCTGCTAAAGTGGACGATTCTTTCAATGCGGTTAAGAAACACTGGGTTAGATTATTTACACTTATAGTGTAGCACCCCATTGAACTCTGTTTGGCTACAATATTTTATTTTTTATCTAAAATAAAATATTATATGCACAAATGGTTGTAAAAACAAATATAAAAATTATTCATATATTAAATATGTACTTTGTTAAATTTGACACGTTCATCCGTGCACTTGGACGTATGAAGATGCCAAAAGGCGAAACTCGAGTCGTTGGTGACAAAATCTGTGTGAATGTACATAATCTGAACGATTCAAATTTAATATTGAAATTCCACCAAGCAACTTCAGTCGAAATCTTAAATTAAATCTATTTTGTTATATTTTAAACAAAATCAAAAATCAAGTTCACTTGTACCAGTAATAACCATCCAATCCACAAGCGCAATTATTTTTAACCTAAAAGTTAATACTTTCGCCGATAAGGTATTGAGCATAAGAAATTAACATGGAATTAGGAAATGTGGAGCATATGGCCTCATAATGGAGGTAACGTTACTCAAACTCTCTTTTTCGAATAGAGAAGTAAGGATAGAAGGATAGTATTAAGGCAGGACATATGGTTAACTAATCACTCTCGCTACGCCCTTTCATTTCAAGGAGTGGGAAGGTGGGATGGAGTCTTTAGACATCACAAACACTGTATAGCAAACAGTTATTCAACGGGTTTCACAAAACCACGTAAATGTTATTAAAATAGCAAAATAATACCAAAATCAATATTTAACATTACTTTTTCAGACGTTTCATCCAGGGACGTTGCGTGGGCATAGGAGAGTAGGCAGTTGCCTAGGTGCGGCAAGTCCAAGGGAGCGGCAATTGATCACAGTTTGTTTTTAAATGACTGAATATTTTTGACATACAAATTTGACAAAAAAATAAATGTCATGTGACATTTACCGATAGATTTCATATATGACAAATATTTTTTTATAGATATTTTATCGGTAAATGTCGCATTTACCGATAGATTTTATACATAACAAATATTTTTTTTAAATATTTTATCGGTAAATGTCATGCAAAATTTTATACATGATAAATATATTTTTTTAAATATTTTATCGGTAAATGTCATGCGACATTAACCGATAAATTTTATACATGACAAATATTTTTTTTAGATATTTTATCGGTAAATGTCATGCGACATTAACCGATAGATTTTAAGCATGACAAATATTTTTTTTAAATATTTTATCGGTAAATGTCGCATTTACCGATAGATTTTATTCATGACAAATATTTTATCGGTAAATTTTGCATGACATTTACCGATAAATTTTATACATGATAAATATATTTTTTTAAATATTTTATCGGTAAATGTCGCATTTACCGATAGATTTTATTCATGACAAATATTTTTTTTAAATATTTTATCGGTAAATTTTGCATGACATTTACCGATAAATTTTATACATGATAATTATATATTTTTTAAATATTTTATCGGTAAATGTCATGCGACATTAACCGATAGATTTTATACAAGACAAATATTTTTTTTAAATATTTTATCGGTAAATGTCGCATTTACCGATAGATTTTATACATGACAAATATTTTTTTTTAATATTTTATCGGTAAATTTTGCATGACATTTACCGATAAATTTTATACATGATAAATATATTTATTTAAATATTTTATCGGTAAATGTCATGCGACATTAACCGATAGATTTAATACATGACAAATATTTTATCGGTAAATGTCATGCGACATTAACCGATAGATTTTATTCATGACAAATATTTTTTTTAAATATTTTATCGGTAAATTTTCCATGACATTTACCGATAAATTTTATACATGATAAATATATTTTTTTAAATATTTTATCGGTAAATGTGATGCGACATTAACCGATAGATTTTATTCATGACAAATATTTTTTTTAGATATTTTATCGGTAAATGTCATGCGACATTAACCGATAGATTTTAAGCATGACAAATATTTTTTTAAATATTTTATCGGTAAATGTCATGCGACATTAACCGATAGATTTTATACATGACAAATATTTTTTTTAGATATTTTATCGGTAAATGTCGCATTTACCGATAGATTTTATACATGACAAATATTTTTTTTTAATATTTTATCGGTAAATTTTGCATGACATTTACCGATAAATTGTATACATGATAAATATATATTTTTAAATATTTTATCGGTAAATGTCATGCGACATTAACCGATAGATTTTATTCATGACAAATATTTTTTTCAAATATTTTATCGGTAAATTTTGCATGACATTTACCGATAAATTGTATACATGATAAATATATATTTTTTAAATATTTTTTCGGTAAATGTCATGCGACATTAACCGATAGATTTTAAGCATGACAAATATTTTTTTTAGATATTTTATCGGTAAATGTCATGCGACATTAACCGATAGATTTTAAGCATGACAAATATTTTTTTTAAATATTTTATCGGTAAATGTCGCATTTACCGATAGATTTTATTCATGACAAATATTTTATCGGTAAATTTTGCATGACATTTACCGATAAATTTTATACATGATAAATATATTTTTTTAAATATTTTATCGGTAAATGTCGCATTTACCGATAGATTTTATTCATGACAAATATTTTTTTTAAATATTTTATCGGTAAATTTTGCATGACATTTACCGATAAATTTTATACATGATAATTATATATTTTTTAAATATTTTATCGGTAAATGTCATGCGACATTAACCGATAGATTTTATACAAGACAAATATTTTTTTTAAATATTTTATCGGTAAATGTCGCATTTACCGATAGATTTTATACATGACAAATATTTTTTTTTAATATTTTATCGGTAAATTTTGCATGACATTTACCGATAAATTTTATACATGATAAATATATTTATTTAAATATTTTATCGGTAAATGTCATGCGACATTAACCGATAGATTTAATACATGACAAATATTTTATCGGTAAATGTCATGCGACATTAACCGATAGATTTTATTCATGACAAATATTTTTTTTAAATATTTTATCGGTAAATTTTCCATGACATTTACCGATAAATTTTATACATGATAAATATATTTTTTTAAATATTTTATCGGTAAATGTGATGCGACATTAACCGATAGATTTTATTCATGACAAATATTTTTTTTAGATATTTTATCGGTAAATGTCATGCGACATTAACCGATAGATTTTAAGCATGACAAATATTTTTTTAAATATTTTATCGGTAAATGTCATGCGACATTAACCGATAGATTTTATACATGACAAATATTTTTTTTAGATATTTTATCGGTAAATGTCGCATTTACCGATAGATTTTATACATGACAAATATTTTTTTTTAATATTTTATCGGTAAATTTTGCATGACATTTACCGATAAATTGTATACATGATAAATATATATTTTTAAATATTTTATCGGTAAATGTCATGCGACATTAACCGATAGATTTTATTCATGACAAATATTTTTTTCAAATATTTTATCGGTAAATTTTGCATGACATTTACCGATAAATTGTATACATGATAAATATATATTTTTTAAATATTTTTTCGGTAAATGTCATGCGACATTAACCGATAGATTTTAAGCATGACAAATATTTTTTTAAATATTTTATCGGTAAATGTCATGCGACATTAACCGATAGATTTTATACATGACAAATATTTTTTTTAGATATTTTATCGGTAAATGTCGCATTTACCGATAGATTTTATACATGACAAATATTTTTTTTTAATATTTTATCGGTAAATTTTGCATGACATTTACCGATAAATTGTATACATGATAAATATATATTTTTAAATATTTTATCGGTAAATGTCATGCGACATTAACCGATAGATTTTATTCATGACAAATATTTTTTTCAAATATTTTATCGGTAAATTTTGCATGACATTTACCGATAAATTGTATACATGATAAATATATATTTTTTAAATATTTTTTCGGTAAATGTCATGCGACATTAACCGATAGATTTTATACATGACAAATATATTTTTTAGATATTTTATCGGTAAATATCGCATTTACCGATAGATTTTATTCATGACAAATATATTTTTTAAATATTTTATCGGTAAATTTTGCATGACATTTACCGATAAATTTTATACATGATAAATATATATTTTTAAATATTTTATCGGTAAATGTCATGCGACATTAACCGATAGATTTTATTCATGACAAATATTTTTTTCAAATATTTTATCGGTAAATTTTGCATGACATTTACCGATAAATTGTGTACATGATAAATATATATTTTTTAAATATTTTTTCGGTAAATGTCATGCGACATTAACCGATAGATTTTATTCATGACAAATTTTTTTTTTAGATATTTTATCGGTAAATGTCATGCGACATTAACCGATAGATTTTAAGCATGACAAATATTTTTTTTAAATATTTTATCGGTAAATGTCATGCTACATTAACCGATAGATTTTATACATGACAAATATTTTTTTTAGATATTTTATCGGTAAATGTCATGCGACATTAACCGATAGATTTTAAGCATGACAAATATTTTTTTTTAATATTTTATCGGTAAATTTTGCATGACATTTACCGATAAATTTTATACATGATAAATATATATTTTTAAATATTTTATCGGTAAATTTTGCATGACATTTACCGATAAATTGTATACATGATAAATATATATTTTTTAAATATTTTTTCGGTAAATGTCATGCGACATTAACCGATAGATTTTATACATGACAAATATATTTTTTAGATATTTTATCGGTAAATATCGCATTTACCGATAGATTTTATTCATGACAAATATTTTTTTTAAATATTTTATCGGTAAATTTTCCATGACATTTACCGATAAATTTTATACATGATAAATATATTTTTTTAAATATTTTATCGGTAAATGTGATGCGACATTAACCGATAGATTTTATTCATGACAAATATTTTTTTTAGATATTTTATCGGTAAATGTCATGCGACATTAACCGATAGATTTTAAGCATGACAAATATTTTTTTTAAATATTTTATCGGTAAATGTCATGCGACATTAACCGATAGATTTTATACATGACAGATATTTTTTTTAGATATTTTATCGGTAAATGTCGCATTTACCGATAGATTTTATACATGACAAATATTTTTTTTTAATATTTTATCGGTAAATTTTGCATGACATTTACCGATAAATTGTATACATGATAAATATATATTTTTAAATATTTTATCGGTAAATGTCATGCGACATTAACCGATGGATTTTATACATGACTAATATTTTATCGGTAAATGTCATGCGACATTAACCGATAGATTTTATTCATGACAAATATTTTTTTTAAATATTTTATCGGTAAATTTTCCATGACATTTACCGATAAATTTTATACATGATAAATATTTTATCGGTAAATGTCATGCGACATTAACCGATAGATTTTAAGCATGACAAATATTTTATCGGTAAATGTCATGCGACATTAACCGATAGATTTTATTCATGACAAATATTTTTTTTAAATATTTTATCGGTAAATTTTCCATGACATTTACCGATAAATTTTATACATGATAAATATTTTATCGGTAAATGTGATGCGACATTAACCGATAGATTTTATTCATGACAAATATTTTTTTTAGATATTTTATCGGGTAATGTCATGCGACATTAACCGATAGATTTTAAGCATGACAAATATTTTTTTTAAATATTTTATCGGTAAATGTCATGCGACATTAACCGATAGATTTTATACATGACAGATATTTTTTTTAGATATTTTATCGGTAAATGTCGCATTTACCGATAGATTTTATACATGACAAATATTTTTTTTTAATATTTTATCGGTAAATTTTGCATGACATTTACCGATAAATTTTATACATGATAAATATATATTTTTAAATATTTTATCGGTAAATGTCATGCGACATTAACCGATAGATTTTATTCATGACAAATATTTTTTTCAAATATTTTATCGTTAAATTTTGCATGACATTTACCGATAAATTGTATACATGATAAATATATATTTTTTAAATATTTTTTCGGTAAATGTCATGCGACATTAACCGATAGATTTTATACATGACAAATATATTTTTTAGATATTTTATCGGTAAATATCGCATTTACCGATAGATTTTATTCATGAAAAATATTTTTTTTAAATATTTTATCGGTAAATTTTGCATGACATTTACTGATAAATTTTATACATGATAAATATATTTTTTTAAATATTTTATCGGTAAATGTCATGCGACATTAACCGATAGATTTTATACATGACAAATATTTTTTTTAGATATTTTTTCGGTAAATGTCGCATTTACCGATAGATTTTATACATGACAAATTTTTTTTTTTAATATTTTATCGGTAAATTTCGCATATTTACCGATAGATTTTATATATGACAAATATTTTTTTTTAGATATTTTATCGGTAAATGTCATGTGACATTACCTTTTCAAGGTAAAATCTCTATTTTTAACTCTGCCTGGGGGCGGCACATGTCCTTAGAACGTCACTGGTTTCATCTTTAAGAAAAGAAAAGGTTTCAATTGATTTCCCAGCATTTTAGTATCATGAAAACTGCATTATACAATTGAATTAACTAGCAGTGTTACCACCCTCAACACCTCACCATATGTATATCGACTGTGGAAAGGAAAAAGGACGTAACCCACACATATCACGCTAAAAACGTGTTTTGTTGATTTTGTGATATATACAAATTATGAATTATACACACCTTTGAAGTGCACGGAGACTTCTAAACTGGTGTTTAATTGACATAATCTAATATTAATCAATGAAGTTTTCTAATAAAAACCTTTATTTCAGTCTTTTTTCTTGGTTTTAATATTTTACAAGGTCATCTTTTTCAAACTTAAAATCTAAATTTAGATACTAATTTGGCATTTGAAGCTTGCATCCTTTTGATAGAACGTGTATCAAGTTTGATACATTGTGATTATCGAAAAAACCCTGTTTTGTAAAAACTGTGGGTTACGTCCTTTTCCCCTTCTAAGTCGATATGAAAACTATAAGCGACCTAGACTCACATCCTCATAACAGAGACAAGATTCACATTATCATCTATTTTTCAGCTATTAATCATTACAATAAAAAGTACCTGCACAAACGTTTTGAAAAAAGTTAAAGACCTTCAGTGTTTTATTAATAAATGCGCATAATTATAAATAAGTTAGTATAAGAAAATAATTAATTGGTTATAAATATTGTGTCGCACATAAATTTAAAAACAAATTTGTAATCTGCTAAATTGCCTGTCTCCAAATAATTTTGACACATCATAATTACCTTCAAAGCCACTATTATTAATAAACTAGATTTGTAGGGTGAGTATGTATCATACGATTATTGTCGGGAATTGTTTTCTTTGGTCGCTTAGCTTCGAGAATGTGTATTATCTTATTTCGAATCATATAAACTTGTACTTCATAAGATTCCATTCCTTGTGATTGATAATGAAATAAAAATTGCACCTTTTGTATTATTTGTCTAATTATGTTTTTAATTGCTTGCGTTTAATTTGTTGATCAAAGTGAATATATTGATCAAGTCGAAAGGCCGCACCAGAATAGCCAAGAGGCCGCAGGTTCCTCTCCAATGTACCAATGTTTCTTAACCGGTGGTCCGCGAAGATTTTTGGGTGGGCCGCAAATTTTTTCTGCCGTTCAATAATAGTTAGTATAAAAGCTTACATTGATGATCCGCCAAACAATTTTTTTGTTTTTTTGTGATCCATGGATATAAAAAGGTTGAACTAGATCACAACGGGCAATAAAAAAGCGACAACGAACATAGCTTGGACGTGTGTTGTGAATCCCCTAAGAAAGCCTGAATCCTGCCAGTCTCTTTTACCAACGGGGTGGATCCCGTCGCCGTTGAAGGTACATATATATATATTTATAAAAGAATATTCTATTAAAATCATAAAAAAATATATTTCAAAAACTTTCGGCGAAGCTTAAAAAATATATTCTTAAAAATTAATTGAGCATATAGTATATTATATCGGTGACTCATTTGGTCACCCTATTATTTTTTTAAGAGCAAGCAATACAACATTGTAGTAATGTATGAGCAAATACACACACCGGGTATATTCCCACGACCAAGCATGCGCAATGAGGAATGAGAATATCATATTCCATTATTATACTTATTATTTAGTTTAGATTTTAATCGGAACAAAATAACATTTTCAACAAAACGAAAAAGATAAGCCGTCGTAATTTAATTAAAATTCAATATTTTTAAAATAATATTGTTCGTTGAAAACTTACTACTGTCATCAGGGACATCGTATATACCAGTGCATCCCAACCTTTTTCATGACACGGACAACTAAATCTGAAAACAATAATCTGCGGACCCCCAATTTTTTTTATTTCACATATTCATATTTTATCACAAAGAATGTTGAAATAATGAATAACTTGCAGTACCCAGGTTGGGAAGCACTGCTATATACGACGTTACACACGAAGTAGTTGATTTTTTATTATTTTTAACTATTTTTTGCTGAAAAGAATAAGATATTTTTTATTTTTTTTAACGTAAGGAGTTCATAAATATGAAACTATTTCAGCAGAGGGGTTGAATATTTTGTTGTAACAATATGGTGAATGAGGGTAAAAAAGTATCCAAAATCGTTACAGAGGACGGTTCACACAGGCTACAATTATAATATAATAGGGTGGCATTGTAGACAAGAGGGCGTATCACGCAAAAAAAATCAGAACACCAATAATGCAAAGTGTTTCACGTTTGTGTTTCATAAGTTAGATTTGATTATGGAGCAAACACGCAATTATTAAAATTGCATTTTCGATAGCTTAAAATGTCTAACGTTAATAAATAGTTAGGTTTTTGGTTTGTAGATCAGTTTTACATGAATAAAAAACTTAAGTCCCCCGTTCCTAATAAAATGACTAGTTTTTTAGCTAAGATATTAAAATAAATAAAGCTAAAAACACGAAAAAATAGCTCGGAAAGCTTACTCAAACGTCAGATCAATCGAAATTTTCAACTAGTTTTTGATTTATTATAATAAATACTTTATAATTTTAGGGGTGTTTGATTACAATGACGGCGAGGCATTACTATTTTTTTTTCCTCAAAAATAATCGCTGTGACACTTTACACATGCGGCACTGAAATTCTGTTAATCTGAAGCATTTTTTATGAGCGGATGCAGTAATCTTTAATTATCAAAAACTTCGCAGTTTTAAATAAATATATTTATTTGTTGGTATACCAAAACTCAAAGTTCAACAATCGTATTAAACCTTCAAACTTTTTTTTTCAACTGTCAGTTTTAAATACCTAATGTCCAAGATGCGGTAGATATAAATAAACGCATAAGTGGAATAATGTTTTATATTTACATAGCATAAAAATAATTCGAGTCCATGGTCGAGTGGTCAACGTCGTAAGCCAAAGTTACGGTACTCAGGAGCTCGAATCCTAGTACTTACGGAGTTTTGTTTTATTGATTTTTCAATAAATTTATGCATTTCTGAGCGTTGCAAGAGCGACTAGCTTACCACTAGCCCTATAATTATATCCCCTACTCTCTTCTAACAAGAAAGGTTGAACAACTGAGTAACAAGCAGTTTTCGTAGGAAATTTCTTTTGAGATAAGCTTCATTAAGCGCACATCAAGAGCAGACATGATTTAAAAGATGTATATATATAAATAAACACCATCTACTGACAACGATTTGACGAAAGATTTCGAGTTTTTAACTTACCATTTCTCTTTACACATAATATGTCAGATTGCAGGACATCAAATATCTTCAATAATCACTTACTAATAAGTATATCCTTTTTTCATGAATATTAATAATTATTATACACCCCTAATAGGTGAATAGAGATCAACATGGTTTCAAAAATTGGAGAATTTTAACAGAAGTTATTTAATCACTTTTAGGGTGTTCACTGTCAAAACTTGGTGGAAAGGCATTATATTAATAACTTTTAAAACAAGTCATTTAAGATACTTTGAAATACGGGCTATTACAGTTATAAACATTAATGATGCATAAGCGAGTTCTATGCAATCGAATCTTGTATAATATTTGGGCAGGATAAAGTAGTAATACAATTTTATTACAAATTGGGTGTTATGCTATTTGATGCTGCGAGTTGATCAAAATTGTTGGGTTGCAGAAATGGCGCGTCCCAACTGTCACTTCTAATCATGGCTACATATAAATGTAAATTAAATTCTTTATTCAAAAAAACATGGATAGGATCGATAGGATTCAATCGTTTGGCTTTCGCGCCAAGGGAAACGCGGTGTTCGGAAAAGCACCAAGGACAATCGCGCTAGCATTCACGCATTAATTTAGGCGCGTGGATTGTCTCAAGTTGCACGCTTTTTAGCTAGAGTTTGCGCTGTGTACCTAGTTTTAAAAGTGAAAATGAATTTTCGAGTGAGAGCGTTGAAGGTGACTTGTGTTGTTCGAGTGAAATAATTATGGATAGCAAAAAATCATACGGATGTCAAGTGTAAAGGATTACAGTAGACGCTTCTCCTAACAATTATCAGTCTTAAATAAAATAGACAGTTCATGTTTTGAAACCATAAACAAAAAAATCACGAAACAAGATGCCATATTTAGGAAGAGTATCAATCTAGCCGAATGTGTGGTCGAGTGGTCAACGTCGTTGGCTATCGCTACGGAGGTCACGGGTTCGAATCCCAGTACGGGCAGTTTTATTAATTGATTTTTCAATCGATTTATGAATTTCTGTTCAAAGGCATGGATGTATGTGATGTCTTGAATTCCCCCCTCCCATCCATCTTATCCATCTTATCCTATGAACACGGCGTATCGAGAGCAATTAGCTAACCACTAGTCCTTTCCTTATATTCCTACTATCTTTGAAAAAAGAGAGGTTGAGCAACTAAGTAACAAGGAGTTCTCGTAGAAACACTTATGTTGAGATAAACTCCATTAGAAGTCCATATGCTCCACATTGGGAGCGGACATGGTAAAAATAAAAATAAAATCTATACAAACATGCAAACTTTTGTAATTTTTTTAGCAACGGGAATCTTTTGAAAATATGTTTAATGCGGAAAGTGGGTAAGGCGATCTAACATGTGATTTTCTCATGGAAGATTTGATAAAGGTAAGTTGTAATGGATCAATAAATAAATAAATTTGTATTTTTTTTTATTCAAAAATATAGAAATAACATTAATAATGAACATACAATCATAATACAATATTGGAGTCATTGAGTTGCAAAAACCATTCCGAACGACTTTATATAAGAAGGTGAGAGCTTCAAATTCTATCCTCTCTGGTGATGATCATTGAAATCATTTTGAAAATTGCAGTTGCAGTTCAGTTGCAAAAACCACTACTTTTGAGAACTGAGTGAGTTTCAAATTCAAATTTTTGATACACGTTATATGCATACAACATAAATGGTTAGACTAAATTTGCTAACACGTATAAATTCAATGTCAAAAAATAGTATATTCGTTTTTTCATCATATACCTACTCAAAACATGAAAAGGCTTTCAGTGCTTTTTGCAACTCGATGATTCAATTCTAACATTGTTATTCCACTTTGTGTGATATAGCCAGCAGATTGTCAAAATTACTAATTTAAACAGTGACGTAGCAAGAGGGCGGCATTTTCGGATAGAAAATTTCGGACTTTGTAAGCAAACAAAATTGTTTCATAAACAGAATCAATCTAATGCTGTATTACTTTCAACGTGGTTTATCTTATCTTGTTCGTATTCTGTGACTAGCTGACAAAATATATAAATTTGTAAAAATATGTATTATATTTGATATAATTTCTCAATTAAAATATTTATTTTATACAATAATAAAGCGTACATTATAAAACATTATTGACAAAAAGATTTTTTGACATATTTCAATTTAATACATAATAGTTCATTGTTAAAAAGTACCCTCATTTCACCACGATTTTTAAATTGAAAATTATTTTTGAACAGAAATTGATGGTGGCAAAATCGAGGACCGCCCGGGTGGAAAAACACCTCGCTACGCCACTGAATTATAGGTATTAGTTGAGAATGCTTGATTGATATTTAATATCAAATTTTGTATAGAAAATGTGTGTACAAAATTTAAATGATACATATTTATTTATTTTAGTTATAGGTAGGTATATTAAAAATGTATTTACACAAAGGTACCGCCGTATTTATTTAAAAAAAATATATTGATTATCACTGCCTACGGTGGATTCAAAATGAGCGCACTACGTCACTGATTGTATCTTGTCTTTTGTTTGTACATAATAGGTGTCTGCACACTGGGGCGCCGTCGTCCAGGATTAGGTGACGTATGTTCCTATGTTCCTTTGAACTCTGTTCTTCATCCCACTTTGGGATGAAGAACAGAGTACGATGAAGTGACGGCTCTTTCTTACTTGCACTTGCCGTCGCAAAAATCGGTTTCGTCCATCAATTGATTTAACATTCCTCTACGAATAATACCATTTATTAACGATTCAGCATATACCGCTTGTATGGGTTCCATTTTAGTTAACTTTTTAGATACATTCAGTCCAACTGCATCAAAGTCATTTAGTGCTTGGCTATTTGATGTTGGAGTCCCGAAATAATTATCACACGACTCTGCCTCCTGACAGTCAGCGATCTTTCGTTTCATATTTACGGCAGGTACTGGAGCAGGTTTGGGTGTTGTGACAAACTAAGAAAGAAAAAATATAATGTTAGCATGTATACAGTTTGTCAGGATTATAATATAGAGGCGCAATTAATTTTGCAGGCCCTGTTTTTCGGATAACATAAGAACGTCAGAAAATTACATGTATAATAATAAAACTATATGAAAATCTGAACAAAAAGTATATGGTTATATAATATCGACCATTTTTAAAATAGGTGGTAGTTAAATATGAATTGATATCTTAATTTTTATATTATATTTTAAATCTGTTAAAAAAGTAAGAAATGTATCTGTTTGCCTTTTAATTTTAAATTATAGCATAAAAGCCGGTCGTATAAAATATTGTCAGTTTGAAGGGGCGGGGGGGGGGGGATTTTTTTGTCATTATTTTATTAGTTGAGGAGTCACTGTTAAATATTTTTAAATTATTGATGATTTTGACAGTTCGACGACAACGAGTTGAGGGGGATAAAGAAATCATAAAAAAATATTTATATAATCAATCCCCTTTATTTGATATTTATTTATTGAAATTTCCCTCCAGTAACTTTAATACTTAGAAGTTATAAGGTTATGCTTAAATATCGCTGAAACAATTTACCTATATAATATTTTATTAATATATAAATTGAAAAGGAAAAAATATATAAAGAAAGAAACTTACATATTTTCTTGCTGTTTCGTTTTTTATTTTTAGCATTTTCGCTTCCTCCAATTCATATTCTTCAATTTCCTCTATGGCACCCTGCGTTTCGGAATCGTCCATATTTGAAACGCTGTCAGTTTGAAAATCTTGATCAATTGTAAATGTGAGTAATTCAAAATACCATAGCGATGGTGTGTAAACTTCTTCAGTACCACCCTCGCCACATTGACTTTCATGAAATCTCTTAATTTCTTTCCTAAATGAACCTCTAAGGCTCTGGATTTTCTTTACCACAAAGTCTCTGGTCGCCTCAGGGAATCCGCGTAGTTTACAAAATTCTGTCATATTTCTATACGCTATATCGCGTAAGTTTCTATTTTTGTATCCACGGCTCTTCACCTTCCATAAACACGGATATGACTTATATGAATTTATAAAGTCGGTTATCAAATCTTTGGACCACAAACGGACATCCATTTTGTCGAGTTTTACGCAAGATACACGTGGTAAATCGCACAGCGCGGAAGTAGGTGCGGCGCGCACGGGATTGCGTACGTGACTGATTTCACATAATCCCTTCTCTTTCGAGTGACTCACACACACTCTCACGTTGTCGCTAACACACACCACCAAAAGATCGCTACAGTCAACAAGCCACGGTGCACAACTTGGCAACAATGTATTTTTATATACGAATGGTCTTGACTTACTTTGAACTCATGAAATCGATATGAAACAAATTATTTCTGTAAAAAAATTGTACTTTTTTAAATTAAGCCAGTTAAATCTTTTCTTTACGATGAGTAAATTAAGTTTCCAAAATGTTTTTTTTAAACCATATACGCTCCCAATGTGGAGCATATGGCCTCCTAATGGAGGTATCTCGACAGATTTTTTTCTACGAGTTATGTTTGTTAGTCAGTCGCTCAACCTCACTTTTTTCAAAGTGAGTAGCAAGGAAAGAAGGATGAGGCTAGAACAGGACTAGTGGTTGACTAATCGCTATCGCTTCACCCAGTTGTTAAAGGGTCAGAAGGATGGGAGGAGAGGAAAAAAGAGGATTTACATCACAAACACCCAGTCTTCGATCACAATTTTGAATTGAATAAATCTCAAATTCACTGTGATCTGACCGGGAATCGAACCCAGACCTGCGTGATCAGAAGAGCAAGCTCTAACCAACAGGCGATGTTATTCAATTTTAATTCATGGCAATACTTTTAAGCAAATGTATTGTTTTGACTAGTTTATCACAATATTTTTCACGGTGATTCATATTTTTCATGGTAATTGAGATTATAATCGATGGGTTTTAATGAAAAATTTCTTCATTTTCCATAATTTGAACCAGGGTTCCACAATACTATTTTCAAAGGTTCCACAATCCTTTAATGCTAATTCTAAACTTTATCCATTGCATAAGATCTTGTTAACTATTCTTTTATATAAATTCAAAAAATATATAAAAATAAATATAGATTTCTTTTGTTAGAATTGATATGGTCTTTGAAAAATTTATTTTTCAGAATCTTCCTGGCTGTCGATTTTGTTTAAGTTATGAACACACCAACTACTTGGAAGCGGGGAAAACATAAAACTATCATTAAGCATATTCACTTTATTAAGGTAGCATTTTATCACTTTGTCAAAAATTTCCCAAATTTTAATTATGTTTGTAATTACTTTCAATCGCCATTCTGAATTTATTAATCTGGGATGACTTTTTAATTATATGTTAGATGTGTTGAACATTTTAATTTTGTGTTATTTTAGAATCACTTTAATGTAATTGGCAATTTCTTTTCAATGCCAATTGTTGTGTATAAATTTTCAATAAATAATAATTTTGTATAAATAGCATTGTTAAATTATATTTCTCATCAGTTGACAATGCTCGCAATGAGCGAAACCGGTCCTGACATATTAAATAAAGTGGAATGAATTACAAAGGATTATTGTGTTTTTATTAATATAATGCCTTTCCATCAAGTATTGACAGTGAACACCCTAAAAGTGATTAATATATATTGTTATTTTCACACCGTCGACACACAAATATCGTGTTAAAGATTGGGCTAAGATAAAGCATTTTTGTTGGCTGAGTGGTTGAGTGGTCAACGTCGTTGGCTTTGGTTACGTAGGTCAAGGGCTCAAATTCCAGCTCGGAGACATTGTTTTCCGAGTCCTCATTTATAATTCGAGGTTACCTAATTATGATTTTTTTTAATCCATTCCCACCCACAGTGTTGTCCATCAACAAAAGTTTTTCTACGAAAATTGATAGTTTTTCAGTTGCTCAACCTTTCTTTTGTTCGAAGATAGGAGACATAGAAAGGGTAGGGCTAAGACAAAACTAATATTTGACTTATATTCCCTCTCGCTATGTCCCATTATTTTAGGATTGAAAGATAGGAGATAATTTAAAAATAATACAAACATACACGCCTTCGAACAGAAATCGTTAATAAGATTGAAAAAAAAGATGAATCGTCTTTTTTTGAATTTGGAAGCTTATTGAAATTCTAATTATGGAAAGGGTAAAATAAAATATCAACATATTATATTATAAATAACACACTTAATTTCCAAAAAGAAAATCAGAAATGATATTTTTTACTATTGATTATATTGACATTTACTTGATAGATTTCAATTATAATATGTTTAACAAATCATAATAGGTGCCAAAACCTAACAGAAACATTTCAGTTTGTTAGTATTTTTTAATTTTAATTACGATGAAATCTGACCTATTGTAAGATTATTATGAAATAGTTCATAATTAAACTACAATACGTTAAATGTTTCAATCAAAGTTAATTGTATGACGTAAAATAACTTACTTTGAACGAGTAATATTCTGAATCAATCATTGTAATTATTCAATAATTGAAAATGCGTTCTTGTGATAAATTACAATTTGTTAATCTACCCTGCTACAAATCGTATTTCTTATCATTTGCTAGATATTATTGACTGTATAATGTAACTATATACAGTAATATAAATCATTACTTTATCTGCATGTATGCTGGCTTCGAATAAATTGTGGATTATGTAATAACGACACTAAAAAAAACACAGATTCGACTCGCAAGAAATCTTTTTAAAGATACATATGTTTGACGCAAAACTATAGGACTATTCAAATATAACGAACTTATTACAGCACTGCTCTCGTCTTCAAATTGCTTTGACAACACTTAGTTACGAACGAAAGCGCCTGCGCGTAACGCGGCCGAGCGTGAGCGATCTGGCACAACAGAAAAAATACAACTTACAAGTAAACGACGTACAAAACGCAACTCTCTCGTGATAATAATCGACTTACCATCAATTATTGCTTGCATTCGGTAAAAGATAACCCTGTAATAATGCAATAAAATAAGAATAGAATTGATTTCCTCATCACTTAATATATTGTGGAGTGTGCAAATACATCATTTTTTGAAAAATCAAATGCAAACATACAATTTGTTCTTTACTCAAACGATTGCAATTAACTTTGGAGGAGGACGTACATAAGTACAATTACCTAATCTTTGTATTATTTTTCAAAGATCTGCAGTTAACTATCTCACACAGGAAAAAAGATATAAAGAACATTTGTAATTAGTGTTACTTACGCCTTGGAACTCACCGCTCGACAGCAGGAAGGATAATTGAAAACTGCTATTGAAATGTATTGTACTGAAAAATATTTCGTATTTCGCATAATTTATCAGTGTTCTTCGTAATAATGTGTGGTTTTAACGCGATTATCAAGCTCTCAATTTTTTTTTTAAATCTTGGCGTTGTTTTTAGCTTAGTTTGTGAAGTTTTTCGCCGTAATAATCCATGACGAGCTATACTCTACTTTTACCATATTATTTATAGGGATATTTTTATGTTTATCGTACCGTCCAAATAATAGCCATGCAGTAGTCATGGTGGTTGTTTGCAGTTTCTACAGGTTCGAATCCTTGCTGTTTAAAAAAATGATTTTTCAAGCGATTTACGGATTTATATTCTATGGGTGTCTCATCCCAAAAACGGGGCATAGCAAGACCGAAAGGCTAACTACTATCCCGTTCCAATCCAATCATTAAATGTAAATAACATATTTTGCAACAACATAAAAATTTAAAAAGCACTTAATCAATAAAAGCAATATAAAATAGTGTCTAAAATCCTTAATAAAAATTTGGATATCTACAACTTTGCTTCAACCTTCACATAAAGGCAGTAACTACAATATTTTTTAGATTGATATTTAAAGATATTTTAGATATAAAATAATTATGCTTTCATTTCATTGTCTAGATCAGCGTTTCCCAAATGATGGGTCGCAGAAAGCAAAATGTCTGGTCGCCAATTTCCTAATAAATTTGTATATTTTCTATATAATTTCGTAATCAGCGAACATAACGCAAAGTTGTGTATGGTCAAAAAATAGTCGTGTTGTAGTCAGTTAGTGTAGCGGATCTAAGAATAAAGCTATCATCCTTTACTCCAAACCTTGAGCTTTTAGTTATAAAAAAACGCAACACACCTCTCATTAATAAATTATTGGCACATTTGATTTTTTTATAGGTTTATCACAATAAATTATTTTGCATGAACATAAATATACTGTTTTATTTTACCTATAGGCGGGTAATATAGGCCAGCGGTCGGCAACCTTTTTGGACTCACGGACCACTAGATGGATCAAAATGTCAAAATTTTGATCCGACGGACCACCAAATGCGACTTTTGTGTGAAATATTATGTATTTAAATAAAAGTGAATAAAGCGAAGAATATAAAACAAGGCGAGAGAGTGAGACAGAACATGCATCTGCGGACCACCAAAATTTCCTCGCGGACCACCAGTTGCCGATGGCTAGTATAGGCCATAACAAAAATATTGGGTCACGAAGGAGAAATATTAAAATAACCGGGTTGCAGGAAAAAAATGTTTGGGAAACGCTGGTCTAGATTAAATCATTAAAAATGCATTTTTCGTTAAATGAAAACACTTACATTAGCTTTAAATGCAGCTTCTTTCACATGCGATTGGGAAAAATGTATGATTTAAAACGGGAACAGAGGTCTTATACACATTTTTTTTCATTTTAAAGCTTACACAATCTCCATCCACCTACGCGCACATGTGTAAAGTCGACTTTTCTCAAACTTTGTCACATACACTACAGATGTCAGATTTTTTCAGACCTCTAATAGAAAATCATCATATGAAAGATAACAAAATGAGCTTAATAAAAGACACCATACTAATCATGAATTATTTTTATTTCTATTACTATAAAATACAATTTGCGTTGGAACAAACAGTACATTCTTTATATTTAAAATTAAAAATATAACAACACATTCTATACATAATAACGTTGATGTTATCAAACCAAACTTGTGTGCGAGATATACATACAAATTATGACAGAGGCTGGTCATAATTTCATAAAACATTTATTTGCATAATAGTAATCTTCTTTATCATATTAGGAATTGAAGTAATAAATGCATTTTCTGATAGTCTTTTGATTTCATAACATCAATTTTACATTTAAACGAACCCCCATTCACATATGTCACTGGCAAAATATGTAGTTTGGGCTTGGACCTCCGCTAAAAGAATTAATTCTGACATTCTTTATAAATCATTTGAATTTTGAGTGAATTACATCTTGGATATTTATTTATTTTATACTGCAAGTTAACTCATAGGAATCACAATAACATATTCACACAACCATTTAATTAACATACCTATGGATAAAATGTTGCCACAGATATATATTTTTTAGTGAATATTACTTATAATTTATTGAATAGGCATATTTTTCTAAAATTGGATGGCATTACTGCAGTCCAACTGACTAATGAATATTTACTTTGAAATCAAAATTAGTAGATTTTGTTACCAAAACTATTCAATCCAAAATAAAAATAAATATTAGTATCATATACTGCTATCTCTTGAACAAAACAAAAAGAATCATTTCGGATATAATTCTTCTACAAAAGATCGACAACGAACGAAGGAAAATTTTACCAAAAATAAAATTTTGTAATATGTATCTAGCACCATATTATATTTAATTCTTTTTGAATATCAAATTTTTATAACATATTTTTTTTTCAATGAAGTCAAAGTAACATTATCGGGAAGGTGTTTTTTGATTAAGAAATCGTGATAAGGTAATCCACAGGGTGTTATTAAAGATATAAATATTCGAGGAATGAGACTATGGGGAATCCAGCCCAATAAAATATATGGTTGATTATGATTAGAATATTTCAAATTGAATAAATATGACAGTTCTTGGGTTATCTTTGAAATCCTCGTGGTTTGGTTTTACTTCAATTGATAGTTAAAATACCTATTTTTCAGTGATCCAACCAATAACCAATTTCACCAATGTTCCACAAAAAGAACACTAGCGCTTCCCATTGATCAGTATTTCTTCAAAATTCGTACCGTTAGGTCATTTCGAGTCGTATGTTATATGGAGTATATCAATTGTAAAAAGGTACCATAATGTATCACTCCAAATTAAAGCTTTTTCAGTTCCGAGTGCATGGATAAAACCAGAAGATGCCGAAAGGCGAAACCCTGGTCGTTATCGACAAAATTTATGGATGTGAACAGAATAAAAATAATTCATAATCAAACCTTTTTCATTTCAAATTAAACCATTGGATGTTGAATGGACTGGTGTATTTTTTAAGTACATAAAAAACTGTTGGGAATTTTGTGACTTGAAATAATTGTGCACTCCGCAGATAGTTCTAATATTTTTTGCAACTTTCTCGAAGGATTATTGCAGATATTAACAGAAAAAATGATGCAAAAATATGGTTAGCGTTGGACAACGCAAGCATACATCATACCTAAAAAGTGCATGAGCTTTTTGAACACATAAACCATAATCACCGCATTCCAATTAAATATTCGATAGGAATTTGCAGACGATTCCATCAATTCAATTAAATTGAGTAGGTGTCGTATGTAAACGAGTCTCTCCGACAAATTGTAATATATTACATAAAATCGCTTGCAACAGCAGTAAATACAACTTTATAAATTGCAATGACGTACACATGAGTACAATAAAATGAATCTATAAACAAATATCCAATTTTTAAACGTTAGAATTTGATTTGCAAAAGGTTTAATTTAGACCGAAAAACGTGTGATGCATACTTGCAGCTCTAGTGTTGCTAGACTTTGCTGTGACAATTTTTAAACGTAATGATCATGTTGGGATGTAGAAATACAAATACTGTATCAATATAGTGTAAACAGAAATAAAGACGTCACAGTAAAATATTCGACAGTAGATTTCAACAATCTAGAAAATTATAACATAAAATGAAACCTGTCGAAATCATAGTAGATATATAATATGACTTTCTTCATTATTTAAGTTAAAACTAAAAATAACAACACCTATGTGGATTTCCATCAAATTTCAAAAGTTACAATAAAATTTCAGCAATTTGTATTATTTATAATATTGGCTCGTAATATGCTGGGCAGAAAGATTTGTTTTTACATCTGTTGCGTTGAATTTCCGTTCCACGTGTTGTTCTCGTCGTCAGAGTCCTGGTCTCTGAGGCGATAGGTGTTGCCTTCGCGCCTCACGGAACTGCTGCCCGACCCGCCTCCGCTCGATGGCACCACACGGCGTCGCTTAACACCACTGAAAAAACAGAAAAGAATCATTATAATACAAGGATAGAAAGATAGGGTTAAGTAGTATTAGTTGTTTGCCTCGCTATATCGCTCCAAAAGACTGTTTCTTTTTCCAACATTTCAGTAATTGAACCCTTGAGACATAAAGCGAGCCTAGTATTAAAACTTTTCTATTAGACCTTCAAGTACAATCATGCCTTATTTGGTGTTTTGGTGGATTACATGTTTTTATTTTAGGGAGATAACACTATAATAATATGTGTATTTACTGAGCTCACTTCACTTCTACGATACTTTGACATTTCGAGTATTGTAACCGAGGATCCTGAAGTCTCAGCTATTGTCATGTCCGCGGACATGACACATAAATTTTCTCGCAAATTCTCGTAACCCGAGACCATTGTAGAGTAAGTATTGAAAAATAAACAAATATTTCAATGCCTGTAGCATTCTTTGAATATGCAGATTTTTATAAAACAAAAAAATAAAAACTGTTTTGAAATTATGCTTCGATTAAACATAATATTTCCTGAGACGGTTTTAGATACATAACATAATATACTTCTGATATTTTAATTCAATTTGAAAAGAATTATGTTTTGACAAACCTGTCCCCGTCGGATTGCGGCCTTCTTATTACACCGCTGCTTCCCATCTGAGATCCCGATTGGCTGCCTGACGCCGGCCTTCTGGCTCCACCACCTCCGCTCATCAGACCACTCAGCCATTGAAACAGGTCCTGCGCGGGTCGTACCAATACTGACCAGAACAACTGTGTTATCATACCTGGAAACAATACAAATTACCTTCAATTCTAATAATATTCGACTTTACACCGTGAATGTTTTATATTTTATATATTTTTTTTTGCAGTAGGTTTCTATGCTGAGAAAATAAAATCGAATCTTTTATATTTCTATAGAAAATTGGTTTCTAATGTGTGAGGAATTTTAGTAATAAATAATCGGAATTCAAGGTTTACTATGATTAGTAAATCTAGTTTACCCGCCTGTATCTGACGAAACATAAAAATGGAACAAAATAAAACGCCATCTTTACCGAAGAATCCACCGGCATTGGCGATGGGTGATCCAGAGCTGCTTCCTCCCGAGACGACAGCCCCGCCGGCCTTGACAGAAGTGGCGTTGACAGCAGAAGTTCCTCGCATTACTAATAAAGACGCCGACGGCGACAGGCCGAGAGAGCGCAGAGTGGCCGTATCCTCAGTTTCCGGTAGCACTCTTCTGGGGTACATTGTGGAAAGCGTGAAGGCACCAGATGTCTACGAATGAAACAATTGATGTTTAAGAACACGTTAATTTAAAAAAAAAAAAAAATCTGGTCGTCGACATCTGACATTTGATGCAAAATAATGAAATTAGAAAACTACCGTATTTGATTTGCTATTTCACGGCACCGTACACTTCCACTTTACAATATTTTTCAATGATTTTTGATGACAATTTGTACAATAAGTATATTAACAATGGGTGAAGTAACTTATTCATGTAAAAATGTTTTCATATAATAAAGAATAGATTTATACCTGTATATTTTCCCTAACGTGTTGCCTTAATTCCCCGAGCGTCGCATCGGAGTCCATTTGTGTTGTGTGAGTTGAGCCGTCTGCCATTTTGAATTGAATTCGGGTTATGTTGCTAGTATCGGTGGAGGGAGTGAATGCGGCGGGCTGCGACGGAGACGCTGAAAGTGAAATGTCACAATGACAAAAAACGAATAAATAAAAGACGAAAAATACAACAGTCCATCGTGGGTACGAATAGCTATTTGGAAGGTGTATTTTGTAACCATATCTGATACCAATGTAAAGCATATGGAGCTCATCTCAACAGACATTGTTCTACGAAAACAGGTTGTCCTTCAGTTTCTCAATGTCACTTTCTGGAATAGAGTAAAGATAGAATAATAGGGATTCGACAGATGATCGGATAGGTCTGAGGGAATTTAGATAACGCAGACGTCAACATTCAAAAGCAAATCCATAAATCATTTTTTTTAAATTGTCCATATTGGGATTCTTAGCTAACAATGTTGAACACTCGACTAGAGCTCTGGCGAATTGGTAAAAAAAAACCCTAATACCCCAAAATGGTATCAATCATTCTACATGTCAGTGTAAAAACGATGTGTCTTGAATGTAAGCAACTTTATAATAATAAAAAAAAGCAATAAAAGAATAGAAAGAGCTTTACTTATTACGACAGGATATCAAACGTGGCAGTTGTACAAACTTACCATTGGGTGTGGAGTCAGCACTGACAGGAACCGGTGCAAACCTGGCTTGTCTGTCAGCCCGATCTTGAGCTATCTGCTCCAAAATCCTCGCTCTGGCTTTATCATTTTCTTGTTTTTCTCGCAGTCTCTCTTCCTATATTGAAAAAAAAGTTATTCATCTGTATATGTTTATTTCTTAATATTATATAAATATTTTTAAGTATATTAAAATATTAGTAGGATATTAAAATAAGTGTAAGTTAAAAACTTACTATTACACCATTCAACTGTGAGTCCATAAGATCAATGAAAAATACAGTGAAAAAGAGCAAGATGCTAAGGTTAACATTAGACTGTATCTGAAAAGACACTTTATACATTATAAAGCTTCTTCAATAGCTGACCTTCAAATTTTTAAGCTCCTGCTCTTGCTGCCACCTCTTCAATTCAGCAGCACCCTGACCTTGCGCCCTCCTGTCTAACTCTCGCTGTCTTTCCTCCTGTAAGAAACATTCAATAATATGACACTCGATCATCTCAAACACTGCAAGAAAAACTGAATATTTTTCTATCCACATTTATATTTCAAACTCGAGTACGATAGCATTTAATAAAACCAACATTGTTTAACTCTTTCGGCTCCGGCCCAAATCATGTGAAACTATCTCTTGTGCCTGGTTTATTTTTAAAATATTGCATTTTTTCTTAGGGGCTTACTAAACGTGCTTTAACTGGGAAATCACTCGGTCGAATCGTATGAAATTTTTTGTGATTATTTGAAATACTATTTTCTGTCGTGAACAACCATATTAAAATGTTTGCACTTGTAACGATTAATACTCCTTTTTCACTTGGGCCACACCTCGCAGGTTCTGCAGAGCTAATTATTTTTTTTCCGTTGCTACTTTTTTTTTTTTTAAACCATGTCCACTCGCAATGTGGAGCATATGGACTCCTAATGGAGTTTAACTCAACAGAAGTGTTTCTACGAGAACTGCTTGTTACTCAGTTGCTCAACCTCTCTTCTTCCAAAGAGAGTAGGGATAGAAGGATAGGGCTAGGACAGATATCTCAGATATCAGGCTCTCGATATGCCCCGTTCATAGGATAGGATGGGTGAGAGGGGGGAATTCAAGACATCAAATACATCCATGCCTTTGAACAGAAATTCATAAATCGATTGAAAAATCAATTTATAAAACTGGGATTTGAACCCGGGCCCTCTGTAGCCGAAGCCAACAACGTTGACCACTCGACCACACATTCGGCTAGATATGGTATCTTGTTTCGTGATTTTTTTGTTTATGGTTACAAAACATGAACTGTCTATTTTATTTAAGACTGATAATTGTTAGGAGAAGCGTCTACTGTAATCCTTTACACTTGACATCCGTATGATTTTTTTGCAATCCATAATTATTTCACTCGAACCAACACAAGTCACCTTCAACGCTCTCACTCGAAAATTCATTTTCACTTTTAAAACTTTCAGTTTAAAACTAGGTACACAGCGCAAACTCTAGCTAAAAAGCGTGCAACTTGAGACAATCCACGCCCCTAGTCCGCTAGCACAGTTCAAGAACTCAATGCTTGGTTTGCTTATCACGTGAAACCATGGCTCTGGGAATCAGCATGTTGATAGAATTGTATTAATTTATTTAAAACGAGTATTTCCTACATAACACTTTTTAGCAGGACAAGACGATATGGAACACAGAATTAAGTAAATAGGTCAACAAACCTCCTTCTCTTTTTCTTCTTTTTCTTTTCGTTTCTTCTCAATAAGTTCCTTAGCCCTCTCGACTTTATCTTCAACGGACAAATCCTCCGCTGCCTTCTTAATAGCCTCCTGCTTCTCCTCTTCAGTCTTTTTCTTCAGCGCCTCTTCGTCTTCTTTACTGCCGCCAGAATCTTTCGAAGAGCTTGCCGGTTCAGTCTTTTCAGCCGGTTCAGTCGTTTCTATCGGCTCAGATACCTTTGGCCGGCGGAAGCACACGCCTCCCTCGCACACCGTCTCGAACTCGTCTGACTCCTCTAAAATGTCAAATATAATTATAAATATCTAATATCAAGGGTGAGAAACAGTACACAACTGCAGCGGTAACAGTTAAGAGAAAAAAGTTCACAAGAAAACTGAGCATATAAGATGTATGACTAGTTGCTGTATAGAATACTAGAGTATTCAAGAATAATTTGGTAAGCTAAGAAGCAATGAAAACATAAATGTTAACGACTTAAAATATAATGAAGAGAAAGGTTACATACCCTCTCCTCTGAACTTTTCATCATAAACAATGTTGAAACAATGACAAATGATAAGCTACAAGTTGCTTGTTCAAGTTCTTAATGAATAATAATTACAATGACTAGTTTTAAGGCTTTGCTTATCTAACTGACTGACATATAGTCATGTATTTAATTCACTACATTTCACCTTCTTCTGGAGTGCTGGCTATATCGACTTGAACAGTAGGTATCGGAACATGGGCCGACATTGCGCTGGCGCCTTGTTCACCGGCCAGAAATGCCGATGACGAAGAGGCCATCGGGTTGCTACTGCTGCTCGTTGAAGGTTGATGCAATGACATCGGCGAACCTTTGGGATCTGCAACCGAAATTTCGAAAATTGTTAAATGCAATGTGATATTATAGATAATGTTAATAAACTTGTTTAAAGACAGAAGTCTACTATATTAGACTTTATTAGTATTTTAAAAAATCATTTACAAACACCGGACCATTTGAAACAAGAGAATGTTTCATTAATTAGTTTCGAAATATATGTAGGTTGATTACTGGCAATTGTAACTTTTCTTATTTATCTTTGGCCATTCCCCCCTACTATGAGGAGCACATGACCACCACGCGATGCCTCCGCGATACCTTATCATTCGCCGATTACATTGCTTCTTCCCATGACAAGTAAGCTTCCTTCAGTTCCAGTGAGTTTATCCTGTAGATAGTAACTGACTATCATTCAAGATGCCAGAATCTTAAACGACCAAGGGCCACTGGCATGGTCCCTGATGGGTTATTTATCGAATATGGTAACCATAGCACGAGTTGGATATTTTTGATATATAGAATCAGTCCAATTGATTTTGATACCACAGTAAAAATAGATTACAAACCTGTTTTCTTGGCGACCAGGGCATCTATTCTGCTCGCTAGACCTGTAGCCCCACCGGTGACGGTTCCCGCCACAACCTCAAGCGGAGTGCCGTTCTCCCATATGAAAAATATCGAAGGCACTGGAACTAGTTGGTCTGCGTGTTCATTTATAGCTTGGTTAAGGATAACACACTACCAAAATTTACTACCATAATTGGACATTGATTATAATGTAAGCTTATGCAATTCCCTACACCATCCACCACGGCTGTACATCTGTGGTTTGTGACGTTTTCTGTGGCGTAACGAATGTTATGCATTGTTCAGCTGTGTGCTAAGATTGTCTCGGGAGCAATTGACCAAGACTTGGCGGCTTGCATTTAAGTGTCCGGAGTTTCTTCGAGTGTATCTCGATTCTTTCTCCGTATAAAGCTAAGAAATTTGCCTTAGTAGCTACCACATCGGCATGGTTTGTAGGTCTGACAGATTTGATTAGTTCCTCCTGTTCATTATTAATGATAGGACAATTCCAGAGGATGTGATCAGCATCCTGCCTCATGCCACATATGCATGTCCCTGTGTCCAACTGTTCAAGCTTGCAGAGCTTGGCAGTGAAACTGTCGAGTCCTGAAATGAATTAGCTAGTCCAATAGGATGGTGTGTCTATGTGTTACCGATTTAAGGGAAAGAATTTATATGTATGACAGCTTTTCGTTGAATCCCACCACTTTCGCCAGGCGTTTATCGCTGTGTTCATTGCGACAGTGCCGCACCATGGAGTCTAAACCCCATATCTTTTTTTTGTGTTCATTTTAGCCACAAATAAAAACACAATTCAATTTAGAGCACTGCATCAGGGTTTTAATCGATGGAAACTTCCTCTTCTCTCACATTGAAATCTCACAAATTTATTTTTTTGTTGTTCCTACTGTACAGATAAGTTTTACAACACAGTTGTTCCAACGATACTTCTAAAAATCAAAACACCTTACACACAACAATTACATTAATAAAAAGGGGAGATAAATTAAGTCTGTTATTAACAAAATTCTCCATTTCTAAATTAAGGCAAAAAAATATTTTAGTTTGATTAGTAGTTTATATTCAACACCTGCAACTGAACTCGCCCAGTCCACCATATGGAAATGTTTTAAATATGTCAATTTGGAGTTACCAAAAATTAAATTAAAAAGGATACAAATTTGGGCAAACTGTGTGTATGCTTCGGAACCACTTTTCAGCTTGATTGTGACGAAGTCGGATTCTCTTTCGAGCCTCAAAGAAACCTCAGGCTGCTCCAAGAGGTCGCTCATAACCTTAGACTGCTCATCTGTTCCTGTTAACAATTCACAATAATACAATGTAAATATTTATTTAATTAAGATACCTGGCAACAAAATGTCATTTTATAATACAAAAAGCCAATATTGAAAAGACAATAAGTTATATAGAGGTGCTAAATATATGAAATGAGAGATAATTAATTATTTTCAATTTTTTAAAAATTAATGACTTAACTTGTTGCAACTTTTTACAATTTTGCCTAATTTGAGCCATATCAATAATGCTTAATCAATATGTATTTACAATTAGGACGAGACAGTATTTTTGGTTTTAATTTTCAACTTTCCATTTCGTTTATCTGATGACATGATGTTTTTTAGAAGAAAATAATCCAATTATGGAACGAATAAAATTCTTTGTGGCAATTTAAAAATAGAACGGTGCGTATAGTAATATTAAAATCCCGCGGAAAACATGGTAAACGATCGCACAATTTCGAAGGTAACGTAGGCGTATTATTTTGCATCGTACGTGAATCACTGTCAATACATATTACCTATACGAAACATCATTTATTGCAGAGACAATTTATATGAATTTGAATACTGCAACGACAGAAATACAAGCGAAATTTATTAATAACATGACCAATATATTATGTTGTATTAGAAATTCAGTGACATTTAAGAGGGGGCCGGTGACATATACGCGGATATACAATCTGAACTTTACCTTCGATATAGACGACAAAAATTGCATTTCTTGTTTTTGATAATGCGACCGCTTCCGCGATACCGCCGTTAAACCAACGCATGATGTGTTTTCGTAAGACAATTTGATCTTATTGAAATGTTACAAGAGTAAACAGTCCACTGATATGGAGTCGAATATCAAAATAGTCTTTTTGTCCGGAGTAATGACATGACACTTCGAAGATAGTGTTGCAGTTGCACAAATTTGTTCTAGAAATTACCGGCATAAAAAAATCATAGACAGTAATATTTCATAGGAAATTTTATATATTATGTTTGTTATTTTTGAAGGTCAATAATAAAATATTATCAAAAAATCTATAATTAAAAAAATGCTCAAATATAAATAAGTATCGAATCAAAAAAATAAGCCCAGTGCTTTTTTTTAAAAAAAAAAAAAGGTGCCGGAACTTCCTTTTTGTTAAGCTTTCTTCTAATCTATGTCCGTTCCCGATGTGGAGTATATGGCTTCTTTATGGAGATATTACAACAAAACTTATTATTTCGAAAACAGCTTGTTAATAAAAACGTCATTTTTAACCCTTTGCCCGCGTCACCAAGTTTAGCGAACATGCTCTGTACGCGGCTGCTTTTTTGGGGATTTTGTTATCGCGTTTTCGACTAAAATTATAGGTTGTAATATTTTTTTAACTAATCAAATATGTTAATTGCACCCAAAGTAACTTTTTCAATAATAAAATACAATATATTTTTTGTATTTTCAGTTTAATTCAACAATAATCATTCTTCATACAATTGCGGCGTGACGTCACCATATTGCAAAATACCGCCACGCGCGACCGAGAACACTGCGCCACCACCATACCATGCTTATAATATTAAATTCTCGGAACAATTTCAATTTCACCCGCACTCGATCGCTTATTTACATTATCCAAAATCTTGCATTGGTGACGTATTTTCACGGCGTGTTCCAGAAATAAATTATTTTAGCTTATATTGAATCTTTTTTGACTAATACCATCTATTGGCATTGGTAAAATATACATTTAGTAATATTTTGAACCAAGTTATACAATTTTAACCCAATAGATAGGGTTTAAAATTTCCATGACATCTATACGTGTCACACGCGCTGAGGGCATGTTCGCTAGGACATGCATAGATGTCATACGCAGTGAAAAGATTAAAAGAGTAAGATAAGACAGATAAGGCTTTTTTATTATTTAATTATTAAGACGGTTAACTTATCGCTCTCGCTATGCCTCGTTTATTGTTGGAATGGAAGGGTTGGAGATAATTTAGATATCACAAACACCCACACCTTTGAACCTAACTTTAACCTGAACCTTTGCGTTTTTTGAATAAAGAATATGACCTATTTTGTTTCCATTTAGTTCTTGGAGATTTGTTTTACTTTTCAACATATTGAAAGAATGATTTCAGGGTTTCGAACCGGAACCGGTTTTTTTTGCTCTGCTCGAATTTTTAGCTGTTTTTACTTGACACCGAAATAATGATTTAAAAAAAATATTCCATAAGCTAGATTTTATCAATCATATGAATGTTTGTAAATAAGCCACCTAATAATTTGTCTGAATTATAGGTTTCGCTGTAGACTACTATTGTAATATTACTAATTATCTTAAGTTGTGAAATTAATTATAATATAGTGTGGATTGAAACATAATTTTAGTAACTATGTCTAATAGCACAAAAAAGGTAATTTGTTATATGTAATGCCTTCCATATGATTATATATTAATAATAATATAATATATTAGATAGTATATGTATTCTTTTGTTAATTCACGTCATTGGTTCTTTATTAAACGAAATAGTTCACATTTACACCGTGGAAAGCACTGGAATAGAGCTTAAACAAAAAAGGCACTTTACTTTTTCATCTATGAATCAGTAGTAGAAACTATAGTAACATGTTGTGAAACCAAAATAGCAAATACAGCATATAGATGTCACTAGCGAA
Source organism: Himalopsyche tibetana (assembly GCA_030503985.1). Taxonomy (NCBI): domain Eukaryota; kingdom Metazoa; phylum Arthropoda; class Insecta; order Trichoptera; family Rhyacophilidae; genus Himalopsyche; species Himalopsyche tibetana. The sequence goes on along the minus strand of JAPJYX010000031.1, from coordinate 25,568,664 downwards.
TTGATTTATCTGCTTTTCTATAAAATTAATAATTATTACGGTATTGAAAATTGTTGGTCATTACAAGTATTACAACCCATTACAAATTGTAATTTACAATACTCATCTCTCATGTTTAGCCTTTTGTTATTTTTATTAAGACAGTTCGCGAGCCAAGATTCGCGAGAAAAATTGGCGAGCCATTGTTGAGACGCCATTGTATTATATCTGTAAAAAGTCACTGTTTGGGGTGCTTTATGAGCTGGAGGAACCATTGGTCCATATTTCTTCAAAAAATATGACGTGGGAGGAAGCAAAAAGGTAGGCGGGAGACACAGAACTTTAGAGGCACCGTGTGGTGGCCATATGCTCCGAGTAAGGAGCGGATATAGTCAGTGGCGTAGGAAGGGGTCCCGCCTCCCAGGGCGTTTTTTGAATCTCACATTGATTATATATCCAAAACAATTTGTATTTGTTTTTTACCTTTGAAAATTTCAAAAATGCCGCCTCCAAAAAAGTATATACTGTCAGTGGGCGGAAGAATATATAGTGAAAGTGATATTGCTTACATTAGTTTAATGTACAAATCAATCTTTATTTTCATATTACTTTCAAAATTTTCTGTTCATTTTTAAAAAATGCCGCCCCCTCCTCCCCCCCCTTGCTACGCCACTGGATATAGTATATCTTCGTATACCGGCAGAAGGAAATAATCGTCATTTTCGAAAATCATGAAATTTTAAGATCTCTATTTATGCACTTTGAAAAAACTTCATGAAAAGTTAATTGTAGTAAAGTTTAATTGGAATTGACTTGATAAATAACATGTAAAGATACATAAAATATGGCTAAACTTGTTTTTTTCAGAAGATACAACTTGTTAAAATCTATATTTCTGGATTCATGACTTAAAACAGCCGGTTTTTGACTAAATTATCAGAACAGTCAAACCCCCATTTACACTAAAGCCGGTACCGTGTAATTGGGAGTAGTGTAATTGGGGGAGTGAATCTCATACAAAATTAGATATTTGGTTTTTTTCCGCGAAAACTGCAAAACTAAGATTTCCCTTAGTTTTGCGAAAAAATAAATGTGGACGAAATATTTAGTTATTAAGTGATTAAATGCAAAGCGCGCCAAAATCCAGCACATAGACAGTCGCCCGGCTATGCGTGTATAGCCTGGCACGTGTTGAATACACAGACGCTAGCCAACATTTTGCTGTATGCACCGCACAGACGCCCGTCACGTAGCAACGATAATGGAATGCGACCGTTCAATTGAGGGTTCCACTGTATACCGACATATTATATAGGCTTGCATAGTAAGTCTCAAATTATTGATACATCAATGTACAGAAACACTGTTTCTTATATTTTTAGAAGCATAATTTAATGATAAATATGCACTGAATAAGACAATAATATGGACAGGATTTTTTAAATCATGATCATCTTGTATATTCACAATGGAATGGTTATGATAAACAAAGAAACAATTATGAATAACTGCCCTAACAATTAAAATTGATTATTATTATAGTTGTTTAATAGTTAGTTATCTTGATTTGAAGCGACATTCGTATGTCACTGTCAGTGAGTGACCATGCATTTTACAATTATTTAGACAATCATTTTTATTATTATTCAATAACCATCATTATTTCAAAAGACAATGCCGAAAAGCTACCAGTGACGTACGAAATTTTATACGGCGTTGTTTGACAGAATCAAGCAACATATGAAGCGTCTAGAGCAGTGGTTCTCACGTTAGATTTAATTGTGGCCGCATTATAAGCATCGGCGGTTCGATGGAAATGTCTCGTGGCCGCACCAAATGTGATAACAATAGCGGTTGCATTTACTTAAAAAAAGGATTAATTTATATTCAATAAAATACATTATTTAAAGATATTGGTATTTATTTATTTAAAAGCAATTCGAATGTAAATTGTTCAACAGTTCTCTCTTCCAATGCAAGCCGCATCGCCGCTTTTAAGTTTGCATCTGTCAGCTGGTTTCGATATTTATTTTTTATAAAGTGCATTACACTGAATGATCTTTCACAGAATATACATAAATATGATACCTTCATACCTTCACGTCATTTGGAGTAAATAACTCGACAAAATGCTCGATAAGTCAGGTGCAATCAATCAATTTAAAAAAAAAAAATTTTACAAATGAATTTGTAAAAATACATTTTTTATTTGATTTACTATGAAACTGTTGGTGGCCGCAGCAAAATCCTCTGGTGGCCGCACATGAGAACCACTGGTCTAGAAGGCTTTCCAATTCCGGGATCTCGTCCAATTTTGTGATCCCGAAATCCCCGGATCGCGACCGCACAAATCACGCGATTGAGAATGTTTTATCAAATCCGTAAAATTCTTGGAAGAGCTAAAAAAAAAACGAGCCACGTTGGTATTTTGGACAAACCGGCAAATTCCTGGGTTTTTGAATAGTTTGTAAAATTCCATGACAGCAAATGTTTTCTCAATTTATACAGGATTTCATGTTGAGTGCCCAATCCCGGGATTGAAAATTAGTTAATCCCAAAAAGGCTTCGGGATTGGATACCCTAGCGCAGGGATGGCGAACCTTTTTCGCAAGTGGTTCAAATTTGATTTAAAAAATATTATAAAATCATGTCGCGGGTCACACTGATTGAGTAATTAAGGCATTAAATAAAAACAATCATTTCTAAAAGTTCAAGAGGGTTAAATAATTTGTCACGCGGGTCCCTTGTTCGCCATCCTTGCCCTAGCGTCTAGTAACAAAAAGCGATATGACACATTTCAATATTTGAGGCAAACGGTGTTTATTTAATGTTTTAAACAAAAAATGCTTATTTTAAGTTGAAATATTTTTTTTCTATTGAACTCTATCTTTAAATAACAATAAAATAACAGCGCTTGTTAGCTGATTAACCAAACAATTAAATAAATATAAGAAAAATAAAATTGTACATACCAGATTTAAAATATTTCATTACATGAATATATCACTAGTAAAAATTTGTTTTTTTACTTTGTCACTGTAAATATAAATTTTATTACTTAGTGTAAAGTTGCGCGTAAAACCGCACATCTAAGTAGCATGCAAGGATTTTTAGTAAACTTTAACTAACAGTTTTTAATCTGTTATAATGGAGTTCTACTAAGTAAATGCCAAATCAATAAATAGTTTTTGATCATCTTTAGGGTGTTCTCTGTCAATACTTGTTGGAAAGAAATTATATTAAAAAAATAAAATATTTTTATTTGTTGATAATGCTCCCAATTTTATTTGTTGATAATGCTCGCCATGAGCGAAAGCGATCCTGATCTCATGTGAGAATTAGTACAAATGTATTCTTTATTTTTTTAACAGTTTTAAAGACAAAAGTCCTAAAGACAAAAGAAAAGCAAGAAGGTTTATCTATGAATCTTTTGAAAGATCTAATTCTTAGAAACCTTTGTAGTTGTGTGTTATATAATACTTTTCTTTGCTGCCCCTTCCGCTTGCAGCGTCACTGCCAACTCAAATTATAATCACGAAAATTATAAGTCAGGAATTACGCGTAGAATAGAGGTACGTACCGAGTTCTGCTTGGATTACCAATAATATATTGATAATTCATATCATAACGACAATTACGAACAATCCATTTATTTATAATTCAAGTATTCTAACACGCCATGGAACGATCCGAAAAAAACATATAGAAACAAGAATATCAATGGATATGAATGAAAATGTTAGCAGCCGAATAAAAATGATTTTCTTCCCGCCCAACACAACTATAAAAAGATTTTATTAAATATCAAAATTGTATTTATATTTTAATCATGAAAAGTCTTATTTTGCTGTAGCCCAGTTGGTTAGAGCTTGCTTTACCGATCACGCAGGTCTGGGTCCGATCCCCGGTAAGATCACAGTGAATTTGAGAATTATTCAATTCAAAGTTGTGATCAAAGACTGGGTGTTTGTGATGTCAATTCACATAATTTCCTCTCCTCCCATCCTTCTTATCCTTTAATAACTGGGTGTAGCGATAGAGATTAGCCAACCACACTAGTCCTGTTCTAGCCTTATCCTTCTTTCCCTACTACTCACTTTGAAAAAAGTGATTCCTCTATTAGGAGGCCATATGCTCCACATTGGGAGCGGACATGGATATAAAATATATACTCGAACCCCAGTACGGACAGTTTTTCTATAAATTGATTTATGGATTTCTGTTCAAATGCATGGATGCTAATGCTTTAAATTCCCTCTCACCTTTCCCATACTAAAAAAAACAGGCCTAGCGAGAGCGATTAGCTTAACACAAGTCCTGTCTTAGTCATATCCTTCTATCTCTACTATCTTTGGAAAGTTCGAGGTTGAGCAACTGATTGACAATCAGTTCTCGTAGAATCAATTCGTTACTCGTAACACAACTTACTGTTGTGTGTATGAGATTCTACATTAAGAGTTCATATCGACTGTGGAGAGGAAAAAGAACGTAACCCACATAACAGCTTTTTTTCGATAATCACAATGTAACCAACCAACTTGATACAAGTTCCATCAAAAGGATGTAAGCTGCAAATGCCGAATTAGTATCTAAATTTAGCTTTTGAGTTTGAAAAAAGATGGGCTTGTGAAAATTGAAACCAAGAAAAAAATGTTTTTTCTAGACAATTTCTTAAATTAATATTAAATTATGTCAATTAAACACCAGTTTATAAGTCTCCGTGCATTTCAATGTTGTTTTTATTTCATAATTTGCATACGGCCGAAAATTTTTAAAACACGTTTTTTGTGCCTCCTGTAAAATTTGCTGTGTGGGTTACGTCTTTTTTTTTCCTTTCCACAGTCGATATTAACTTTTAATGGAGAATCTCACACACACAACAGTAGTTTTGCGATTCTACGATAACTGATTGTCAGTCAGTTGCTCAACCTCTCATTTTCCAGAGAATAGAGATAGAAGGATATTACTAAGACAGGACTTGTGTTAAGCTTACCTTGCTAACATTGCGAGCGTGGTAAAAACAATGATCGATTTCTAGTACAACAAACAGACACAGTTAGACAACGTGTTAAAAGATATGATTAGTATGCAAAGACAGGGTTCCCGAAAAATTCGTGATCATTTTCATGATTCGAGGAACCGGTCAACTTATTATGCTCATAATCATCATCACGACAGTAAGTGCCGACAATTTTTTCCGCCTAAATTTGAATAAACACCAACTACAATAAACAGCCGGTACTCGGTTTTGTTATTCACATTTGAAATTACACGTCGTAGGTATGGTTATTGGTCAGCGGACGGCAGAGTACCAAACAAGAGTATCCGGTGAGCGGCACTTTATTCTCAGCATGACTGCAAATACAACGAAAAATGCCAACAAATCGTTTCAGATTATTGAATACTTCTTTTTTAACCTTAGTTCTACCCTGTTGGTGACAGTTTTATATATTACGTTAAATATCCACAGGGCCGGCGCGTCCATACAGGCGAAATAGGCAACCGCCTAGAGCGCGAACCATTGGGGGGCGCATAAATGGAGTATTAAAAAAAATATATTTACTCAAATATTAATAATAAATAATAGTACATACATCCTTTTTTATTGTGATGTTTGTAATTGTTCGTTGTAATTATGTATCGTATTCTATATAATTCTAAAAAGAGAGGTTGAGCGACTGAATAAAAAAAAGTTCACGTTGAAAAATTTCTGTTGAGACCTTCATCAGGATGCTATATGCTCCACATTGGGAGCGGACATGGATATATAAAACAAATATATGTATATATCATGATTCCGAATGGATTTATTTTCATTATTTCGAAAAAAATGGACATTTTTTTTAAAAGGGGGCGCACCAATAACCGTTGCCTTGGGCGCCAAATAACTTTGCGCCGGCACTGAATATCCATCAAGCACACGATTTTAACACTCGGGTACCGAAACTGCGAAGGTAGAATCGAAGAGCGATGGGGTACAAAGTGACCTCAGACTTTGCGTAATATTTGCATTGCACCAAGGGAGGACTGAAGGGGGCTCGTTAAATTTTACTAAAGCCGGCGATCCCCTTGTTAATTTAAGAGAAAAAATTATTCTCAGATCAAATAAGTACATATAATAATCACAATTTTCTGAGATATATATTATCTACGACAGCTTCAGTATATACAGTAGTACATTTTTATCCATTTACATTGCTTAGCTTATGGTTAACTGCATATTTTTGCATATTATAAGTGTATTAAGTAACAATCGTTTCCTTATTTAAGAATTGCATATAATTGCATAGAAGCGATAAATTGTTTTGAGATTAAGCGAGCCCATTGTTAACGTATTGGCAGCCTACCGCTGATCAAGCTCACTCAACCAATCTTAACACTCGAGTACCGAAACGTCGAAAATAGTATCGAGGAGCGATGGGGGTACAAAATGACCACAAACGAATTTGCTTAATATTTGCATTGCATTGATTGAGGTATCATTGTAGATTACAATAAATATACGCTAGATATTATTGGTATTAATCAAATGATTGAAATAATAAGAATTTTGGAAGGTGAATGTTCCCCACGGCAACCCGAAGGTTAAATTATATAATAACGGTTTGTTGCTCTTCTGGATGCTATGGCGCAGCGGTAAGCGTCGATGGCTTCCGCGCCAGATCTCATGGGTTCAAGTCCAGATTTATCGATTTCTGTTCAAATGCATGGGTGTTTGTGGTGTTTCCACCCACCCTTCCGATCCTTCAATAACTGGGCGTAGCGAGAACGATTAGTTATTCACTAGTCCTGTCCTAGCCTTACCTTTCTATCCCTACTACTCTCTTTGGAAAAAGAGAGGTTGAACGACTGAGTAACAAACTTCTGTTGAAATACTTCTATGAGAAGACCATATGCTCCACATTGGGAGCGGACATGGATAAAAAATATATAAAAAGTCCACTTCTGAAGGTTATGGACTATGTGTATATTTGTGGGTAACCGGACAAACCCGGACAGGGAACAACTTTTTCGGGAGAATCATCGAATCCAACAAAACACATAATCGTTCAAGCCAATTTAACAAGTACCGAACCAATTTATCAAATTATATAAAAATTGGGTTTTTTTACGCGTCAATTTATGGAACCAAGGTATCGCACAAAAAAAAGAATTGGTTGTTCATAACTAAATTGAACACTTCGTTAATCACAGCAGGATGTAAATTATGCAATCACAAAACACGCCAAACGGTCAACTTGCAGTGGTTATATAAATTATGCATTGATTTTTTTTTTTAAATTCCTTCAAAATAAATTAAAATGTATGTTGATTACTTGCAGGTACTACAATGGAACCCCGATCTTCCGTTTTCGCATTATTTATTTTCCCGCATGTATCTTTTATTTTCTACATCCTCATTTCCCACCCGTAACAACATCCCAATTAAATAATCCGGCATTAATCGTTCATGATTTACCGATTTTCTCGATCTTTTATGTAAATATTATATAATGGCCACATTACGTATATTATCCCGATTCACGGTGTTTGTTTAATATTTCCCATCTCTCACCTAGTTACACAAAATTTTCTAACTCAAAACTAAAATGTACCCCATGAAGAAAACTAGAACTATATCTGATAAACTAAAAATAATTTATACATTGAAAAAACGGGTTGACATTAAGGTATTCAATCCCGGAGCCTTTTTTGATCCCGGGATTGACTAATTTTCAATCCCGGGATTGGGCATCTCAAAATCGTGTAAAAATTTAGAAAAACTTTTGGTGTCATGAACTTTTTTAAACTATTTCCATTATTTCATTTCCAATTTCAAAAACCCAGGAATTTTCCGATTTACCTAAAATACCAGAGTGAGTAGTTTTTTATTTTTTATTTCTTCCACGAATTTCAAAATCTCAAGACTCAGGAATTTACCGATTTGCTCAATAGGTCAGCTTGATTCGTTTTTTTTTCGCTCTTCCACATACAAAATACGATCTCGGGATTTCGGGATCACAAAATTGGACGGGTCCGGGATCCCGGTATTGGAAAGCCTAGTGGACATAGCAAAAGCGTACATTTACAAATGTATACGAGTTTGTTAAAATTGCAGTAACTATAACTTATGAAAATACTTACAATTGAAATAGGTGAAATAAATTATTTAAAAACAAACATTTTTTAGTATGATTTGAAGCTTTTCCGTATTTTTGTTTTTTGTACTAAGGTCCCTTGAAAAACTTCGAATCGGTATTTCATTGTATATATACAATTATATCTAGAAAACTAAGATCTTTCAATTGCGTAATAAAAGTATTATATTGATAATATTTATTATCTATAAAACTTCCTGTTATTAAATTTAATTAAATAGTTTTAAATTTCTTTAAAAAAAATTGCATAACATGTATTTAATTCATAAAAAAATATATGTCAGCTTTCTGTTTTTACTTGCATAAATTGCAGTGGTGTAGTGAGTAAATTGAATAGTGCCTGGGCGTTTTATTTTTACGATGAAACATCACCGATGAACATTTACAAGCAATTTTAAGAATCTCAACTACAAAATTAGGAACTGAATTTTAAAAAATGTCAAAGATGTAAAACAGTTCCATTCCTCTGATTAGATTGATATTTTTTCATGCTAGAAAATGGTGTACATATGCTATTTCACTTGCGGCCACCGCTCATTTTGAATTCCCGAATTTGGCCCTTCATCCGAAAATTTTGCCCCCTCTAGCATAAGCCATTTTTGAGGCCCCAAGCGCGCTCTTCATGAGCTTGTAGGTTAATCCGCCTCTGAGGTAGTTTTTACCTAATTATACATGTGTAAGTAATTGCCAATTCAATCACCAGAAATTCGATGTGTAACAATAGCCGAAATATCCAACGGCGCCATGTTTTCAGCTATCGCGTCTGCGGATCGCTTCTCACGACCAACTCCGTCTTCCTCGCTCCTCGCCACGCCGTCCAGGCTTCGCGCGAGATAATTTCGCCAGGATTGATTTGAATATCGGCAAGGCAAGGGCGCCGAAGTTACTTTTCGGGTGTCGAGTCGAGGCAGGCAGTCACGATCTCCGGCGGCTAATCAAAAATACATATCCACTCAAGGTGGATGGGCACGTGACCAGAATGTGCAAACTGACACATCAGTTATAGATGTCTCTACTCCAATAAAGATGGGTTCCTTGTACAGCGGCGTGCTTTTATATATGATATTCTGATTGTTTATTAAATTACTAGCTGCCCGATACTTACAGATCAGCACCAGTTGTATTACACTATTCCAATGCACATACCTAATCGCGAGCCGAGTACTACAAGGTTCTATGTGGACAGCTGCACCAAAAAAGATATGGGCATTTGAAATTTTGAATGCTTGTATTTTGGAAATTGTAAATGTTTCCAAGTTTCTTTTTGATTGTATTACATAATATATATCAATGATAGTACTGACATGATATAAGTGTTAATAAAATATTGTTAAAAAAAGCTCATCATAGTTAATTAGAAATACCTAAACTTCTATTAGAACTAATTACGTATTTCGACTGAGGGTGCTTGATGGAATTTCAATATCAAATTTGAATTGTTTGAATGTTGTACTTTTCCATGAGTTTTGTCGCTAACGACCCGGGTTTCGCCTTTCGGCATCTTCAGGCATTCCAAGTGTACGGATGTACTGTTTACGAAACTTGTTTGAACTGAAACGATACAAACTGTTTACTACGCGTCAGTTCAAGTACATCCGAGCACTTGGAATGTCTGAAGATGCCGAAAGGCGAAACCCGGGTCGTTAGCGACAAAACTCATGGAAAAGTACAAAATTCAAACAATTCAAATTGTCTATTAGAACCTTGTCCATCTGAAATTCAAACAAACCGCCAGTGCTACAAGGTTCTAACTGAAATTTGTATGAAAGCACAGGTGATTAAAAAAACAGACTTACGCTTTTTATATTAAAATAAAAAGAATTCTATGGAAGATATCTAATGTGATCATTATTATTGGAGAAAATATATTTTTAAAATATGGAGAATAAATAGGAAAAGGAGTTTTTTTTCTCGTAACTTGTGTTTGATATCATTAAGTACTAAGTTAATATTGTAAAATGTAATAATACCGCACTCCAAGAATACAAAACATCATAATGGTAAAAAATAACACCATTGTGCTAAAGAATAAAAATAATTGATCAAAATCAGATAATTGAAAAAAAAAACAGGAATAAAATTATCAAAATAAAAAGTTATTATTAAACTTATGTACATTCACACAAGTTTTGTCACTAACGACCCAGGATTTGCCTTTCGGGATTTCAGGCGATCAATTTGAAACCACAGATATCTTGCGACGCGCACATAAAACTAGGGCTTATTGGAAATTTAAGCAAAATTTCGACTTCATATTAATACAGCATGTAGATAATGCTACGTTTTGGTTTGGCCAAAATAGATCAGGGCTCCACTGAATATAAAACAATATATTTATGCTTTCATAATTTCGTAAATAAAACTGTCCGTACCGGGATTTGAACCCGGGCCCTCCGTAGCCGAAGCCAACAACGTTGACCTCTCGACCACACAGGCAGTTTTTTATAAATTGATTTTTCAATCGATTTATGAATTTCTGTTCAAAGGCATGGGTGTATGTGATGTCTTGAATTCCCCTCTTTCACTTATCCTATCCTATGAACGGGGCGTATCGAGAGCGACTAGCTTACCACTAATCCTGTCCTAGCCTTATCCTTCTATCCCTACTCTCTTTGGAAAAAGAGAGGTTGAGCAACTGAGTAACAAACAGTTCTCGTAGAAACACTTCTGTTGAGATAAACTCCATTAGGAGTCCATATGCTCCACATTGGGAGCGGACATGGTTTAAAGAAGAAAAAAAAAAGAAGAAATTTCGTAAATAATGGTGAGCTTATTTGTTATATAATTTAATTTAACAACCTTTTTCCATGCGCGCCACTGGTTATAAATCAGTTGCATACCACAGTTTAGTATTTCTCATACTATGGTATGTATACATTTTGTCGGCTTATAATAAATGCATCACGTAATAATCGATAGATTTGAATACAGAAACAGGTGCGAATTGGAAACGTATTTGCCCATATAATCGATGCTAAATCGAATTCTTAATTCTATTTAGTAACAGAGTTTCACAACGACATTGTGTCGCTTACAAGGTTTGACTTACATATGTCAAAAAAACATTAAATTTTATTTCAATAAAGTTCTAATTGATTTAACAAAGTTTTAACGTATTTTTTTTTGAAGTAGTAATTAATGCAAGAGGTTGACTTATACTTCATTTTAAAAAGTACGTTCATGCTTATAATTATATCTTATTAAAGGAAAAAAATTAAATGGTCAGAATTTAAATCACTTTTTGGTCAGAATAAAAATATTATACGGTCAGAATACTTAATAACAATTTTGGTAAGTAGGTTAGGTTAGGTTTTTTTTAAAAAAAATCATTTAAATTATAGCTATTTATTCTGACTAATATATTATGACCATTTAATATAAATTCTGATCAATTTTATTTAAATTCTGACCAGAAAAATACGAGCCAAAAAAAATGTCTGATAGCCGACCATCTAAACTTATTTAAATTTACTTTTTAGTTAAATATTGTAAAACATGACAATATTGAAATGTAAATATTTATATTACTTTTTATTACACATCATTCAACAGATTCGTTTGATTTTGGCGATGAAACCATTCCAATAATACATTGGGTCAGTAATTTTATGGTAATTATTACAAACTAGTATCTATCACACTTACGCATAATGGTCATATTTTATTGTATTGAATAAATGGAATTTTTTTTAAGTTTCTTAGATATTTTTTATTGTCTTCCGAAATGTAAAATTTTTATCAAGGTACCCACCCCGTGTTAGGTACAATTGTTATCAAGGTTTGTGCCCGCTGTGGTCTAGTTGGTTAGAACTTGCTCTACCGATCAGGTGGGTCTAGGTTCGATTCCCGGTAAAGTCAATGTCAAATTGGATTTTTTCAATTTTGATTTGAGATCGAAGTGTTTGTTAAGTCAATTATCCTTGAGTTAATCTCATGTGACTTTCAAAAATTCTCATCGAGTATATCTCGTATGATCTTTCAACTTCAAAATATTTGACGCATTGGTGAAAGCTGTATTGTCAAATCATTTAAAAAAAAAAAAAAAAACATTTCTCAGTCTATATTTATATTGGATATATAAAATCTGCTTAATAGATTTTTTTATTAAGCAATAAGCAAGTCTTAGGTTGTTGTATTTAAATGTTCCGAAATCCGAGACAGAAAAAAAGCGTCGATTTCACAGGAATTGATTCTCGGTGTGTCTCAACTTAAGTTTTTCTAACTAAAATTGGCACTTGCACAACTAAAAAGAAAAGTCAGTCGATAAACTGTCTCTTTGGAGGGGGTTAGACAGATTGGATTATGAAATAACAGACGATTAACTTATTAATGTATCTACGATTGGTTTAAAAATAATAATAATGGAATCCGACTCTGTACTTATTTTAATGTAAGTAAGTATGTAGTCAATGACAAACATTAACGACAGAATTTATCCTGATACGTCCAATTTTATTGAATTTGTACCAATTTTCAGAGATACGAAACATTTTCTATTGTAAAATTATTTAGTTTGGTCAAAGTTGAATAAAAAATTCTAAATAATGTTTCTTTATAATTTACGAAATTTCTGCTCCTACGAAAAATGGTTGTTAGCAAACTTGAACATTATTCCAAATATTAAATAATTTACGAAATTTCTGCTAACTATAAAAATAAAATAAATAAAATAAAATAAAATAAAATAAAATAAAATAAAATAAAATAAAATAAAATAAAATAAAATAAAATAAAATAAAATAAAATAAAATAAAATAAAATAAAATAAAATAAAATAAAATAAAATAAAATAAAATAAAATAACATAAAATAAAATACCATAAAATAAAATACTATGTAACAAAAATCTCACGTTGCTGGGCAACGGGCTTACAGCTAGTGTTTCTTTATTGAATTAGCAACACTTGTTCCAGCGGCAGTCAATTTGACAGCTGACAGCTGATTTGGGCTCAGTTTATTTTGCTATTTCACCGTGAATAGACATGGATGGAATGACGTTTGTAAATTGTGCAAATTCATTTTTCCAAGTAAATGAAAAACTGAAATTATTTAATAGTTATCTAAAAACACCTTTAAATGTAATTGGGTTTTTAAAGATTTTATGACGAAATATGGCAAGTAGAGGTGAGAACCAAACTATCAAAAATCGTATGACGAGTTATATGGACAACACTCGAAATCCTTCAAATGTTTCCTTGTAATATGTTGTTAGATTTAAATTTGTCAAAAAATGAAAAAGCTTAAATAGATAATTCGAATGCTTCTTCTGTAAAATGAGAAGTACTGAAAATGAGGTGCGGCAAGAATTTCATGTTAGAGTAAAAAATATATCTTCAAAAATATATATTTTTAAAAAAAATTGTCATTGCAGCTAATGCCAATGCGCCAAATATTTTAAAAAGTTGAAAGATTATAAGAGAAAAAACTCGATGAGAATTTTAGTAATGTAAGTCACTCGAGATAAACTCGAGTTAAATTGACATCAAAAACACCCATGTCTTAGCTCTCAAATTTAAATTGAAAAATCTAAATTTGACATTGACCTTTCCGGTAATCGAACCCAGACCCACCTGGTCGGTAGAGCAAGCTCTAACCAACTAGACCACAGCGGGCACAAACCTTGATAACAATTGTACCTAACACGGGGTACCTTGATAAAAATTTTAAATTTCGGAAGACAATAAAAAATATCTAAGAAACTTTAAAAACTAGACCACAGCGGGCGACTGAATTGTAATTTATTGCCGCAAGAATTCATCTATAATATTAAATTTTCTAACAAAAATGTTTGCGACTCCTGATAGAAATAGTGAATGCCAATAATAGTCCTTAATAATCCTGCCATGAAAATGGCGGCCACGATAAAACATCAAAGTGATACCTTTTACAATCTGAGAGGCAAATCAGTGTACAATATTGAATATTATAGTGTCGTTACTTACCATTTTTTTTTATCTTGATGGAAGGAGGTGGTATTTAGTACATTTTTTCACCATTCACATCCTGCCAATTTTGTCACCGACAATAATAATTAAGGAAATGCATTTGGACTGATGCGTGGTAATTTATGTTTTAAGGTTTGCCTTGAATTTAAATAGATATTTTTACACCGAAAATCAAAACGAATAAATTAATTCGCATTATTACTCTCGCGGACGGTTGGAATATGATTATCTTTTTGTTGTTGAAATACTTCTTTTTGTGCCATACCCGCTACCGGATGTCGGCGATGACGTTGGCAATCATGTTGTTACCAACGTTGCCTCTAAGCTGCGCGCGCGCCCAGCCGCGCAGCAGTTTAAAGCTCCCACGCACTCATTCCGGGTTGGTGCGCACTCCAAGACAACTGGTTAACCGTTTGAATACCGCGCAAATAAATCATTAATATGTTCCAGAGATATTGCGTGTTTTTGAGAAAAAATATTTTTGCCTAATATACACTCGGATTCGATATTTTAAAAACCTATATTGTCTCAGTATAGATGGAACTACACATATTTATAACAATAACGCTTATATTCTATTAGAAAACCAAGTATTTGATTATTTTAAATGTCTTCGACATCCGTGTTCGCTTGCATATGTTCCGGACACCGGTGTCCGCTTGGGATCCAAGTGGTTAATTAATATTTGATTGGTCCACGCAGCCTTTGAAATTTCCGCGCAGGTGACCCCTTGTCCTTGCCTGGAGTATAGGTTATCACCCCTGTTTGTTATCACCCTGAAAATGGCTGGAGTGTTAAAGTCAAACCATTCTTTACGATGCCTGAACCAAAAACATCTGCCAAATCCGCATTGCAGCATCTATTGATTGCCATCCTGCAAACTGTAATTGTATAGACATAAGGAACAAATGATGGAAGAATTCTTCATTAGGCAGGAAAACTTATAATATAAATAAGCAAAAGAAGATACAAGTGTTGACTATTGATTTCTGGACCAACCAATTTACATCTGTACATGTTCACTGCATTGTCAGCTAGACCAATTTTAGCAGACAGCCCAACATGATGCATTTAGAATAAATACCTATCATAAAACCTTTTCCAACAAACAAAAACAAACATAATTCTTAAAATTACTCACCATTAAAATCTGTAGGCATTCGCATGAGTTAATTCTTTTCGCCAGCAATGTCTTTTAACTTAATGATATATTTGAAGTGTATATAAGTGTCAGTTCAAGTGCATCGTTGCACTTGAGCGCCTGAAGATGCCGAAAGGCGAAACACTGGTCGTTAGTGACAAAACTTGTGTGAATGTACATAATTTGAACGATTCAAAATTAAATATCTTGTAATTTAAAGAGTTTTCGGCGTCCTATGAAATACGAATAGAAATCGATACATAGGAGCTCTTTCATGATTTTATTTTTCTTAATCACTTTTAAGGTGTCCACTGTCAATACTTGATAGAACGGCATTATATTAAAAAAAATATTCATTTGAACTAGCTCCATTTTTATTTTAAATGAGATGGCCGATGAGCTTTTAAATTCTAACATAATATTCTAGATTACTAGAGGTTTTGATACAATTTAAAATTACTTCATTAGATATACAATGACATATTAACTGGCGAGGTTTTAATAGTAAAGAAATTTTAACATAAACAATAAGGAACAGTTTGTTATTAAGTTGATTAACTTCTTTTGCGAAAGAATAAGAGACATGGATATATATGTTTTAGGCAGGATAACTGTTTTAAAATATTAATTGAATTCCTCTCATTTGCGTTATTAATAAAGAAGTTGTAGGAGGGAATTAAATATCATAGACATATTTGCCGTTAAACGCGGACAAATAAACAGAAATAAAAACAAATACAATCAATTAGTTAAAAATAATTCATTTTGAATGATATATTTTTTTTGTGAAATTTACGTGCATTTATTTCTCAAAAGTTTTGCTCAAAACACGTTTCAGCTTTCCGACTTTCCATAAACGATGATATACTCTTTGTTTTGTATTCAGTTATGATTTTAATTTTGTTGACAAGGTTAGTCAAACAGAATAATTCAAATTATGTTAATTTCTAAGAACTATTATAATTGGTTTATATAATTTAGTGGTGGATATAGAAGGTCGTGAGATGGGGATAGAAGATAAAACAAAATAATACGGATTATTAGTAATTGAAAATGATTTTTGACATGGCATAGGAGGAATAACTTTGCAGATAGATTAGATATGTTAAACACTACTTAAGGATGTAAAGGGTTCTCAAACTTTTTTGATGAAAATGTATTACAAAAGATACAAATTACAATAACTCATCAAAAGGCATCAAATTCGTTAGTAGAAGATATACACATTCCAAATCAAATGAACATATCGACTATGGAAAGGAAAAAGGACGTAACCCACACATATCAAATTTTGCAGGAGGCGCAAAAAACGTGTTTGATAATTTTGGGCCATATGCAAATTATGAATTATAAACAACCTTCAAGTGCACGGAGACTTCTAAACTGGTGTTTAATTGACATAACTTAATATTAATTGAAGAAACTGTCTAGTTTAAACCCTTATTTCAGTCTTTTTTCTTGGTTTTAACTTTTTACAAGGTCATCTTTTTCAAACTTAAAAGCTAAATTTAGATACTTATTCGGCATTTTCAGCTTCCATCCTTTATATAGAACGTGTGTCAAGTTGTACATATTGTGATTATCGAAAAAAAGCTGTTTTAGAAAAACTGATGGTTACGTCCTTTTTCCTTTCCACAGTCGATATATTAAAAAGAAATGGAATTGATGAAATCATACGTAAATGGTGTAAAATGTAAATTCCAAAGAATTTAATTATTTTTATACCCAAAATGCTTGTTTATGGTGTTTTATATTCGATTTAATACATTTCATCTGACTTAGATAATGCAGTAACCCATAATGCAACCGCGAGGTGTTAAATATACATTTTATCAGCATCTTTCAGTTGGATTCGAGGCTAGGAGTTATTGATGTTTTGTGGCATCGCAAATTAAAAATTTAATCTATAAGAAAGAAAATATGAAATATAAACACTTGCATTATGATTTTTCACATTTATTCAATTTTCTTTCGCACAATCTGTCGCCTGCAGTGGCCCAGTTGGTTAGAGCTTGCTCTACCGATCACGCAGGTCTGGGTTTGATCTCCGGTCAGATCACAGTGAATTTGAGAATTATTCAATTCAAAGTTGCGATCGAAGACTGGATGTGTGTGATGTCATTTCACATCATTTATTCTCCTCCCATTCTTCTATTCCTTTAATAACTGGGTGTAGCAAAAGCGATTAGCCACCCACTAGTCCTGTTCTAGCCTTATCCTTCTGTCCCTACTACTCACTTTGAAAAATGTGAGGTTATGCGACTGAGTAACAAACAGTTTCTTAGATAAATAGGAGGCCATATGCTGCACATTTTGAGCGGACATGGATAAAAAAAATATATTTTTGTAACTATGTATTGGAAGAACTTTTTGTTGATAGCTTGTTGGCGCAAAAAATGGATAACTGCGGGTAAGAGGTATTAAATATTATAACTAGTCAATGCTCCCAGAATTTTTTTATTTAGCACTATACCACTGACCGCAGTGTGCGGAATGTGAAATAAAATAATGAATTGAATTGAAAATCTTTTATGAATTGAGTTCCTTTCGCTTTTCATTAGACGCGATAAAGTCTTTCAATGCATTTTCAACGTCGAGATTATGGTAAGCGAGTAGACCTCAGCTCATGAAAGCTCTTAATTTATCTTGAGTTGGTGATTTAAAAAAATAAACTCATAACATTAATAAAAACACAATATTCCTTTGTACTTTATTCCACGTTATTTAATAGGTCAGGACCGGTTTCGCTCATTGCGAGCATTATCAACTGATTATAAATAAAATTTGTATAAATAGCATAATACTTTAGATGGTTTCGGCGGTAACTTTGTGGAAGTTCATTTTACTAGAAAATTTCAATTAACTTTGATTATTCCACGTATTGTGTTACTAACTGTGACACGTGTTTCGCCTTGCTTAAGTAGTAATTACTTAAGAAAACTTTGCGATAGTAAGTCTGAAGATGCCTCTGAAAGAGGCGAAACACGTGTCACAGTTAGTAACACAGTACGTGGAATAATCAAAGTTAATTTAAATTTTCTATGTATAAATAGTATTGTTAAATTATATTTATTCTCGGTTGACAATGATTGCAATGAGCGAAACCGTTCCTGACCTTTTAAATAAAGCGGAATAGAGTACAAAGGAATATTGTTTTTTTTATTATTATAATGCTACCAAGTATTGACAGTGAACACCTTAAAAGTTAAACTCAAGATACATAAACGAAAGTCGCTGTCGTCCCACCGTTTGAGGGGCGGCTGTATCCCAGTTTAAATCTCAGTAAGGTGTTATAATAGTGCGGTGTGACCATTGTTAGCACCGGTTTCGATAATTATCAGTTAATAAACCGCCATGACTTGGCGCTTCACACTTTATAACAATGGAGTGGCGATGGTGAGGCTCTATCCGATTCTCTCGCTCAGTCGAGGACGCTCCGGGCAACCAATAAAAACAAAAACACACACCAAAGCAACGACTCATGGAAACAATACGCCCCTCGACAGTTGGTCGACGGCGACAGTCTTAATGTTTCAAATAAAATCGTGAAGATTCAGATATTCAAGACTTTTAAATCAAAGCGTCAGAAACATTTTAAGATAGAATATATCAGAGCTGTGGAGTCGCGTGAAAAAAAGACGACTCCGACTCCGAGGATTTCTTTAAATAATTTCATTTTAACTTATATAAATATATGTATACTTTTTCCTTCTCTCTTCCCGGACGTCCGTCGGGTACTATCCGTAGGATGTACTCAGCGGAACTGAGGGATGCTGGCATGTCATGGGGGAAGCAAAGCTATTGGCGGGAGACAGGGAAACATGGAGGTGCCGCGTGGCGGCCATATGCTCCACATAGGGAGCGAACATGACCAAAGAAGAAGAATATGTATACTATCAGATCATCTTTAGTCAGCCAAGCATGAAATATAACACTTTTGACTATTTTGTTTAAATACACATCATTAAATGTATTTTTCAAAAAAAATCGAGCCGCTAATTTTTCACGACTCCGACTCCGACTCCACAGCCTTGGAATATATAGATCAAATCGCTGCATATAGCTGTTTGTCACTTACTTGTCAGAGCTCTATTTTATATTTTTTTAATGACATTTAACCAGGGCTGTGGAGTCGCGGTATTTTGGCCGGAGTCGGAGTCGTGAAAAATGAGCGGCTCAAATTTAATTTAAAAAACTTTTTTTTATGATGTCGACTGTGGAAAGGAAAACGGACGTAACCCACAGTTTTTTTTTTCGATAATCACAATCAGTGGCGGCCGGTCAATGTGGCATTGGATCAATGCACCTCTTGTATATGCAGGGGAGGTTATATTTCATGAAATAATATGTATACCATACACTCATTTTAAATTATTTATGTATTTATTGTCTAAAATAAAATAAAATAATGTTCTAAAATATTTATTATAGACAATAAAATAAATGGAAGATTTAAAATGAGTGAATGGTATAAATGTTATGCTTAAATATTATTTCATGAAGATTACACATTGACCGGCCGCCACTGATCACAATGTATCAAACTTAATACACGTTCTATCAAAAGGATCCAAGCTGCAAATGCCGAATTAGTATCTAAATTTAGCTTTAAAGTTTGAAAAAGATGACTTTGTAAAAATTTTAAACCAAGAAAAAATACTGAAATAAATGTTTTTCCTAGACAACTTCTTTAATTAATATTAGATTATGTCAATTAAACACCAGTTTAGAAGTTTCCGTGCACTTCAAGGCTGTGTATATTTCGTAATTTGCATATGACCCAAAATCACCAAAACACGTTTTTTGCGTCTCCTGTAAATGTATAACTCACAGGTTACGTACCTTTTTCTTTCCACTGTCGATATTAAAATTAAAATAGCGCTACGTGTCAACTTGCACTGGAACCGTTTGCAAGCGAGTATCATATCGAAATATTGAATAGTGAATCATAATAAATAAATTGTAAATATTAATAATATTAATACTCTTCGATATTTATAGCAATTGATTTTTTCAAAAGTCATTACTTAATGTTGAAAGTCTAAAATAAAAAATGTGAGTCACATTTGAACTACAACAAGTATATTTTATGTTATTTATGAGGCTGGCTAAAAGAGCGAGCGCCATGAGCTATGGTGGTAGCGGGCGCCGAAATGATGCCAGCATTTTTTAAGAACATATAAAATTAAAATATTTCGCAAAATCTACCCTTGACATAGACGCCTCGCTACAGTCCTGGGTTCAATGGCTATATTTTCTCTTATTTTATACACTTAAATATTTACCTAATACATCTTTGTTCGTGTTCGATGAGTTCTGCGGACCTCTGTGGAAATTATTTTGTAATTGAAAATTAAAAATTAATAACATTACATTAAAAAACGGAACACACTTTTGCACCAATTATTCATTTATTTATTAAGATCAGAACCGTTTTCGCTCATCACATCCTCTAGCAGGGGTTTTCCAAACTTATTGTCAAATGGAACACTTCGCTAATCTGAAAATGTTACCGGAACACAGCTTATTTTTTAGATCGGGTAATTAATAATAAAAGTATTGAAAAAATATATGTTATTGAATTACTGTCACATAAAAATATGAGTAAAAAAAACTCTCATTGGTTAAAAATATCTGCCGATACCTAGATATTTTAAACATCAGTGAAGATTTTCGATCACTTTATTTTAAATATGAAATAAAAGATACTTAAATGTGTTGCAGCGTATATTACCAATGCAAATTTTCTCGAAACATCTATTTAGGTCCAACGGAACATAGTTTGGGAAACCCTGCTCTAGAATTATAATCTCATGAATAATGAGCGGTTGTAAATAAGTGTTCCAGCCCTGATGATAATATTATAGTGAATTCATAAATCTCGGTATTGATACTAAGACGATACCGGGATTACGGAATCGCCAAATTGGTCAAGATCCTTGATTAAAGGCTTGGAAGCCTTAGTGGTGGGCTGCTTAAACGATAACAAGGGGCTCGATTCATCTCAAAGAAATTCTCGGCGTTCTGGAGAAGGAGTGAATTTTTTTATCACTCCTATGCAATTATATGCAATACTTAAATGAGCAATCGAGTGTTACTTAATACACTTATAATATGTAACAATTTGCAATTTACCGTAAACTTATCAATGTAAATGGCTAAACATGTACTACTGTGTATACTGAAGCTGTCGTAGATAATATACAAGTCAGAAATTGCAGTTATGAAATAATTTGATTTAAGAATTTTGTTTTACATTAAATTAACAAGGGCCTCGCGCAAGCCCCTCCGAGCCTCCTCCAGGAAACCCCTGGTGGGTGATAGATATTCACACATATTATTTAAATACAAGATTTTTTTGATAAATAAATGACGATGTTGGACACCATTGCGATCCGTTTGATAAGTTCTTCGTGGAGCAACACTATTGGTATGTTTTACATACTTTTTTCTCCCTAATCGTGTTAAATCGTAACTGTAATAAATTTAAAAAACAGGGCTAGGTACATGTACATAATACAATTTTAGATTCTTTTATTACAAGTTAGCACAACAAACGAATTATTTATTCCCGTTTATTATAGCGTTTAACGTGACGTTATTAATCAGGGTGGCGGAGCAATGGGAGGGCGTGGTCGGAGTCCCAAACTTAATTCCATTGTGTGTTTAGGAAGGGGATAAGAACCCACGACGCATTACCGCGCGGCTCCGTTGTCGTCTGCTTGTGATGAGCTCGATACCCAAACCCTAATGCTGTGTTTACACGAGTTACGACTGTTACGAGACTATTAGACAGTAAAGTTACATGACTTCAATAACTCTGAAATAAATTCCAAGCTAGCAGAACGGTGCGATTTCACGGCTCCAACAAGGGCCTCCAATCCCGGAATCTCGTCCAATTTTACGTAGCCAAAATCCCGGGATTGTGTCATTACTAATCCCGGCAATTCGTTATTCAGGATAACATGTAAAAACAAACGATAAATCCCGTAAAAAAATTGCGCTGCAGTTACTGGCTAAAAAAAATTAGTAAATTACTCAATTCATGACTTATTCCCAGTGATCAATCCCGGGATACCAAAAGCTTGCATCCATAAATAATTGTAAATCCTGAAATTCTTAGCCCATTAGAGGTGAAGTGAGCCAAGTGGTATTTATAACAAAATAAACCACAGATGCATTGTAATATTCCACTCGTCTTAAAGTATCGTAAAAGTGACGTAACATAAGTTAATACACATTGCAATAGTGCTATCTCCGTTAAATAAAAATATGCAATCCACCAAAGCACCAAGTAAAGACGTTATTGTACTTAAAATTCCAAGAACAAAGTTTTATCATTTCAGGGAAGGGTAGAAGGGAACTTTTTTAGCCATAAACATCCATGCCTGTTTTTGTTGTACAATTTTTTATATCGGGAATACAGAAAGGACATTGAAGACCAGAGTATAAGAACACATGGCAGCTTTTAGATTGAAAAAAGACACGTCTACTTTTGCTTATCACTTAATTTCTGAAAGACACGTGTTCAGTCAGGAACAAGGGATAACACCCAAATACGGACGATTATAAGCTCTTTTTCCAGGAAATTTTGGAAATAAACAGAGCGGAATTGAACAGTTTTCCGATTTTAAATGAAATACTACACATGCCGGGATCGCCACTCCTATACCCTATATAAATACAATCATAAAACCTTTTCCGACAAACAAATAAATATAATTCTTAAAAACACTCACTACTCAAATTTGTGGGCATTCCCATGGGCTTATCCTTTTCGCCAGCAATGGCTTTAAGCTCAATGATACATTTATTTCTTATATAAACACGAAACATTCATTTACTAAGCGTCAGTTCAAGTTCATCCGTGCACTTGAACGCCTGAAGATGCCGAAAAGCGAAACCCGGCTCATTAGTGACAAAATCTGTGTACATAAATGTACATAATTTGAACGATTCAAATGTTATATTGAAATCCCACCAAGTACCTTCAGTCGAAATCTTAAATTAGAATATTAATCGATTGAAAAAATACTGTTTGTACTGGGATTCGAACCCGTGAGGTCAGGCATGGAAGCCAGCGACGTTGACCACCGTGCCATGGACCAAACAAAGGAATTACCCAACCTGCAACACAAGCTCATTTCAAATTTCCGGATTTGTGATGTGTTTCATTGCAAACAAGGTTGGGAAATCCTGCTCAAAATCATTAATGTCTTGATTCCCTCCTACCAATCCGATCTTAAATCTGTAAACAATGCGTAGTGGGAGCGATTAGCTAACCACCAGTCCAGTCTTAGTCCTATATTTCCATTTTATTTGTATCGCATCCATGTCCGCTCCCAATGTGGAGTATATGGCCTCCTAATGGAGGTTTCTCAACAGAAGTTTTTTCTTCGAGAACTGTTTGTTACTCACTCGCTCAGCCATACTTTTTTTTTCAAAGTGAATAGTAAGGAAAGAAAGAAACGGCTGGAACAGGACTAATGGTTGATTAATTGCTATTGCTACACCCAGTTATTAAAGGATCAGAAGGATGGGAAGAGTGGAAACGATGTGAATTGACATCACAAACACCCAGTCTTCGATCACAACATTGAATTGCATATATCTCGATAACACTGTAATCGAACCCAGACCTGCGTGATCGGTAGAGCAAGCTCTAACCATCAAGACCACAGCGGGCGACTCACTACTCACTCTCTCTGAATAATATAAGTTGAGTGACTGACTAACAAGTAATTATCGTAAAGCAGTTTCTGTTGAGATAAGCTCTATTAGATGTCGATATTATCCACATTGGAAGTCAACCATAAACATACAGAACAATTACTCAATATTTTTTTAGTTGAGGGCCAGTTATATTGTAAACATTATAAGTTATCTATTGAGTTTTTACATACAAACAGTGGTGTAGTGGGGCCATGTCGGCGACCTGGCACCTTAAAATGAGGAAGGCACCCTGCCACCTTTTTGACTTGTAACTTAGTTTTCAAGTACAAACAAACATATATTCAAAATCGTATTTTTTTATTGATTTAACTGTTTAAACTTGTGGTTTTTTAACTTCGGACAGATATAAAAAAAAGCAAAAAAAAATATGGAAGAAATCAATGACCGACCTGGTACCTATTTATTTACCACTACACCACTGCATACAAGATTATTTTATTATTATTTGATGTATCACTGCTTTGTTGGGCTTATACTAAAAAATCCATTGCCATTGGCAGGTGAGACACGTTTTCCGTAATATTTTTAAATCAACTTGTAAATATTATTTTATCCAATGTCATATCCTTACGGTTAGCGCTTTCGACATATCGTCCTTCTCGAAGGCTCGGTAAAGGGTTTTTAGTATCCCCAAAATGTTCTCGTGCATTTGTTGATAGCAAAATTATTGTATTGCCGATTAGACTTTCTTTCTACTTGCTCGCATGGTAAAGGGTTAGAATCTCCAAATGGACACTTTTAGTGTCCTGTGATATGACTATGAGGAAAGTTTTTATTACTTCTCACTAGTCCAATATTGAAGCCTGAAATTAGGGTATAGAAGGAGTGATTCGCTTAAGTATCACTATTCCATATCTCACTCATATATTCTTATCTCTCCTGAAAAAATTATTAACCCTTCAATGCCGAATGTCGCCAAAAATATGCATTGTTTTGATATAAATTTATAAAAGCAAAAGTTCAATAATTTCATTCAAATAACTTGATTTCTTTTTAATATTAGACTTTTTTTAAAATTTGAAACGGAATTTTCTAATTCTAAGCACACAAAAATATTTTTATTTAGCTTTGTACCCAAATGATATTTAAAAGACAATCGTTACTTTAGTCACGGCAATATAGCATCAATAAATTGCGTGAGTAATAACTTTAAGCTAATGTCTTTTCTACTCACCCGATACTGAAAACGAGACGCAATTAAAATAATTCTCTAACGCATAGTTCTCACCTTAAACATTCATTGTATCCTTTCCATGTCATAAAATGATAAATTGAGCGACTGTATGATACAAATATTTCATAAAACAACTTCTCAAAGGTGTCTTTATACTCTACATGGGGATCGGAAATGTTTAAAGTTTCTATTTGATTTATTTAATTTGAACTTAACTAACCAGAATATTGAGTGTACAAATAAAATATAAGCAGCAATAAAAATAAACGGAGAAAATTAATTCACGGACTTACCCTTATGATAATCAATTACTAAAAATAAAACAATTTGCGTGTTCGCGTTTACAACAAACTGATTTTTAAGTATGGGATTTGTGAACCACATTTGCTATCACGTTGCATTTGGGGTTGTACGGCAACATCACTAAATCTCGCGGGATTAATCGTGCATTGGCGGAACGTGGAAAGAAACATTTTTTTTTTCTTAATCTGTACAATAATAAATTTTAATTATGTAGTTAAAAAATATCTAAGTAATTAAGTTATACAAATATTATTTAATGTACATATCAATTTGGAAAGGAAAAAGGACGTAACCTACACATAGTAAATTTTACAGGAGGCACAAAAAGCATGTTTTGATGATTTTGGACCATATGCAAATTATGAAATATACATATCGTTGAAGTGCACGGAGACGTCTAAACTGGTGTTTAATTGACATAATCTAATATTAAATAAATAAATTGTCTAAAGACAACCTTTTCTTGGTTTTAATTCACACAGACTCATCTTTTTTCAAACTTAAAAGCTGAATTTAGATAATAATTCGGCATTTGTGGCCTACATCCTTTTGATAAAACGTTTATTAAGTTTGATACATTTTGATTATCGAAGAAAGCTGTTTTAAAAATACTGTGAGTTTACGTTCTTTTTCTTTTCCACAGTCGATATGGTTAAAATATTAAAAATAAAACTCTTTATATTTTTTTCCACCATTTGTGTTCGTGCAAATACTAAAAGCAAAAGGCTGAAATAAACCACTAGAAAAATAATAGAACATATTATTGTCTCTTTTCCACCAGTTGGCAGAGGTTCTAGAAGCGGTAGACTATGACAGTGATGGTGTGGAGCACGCATTGATTCAATAATCCTTTATCAAATAATCTTATGAATTGTCTTTTAATTTACTGTAAAAGTTCTTTTTTTATTTAAATAGCATTTCAGATAAGGGTGATAAGACGAAACCGTTTTATTATATCACTGAATTGAGCCTTCTTAACACATTACAAGCCGACACGACACAATCTGGCCTACATTGAGAGCGAACATGATAATAAAAAAAAGCCCTGCTATTCTCCGCCACTGTAAATAATAAAGCAGCGAATCATAACAGTATTATAGCGGTTGGGTTACCCCATCTAGTGAGCGAGGAAAGCAAGCAAAGTACAGTATCCAAAACGCAATGCGATTCTTTCCGCCCTTAAGTGCCGGACAAAGCGCTAATGTTCCTCGGTTGACTTCCAACTCTAGATCCACACAATGCTTATTTTGCGCTTTTGAGCAGGGCCGAACGGAAAATCTGTTTTTTTTTTTTTTTAAATTATAGCAAAGATAATATAAGCCTACAGATTTTTTTTTCAATATCCGCACCTTGGTCGGAGAATATGGCCACAACACGGTTCCTCCAAAATTATCTGTCCCCCGCCAGTCTTCTTGCTTCCTCCCATGTCATTCCAGCGTCGTATACATCCTATAGATTAGCGGTGCGCACAATTCTTAAAATTTCTAATCTGGCGGTCCTTTTAAAAATTGTTCGATGGCTCGCGGTCCCTTTCATTAAAAATTAAAAATCAACATTATTTTATTAAAATAGGGGGCGCCAAATAGTTTGCACAAGGCTACCATATACATAGAAATAAAACATTTTTGACAAACAATTATTTATTCAGAAAATATTATATATATTTTTAAGTTAAGGTTTTAATGGGATGGATGCATCTACTTTCCCTGAACCATTACTACCATGTTTGGCTTTTTTTTTGGCCAGTGTAACGAGTTTAAGTTATTTTTCTCAAGTTTCAGTCATTAGTTAACAAGTAGCTGTATATTGCGTGGTGGGACTTAACTGGTAACCTATGTGTTTTGTGATAAACTTCACTTGAATCAGCAAGTATGTTTTACATGCATAATACATTGTAAAGGGTAGACTGTAAACACATTTAATTGAATCAACCAACTCAAATCATTTATTTCTTACAAAATTTTGAATGATTTAAATCTCTGTCAAAGATTTATCGAAAGAAATATAGAAATTAATAGAATCAAGCTAACCACATCTTAAACGAACAAACAATCATCAATCCATCAACGTTACAAAAACCTATAATGTTAACAAATAATAAATACCCGTTTAACTTAAACTCATTTAACGTAAATAATCCCATACTTGTTATCGTTCTTAGAAACACTAAAGTCAAGTTTAATAAATGTAACAATCGTTATATTAATTAGGAGGTTAGACCAAATAACAAGATATATTGTGTATCTCTTCTAAAGCAGTTAGTATAGCAAGAGTATATGTAAGTTTAAACATAGTTCTGACGATGGCGCACGCCGAAATAGTTATAAACTCATTTTATAAAAAAAAATTGGATTAAATACGTTGATATTTTTTACTTTATATGTAATCTTTTTAGTGCGCTCAATGATAAACAATGGATTTGATACTTTACGAAACATTTAGTTTTTTTAATTAAATCACTGAATCCTCCACTGGTTTTACCCTCGTACTCTGCATATAATAATAATTTTAAATTCACTGTCACTCGCTTGTCATTGTGACAGTCACGTTTCATAACTGACTCCAATTTCAGGGTTGCCATCCCTTGCCTTTCTTTTATCCTCTTATACGTACTTTACAAAAACACTTTTTTAGATAATGAGCAATCAGTGAACTAAGGATAGTAATTTATTGGAAACTCGTGACGCAAGTAAAATTCTCTTAAACAAAACTATCGTCAGTAGGTTATGTAACCACTGAATTGTGCGCAAAAATGTATTGGAAATAGGGCATCCATTCTCTGGATCCCACCCGACCAATTTAGCGATCTTGTACTTCCGGAATGGTGAACAACATGTAAAATATCATGTTTCAAATCTTAATTCTTATCGATTTACTGTCATATTTTTTAATAATAAAACTATTTGTGACAGTGTATCTCAGTTTGTTTATATACATATTTTTGTTTAACTCTAGCGACTCGGAGACTAGAAAAATACTTGTCAGTCGATGGGGATCTTTTTTGACCCCAGTGGTTTCCTCATTATTGGCTTTATTCTTATGAATTTCAAAAAAAAAATAGTCCAAGGGCTTAAAAATATCTCTTTGCATCATTCCTCATACATTATTTTATAAAAATCTGTGGTTTTTTAATAAATAATCATATTTTAAGTTGCGCGTAAAAAAGACGTCATCCCAGCACACATATGAATTGACTACTGACCAGTGTTCTCAGCGTTCTAAGTAATCTTACGAACAATCGTTATCGCGGGCGCTAATCACCTGATAAGCGTTATCGCGTATTTATATAAACTACAAAAGGTCCAAAAAACTATGATATAAGAATACCTTAATTATAAACATTGTATCACCCATATTAAAATAGATATTTAAGAAAATGCTTAGAAACGGAAAAGTACCAACATACAAAATAAATGAATTGTTGGATTACTTCCTTTCATATTTTACGGCAGTCGTAGACAGAAACAGACATTTTTTTTTCTTCATAATTGTATACAAAATTCAATTGCAATCTTTTCTCTTTTAGCTCCCTATAAGACTTTTTCAATTTTATTTTGTTACCTTGGACACGGATGTTCGTTCGGATACTCAAATTAATCTCAAGCAACTGTGGTTTTTTTTTTAAAAGTCGCTTGACCATTAGCTGTAATTCTAGTTATTTTTTGTAGTAAAAATATTTATACAAAAAAGTGATATTATGGTAAATAATCAATCCCGGGATCGAATGATTCTAAATTCCGAAATCCCGAGATCACAAAAAAAGATTCGAGATTGAGTGCTCTATTAACTAGTTGGTATAATTCAGTGATGCACAAACCGCGGCCCTGTTTCAATTTTGTGGCGGCCCTTAAATTTTTTTCTCAAACATATTGTTTTCACGTAAAAAATTTATTTAATAAATGTAAGTAAGCTTTTTCTTCAATGAAGGAGAGTAAATCGGTTCATAGAAACAGGCTTACAGATATTATGTCAAATTAAAAAAAAAAAGTTAAAAATTAACAAAGACCAAGAATGCATTCACTTATGAATTAAATATCAATGAAACATACATATTTCACAATGTAACGATTTTTAATAAGCAAGTACTCATAAATCAACGTTCCCTCTAAGCTGTGCGCGTGCGCGGCCGCGCAGCAGTTGAGAAGTCCCCGCGCACTCATTCCGGGTTGTCGCGCACTACAAGACAGTTGCTCAATTGATATTTGATCGGTCCGCGCAGCCTCCGGGCAGCCTTTGAAATTTCCACGCATCTAAACCTTCGGCTTAGAGGGAACGTCGCTCATAATCCTTTTTTTACATGACTTATTTATTTTCGAATAATATAATGGGACCTATTACTCATTTATCTAAATTCACTTTATCTTTTTTACACGGTTTTAAAGTTGTTTAACATGGAACGTACATTGGAGAGGATTGAGCGTATTTTAAATCATGTTTTTCTTTGCGGCCCGAACCCACGATAGTTTGTTTTATGCGGCCCGCTAGAAGGTAAAGGTTGTGCATCACTGGTACAATTCTTAAGTATGTAATACAAAAACTACCGTATTTAGTTCCGAGAAAAATATCGAATATTACTGATTTTAATATATACACAGAATGATCACCAATAATAAATAGATCCTTTATATATAATCAAATTTCTTAATCAAATTATTTTTATGAAATTATTATAATTCTAGTTACATTAATTTACCAATCGTGAAATTTACTAAAATTCTTTGTTAATGTAAATCACCTCGTCATACAAAGCAATACAAAAATGTCTATTGAACCTACCAGAATTTCATTTTTTAATGCTCATTTCATCGCTCATTAGAACATTTTCAACTATCGTGTGTATTATATACAATTGCCAATTCAGCTATTTAAAGCCCTCGGCCGTGCAACCGAGCCCAGCAGTATTGGTGAGGTACTCGGTTACGGGGATGGTTTACATTTAATTTTAATATTTATATTTTCCAATAAAATATTTATAATACCAAAAAAATCTCATTGCAATCGGATGGTGATAGCACGTGTCGTTTGCGGCCTGCCAAACAAAACACACGTGACCTACGCGTGACAGACGAAAGTAATTGATAACAATGAAATTATCGGGAGATGACAATACACTGAAACATAATTATTTAACTGGATGGCTGCCGCTGACGAGATATCTCGTCCGAATTTTCGTGCTCAACACGCCAGAGACGAGTTATTTTGTCAATAAATAATTGCAAATCATAGCCGGCGTGCTAGGTAAAGACGTACTTTTTTCTACGGCAGCCAAAAGGTTAAGATTAAGCGAGCCTTTGTTAACCTTTAGAGAAGTGAATAGATTTATACAGACCTTACTTTAATCTACTGCCTTTTCTTAACATGACAATTTTGTGACTTTTTCACAAATCATATGTAATTCATACTTAGATCATATATCCCGGTTTTTTTTTTTAGCTCAACGAAGAATTTGAAATCTTGAATTTTCCAATTTCGTGTAAATCTTCGGGTTTTTCTCAAAATTTCTCAATCTCAAATCCAATCCAAATCCAAATCCCGGGATCGCGGCCATCTCAATCCCGGAATTTCGGGATCAGAAAATTGAACGGGATCCCGGGATTGGATGCTCTAGTCCATACTCCTCTAAAGGTTAACATATTGGCAGCCCACCGCTGAATATAGTTCTTTAAAGTAACATAAACGTAATTGTCGACGAAGAAGTCTTGGCTGTAATTTTTCATCTAAGAAATTGTACATGGATGTACATAGTTGGACAGTGGCGGTGACGGTGACGATGAATGCTGTGTAGGGTAGGTGTAAAGGGGATGGGAAAATGTTTTACGTCACGCCACTTCTGGCTGGTAATTCGCACATCTGCCCGATTTTTAAACGACATCCAGGTCCAGTCAAAAACCGCAAACTGTATAAATTTTAAATGTAGGAAATTTAAATTTAAATAACGTGAGACTTTGATATGTACAGATTGTATATTTTGGATAAATAGTCGAGTGGTCTACGTCGTTCAAGGTCACAGATTCGAATTCCAGTACGGACAGCTCTAAAATTAATTTATGAACTTTTGTGCGAATGCATGGATGTATGCGGTGTCTTGAATTCCCCTCCTCCACCCATCCCATCCTTAAAACGGGGCGTATCAAGAGAGATTAGCGAACCACTCGTCTTGTCCTAGCCCTGTCTTTCTATTCCTACTCTTTTTTTATGAGAAACAGTGTTTAAGTAACTCAGTAAAAAGATGTTCTCGTAGATACACTTCTGTTGATGTAAACTCTATTATGGGTACATATGCCCCACGTTAGGAGTGGATGCTGTTAAAAAAAACAATTGCAATTGAACAGCCTTCCGATTTTTAACGAAATACTAAACATGCCAGGATCTCCACTCCTATACCCTATATAAATATAATCATAAAACCTTTTCCGACAAAACAATAAATATAACTCTTAAAACCACTCACTACTCAAATCTGTGGGCATTCCCATGGGCTTGTCCTTTTCGCCAGCAATGGTTTTAAACTCGGTGATACATTTATTTATTATATAAACACGAAACATTCATTTACTAAGCGTCGGTTCAAGTTCATCCGTGTATTTAACGCCTGAAGATGCCGAAAGGCGAAACCCGGGTCGTTAGTGTCAAAATCTGTGTGAATGTACATAATTTGAACGATTCAAATGTATATAGTTTTAAATTAAATATTTCATGATCTACGTGTGCTTAGTCATCCAGGGTCTAGAATTTATGCTGTCATTCTGTGTTTCGTCTTATTGTTGCTGGCATAGCCCTTGAATTTTTGACCCGTACAACTTTATTGATAAATAAATAAAATTATTTTGAGGTCGTCTTATTATATATTCTAATTAATTGAATCAGATATTTGAGGATATCACATACAAACCCAGCTTAATCCAAAGTTGTTGAAACATGAACCATGAGTGTAATTTAGTAGACAAAAATAAATTTTGAAAGTATTTTTAGAAATCAGTCTCAAACGTGGCTTGACAATATCCAAAATATTATTCCAAAGTAATGTAATACTGTGTGGTCGAGTGGTCAACGTCGTTGGCTACCACTAGGGAGGTCACGGGTTCAAATCCCAGTACGGGCAATTTTATAAATTGATTTATGAATTTATGTTCAAAGGCATGGATGTATGTGATATCTTGAACTCCCACCTCCCACCCATCCTATCCTATGAACGGGGCATATCGAGAGCGATTAGCTAACCACTAGTCCTCTCCTAGCCTTTTCCTTCTATTCCCAACTCTATTGGGAAAATGAGAGGTTGAGTAACTGAGTAACAAGCAGTTCTCGTAGAAACACTTGTGTTGAGATAAACTCCATTAAGAGTACATATGCTCCACGTTGGGAGCGGACATGGTAAAAAAAATGTAAGACTAAAAATACTTTTAAAATTTACACTGTTTTCCAAAAGAAAAGTTTCATTTTTTAACATACCCTCATTTATGTAATAAAATTGACTTTCTTTTGAAAACATTCTTCTATAACATTTTTTTGTCTTTTTAAGTTGTGTGACTTTTTGATTAACCCCTATCACATCGACCGTGGAAAGGAAAAAGAACGTATCCCACAGTTTTTTCACAACAGCTTTTTTTCGATAATCACAATGTATCAAACTTGATACACGTTCCTTCAAAAGGATGCTAGCTGCCAAAGTAATATCTAAATTTAGCTTTTAAGTTTGAAAAAGATGTCGTTATAAAAAAATTAAAACCAAGAAAAAATACTGAAATAAAGGTTTTTCCTAAACAATTTCTTTGTTTGATATTAGATTGTGTCAATCAAACACCAGTTTAGAAGTCTTCGAGCACGTAAAGGTTGTGTATAATTCATAATTTGCATATGGCCCAAAATCTTCAAAACACGTTTTTTGCCCCTACTGTAAATTTGTTATGTGTGGGTTACGTCCACAGTCGTGTGGAAAGGTTTCATCGCCTGACGTAAAATAACGTAATACCAAAACAGTATTATTTATATACATACATACTCTATACATTTAAATCGATCGCGTGCGTACATTTAAATATGAATTAATTTTATTACATGTAACAACTGTTTTATTATAAATCAAGCATGTTTAAAAAATTCCAGTGTTGACAATATTTTTTTTAAATGATTAAGAAACGTTCCCCGTTTCGTGACTGCGCCCCGTGGCGATAAAAATAAAATTTTCTGCTGCATGCGCGGTCAAAAAGGCAATCGGGTTAGTGTGTGGTAGTACTTAGGTAGGTGGATAAACACAATTAGGGTGCGCGATTTAGCAGAGGGCGTGTCCCGCTCACTCGCTGCTGGGTGGCTTCGAAGCTCCGTGATTAGAGATCCGCGCCGAGTTGATCACCTCCCAAATAAAGAAGACCTGCGCACTACCAACGATGTGAAATCTTTTTACTATCACTGTTTGTTTTGCAACCCATCTGTGTTATAAAAATCATGCGGTGGGCTGCCAATCTCGCTCATTTCAAAGCAATTCTTGGTGTTCTGGGGAAAGAGTGAATTTTTTTATCACTCCTAGGCAATTATATGCAATAAATAAACAATCGATTGTTACTCAATACATTTATAATATCGACTGTGGAAAGGAAAAAAGACGTAACCCACAGTTTTTTCAAAACAGGTTTAGATAATCACAATGTATCAAACTTGATAAACGTTCTGTCAAAAGGATGCAATCTGCAAATGCCGAATTAGTATCTAAATTTCGCTTTTAAGTTTGAAAAAAATGACCTTGTAAAATATTAAAACCAAGAAAAAAGACTGAAATAAAGGTTTTTCCTAGACAATTTCTTAGTTTAATATTAGATTATGTCAATTAAACACCACTTTAGAAGTCTCCGTGCACTTAAAGGTTGTGAATAATTCATAATTTGCATATGGCCCAAAATCATAAAAATACGTTTTTTGCACCTCCTGTACAGTTTGATACGTGTGGGTTAATTCCTTTTTCCTTTCCACAGTCGATATGTAACAATATGAAATTTACCGTAAACTTATGAATGTAAATGGCTAAAAATGTACTACTATGTATACTGAAGCAGTCGTAGATAATATATAAGTCAGAAATCGCTGTCATATACTAATTTGATCTGAGAATATTGTTTTCTCTTAAATTAACAAGGGACTCACCGGTCTTAGTAAAACTTAACAAGGGGCTCTTGCGAGTTCCTCCGAGCCCCCTCCAGCCCACCCCTGTATAAAGACTCTAAATGTAGTGTACCTCAATTAAAGATAATCTACAAGAATCACTTGTTACGAGGATTGAAGGATATGACTAAGGCAATACTAGTAATTGCGCAAACGCTCTCACTATGCCTATTTTTTATTGGATGAGAAGATTGATAGGGTATTGATACATCATAGATAGTCAAGCTATTTTTAATCCGTGTCTGTTTCAATGAATATTTCATATGGAGGTATTTCAACATAAGTTTTTCTACGAGAACTGTCTGTTACTGAATCGCTCAACCTCTCTTTTTTCGAAGAGAGTAGGAATATAAAGGATATGTTTGGAAGACTGGACTAGTGAGTAGCATTCGCTATGCCTTTTTTTACGATAAGAAGGGTGAGAAGGGTATTTATAGACATCCCATGACGTCGAACCAAAATCTATTGAAAAAATGCTGTTATTTCCGGGATTTTAACCCACTAGATAAGTCACGGAAGCCAGCGACGTTGATACTGCGTTACGGACTCAGACGGACAGATCACAGCTTTTAAACAGTTGTCTATAAATCGTTTGAACTTTTTTTCGAATCGTTTTTTCAAACTTGTTGATGTGGAAATTGAATATCAGAATATTTTAATTAATCAACACTTTTTTAGTTTACACTAAAAACAATACCACCAGTGCCGGTGCGAGGTTATTTGGCGCCCAGGCAACATTCACCATAAAATCGTGTAGAATTTCGGGACAAGAATTTTTTGCCAAGACATTTTTTTAAGCTCTTCCGAGATGTCTAATTTGAAAAACCAGTAATTCGCAGAATTGTTAAATGAAAAAAATGGGACTTTATTCAATCTCTCGTTCTATATTTGGTTGCACAATAAAGAGCAGTACTATTTGTGATGGCAAAGGAGTCTTCGAGCTACTGCTTGAAGCTCACTGCGTAGATATTTAATATTATTAAAGTATAAAAAAATACTCCTACATTCATGCGCCTTAGGTGGTTGCCAATTTCGCCTATATCAGGGATGGCAAACCTTTTTTTTGTTGGCGTGCCAAAAATCCTCATATATTATTCCTCGATTGTGTGCCGTACCTAAGCAGTACTTTTTTAACAAAATAGAAAAAAGTGATTTTTAAACGATTGTCGTTTACCTTGGGAAACACTTGAAAATCAATAAAACGGAACAAAATAATAATTTACGGATTATTTAATCAAAATTTAATTTTTTAAAACTTGGAAATCGTGCCATCCGAATTCTCACACGTGCCACTTTGGGCACGCTTACCATAGGTCCGCCATCCTTGGCCTATATGGTGGCGCCGGCCCTGAATACCACTAAACGTAGTATGTACAGCGGAACCCCCAATTACACCACCCCGAATCACGCGCTGGCTTGAAATATTCGCCGCAAATCCCCCAATTGCACGTTCGCATTCCATTGTCGTTACTACGAGACGGTCTTTTGTACCGCGCATACAGTCGAATGTTGGCTAGCGTCTGTGCATTCGACACGTGCCAGGCTATACACGTATAGCCGGTCGGCTGTCTATGTGTGGGATTTTGGCGCCCTTTGCATTCTAACACTCGGTAACTAAATATTTCGTCAATATATTTTTTTTTTGGGAAAACTAAGGGAAATCTTAGTTTTGAATTTTCTGCGGAAAAAACTAAATCCTTAATTTTGTGAGATTCACAGATAAATGAGATTCACACCCCCAATTACATTACCCCGAATTACACTGTCCCGACTTTGGTGTAAATGGGGGTTTTACTGTATTAGTAAAATCACCACGACAGATATTATGACAAAAGCTATGACGTAGTTTGTCATATTTCCGTGGGAAATTTGTTTAAAAAATAAGAAAAAATATCTTTTTTTTTATGACGTTCAACTAGGAAAGCGAGTCCCTTCAAACCCTTGCAGTGTTCTTTCAACCCAGTGAACCAAACAGTCGAATACGCAGTTTTGTCAGTGTCGCAAAGTGACGTGTCTAATTTGGTAATTCTCCAAACAGCGCGTGTCAATTGGACAAAAGAAATATTCCTTCCCCGCTCGCTTTTGTCAATATTATTTGTCGAGTTTTATTTTCGCCACTCACTCTTGACGTGTTGTATGTTACGCTCTGATGGATCGATAATTATTGGTGATGGCACCCGAAACTCAGCTCACAAAACTTGTGTGTGAACTATTCGAAATTGTTTTGACCGTAAACGACACTTTTCGCTGATTTCAGGGATGTAATCAGTGGCGGATTAATCACTTTGGAGGCCCAAGGCGCAATACATTTTGGAGGCCCTGTTTTTCGAATGACATAAAAGTGCTGCAAAACTCGGATTGTGAATAATAATGAATTTTGAAAACTGTAATTAAAATATCAGTGTTTTTGTTTTCAAAAATTTGGAGGCCCCAAGCGCGCACCTCTTGCGCTTATAGGGTAATCCGCCAGTGGATTTAATAGTCTTCGCTGTGGCCCAGTTGGTTAGAGCTTGCTCTGCCGATCACGCAGGTCTAAGTTCGATTCCCGGTAAGATCACAGTAATTTGAGAATTGTTCAATTCAAAGCTGTGACCGAAGACTGGGTTTTTGCTGGGGTGGGCTGAAAAGGGGTTCGAGGGGCTTGCCCGAGCCCCTTGTTAACATTCGTCGTGGCCGACAATTCCCTTGTTAAGTTAAGAAAATCATTCGTTTAAGATCAAATCAGCACTTAACTGCAATTTCTTATAAATTGTATTACAAAACGAAAGACTGCGTTGCTCCTTCATTTTTTAAATTGAAGGAGCAACAAAGACAACCAACGGGTCGCAAAAAAGCCAGCGAGACACGTTATATACATCGTACATGGTATGAAGACATTATGGTTGAGATTTACCGAACCCCTTGTTAACATATTACCAGCCCACCGCTGGGTGTTTGTGATGTCAACTCACACCATTTCCTCTCCTCTCATCCTTCTGATCCTTTAATAACTGGGTGTAGCAATAGCGATAAGGCAATCACTAGTCCTGTTCTAGCCTTATCCTTCTTTCCCTACTACTCACTTTGAAAAAAAGTGAGGTTGAGGGACTAAGTAACAAACAGTTCTCGTAGAAAAAAAAACTTCTCTTGAGATACCTCCATTAGGAGGCCATATGCTCCACCTTGGGAGCGGATAAGAATTTAACAAAAATGTTATGTTAACATACGAAAATAAAAATAAGCAATCCACTAAAACAGCGATTATTCAACTACTAGTATTGTTCTAGCCTTATCCTTATTTCCCTACTATTCGCTTTGAAATAAAGTGAGGTTGAGCGACTGAGTAACAAACAGTTCTTGTAGAAAAAGTTCTGTTAAGATACCTCCATTAGGAGGTCATATTCTCTACATTGGGAGCGGACATGGCTTAAAAAAAATAGTCTTCAGCGTGGCGAAAAAATATTGTGTCAAAAATACAAGTACATATTGAATAAATCGGTTGTGGATATTTTCGATTCAGTCACCACGTTCAATCGTGGGTCGTTGTGTTATATGTCCGCAGTGGCGGATTACCCTATAACAGGGTTTCCCAATCTATGTTCCGCGGAACAATGGTGTTCCACAAAACTTGTATTGGTCTTCCGCGAACACTAGGGCAAGCTAATCGCTCTTGCAAAGTTTCGTTTTTTTTTTAAATCGGATTAGTGGGACAGTTTAAGACATCATATATTCATATACATCCATATAACCACTAAAAAATAATTTTACCCTTCCAGAGTTGTTATTACTTTTACTAGTTTAAAATTTTTTAATCTCGAATGAATTAAAATTCTCGTCGAGTGAATTTATGTCATGAATTAATTAATGCCGAGTAGAAGTATAAATCCACCTGTGTGTATAATGCCACCTGTGTGGTCGAGTGGTCAACGGTGTTGGCTTCGGCTACGGAGGGCCCGGGTTCAAATCCCGGTACGGACAGTTTTATAAATTGATTTTTCAATCAATTTATGAATTTCTGTTCAAAGGCATGGATATATGTGATGTCTTGAATTCCCCCCTCTCACCCATCCCATCCTATGAACGGGGCGTATCGAGAGCGATTAGCTTACCACTAATCCTGTCCTAGCCCTATCCTTCTATCCCTACTCTCTTTGTAAAAAGAGAAGTTGAGCAACTGAGTAACAAACAGTTCTCGTAGAAAACACTTCAGTTGAGATAAACTCCATTAGGAGCCCATATGCTCCACATTGGGAGCGGATATGGTTTAAAAATAAAAGAAATATAAATCTAATGCATTGGCAACTATCTGCGATGCCGAAATTTTTCATACCACTTAATCTTAACATTAATAGCCGATAAAATAATCACTTTTCACAAATGTGTGCGTACTGATGTCCACTTCGCCCAATGATAGCGCTTTATTTTGAACACCAAACTTTTTCGGCCAATTGGAATGGACGTCTTTTTATATTCAAAATTCAAATTTCCTGGCTTAGAACTAAAGCATTGTAATAATATTGAGAGAACTTTATTTGAAAGTTTGCATGGCTACGAAGTTTTTTAAATAATCAAATGTACTGATTCGATTTTTTGAAGCTATAATTATAGGGCTAGGAGCTGATTTGACAGTGATTTTGTTCAGTGTCATCTTCTATTTATTAATAGTCGATAATGTCCGTTTTGATTGCATGATTGTCACTGATTTCCCCTCCCCCTGAAGACGGTCCCCTTCCCCCCACCCCTCTGCCCGCTATCGCCATCCGTTCATTTTTCTCTGGCGTCTATTAGTGAATATTTGAAGTCATGACAAAACAATTAATTTTTGTACTGACCAAAAATATTCTGTCCAGCTGAGGATCGAACCCATGTCCCTTTTTCATTCTAATCGTTTGCACAAATATCCATTGTTCCACAAAGCGATTAAAATTGGTGAGGTGGAACATCTATTTATTTTAAAAATTTCAAACCAAGTGTTTTCTTAGTGACCTTACAATGACATCTGTGAAGCAATGCACTAAACGAATTTGAATAATTGGAAAATAGAATATGTCAAATACTTATGAGATATTTTTCTTTTTCTACGAAATATACTTGAACATTATTCCAAATATTAAATAATTTACGCAATTTCTGCTCCTACGAAAAATGGTTGTTAGCAAACTTGAACATTATTCTAAATATTAAATAATTTACGAAATTTCTGCTCCTACGAAAAATGGTTGTTAGCAAACTTGAACATTATTCCAAATATTAAATAATTTACGAAATTTCTGCTCCTACGAAAAATGGTTGTTAGCAAACTTGACATTATTCCAAAAATTAAATATAAACGAAATTTCGGCTACTACAAAAAATGGTTGTTAGCAAACTTAAACATTATTCCAAAAATTAAATAATTTACGAAATTTCTGCTAACTATAAAAATAAAATAAATAAAAATAAAATAAAATACAATAAAATAAAATAAAATAAAATAAAATAAAATAAAATAAAATAAAATAAAATAAAATAAAATAAAATAAAATAAAATAAAATAAAATAAAATAAAATAAAATAAAATAAAATAAAATAAAATAAAATAAAATAAAATAAAATAAAATAAAATAAAATTAAATTAAATTAAATTAAATTAAATACTTTGCAACAAAAATCTCACGTTGCTAGGCAACGGGCTTACAGCTAGTTTATTCTTAATTTAAAACAAAATATTCTACAGTTTAACAGTGCATTGTTTAAATATCGTAACATAAAAAAACAATAGCTTTTGAGAAATAAATGCACGTATATCAAGTTATACGACTCGTCAAATATTCTATAGATGTTTAAATAATATGGTTTTGCATACATTTTCAAAGAATATTTCAGTTATATATTCTGTCAATGTATTTTTGTTTTACACATCGGTTGAGCAAAGGAACATTTTGTAAAAATAACAAAAATCAGGGGTGGGTTGAAGAAGACTCACAGGGGTTCTCGCGAGCCTCTTGTTAAATTAAGAAAATTAACATTTTCAGGTCCATGCAATATATAACAAAGGCATGGATGTATGTGATGTCTTGAATTCCCCCCTCTCACCTTTCCTATCCTATGAACGGGGCGTATCGACAGCGATTAGCTTACCACTAATCCTGTCCTAGCCCTATCCTTCTGTCCCTACTCTCTTTGGAAAAAGAGAGGTTGAGCAACTGAGTAACAAGCAGTTCTCGTAGAAAAACTTCTGTTGAGATAAACTCCATTAGGAGTCCATATGCTCCACATTGGGAGCGGACATGGTTAAAAAAAATGCAAATATTGTAATTAAATTAAGGTTGCTGTGATCTAAATTTGGTGCTCTTGGCATACATTATATGTTATCTACGACAGTTTAAGTACAGCGTTTTAAACATGACATTGTAACTAAAAGAATGGAATCCATTTATTTTTTCAATTTTGAAACTCTTTACTTGTTCAATATAAATGTAGTAAATACATTTTTCTGCTATTAACACGTTGGATCCCGGAGCCGTGTTTTCGCGTGATAAGCTAGCCTAGGGTTTCCCAAACTATGTTCCGCGGAACACTCGTGTTCCGTTAGACTTTAAGAAGTAATCCGCGAAAATTTGGAATGGTAATCTACGCTGCAAAAAATTTAAACATCTACTTCATATTTAAAATCGAGTGATGATAAATCTCCATTGATGTTTAAAACGTCATATATCTATGTACAGGCAGAGATTTTGAATCACTGCAAGCTTTTTTTACTCATTTTTATGTAACATGTTTTAACAATAATAAGTGATTTAATAACAAATTTTTTCAGTGTTTTTACTGAATTTTACTCGACCTTAAAAATAGCCTGTGTACCGGTAACATTTTCAGATTTGTGGAGTGTTCCATTGCACAATAAGTTTGGGAAGTCCTGAGCTAGCCGATTCATTTGATTTGACTTTGTGGTTTCATGGTTTTAGCACTTTCAGTAAGTGCTTCACACGGGGGTATTAGTTTTCCCTGATTTGAGCCGGAGCCGAAAGTGTAATAAGAAATTAATTTCGGTATATTGCGCATTCTTACATACTTAAGGTATGTACATATTATATAATAGTAATATTCGATAATTTTAATAATTACTACGTAAAATTGTATAAGAGTGAGAAAAAAATCACTGTTTTCTTGGAACAACGCGAATAGCTTTGAGATTAAGCGAGCCCCTTGCTTATTTATGTTTAGCCAGCCCACCCCTAACACAAAATGCAACTTTTTATTGGGAATGATGTATCATAAAATATCTCATTGAGCCGCTCCTTAGGTTTAGAAATAATTAACTTTGATAACTGAGTTGAAATCACCTTAATTTTAATAGATAAGATATATAGGTATATTTCAGCTGAGAAATTACCAATATATTTTTCAATTAACATTATTTTCATCAAAAGATGTCGCTATCATATTTAGATATATCATCTTGCCACTTACCACACGAGTTCTTCCGAAATATTTAGGAAATAAAAAAAATATGGAATATAATTAATGAAAAGATCACTGTTTTAAATAATCATTTATTGCATTTTTGTTTTTTTCACAGAGTAATAAATAGTACTTTATTTATTCTAATTTACATATTATTACATATCGTTACAACTTTCAAAAATTTAGCTGTAGTTATTTATAATATATACAGAATTGTATTGCCTAAATTACATAAGTAGATCATCTCTTATTCGCTTATAATTATCAAAATAATAAAT
This sequence comes from Himalopsyche tibetana, assembly GCA_030503985.1. Classification (NCBI taxonomy): domain Eukaryota; kingdom Metazoa; phylum Arthropoda; class Insecta; order Trichoptera; family Rhyacophilidae; genus Himalopsyche; species Himalopsyche tibetana. Next base: position 25,526,392 of record JAPJYX010000031.1, on the reverse strand, counting down.
ATTGGTTTTTATTATTTTTGAACAAAAAAACATACTTCGTCAATCGAAACATTAAAACATTTTTTTTTCGTTTTTGGCAAAGTTTATCATATAATACATTTTTTTTGATAAAGACAATTTTTCATGTGATTGAATGTAATCTTTTGTGTTTTAAATACTTTATTTTTTCGATGATTTTAGTGCGTATGACGTCTTACTTTAAATTGCTGTCAAAAATGAAGAATATGAAATTTTGTAAGGAAAAACAGACAAGTAAAATAAAGTACATATTTGTTTTTATAGAATTAAAACACATTTTTTCCGTAGCTGTTTCTCATCTGCTTATTACTTTTAAATGTAATAAATTTCAATTAATTTTACATCTTAAAAGTAATTATTTGTTTATGAAACACTTAAAAACGCTAAAAAATAAACGTAAAAGGGTGGGGAATTTCCGTAAATAAAAACTTCTTTCGGCATAGAATATTTTCATTTCGTACAACTGTTTTACATATTGTATTTTAATCAAACAAAATTTTTACATTTTTAACTTACAGGGATTACCTCGAATTCTTTATTTATTATTTAGGTTTAAAGTATATTAGATAACACGCAAAATCACAAATGACTTATTATTATTACTAATAGTTTATTATACATATTTAACTAGAATAAACATTTTAAAAAATCATTCTTTATTGTATATGTTTAGATTTTTTTATTATTTTTTTCCCATTTAAACTCAAAATATTAACAATCTTAATTACTATAGTATCGAAAGGTACGTTTCATGTCAATTCCAGATCATCTCAAAGTTTGTTCCATCAGTGCCTCTTTTCTTTAAAAACTGCTTTTAGTATCATAATATCATGATTAAATAAACAAAAGCTCCTTCAATAATTACTTAAATATATAAAACGTTATTAATTTTTTGTTATCAAAAGGTTATGCTTTGATGAAAAAACAGCAAGTGAAAATATAAGAAATGCATCAACAAAATATAGATACTATTGTAGTATTATGTTCAGAAAAAACGGGACGATCTCTTTGACTGCTTAGAGTTGTGCAATAGAAGTTCTCATTATCAATTGCAAATCAAATTTTATTTATAATTTTTTTGATAAACAATTCTCGGATAAATTAATATCACTGTATACTTGAGTTTTCATTTACCTGTGTGAATGGGAAATGTTGACTTTAAAGGTGAAAGACCTTAAAATAATTACTTATTCTCAGGATTCTGAGAACGATGACAAGGACTTGTGCTGTATCCAATGACTGAAACCTTGACATATTACCAGTGCCGGCGCACCGTGCAGGCGACCGCGTGTAGCGATAAATCTAGCGAGGCGGCCAAATGTCTAGCGCCTAATAGAATTTTACTACTTTCATAGTTCCCAGTGTGGAGCATACGGACAACTAATGAAGTAAGTTTCTACAAAAACTGTTTGTTATTCAGTTGCTCAACCTCTCTTTTTTTAAGAGAGTAGGGATAGAGTGAAGGATATAACAATGATTATTAATTACTGAATCGCTCTCGATAGGCCCATTTTTATGATAGGAAGGGTGGGAGACAATTTAAAACATCACAAACATTCAGTAGATCAATTGAAAATCATTTTGTGAAAGCAGTCCGTACTGGAATTCAAACCTGCGACCTCCGTAGACGAAGCCAACAACGATGACCTCTCGACCACGCAGCCGACTGGCTATAACTAAGGCGAAAAAATACAATTTTGCCAGGGCGGCCAAATGTCTAACGCCGGCCCTGCACAGTCAAATTAGAAACGTTTTTATTAAAATTAATCAATAAAACTTGAAACTAAATGTCCCTTTAAATTATGATAATATTTTTAAAATCAGAAAACTATTTCAAGATATTATTGATCTGCAATTCACACTATCTTTTACTCTAACTATCAAGATTTTGCTGATGATGAAACGCTCTAGTGCTAGCTTCTCTTCCCAACTGAGATAACCTTGACATGGCACTATAAGCAACAGCATCATTACCAGCTCCAAGGAAAGCTGAGGGTCTTCCACCACCAGCGTTTGTCCTGCGAAACGCTCTACCTTCAAATATATTAGAACTAGGAATTAAACACCTTGAAACGTCTCCAGAAGGAGAATTATTGGAATTACTTGGACCTTCAAAGCTTTGTCTATTGATCTCATTGGATTTATTGGCATTATCGTATCTGTATGCAGGGTTTTGGTTAAATTGTGGCACTCCATTTTGTTTTTCTAGTTGATGATGCTGCGTGCGGACAGCAAACCTGTTGACATGGACCGGTATTGGTACGACGATCTTCGTGGCGTTGGAGTTGGTCTTGCCTGACGATGAAGAGTGGCCGCCGGACGCCAGACCTGCTTTCACACGCTTCCATTTAGCTCGACGGTTTTGGAACCAGATTTTTACCTAGAAATTGATTTTAATACATCTTAGTTATCGTTATGTACATAGATGTAATAGATGATCGTATAGAGCAGGCATGGGGAACCTGCGGCCCTTTGGCTACTCTGGTGCGGCCTTCTGGCCAATTCTGTAATTCCGTAAATTAATGTAAATTTCTGAGATTTTGGATCCGAATATCAGAAAAAAAATTAATGCGGCCTTTAATTAATTGAATTAATTTTAATTAAGAAAATTTTAATTAGAGAATAAAAGGTTCCCCACCCCTGGTATGGTTTTATTTTTAAAGAATTACATGTATTTTTTACAAACTTTAAAATCGTCCTGAAAATCACAGTATTATCTGCATTTATAAACTGTTAGAACAATCGACTAATATTTTGTTGTCTGCACATTTATCAGCTGCTTTGAGAACCATAGATATTATCATAATCTGAATTATAATAAAGCATAAATTTATCATAAAATAAACCTTATTTTTCGCCGATCATTTGATAATGCTCATGATGAGTGAAGAAACTGGTCTTGACTTCATCTGAATTCACCGTGAGTAACTTCAAATCAGTTATGATCAAGCGTTACTAAGTCGACAAGTAATTTTAATTTAATTCCAAATAATTTACGCTTATAGAAGTAATAGTCCTATTTTCAATAAAAAAAACAATCTATCAAGTATCTGGCCTTCAGTGTTAATCTCATTGAAATGCAGAGAACAACAACCATAAATCTAACTATAAGAATACATTTGTTTTGTAAAGCGCCAAAGCTATTTCCAATGCCAACCGTCGGTAAGGAGAAAATGTGAAATACAACATTTTTATAGATAACATTGTTATTCTATTGATTACTGTTGATATTGTAACTAAGTGTGACATGTTTTTCAGCTCTTTGAGAAACATCTTTAAACTTACAATCGCATTTAATAAAAAAAACCATTTCCAACTTATCATCTATATATTAATAGTCGATAATGTCCGTCCTTCCGTCTGTATGATTGTCTGATTGTCCCTGATCTCCCTCCCCCTCCTCAACCCCAGCCCTAGCAAACTTAAACATTATTCCAAAAACTAAATAATTGACGAGGTCTATTTCTGCTACTACGAAAAATCATTGTTAGCAAACTTAAACATTATTCCAAAAATTAAATAATTAAATAACAAAACAACAAATAGTATTATGTAATGTCAGTAATCTATTACCTGAACTTCACTCAGCTTAAGCGCCGTCGCAATTTGACTGCGTTCAGTAAGACTTAGATATTTCTTGGCGTGAAACTCCCTCTCCAGCTCGAGGAGTTGCTCGCTGGTGAACGCCGTTCTCCGTCTTCGCGATCTGCCACTGCCTGGAACAGCGCCTGCGCCTTCAGACGACGAATCGTTACCATCTCCTGAAAAGAGATTTTTTTTAAATAAAAAAAATACAACATAACTTGTTAAGAATGTCCGAATATAGTTGACCACTCTGTAGCGTAGAAATTAAGACTACGCTTTAGGAATACTACGTTATAGGAGACTAGGAACTCATAAAAAAATTAGATTAGATAATTTGAACGATTCTCTGAACGATTCAAATTTAATATTGAAATTCCACCAAGCACCTTCAGTCGAAATCTTAAATATATATTAGATTCTTTCAATTGTATTTTGTGAATTGAACGAAACCAAACATTTTTCCTTTTTTTTTAAATATATATTTCATATAATACGTCAAGCGGAGTCAGGGGGTAAACAGCTACTGATAAGTATAATTTAAGATTTCAACTGAAGGTGCTTGGTGGAATTTCAATATTAAATTTGAATCGTTCAAACTATGTACATTCTCACAGATTTTGTTACCAACAGTTAGTGACAAAATCTGTGAGAATGTACATAGTTTGAACGATTCAAATTTAATACTGATAAGTATGTTTTCAATACACGTATATAAAATGTATAGTTTAGCGTTTTGCAAAAAAAAACTACTCTACAAGAGGGACCGCTATACGGGGGTAACGCTGAACAAGTATTTTCAATTAATTCAGTGATATCTTGGTAATAGTAAAACATTCGATTATTGTTTGTATTCTTTACAAACCCCCCCCCCCCTTCCACCCACGCAAAAAGATGAATCCTACTCTAAGTTTCTCTCTTATAATACATATATGCAAATGATTAGAATCAATGTACAGATATGCTGTAATTAAAATCTCACAAAAGTTTCAGTCAGAAGATGTTTCAATCAGACGAAACATGAGTCAAAAACAGTGAAATAACAAAGTTATCAATTTAAAATAAAGCTTAGAAAAGATTAGATGAAAACGTATGCATCTAAATTTTTCATTTATGTATAGTTTAAATTGATAATATTTTTTTGTGCTTATTTCGCATTCATAAATGATCATGAGCTTATTTGGTATTAAAAAAAACTGTCAACTTTTTATTGCTAATTTGTATAATTTAAGATTTCGACTGAAGGTCGTGAAGTGAAATTTCAATATTAAATTTGAACCGTTCAAATTATGTACATTCGCACAGATGTTGTCACTAACGACCCGGGTTTCGCCTTTCGGCATCTTCAGGTTGTACAAAAATTCATCCGTGCACTTGAACGCCTGAAGATGCCGAAAGGCGAATCCCGGGTCGTTAGTGACAAAATCTGTGTGAATGTACATATATTGAACGATTCAAATTTATTGCTTATTTGTAGTCACATTCTTACAGGAAGAAAAACCTGGTAACTAAATTATATTATAGTATGGGTTTTATAGCATGTAAAATGATGTGGAAGATTTTTATGAAATACCAATAGAATCTACGTTTAAGATAACGTCATAATATTTAATTTTATTATCTATTTGCCATCTTGCAGAGCTATTTCCAGAGCGCCGGAGGCTACACAGAAATAATGTAACGGCATGAAAGTCGAAAGAATATCATAAAAACACTTTGCAGAGTCAGCGAAATCAAAAAAAGCCCTTCATCATGACGTGTCTCGAGGGATTCTTGCAAGGGACACCACTGTTACAATACTCTCTGACTTATATGATACATTGCCGTTGTACTTTGCAAAATCTCGATTCCTCCAATGATTTAATTAAGTGAATATTCTATATCAGCTAATAAGAAACATTTAAAACTGATATTCAAGCAACATGGGAATACAGTATGAAATTGTAACGGTTATAATATAATATCGGCTCCGTGCAGGGGTGAGCTGGAAAAGGCTCGGAGGGACTTGCGCGAGCCCTTTGTTAAATTGAAATAAAACGGTATATTTTCAAATCAAACCAGAAAATGGCAAAAATTTCTCTAAATGGTTTAAGAGTTATATGAAGACTTTGGTGCCTTTTGAAATTTTGAAAGACTAAAAAAAATATATAGAAGACGCTGGACAAATTATCCACATTGGCTGTTTCAGAGCATATCATAGTTAAATAAATTTAGGCATTAAATGGAATCCCGAGATTGATCATTTACCATAATTTAATGTTTTAATGAATCGCAAAAGGGGTCCAGGATTGGATACCCTAATCACGACCAAATTTATTGAAGCTTAGAAACTTAGAAATACTTTCAAATTTATTGTTAGTGACGACTTAATTGATCTTTGATGCGATTGTATATAAGTGTCATTTATTCGTAAGAGATAATAAATATCGACTGTGGAACGTAAAAAAGACGTAACCCACACATGACAAAAAACGTGTTTTAATGATTTTGGGCCACATGCAAATTATGAATTATATATAACCTTGAAGCGCACGGAGACTTCTAAACTGGTATTTTATTTAAATAATCTAATATTAATTAAAGAAATTGTCTAGGAAAAACCTTTATTTCAGTCTTTTTTTTTGGTTTTAATTTTTTACAAGGTCATTTCAAGGTTTTCAAACTTAAAAGCTAAATTTTGATACTCATTTGGAATTTTTAGCTTGCATCCTTTTGATAGAACGTGTATCATGTTTGATACATTGTGATTATCGAAAAAAGCTGTTCTGAAAAAACAGTACGTCCTTTTTCCTTTCCACAGTCGATTATAGTCAATTTAGTGTCACTTATTCTTATTTTGTATCTTTATTCTATTACTTATTGTTTGTTTGTTACAGCATTAATAATTTTCCTCAGTTCTGTATAAATAGCACTGTTTTTAAATAATTTAAAATTTTGACTGAAGGTGCTCGGTGGAAGTGCAATATTAAATTTGAATCGTTCAAACTATGTACATTCACACAAGTTTTGTCTCTAAAAACCCAGGTTTTACCTTTCGGATTTGTGTGAATGTACATAATTTGAACGATTCAAACTACATGATACGTGATTGCAAGTACGATAGAAAAATTTTATCAGCATTCTACTTGGCTCGTTTTATTTCTCATTTATACTCAGGGCCGGCGTCACTATACAGGCGGAATAGGCAACCCCCTAGGGGGCAAACCATTAGGGGGCGCATAAGTGGTGTATTAAAATTATTTTTAAACACTTATAATAATAAATAATAGTATGTATATTTTAATTTATTTCAATGTTTGTATTGGTTTGTTGTTATTATGTATCTTTTTCCATATGATTCAAAAAAGAGAGGTTAGACGACTAAGTAACAAACAGTTCACATAGAAAAACTTCCGTTGGGATACTTTCATTAAGAGGTCATATGCTCCACATTGGGAGCGGATATGGATGTATAAAAAAAAAAATCTAACGATTCTAAATTGTTTTTTTTCATTATTTTGAAAAAAATGGAACTATTTATTAATGAGGGGCGGCAAATAACCTCGCGCCGGCACTGAATTTGTACTTCTTCCATTTAATATATTTTATTTATATACATACACCGTCTTTCCACCAAAAAATTATAGTTGACAGTTGACACAAAGTCAATACGTAAATTGATAGTAAGCTCAACACATTTCACAGTTACCATTCTAAGATTCCATGTGAATTTTACTGTGTGTTTGAGCATGTTATTTATATGAGGATGGAGTCGAAAATAATAAAATACCCTGCGTGGTTGTCGATTTTGCAGTCCATTCAGCAGTTTTGTCGACACTCCCAAATCTACTCGATACAAAGAACCCAAAAAAGCAATAAAATCACAAATAAACGCAGCTTTTCTTTAAACGCCGGGTGACCATAGTTCCACCAACGTGAATCGGGGTCCATTGGAGAAAGCTGCCATACAATATGTCATCGGTATTCTACCAGAAAACGTTAGGTAAAAAAACGTTGTTTTGAAATAATCGACAGTTTTGAATATCATGAAGCGAAATGAAATGTAACGTGGGCGTAGACAATACGACATACGAATAGGCGACAATTGACCTACACCTCAACAACGTTAAGTCATCTAATCGTCATTAGGCAGCTGTAGAAATAACAAAAATGTGTACATCTTAAAAACGTAAAGCTATATATATTTTTTTAATGCCATTAATAACTGCTGGCAAAATATAGTTGGTTTGTATTACTCATTTAAATATCGAAATAAATAAATATAATATGAGTTTTTTTGCTGTGCATAACGTTGTCATAGCAATGCCTTAGCTTGATTAACCTTAGCTGTATATATTAGCTTAGAAGAGATATATCTTCCCATCTAATTTGATATTTTCATTTAAATTCAAAATCAATATAATAAATGTCATAATTTTGTTTCGTGTTATTTTAAGAAACGTAAAATACATTTGATTGTACCATTATATATATTATATTATAATATAATTGTTAGAGGCAAATTTTTTAAATTTCAAAATATATGAGAAGATATATGTACTGTGTGTATCTCTTCTGAGTCAGTAAATAAAGCTTAACTGTTTTAAGTCTTAATAAAATGGTGATGACGTGAAGCCAAAACAGCTAAAAATATCCTATTTTTCCAGGAAATTATAGAAATAAACAGAGCGCAATTGAACAGTCTTCCGATTTTAAATGAACAGATAAATATGCCGGGTTCTCCACTTTTATACCCAATATAAATATAATCATAAAACCTTTTCCGACAAACAAAAATAAATATAATTCTTAAAACTACTCACCATTCAAATCTGTGGGCATTCCCATGTGCTAATCCTTTTCGCCAACAATGGCTTTAAACTCAATGAAACATTTATTTCTTATATAAACACGAAACATTTATTTTCTAAGCGTCAGCTCAAGTTCATCCGTACACTTGAACGCCTGAAGATGCCGAAAGGCAAAACCCGGGTCGTTGGTGACAAAATCTGTGCGAATGTACATAATTTGAACGATTCAAATTTAAAAATATACGATATAACTCTTGTTGAACTTAATAGTTTGTTATTTTGACTTATTATATAATATGATTATTTCTTCATTTGCAATTTTTTTTTTTTAATTCTTCACAAAAATCCAAATGTTTTATCTTTAAATGATCGTTATCTGATAATTTTAATAGGTTCATTTTGTCGTATCAGAATTTTATAAATATCTGTAATTTTTATGTCTCATGGTGTATTTATAATTTAAATTCCATAAAGAAAATATAATGTATATTTGTTCCCAGTTTACGTAATATTAATCATTTTGTCAACAGTTCGTACATTTAAGGTTTGAGGAACAATAGGACATAATAATATTATGGAGCACTTAAGATGTTGTCTCATTTTTTACACATTTTCCAACAAAAATCTTTCAAGCAATTTAAATCATATATGTAAATGATGTATTAAAGAATTAAGGGATTTTTAAATCATTTCAGGCCAAAATTTCTAACTCGGCAACGGTATAATATGGTCACCCTTCGCTATGCGGACTACGCCCTATTGTGGCTGAGTGGGCGGGGTAGTTTAGCAGACCGCGGGTCGCCGGCTCGGATGCCATTTAGCTGTTTTATATTATAGTTTTATTTTTGCGGGGATCCTAATAGCTTTGCGAAAAAACAGTCATTGTCATCTAGTTTTAGGTCGTTACGGCATCTCGTTTATAGCGGTTCTGGCTATCGAGCGAGGGTTGGATAAAGGTTGGCTTTTGGTCAACTGTCATTTATTTTTCCTGCACTAAGGAACTCATATATAATATAATATATTATACCCTCTATGGTCTTATACGGATCTGATGGATTGTAATAAGCTACAGCCAAAAATCCTATTCAAAATGATATCGTATTTATTTTACTTGCTCTATCGTTTACACACACGTTTCTTTGATAAAAAAATATTGAATTCGAAAAAATATGTAATAATTAAAAAATAACAATAGTCTAGGGCCGTTGAAGGGAACCTGCGGCCCTTTGCTTACTTTATTGCGGCCTTTTGACTATTCTAAAAATTCTGAAAATTTTTGTAAATTCGTCAATTCTTAAGATTTTCCTAAAAATAGGTCCCGCGCTGGTAATTTTGGGAAATCCGCAAATTTCTGGGCTTTACAAATTGGAATGAAATTGTTTCTGGCCAAAGATTTTCTAGTCAATGCTAACTGCGGCCTTATGTTGAATCAGATAAATGAATGTAGCCTTTAGAGAGAGAAAGGTCCCCCACCCCCGATCTAGGGCCTAGGTCAGTCGTTTTTAATATGCGGCCTTTTGACTTGATCGGTCAATTCTGTTATTTTATGTAAATTCGTAATTTTTTAAGATTTTAGATGTCAAAATCTTGATATAACGCTTTTAAATTTTACCTGGGACATTTTCAGGTGCCAGGTCGCCGACCTGGCCCCACTACACCACTGTTTATATACATACATATTTTGTATAATACCCGCGTAAAAAGAATGTGGTCTTACTCCATTTCATATTTTAAAACAGTCGTAAGCAGTAACATGCAGTTTTTTTTTATAACTGTATACAAAATTCAGTTACAATAATTTCTTTGCAAGTATAAGAATTTTTTCAATATTAATTCGAGATCTTGGACACAGGTGTTTGTGATATATTTACTACTTGAATTGATCTCAAGCAGCTGTGGTTTAATACAAAATAATATGTCGCTTTGGCCGGCAGCTGTAATGCTAGTTATTTTGATGTATTAAAATTAGTGATGTGTATAAAATGAAAACATAAAATTATATATATGAAGTGATCCTGGGGTTGAAAGATTGTGACCAGCTAGTTAGTACATGCAGATATTATGTGAAATTCCAAAAGCTTGCAGAATACACAAACTTATGCATGTTTTTAATCAAGACATGCTCGGAATATAATACTGACTTTATTTTGGAAAAAATAGATAAAACTATCATTAAGCATATTCATATCATTAAGCATATTCACTTTATTAATGTAACATTTTATCACTTTGTCAAAAATTTCCCAAATTTTAATTATGTTTGTAATTACTTTCAATCGCATTCTGAATTTATGAATCTGGGATGACTTTTTAATTATATGTTAGTTGTGTTGAACATTTTAATTTTGTGTTATTTTAGAATCACTTTAATGTAATTGGCAATTTCTTTTCAATGCCAACTGTTGTGTATAACTTTTCAATTTTGTATAAATAGCATTGTTAAATTATATTTCTTATCAGTTGACAATGCTCGCAATGAGCGAAACCGGTCCTGACATATTAAATAAAGTGGAATGAAGTACAAAGGATTATTGTTTTTATTAATATAATGCCTTTCCACCAAGTATTGACAGTGAACACCCTAAAAGTGAAGTATACATATAGCTGAGTATAAACACAGTTCTGACGATGGCGCACGCCGAAATAGTTATAAACTAATGTTATAAAAAAATTGAACCAAATACGTTGATATTTGTATCTTATTACAATAAAGTTCTACCGAGCTTATGCCAATTCAATCAATTTTATCATTAAGTATACCATCATTATTTTATACCGAAAACCATTGAATGCAGGGGTGAGCTAGATGAGGGGTTGCCAAGGTTCAAGTTAGACCTTTGTTAAATCTAAGAAAAACAATATTCTTAGATAAAATCAGTACCTACCATTGATAACTGACATATAAATATCGACTGTGGAAAGGAAAAATGACGTAAACCCATAGTTTTTTTTCAATAATCACAATGTCTAAAACTTGATACACGTTCTATCAAAAGGATTTAAGCTGCAAATGCCGAATTGGTATCTAAATTTAGCTTTTATGTTTGAAAAAGATGAGGTTGTAAAAAAAATTAACCAAGAAAAAAGACTGAAATAAATGTTTTTCCTAGACAATTTCATTCATTTATATTAGATTATGTCAATTAAACACGAGTTTAGAAGTCTCCGTGCACTTCAAGGTTGTGTATAATTCATGATTTGCGTATGGCCCAAAATCATCAAACACATTTTTTTGCGCGTGGTGTGGGTTACTTCCTTTTTCCTTTCCACAGTCAATATATATATATGACGGCTTAACTATACTGTAGTGCATTTTTAGCTATTGAAATTAATTATTTGCTTGAATATTACCTATTGTTACATAATATAAGTATGTTAAGTAACATTCGATTAGCACAAATAACTCTGAAATTGAGCGAGCCATTTGTTAAAGTACTGGCAGCCCATCACTGATTCTATATTATTGGTTCCATGAATAAACAGAACATGAGAACATAGAACATAGACAATTCAAAACACATTCAATTTTTAGTTGAATGATACCTGTTTCCTCTTAACTATTTATTGGAAAATATTATAGATTAATTGAATATCATACAGGTAATAATTTCAGAACAGTATGTTATAACGTGCGCTTTACTTTATCAGTCAATGCTGACTATTATAATCGTCGAATATAAGTGTATTTACGACAATTTCAGATTGAAAGTGTTATTGATATGCAAGAATGATTGCTGTTTTATTTATTGTATCTAATACGACATAGAGATTACTAATTGATTGTAAAACATATCAATACTAGTGTTTTCTAAAGATATATTGTACGTTTTGTGATGTTCTGTTTTTTCATGTTCTGTTTTATCCGGTTACCATATTAATATATGGCTATTTTTTTTATTATATTTATGAAAAATAACAATACATAATTTACAGCGGATTACCGAAAGACATTTTTATGACTAAATGAAATAAATATAAATGATTTATTGGTATTATAAAGATCGCATCTTGGATGACCACTAAATCTGATCTCAAATCACTTGGAAAACCGATAACGCAAAACAGAATAACAGTGTAAGTCATAATTTTGTATCGGCATTTGAATAATTTCCCGATTAAGTGCTTAACGGTGCGGAAATATCGGAAAAGTTCGACATCAATTCGCAATCGACGTTTGTCATTTTAACATTATTGTTCGGGAATGTTTCTAAATTGTACACTTACAAGCTAACAAAACATCATCAAAATTACAATTTATGTGAAGGATGTTATTGAAATGTGGTAAAACAGGAAACTATAAAACATTAAGTAAACGTTAACAATGATACAAATAAAATATATGGTACATTAAGTAAAAAAATATTGAAAGCTGGTTCGTTTTTCGTGAAAAATATTTATGAAACTCATATTAGAGCAGAGGCATGAAATCTTTTATGTTAAAGAATATTCATTGATAGAATCGACGTTCACTTTGTGGAAGTTTATTTTAAATATAAAATTACTTATTAAAATTTTTAGTTTGTTCGTAAACGTTGGGATTAGGGCTTATACAAAAACCGACTCTTGAAAAACCCGAACATCAAGATTGTTCGAAAACCGGGTTTATCCGGTTTTCGAAGTTTTACAAAAAATGGATAGTTCAATTAAAATAGTGAAAAAAAAATATTTATTTATATACATAATAATACACAACAAGAAATTATTTAATTTAAGATTTCGACTGAGGGTGCTTGGTGTAATTTCAATATTAAATTTCAATCGTTCAAACTATGTACATTCTCACAGATTTTGTCATTAACAACAGGTTAGTGACAAAATCTGTTAGAATGTACATAGTTTGAACGATTCAAATTTAAGAAATTATTTGGTGTTATTCTTCAGAAAATATGATTTAAGAAAATACAAAGCGTCCACTGATCGTTTTGTTTAAAAATTTCCTGATATCGAAAATACCCTTTCGTTGGGTAATTATGTGGGGCATATAGTAAGTATTTAAGCCATCAAATAAAATATCAAAAGTTCTGTCCTTTTGTTTATAGACTCGTTTATGGCAAATTCGGCAGAACCGGTTACGAAGTTTAAAAAACGGTTTTCGAATGTCACAAATTTAGCCAAAAAACCGACAAGCCCTAGTTGTGATAGTTTGTCTGATGATAAACTTAAAACTGAAACATGCGTCACAAGTTGTAGCACAAAAATTGGAATAACAAAGTTATCAAACTTAATTTTATTTTGAAGAATATTCAATGAGGTGCAGTAAATTTTAATTCTATTGCTATAGGATCCGACAAATACTTAAATAGAAACTTAAGATACTTAAACTAATAAAAAATACATTTGAGAACTTTTTTATTGTTATTTTTTTGTTAAAATGAACTTCCGCATAGTTGTCGAATCCATCAGAGATATACTTTACTATTTAATATAATTCGATGTAAAGAAATTTTATAAGTTAATTAACAAGAATAATGTAATGTCGCCTGCTGTGGCCCAGTTGGTAAAAGCTTGCTCTACCAATCACGCAGGTCTGGGTTAGATTCCCGGTCAGATCCCAGTGAATTTGAGAATTATTCAATTCAAAGTTGTGATCGAATACTGGGTGTTTGTGATGTCAATTTACATTATGTCCTCTCCTCCTATCCTTCTGATCCTTTAATAACTGGGTGTAGCAATAGCGATTAGTCAACCACTGGTAATGTTCTAGCCTTATTCTTCTTTATCTACTACTCATTTTGAAAAAGGGTGAGGATGAGCTACTGAGTAACAAACAGTTCTTGTAGAAAAAAACTTCTGTTGAGATACCTCCATTAGGACGCCATATGCTCCACAGTGAAATATTGAGAAAATTGATATTCGATACAACAATGTTGGTTTTCCCAGGTTAATTGCATAAAACTAGTACTTGGCATTTTTATTTAACATAACAACCAGGAGGCGTGTCCTGAGAGAGGGCGTATCGAAACATATTTTGGATGAGCTTCTAGCCTAAAACTGTACTTTGTGTACTGCTGTATAATCAACAATTTACTTTGTTTTTATTAATTGTTTTTAGAAATTTTTGATACATGACTTGTTTCAGAAATAATCATTTTCAATGCAATAACACCGTCGCATTAACTTGTCACCCGCTGTGCTCTACTTGGTTAGAGGTTGGTCTAGCGATCAGGTGGGTCTGGGTTCGATTCCCGGTAAGATCAATGTCAAATTGGATTTTTTCAATTTAAACTGAGATCCAAGACTTGAGTGATTGTGACGTCAATTATCCTCGAGTAAATCTCATGTGACTTACAAAAAAATTCTCACCGAGTATATCTCGTATGATCTTTCAACTTAAAAACTTTCAAATATTTGACGCATTTGCGTAAGCTGTAATGTCAAATATTTTATTTAATATTAAATTATCAATAAAAAAAACACACACTTTTTATTTATTTATTTAATCAAGCCAGGAGTTTGCGGAATTTTTCAAGGTAAAATAACGTAGGACCTATTTGTTAGTTCTCACGAGGATTTCAAAAAAAATTCTCTGGTTGCTTGTTTTCAAAAAGTTTTAGAATATTTTTCACTTCTTATCTTCGATCCTGAATTCCCGGGATTAGTACTATCATAATCCCGGGACTGGAAACCCTAGTCATCACTATGTGTGCAATAAAAACCAGACAGAAATATCAAGCAAACTGGCTACCTTTGTTATAAATGGAACAGTAAACTGTCGTAAAGTGTCGTTTTCAATTTCTGATAATTGAGAAATTAATGATTTAATAATCTATATTATTTTGTAACACATTCAAAAATAAATTATACTGAGCACTATAATCTACAAAACAAAAAAGTGAGAAGGCCGTATCATACAAGCTAGATTATAAACAAAATATATTATCTAGTATTTAGAGTTTCCTCAGATATGCGTATTGTGGAACACAAAAATCTTTGATACGTAATAAAATGTCTACACATACCTCTATTATCAATGATATAAATAAATTATTAACAAACCTTGGCCACTCTTTCCACTCGTCAAGTCCTGAGCCTCCGTCGTACTGCAGCAGCTCAAACTGACATCACTCCCAGTATCACTGTCTCTTTCACTACCACAAACACTTCCATCATCAGTCCTGTCCAAAAAACTTCTTCTCGAATCCCCAACTGACACATCTTCGCAATCGGTTGCAGAAATTCCGTTTGGAGCTTCGGCAGGATCGTCGTCTCGGAGGCCGGTGTCGTCGGTCATATTATCATCGTCCGCAACTCTCGCTTCATTTTCCATAGAGTTAACCACGGATGCGTGATGCTGCAGTCCAAAAATACTTTGAAGAGGGTTAAACCATGTATTGGCGTACAAATTAAGTGGGAAATTCATCGGTGGAACGTTTTGCTGCTGCGGTTGTTGAAACAATTGCGGACAGCTTAAAGGGTTTAGATATTGTTGAACCTTCATCAGCTCTCTTATCCGTAACATCTCGTTGTGTTCATTGACTTGCGCGGCTTGCAGTCGTGTATTTCTGTCTCCGACATCTTCGTTTGATATATTTCTAACCATGGCGCATTGATTTCGTCTGCTGTTTGATAATTTATCCGGCGGGCCGATTAGAGACTCTATTGAGAATGGCTTTGGTACTCTGATGGCATTTGCTGACGCTTTGTTTCTTGAATTTTGATCATTGTATTCGCTCGATTTGTGCGGTAAAAACGTCGAATAGGACTTCTCTAATATTGGCGAAGGAATTCGTCCGTTTATCGGTGGCGTTTTTGTAATTTCACTTCTTATGTTTGATTCATTGTCAAGCTTTGAGTCATGGGTGATTTTTGCTGGAGAACTGATCTTGTTTGTCATGGCATCCATTATAAGATCTCACTTTTAAATTTTATAACAAAGATTTTTTTCAACATAGTTTTTCACGTTTAAAAATGCCGTTTGCAGAGTCATTTTTTGATACACCTTTCACCAGTGTTTTTTTATAATTACTTACTATAAAAAACACTTCTCTTTTCTGCGAGTATTTAACATTTAATAGTGTTCTTGAATATGTGATACATTAGTTGTTTTCACTTTTTGTTCCATCACAATAGTAAATAAAATTTTAATTATAAAGTAACATCTACAGCATCAAATATTACTAACACCTGAAATATCCGCACTTGATAGCTCGATTCTGCAAAGAATAAAGAAACACAATTTGATCTAGTTATTTTTTAATTTAAATATATTTTATATTGTATTGATTATTTAATTTCTAACAGTACCAATATACAGTTTTATGAATTAATTGACGCCTTTTATAAAACCTATATTGCCGTTTTATTTGTTTAAATATTATAATAACAATTTGCAATTTACTCCCTTAAAACAAATATTTTATATGTATATAGCTTTCCAATCATTAACGTTTTACACAGGGGTGTCCTGGAGTAGGCTCGGAAGGTCTCGTGCGAACCCTTTATTAAATCTATTTGAGCTCACCGAGCTCTTTGTTAAATTTAAAACAAAAATATTCTCTATAACTATAATTATACCTGCAATTTCTGATATATACATTATCTATGAAAGTTTAATTATAAAGTTTGAAGTATGAAATTGAAGCGAAGAGAACAGTAGTTATATTTATTTGCATCAATCTTGGAAGTCTTCACTCTTGCAGTCTTAAGTAGGCTAGTAATCATTTTATCATTAATCATTTAATCATTAATCATTTAATCATTTTCCGATACATTTCATATTACTACTGAATATTAGTTGTAACATTATATAGCTCCAAGACTGGGCGAGCCTTTTTTAAACATATTAGCAGCCCAGCTGGTTTTACATAACTATGCAACCTTATTTGATAAGCTATTGTATTTATTTAAACTAGACAAGCGAAATTGATCCTTATTCTTATCTTAATTTATGGATATTTTTAAAATGTATTATCCTTAAAAAAATAGACAATATACCTATTAATTAAATTAAATATATCTTTCCCATAATTAAAAACTTTATCTTTTTCTAATTTATTGAACATTTCAAGTATTTAAAATAATAATATTCCTTTTTTATGGAATGCGCCTTTTCCCTATTTTATTATTTAAAAGTCATAACCAGTCGTTACTGAAGCGTAAATAGATATGCATTTAAAAACACATAAAACTCAATTATATTAACGATTCGTGAAGTATGGATACTTTTTAGCTCTTAGCCAGGCTAGGGTATATATTCTTCCCATCAGAATTTTGAATATATCAACATTTAAAAGGAAAAAGGACGTAACGCACAGCAAATTTTACAGAAGACGCAAAAAACGTGTTTTGATGATTTTGGGGCCATATTCAAATTATGAAATATACACAACCTTGAAATGCACGGAGACTTCTAAACTGGTGTTTAATTGACATAATCTAATATTAACTAAACAAAATGTCTAGAAAAAACCGTTTTTTCAGTCTTTTTTATTAGTTTCAATTTTTAAAAGTTCATCTTTTTTAAAACTGAAAAGCTAAATTTAGATACTAAATCGGTATTTTCAGCTTGCGTCCTTTTAATAGAGCTTGTATCAAGTTTGACACATTGTGATTATCGAAAAAAACTGTGTGAAAGAACGTCCTTTTTCCTTTCCACAGTCGATATGAAAAGCTTTCTGTACGTTTTGTGTCCATAATGTAAAATACAAATCTTTACTTAGAATAACTGGATTATATTTAGTTTAATGTTGTTTTAATTAAGGGTTAAGCAAAACGAAAGATGTCTCACTATAAAAAACATGAATCTCATGGTGTTCATAGTTAAACGATTTTTATTTTTATAAAAATATTACTACAAACAAATTATCAAACATTGAAATTCATCTTATGAACAACTTTTACAGAAATATTCCTTGTTACCAGCTATTTCGCCTGATCGTAAAATCTTTTTAAACATTTATAGATAGCTATGTCAAAAAACCTGCAGGAATGCAAATACGATAAAAATTCAGAGAAATGAAACACTTTTTTTATATTCACGCACACTCAGCGTTCAAGAGTTTATACTGTATTTTAACGGCATTTGAACAATGCACGATTAAATAATATAATACTGACAAATTAAAATAATTTTACCCAAAACTATTATTATCGACAAAACAGTAATTTAAAGTTTTACTTTCGCTGTTTTAACTACAGTCGAACTCGATTATTATGATTATTAATGAGGAAACATTCGTTGACATTTTAGTTTATAATTTTCTATGTAGATTTATTCACTTTTATTACGAGCTACTTCTCGGGCATAACGAGCAAAAATATCGTAAAAATTTGTAACAATGAAACAAGCATCATTTTTAAATTTGATAAGAAAAGTGGATTGACAGAAAAATGTAATATGTGTGTAACGGGTGTGTAAATAAATTCTAATTGTGTATTTTTGTTTGAATTGTGACTTTTTGTGTTATGTGACCGCTCGAGATACTTCATGTCTCCGTGTGATGGGTATGTTTGTAATCATTTAACAATACCTATTCTTGGATATAACGAGTGATGCTTATTCAGTCGGTCCCATCTTCCTCGTTATAATCAAGTTCGACTGTATGTAAGTAAAGGTATTACATAAACTATTATAGATTGTTTAATTAGCAGTATAACAAATATTGACTTAATTAAGTGTCTCATATAAACGATATTTTAATATTCTATAAAATTACCGATAAATCGAAACCGGGATCCCGGTAATTCATATTGTATTTTCAATCCCGAATACCGGTTGAATTAATTCGCGATACATTGAAATACAATTTAATATTGTTTAATTAGTAATGTAAATAGTATTGACAAGGCGTTACGTTGCACAAATCACGCAGCATAATGCCGTTATTCGTGTTTCATTTTTTTGCCAGGAATATCCGAGAAACGTCAACAATACTAACTATCGGAAATTAAATTAAAAAAGTACACAACTAGTAGTAAATTTAAAACAATATTGAAAAATGATCACAGTTGGTTTTTCTCGGCGAAGAAATATTTTCAATTTATTTATCTATTTAAAACGATCAAAAATGACTTAAATTTGAATCGTTCAAATTAAGTACATTCACACAAATGTTCTCACTAACGACCCGAGTTTCGCCTTTTGGTATCCGTGCACTTGAACGCCTGAAGATGCTGGAAGGCGAAACCCGGGTCGTTAGTGACAAAATTTGTGTAAATGTACATAATTTGAGCAATCCGAATTTATAATGAAATTCCACCAAGCACTTCTAGTCGAAATCTTAAATTAAAAATGACTTAATTTAACAAACTGTAAAACACTTTTGTTTGTACATATTATTATTTATGACACAGGTTATATTGTTCATTTTTCACCAACCATAAACAAAGTAGTTATTTTTTCACTTTAGTAAGTATCTGACTATGTCCACGAACAATAAAATATTAATTTAATCAGATGATGTTTAACTATAGATACAGTGCCGTATGTGCACAGTGTCTCGTAGGTAATAATTACGTAGATACGTGTTTGTGTCGCGCACGTAGTGGGTTATTCATACGAAATGTATAATATGTGCGCACTGCGCTGGCAACACGAGCACGAGCGCTTGTCAAAAGACTACTAAACGCCATAATCGAGCCACTAAACAGACATGCTGTATCCACTTTGGCGCAGGGGAGAGCTTAGCGTGACGTGACAAAGTGTCTCGTATTTTGTCACTATTCTGACAGACGTCGGTTAGTAACAGATTGATGGTTCTGAGTAAACAACAAATAAGAATTTTCGGCATTTGATGTTAACATATATAGATAATCACTTTTTTTGATAGATAAAAAAGGTGCCTGAACTCCATTCTTTTTTTTCTCATGTCCGTTCTCAATGCGGAGGATATTAATTTTAATGGAGGTACCTCAACAGAGTTTTTTACAAAACCTGATTGTTAGTCAGTTGCTCGACTTCTTTTTTTTAAAGAGAGTAAAGATATGACTTTTGCTTTGCTCTGTTAATTTTAAGATTGTAAGAGTGAGAGGGATATATATCACAAATATCAACGTCTTTGGACAGAAATCGATCTTGTAGGTCAAGACAGTTTGTTCAATTAATATTTGACGCAGCATTCGTGCAGCTAACCTCTTGCCTTAGAGGGAACGTTGATCGGGACCACGTTCCACTGCGATAGATAGGAGAAAAAAAGCGCTGTATAATTATAATATCAAAATATTGACAGATTTACGCCGGTCTGACACAAATTGCCTCTCTTTAAACTAGCATTAACAAGAAGAAAGCTAAAATATAAAATGACTTAGATTATTCCACGTATTGTACAACACAATACGTGGAAAAATATAAGTTATTTTATACTGAAATGAACTTCCAAAAAGTTACCGCTGAATCCATCGAAAGTAATAAGAAAGCTATTTATATGACGTTTGCCTGTACACATGAAATGTTTTTTTGGCGAACTAGTATATTAAATTCACTAATTGAGAGAAAAATCTTAAATGAATAAAAAAAACGAAAATTCTAGCGACTAGTGAAACCGCCTGTGGTCATTAACAAATTTCCTTACTCATTCTATGGCTTTTTTTGATTGACTATCCGAATTTTTTCTAATGCCAATTATTATAAAATCGATGACTATATCCAAATCTATAATTGAACAACGTATCTTTTCATTGAGAGTAAAATTTGTTATTTAATAAGATAATCACTATAGGTAGTCTAGAAAGGGCTCGCGCGAGTACCTTGTTAAATTTGATTTATGGTGGCGAGCTTCAAGATTCATTTTTAAAAATTACTCAAATATAGGGTTGCAATTTAGTGAATTAAAAATGTAATAAAAGTATGTACGCTTCAATTAAAAAAAAAAAAAAAAACCACAATACCAACCCTTGACCGAAGACTTACAGTATAAAGCTTTTGAAAATTCTGAACCGACATTTACAATGTAAAATTAATATCGTAATAATTATTTAAATACAAAAAATATATTGTCTAGTCACGTAATACTGATCACACCCATTGCATTGTCCCCTTATAAATTTTCGTAGGCAAACACGAGTGAACAATCTACTATGTACTTAAATTAATTTCTATACCGCAAACAAATAATACGATATTTAAGAATATGAGCAGTGCTTGTTACCTGTGTTTATGTATCAAATTAATACTATCGATTACCATTGTAATGATACGTTAGTGAATTACAAAACAATAAATATAAAAATTGCTTTGAGTCTGACGAAAATTAGTTGCTGTCATTGTTTGGTGAATATTTCATTGTTTCGCTTATAACTTTTTTGTCTAGTTATGACCAGGGGCGGGCTGGAAGGGCTCGCGTGAGCCCCTTGTTAAATTCTACTAAGGCTGGCGAGCCCTTTGTTAAATTAAGAGAAAACAAAATTATCAGATCGAATAAGTATATAACTGCAATTTTAAGACAGCTTTAGTATACAAAGTAGTATGTACATTATTTAGCGATTTAGACTAATAAGTTTACAGTAAATTGCATATTGTCACATATGCAATTAAGTGTATTTGGTAACAATCTATTGGTTATTTAAGTATTGCATATAATTGCATTTGATTTATAAAAAAAATCACTCCTTTCCTAGAGCAGCGAGAATTGTTTTGAGATTAAACGAGCCCATTGTCAATGTACTGGCAGCCTTCCGCTGGTTATGACGAAGTCAATTTCTAATGTTTGTGCGTTTATCTTTCTAAATAAACCAAGGTTTAGGCATTTGCGCATTGTTTTTAACAATGTTATTAATTTAGGATAGTCGACAATTCAAAACTCTGTATTCGCTTTGAACAAAATATGCGCACACACAGAGAGAGTAGAGTCGTAGAGTCTTTGGTGAATAAACATTTTTTTTTATTATACCTGCAAAGATTGCACATCAAAAATCATAGATAGCATGGAGTGTTAAAAAAATATAAACACAATTTTAATTTGATAAAAAATACTGTCTGGAAATGAATGCTTAGAAATACATTTTGAATAAATCGTAGTTGGATATTTCAATTTGTGTGAATCGTAAAAAAATATATAGTGTTTAAATTTCACAAAAATAATAAAATGCATAAATATGATAACTGTAAAATTGAGATTGCACTATTTATTAAGTGACGCTTGTGTTTTTTTTATTGACTAGATAACGGAGCTTTAAAAAATAACAATTCGAAACGTTTCATATAAAAACTACTTTATCGATGTTATTTGTTCACGGAAGGTTTATATTCAAATTCTAAGAAGACGCTCAAGTCGGCTATTACATCGACTTTGGTAAGGAAAAAGGACGTAACCCAAAACAGGCTTTTTTTCGATAATCACAATGTATCAAACTTGACACACATTCTATCAAAAGGATGCAAGCAGCAAATGCCAAATTAGTATCTAAATTTAGCTTTTAAGTTTGAAAAAGATGACCTTGTAAAAAATGAAAACCAAGAAAAAAGACTGAAATAAAGATTTTTCCTAAACAATTTCTTTAATTTATATTAGATTATGTAAATTAAACACCAGTTAAGAAGTTTCCGTGCACTTCAAGGTTGTGTATAATTCATTATTTGTATATGGTCCAAAATCATCAAAACACGTTTTTTGCGCCTCCTGTAAAATTTGATACGTGTAGGTTACGTTCTTTTTCCTTTCCACAGTGAATATTTATAACAAAGAGTTTTTTTTTTTTGCATAAATAATAAAAATATATTTGTTGATCACACATTCTACATTTTTTAGGTTTACTGTTTTTAATTTTATCCGTTTAACGATTTTTATACTGGCTTATACTTTGTAGAAAGATAATAATACTCTTTGCGTCTTTAGTTATATTATTATATATTAAATTGTCTTAATAAAAAACACAATATTCCTTTGTACTTTATTCCACTTTATTTAAAAGGTCAGGACTGGTTTCGCTCATTGCGAGCATTGTCAACTGACTGAAATATAATTAAACAATGCTATTTATACAAAAGTAAATTTAAATGAAAAGGTGTAAACAGCAATTGACATTGAAAAGAAATTGCAAATTACAGTATAAGTGATTCTATAATAACACAAAATTAAAATGTTTAACACCTCTAACATATAATTAAAATAATAATAAAATTCAAGTGGTGATTATTAAATTGTCATTTTGTTTTGTTAATTTAAGATTTCGACTGAAGGTGCTTGGTGGAATTTCAATATTAAATTTGAATTGTACAAACTATGTACATTCTGACAGATTTTGTCACTAACGACCCGGGTTTCGCCTTTCGGCATCTTCAGGCGTTCAAGTTCATCCGTGCACTTGAACGCCTGAAGATGCCGAAAGGCGAAACCCGGTTCGTTAGTGACAAAATCTGTCAGAATGTACATAGTTTGAACAATTCAAATTTAATTGTTTTGTTAAGACTAGATATGAAACGAAACTGGTCATGTTTCTTATAACAGTTATTGTGAAACTTGGCAATATAGAATTCTATTGTATTCATATTTTAATAAATATTTTATAAATCGAAGCGTGTTAATCAGTTATCGACAATAAATACATGAAGAATTTAAAATGAGTGAATGGTTATTTTTGAATATTATTTCTTGAAATATAACCGCCTCTGCATATACAAGGGGTGCATTGATCCAATGCCACATTGACCGGCCGCCACTACCTTATACAGTTGTATTCGAGTCGTATACAAATTTAGTATATTAATTGCTTTGAAAAAAAAAAACAAAAAAAAAACGTAATTTGAAGAAATATTTTCTAAAGTATCCCGAAATGAATCATTCTCTTTATTTCTTTTTTGGTCTTTTTGCCGAATTATTAAGAAAATTACGAATATTCACAAAAATAGCCCAAGTCTCATGGCTTTTCAATCTTGCTATGTCCCCTTCGAAGCAAACAATCAAATTGATATGTTCAATTCATACGAAAGGTTGAAGTATAATGGAAGAATGACAATTGTACGAAAACTTCCTTTGTTTTATTAGAAAACGCTGCATAATGGTTGAAAGCATTTTTTATTAAATATTTAATTATTCTTTCTATAGCGCCGGACGTCAAATTACAATCATAGTTATGAAAAAATAAACTCATGCGTAATTATAATTCCTGTACCCTTCGTTATTATTCATAATGATGTCCCGAAATCTTGATCGAAGTTTCTCTTCTCCCTTTAATTTGTATCAAAAAACCTACACTACGAAAGAGAGGGGTATATAAAATAATGACATAAATCAAGGCGTGATCTGGGACTGAAATAATAAACGAACGCACGCCCAACTGTTAAAATACTCTACCGCGATTGGTCTGCGCAAAACGATTAGAAAGAGACGCGTGGTGGATTAATTAAGCGGGTGCGAGCGAGTCGGAGAATTTGATTCGGAGCACGGTCAATTATTTCAGTCGGGAAAATTATTACACGGAGCAATTTGCGAGGTTTATTTTTTTGAATTCGGAACTCGCTGATTTTCTTTCTCTGCGGCATGTCGGCCATTTTGGTTGAAATTGGCGGGAATAAATGACACAAAACGTTGAGATCAGGACCGCAGTTGTAAATTTTTTTTTATTGAAGCAATGAAAAAACCAATTCAATTTCATAATGATATTAAATATCACCTGATCATAAGTTCGCTTATTTTATAAAATCAATAAAGATAATATCGGGGTACAGATAATGTTAGTGGTGCTATGAGTGCCATATTCTCGGGACGACAAAGACAAAATAATAAAGAAGACAATAGTAATCAAAATTAGGTAGACATTTTCAATTTTAAATATCATAAAAACCTATTTTCCAGCAAACCTCCATGTGGATCAATACATCCATACATATTTTATAATTTCTTTCAATCATTATAGGTTTTACATTTGAATCGTTCAAATTATGTACATTCACACAGATTTTGTCACTAACGACCCGAGTTTCGCTTTTGGGCATCTTCAGGCGTTCAAGTGCACGGATGAACTTGAACTAACGCTTAGTAAATGACTGTTTCGTGTTTATATAATAAATAAATGTATCAACGAGCTTAAAGCCAAAAAGGATAAATAATCTCATGAGAATGCCCACAGATTTGAATGTGTGAATGTATATAATTTGAACTATTCAAATTTAATGTTGAAATTCCACTAAGCACCTTCAGTAGAAATCTTAAATTACATTATAGGTTTATTAAAACAGTACTTATAACCTGTGAACTTAACACACTTTTGTGCTCAGTAACATCAAAAACGTCAGTCATTTTTTGATGAAAAAGCTTAATATTTTTAATTAAATGATAAAAACTTAATTTGCACGTGTAACTATATATTATTGCGGGCATTCACAGCTAATCAAAAAATTATCTCTTCTATATATAGCTGAGTATATGTAAGTTCATTCATAGTTCTGACGATTGCGCACGCCGAAATAGCTATCAACTCATTTTATAAAAAAAATGTCGAACTAAATGCGTTGATATTTTTTTACCTAATTATAATGAAGTTCTACCAAGTAAATGCCAATTCAATCAATTTTAATATTGTTTTGTATTGTAAAAAAAATATAAAGATGTATTTTACTTCCAAGATTTTATTTTTTTATATACATATCGACTGTGGAAAGGAAAACGGACGTAACCCACTCATATAAAATTTTACAGGAGAGACAAAAAACGTTTTATGGTGATTTTGGGTCAAAAGCAAATTATGAAATATACACAACCTTGAAGTGCACGGAGACTTCTAAACTGGTGTTTAATTGACATAATCTAATAATAATTTAATAACCTTTTTTAAGTCTATTTTACTGTTTGCAATTTCGACAGGCCTAACTTTTTTCAAACGTAAAAGGTAAATTTATGTATTAATTTAGCATTTTCAACATACATCTTTTTGATAGAACGTGTACCAAGTTGTATTGATTGTGATTATCGAAAAAAGCTTTTTTGAAAAATCTACGAGTTACGTCCTTTTCTCTCTCCACAGTCGATATACATAGATACATATAGTTGATAAATGCAATTCTTCAAAAATAAGCCGGGCCCACGGGATAGTTTTACCTGATTTGGGCCGGGACAGAAAAAAGTGTCATTTGTTTTATTTCATCAATTATCAACATGACAAAACTCGTTTAAATTATCAAATCTTATCAATAATACAGACCCGCTACAGATATAAATACAGATGTAGTCTAAGCTGTAGTTACGCCACTGCATACAAAAGAAATATTAAGCAATTTGAGAGACTAAAACCCTTTCGAAATGCAGCTCTGAAAGTCAAATCGGCATTCAATTACTATTTCATCTCTGTTTCTTCACCTAACGACTTACAGAGCGAGACGACAGTCCCCAACTCACTTAGCCGTTCGTCTCCCTCTTTCCGCCACCAATTACACAGAGTAATTTGTGAATCTGCGAGGCGGCTGCACAGCGAGAACGGCCTAAGTGTGTGAGTTTTCTATGGCAGTTGGGACCTTTTAAGATTTGTTTGTGTGGAAAACGCGACATGGTTTTGGGGTTAGGTTTCGCCTAATGGGTTTTGAGTTTTCTTTTGACCAGGGATCGTCAAATAATAGTCAAAATAAACGACGTACATAATTCTATGTGAATTATTATAAGCATCATTATTGTTGGTAGCTTTTTCAGGCATTTCGCCACTGCTAGAACTGCGATTTATTTTCTCGTGTCTGCTTATAAAATATATACATTTTTTTACCATGTACGCTCCCAATGTGGAACATATGGACTCCTGATTGATTTAATCTCAACACAATTCCTACGAGAACTGATTATTGTTACTCAGTTGCTCAACCTCTCTTTTTACAAAGATAGTAGGAATATAAATATAGGGCTAGGACAGGACTAGTGGTTAGCAAATCGCTTTCGATCATAGGATAGGATGTGTGGGAGGGGGGAATCCAAGACATCACATACATCCATCAATTTATAAAACTCACAAAATCAATTTATAAAACTGTCCGTACTGGGATTCGAACCCGTGACCTCCGTAACCGAAGCCAACGACGTTGGCCACTCGACTACACAGGCGACTGTAAATAATACCAACAAAAAAAAAGCATGATTGTTTGATTAAAGGAAGAAACTTGTATAAACCGCTTATTGTTAATATCGAAAAATAATTTGCAAAAAAGCGTAAGCAACAATTCATAAATTTGAAAGGAGAAGGTGTTTTTTAAATTATTCTTATAATTGACAAAATATTACTAACTGTACTTAGCGAATTCTTTTAGCAAACTTATTACGAAACTGATTCCATAATACGATTATCAGAATGTCCTTAAATGCATTATGGTAATTTCAACCCATGACATCTTTGGTTACTGAACAAAATCGCTGTATTTTAAGCTAAATATACTAACAAGAAGACATATTAATATATTAGATATTTCAAAGATTGAATAACTCTCAGATTTTTTTCAGGTAACACTAAACCACTGCCTACTATTGTCAAAATAAAGGCAAATCGAGAAATTGAGTAACATGCAGTTTTCGCAGAAGAACTTCTGTTGAAATACCATTTCAAAGAGGACATATGCACCACATTTGAACCGTCCATTTATTAAAATACAAAAAAAAGATAAAGACAATCACATCTATACTATTTACACGATTATAATAAATTAATATATTGTCGCCTGCTGTGGCCCAGTTGGTTAGAGCTTGCTCTACCGATCACGCAGGTCTGAATTCGATTCCCGGTAAGATTACAGTGAATTTAAGAAATATTCAAGTTGTGATCGAAAACTGGGTGTTTGTGATTTCAAAAACACATAATTTCCTCTCCTACCATCAGCGGTGGGCTGCCAATATCTTAACAAGGGGCTCGGTAAATCTTATCCGTTTTTTTTATCCGTGTCTGCTTCCAATGTCGATATGGCCTATGTCCTCCTAATTAAGGTATCTCAACAAAGTGTTTTTTTCTACGAGAACTGCTTGTCACTTAGTCGTTCAACCAAATAGAATAGTAGGTATAGAATGATAAGGCTAAGACAGGAATAATGATTAACTAATGGCTCACGTAACGCCCAGTTGAATTCAAGGATCGGAAGAGGGGGAGGGAAATTTTAGACATCACAAACATCCATGCCTTCGAACAAAAAATCAAAAAGATTGAAAAAAATATTTTCTTATCTTAACAAGGGGCTCGCGCGAGCCACCCCCGAGCCCCCTCCAGCCCACCCCTGCCTACCATCCTTCTGATCCTTTAATAACTGGGTGTAGCAATAGCGATTTGTTATCCACTAGTCCTGTTCTAGCCTTATCCTTCTTTCCCTACTACTCACTTTGAAAAAAGTGAGGTTGAGCGACTTAGTAACAAACAGTTCTCGTAGAAAAAAACTTCTGTTGGAATACCTTCATTATGAGGCCATATGCTCCACATTGGGAGTGGACACGAATAAAAAAATATTGCGATAAACTAGCTATTGATAACTTGGAAAATAAAATTCGAAGTATTTGACGAATCCTGGATAATTTTCATAATCGCTCCGCTCTCATTGTGTACTCTAATGCTTTCCCCCCTCCACTCCACTCCCCCCCCCACCCTCCTCACAACCAAACACACTTCCAGAGCGCAATTCCTGAATTATTTATGATCCGGAGTAACGATGTTACACTCGTTTAATGATATCGCCGCAGGACCGAATCGGGAATTTCTCAAAGATAAGGACATTTATGAAAAATATTCAATCCTAATCCAATAAATCAATAATGTCTTTACCAAATGGATCCACTGTTGGTGCTATTATAGCTGTGGTCAACAATCTTTCGTTATATCCCATCACTGGGCTGCCAATTCGTTAATAAAAGGTTCACTTAATATGAAAGCAATTTTCGGTGTTCTGTTCTGGGTAAAGAGTTTTTTTTTTATTACTCCTATGCAGTTATACCCAATACTTAAATAAGCAATCGATCGTTAGTTTTTTTTAACCATGTCCGCTCCCAATGTGGAGCATATGGACTCCCAATGGAGTTTATCTCAACATAAGTGTTTCTACAAAAACTGCTTGTTACTCAGTTGCTCAACCTCTCTTTTTCCAAAGAGAGTAGGGATACAAGGATAGAGCTAGGACAGGACTAGTGGTAAGCTGATCGCTCTCGATATGCCCCGTTCATAGGATAGGATGGGTGGGAGGGGGGATTTCAAGACATCACATACATCTATGCCTTCGAACAGAAATTCATAAATCGATTGAAAAATCAATTTACAAAACTGTCCGTACCGGGATTTGAACCCGGGACCTCCGTAACCGAAGCAACAACGTTGACCACTCGCCCACAGATGCGGTTATTTATTGTTAGCGTGTTAGTTATTACACTTAAAATATGCAATTTACTGTAAACTTATCAATTAGAATGGTTATAAATCAGTCATAAATTGCAGTTATACACGTATTTGATCTGATAATATTGTTTTCTATAAACACAATAAATATTTTAGAAATTTAGAAAAGAAAAAAAAATACAATAAAAACATGAATAATTTAAAATGAGTGAATGGTATTAATGTTATGTTTGAATATTATTTCATGAAATATAACCGCCCCCTGCATATACAAGCGGTGCATTGATCCAGTGCCACATTGACCGGACGCCACTGGTAGTATGGATAGACAAGATAAAGCAGGACAGGGCTAGTGTTTGGCTCATCATTCTCGCTACACGCCGTTATTTTAGGATTAAAATGGTGGGGGGAATTTTCAGACATAACAAACATCCATGCCTTCGAACAGACATAAAAAATCGATTAAAAAAATGAAGTTTGTATTGAAATTCAAACCCGCGAGGTCCGGCATAGAAGCTAACGACGTTGACCTCTGTGCCATGAACCAGACCAATAATATAGACGTCTGTAACCAGTAGTGGGCTGCCAATACGTCGACAAGCGTCTCACTTAATCACAGAGCTATTCATGGTGTTCAGAAAGTGCTCTGGAGAAGGGGTGGACTTTTCATAATTCTTTTTAATAATTGTTTAGGCATTTGAATGTTGTTGAGACTTACAACAGAGGCCGACCAATGTTTTTTTTGCGTTGTTTGTTCGATAATAATTATAATTAGTTGCATATTACGTACAGTGCAGCCCTGCAATGTCGGCGACGGCGCAGAAATAAATTGACTGTGACACAATTTATTTGAGAGAAATATTTTATTTTTACTGCAGTCGCAAAAACTGAATTCACTTAACGACAACTAATTCTTGTTAATCTTTTGAATACTTAACAACTTCTTGCAATATATTTATATTCACCCCATCACTCATCTCAGGCACTTAATAAGTTCTGCATTATTACTGCTATGAATATTTTTTCTCCAGGCTTGTCCGTCTCTTATGTGAAGTATATGACCATATTCCTAGAAACAACAACACCGTCAATCACACCTTACGCCTCTTGCGTAGACTTTAAGTTTACTTTTCAAAACGAGCTATAAAATTTTAATTGAATAAAAAAAAGCATGCTGTTTAGTTGTACATGAGTACACGATATTTTTTAAAACTAAATACGTTTATATAATTTAACTAACTATTTTCAGTATCCCTTTTAGGGTCTTCACTGTCAATACAATGATCTTGGTGAAAAGGCATTGTTATCAAAAAATAAAGTTATCCCCACTCTTATTTATCATGATCAGGACGGGCTTCGTTCATGACGAGCATTATCAACTGATAAGAGAATAAAACGTTACAGCGTTATCAGTTCCAGTACCTTCCATACCAGACCTCACGGGTTAGAGTTCCAGTACGAACAGCATTTTTTCAGTCAGTTCAAGTTCATCCGTGCACTTGAATGCCTGAAGATGCCGAAAGGCGAAACCCGGGTCGTTAGTGACAAAATCTGTGAGAATGTACATAGTTTGAACGATTCAAATTTAAGCATTTTTTCGATCGATTTATCGGTTCCTGTTCGAAGGCATGAGTGTTTGTGATGTCCCTCTCACCATTTCCGATCATTCGACAAACTGAACGTAGCGAAAGCGATCAGTTAACCATTAGTAATGTCCTAGGCTGATATTTTTATCCCTACTCCTCTCTTTTAAAAAGAGATGTTGAGCGACTAAATTTGAATCGTTCAAACTATGTACATTCTCACAGATTTCGTCACTAACGACCCGGGTTTCGCCTTTCGGCATCTTCAGGCGTTCAAGTGCACGGATGAAATTGAACTGACTTGAGAACGTACATAGTTTGAACGATTCAAATTTAATATTGAAATTTCACCAAGCACCTTCAGTCGAAATCTTAAATTAATTAATTAAAAAACATTTCTCGTAGAAAAAACTATTCAAGTATTGTCTACAGTTAAGAATATTTAAAAGTCCACTCCTTTCCCCAGAACACCGACAATTGCTTTGAGATTAAACGAGCCCCTTGTATTGACAACCCACCGCTGAGTATTATCACTTTCCACTAAGAATTGACAGTGAATACCAAAAAATCTGTATATTAATAGTCGATAAGGTCCGTCCGTTTGTTTGTCCGTATGAGTGAAGAATGTCCTCGATTTCACACCTTCCAGTCTCCACTTTTTTATTCATACTAAATCTATATATTAATAGTCGATAAAATAATCACTCGCTTTTCACTTTTCACAAATGTGTGCGTACTGATGTCCTCGAGTCTTTTTCTTCTTCTACGAAATGTATTTCTTTGCGTAATTGAAAATAAAATAAAATAAAATAAAATAAATTAAAATATAATAAAATAAAATAAAATAAAATTAAATTAAATTAAATTAATTAAAATTAAATTAAATTAAATAAAATTAGATTAAATTAAATTAAACACAATGCAACAAAAATCTCATGTTGCTGGGCAACGGGCTTACAGCTAGTATATATTATATCTCCATCTATTTAAATGCTATTAGCAATTGCCTAACATTTGTTTGTTTATTATTTCTCAGCAATGTCACGAAGTCAGTGATGGATAGCAAAAATAGTTTTCGAAACCTCGTTTAGGCGTGAGGCCAAATTGGCATCAGAACAGACGGCCGCTGTGATACCTGGTTCTGGACGCCGAACCAATCCCAAGCGGTTGCTCAAATAGTCGAGAATGCTTTGCGACATATTTGTAATTGAAGTGTGGCGGAGCTCTTCTCAATCGAATAGTGATAACACATCACTTCTACACCAAGCTTGTTTTTTTTTTATTATCACCAGCGGTGGACTGCCAATACGTTAACGATGGGTTCGCTTAATATCAAAGCGATTCTCAGTGTTCTGGGGAAGGAGTGAATTTTTTTATCACTCCTATGCAATTATAAGCAATCAACTGTTACTTAATACACTTATAATATGTAACAATATGCAATTTATCGTAAACTTATCAATCTTAATAGCTAAAAATGTACTACTGTGTATACTGAAGCTCTCGTAGATATTATATAAGGCGGAAATTGCAGTTATATACTAATTTGATCTGAAAATATTGTTTTCTCTTAAATTAACAAAAGGGCTCGCCTGTCTTAGTAAAATTTAACAAGGGGCTCACGCGAGCCCTTCCAGCCCACCCCTGGTCTTAACTAGACAAAAAAGTTATAAGCGAAACAATGAAATATTCACCAAACAATGACAGCAACTAATTTTCTTCAGACTCGAAGCAATTTTTATATTTATTGTTTTGTAATTCACTAACGTATCATTACAATGGTATTCTCTTAAATTAACAAGGTGCTCGGTGGCCAAAGTAAAATTTAACAAATGGTTCGTTCGAGCCTTTCCGAGCCCCTTCCAGCCCACACCCCTGTTTATCACTGTCAATACTTGGCGAAAAGACATTATACTAAAAATAATTAAACACTCTTTCGTTCTAGTTCCACATTTATTTAATAGCAAAAACTTTCGTGATTTTATTTAATAAAAATGCAATTACTACAAGATAAGGGTGCACTGCCAATACGTGAACTCAAGGCTCGTTTAATTTCAAAGCTGCTCGCGGTGTTCTGAAGAAAAGATGATATATTTGTATGACTCTAATACAATTGGAATTGGTTATTTTCTTTTAGCTCCGATTCCATGCTTCAAACGTTAAATCATACTTAACCTTTTGGCTGCCGTAAAAAAAAGTGCGTCTTTACTTTGCACGCTAGCTGTAATTTGCAATTATCAATTTAATTAATTATTGACGAGATAACTCGTCTCTGATGTATTGATCACAAAAAAATGACGAGATATCTCGTCCATGGCAGCCATCGAGCTAACACGTCGTCGTACATAAAATATATGTCAGGCACGCCAAATAAATGTTAATAAATTTAATTAGAATACATTTTTACACATTATATAACGCATGATCTGAGAATATTAATTTGTTTAATTTAACAAGGGGCTCGCGCGAGCCCCCTCTAGCTTAAAAAAAAGTGTGCGCAAGTATAGTAGTAGGTAGTCAGTAGGGCTTGTCGGTATTTGCCAACAATTGTGACATTCGAAAACCGGGTTTTCAATTCAGTAGCCGGTTGTGCCGAATTTTTAATAATTGAGTCTATAAGCAAAAGGACAGAAAATTTGTATCTTTTATTTGATGGCTTAAAGACCATATGCCCCACATCATATTACCCAGCGAAAGGGTATTTTCGATATCAGGATATTTTGTTACAAAACGATCAGTGGACGTTTTGTGTTTTCTTAAATCATATTTTCTGAAGAGTAACACCAAATAATTTCTTGTTGTGTATTATTATGTATATAAATTGACATATATTGACATATATTGACATATATTGACATATATTGACATTCGAAAACCGGTTTTTTCAAAAGTCGGTTTTTGTATAAGCCCTAGTAGTCAGTGATCTCTCGACCTTTAATTCTTTTGGCAACAAAAAGATAACAATTTTGTAAACCAAACTTCTTTTTACAATATTTATGTGTGCAGTCTGTGCGGAGGATGGGATGGATGTGTGCGGCCATAGTTTGGGAAGTGTGCGCGCGCAAACCTTAGCGGGAACATTGCCTCTAGCCCACCCCAGCTACAGGAGAGTGTTATGTTCAATCAATCGAAAATAATGATGAATTTACACTAAAAATGAACAGCTTAAACATTTCTCCATCCTTGGTATGTTGTACAAAGTCGATCGTCGCCCTGCAATGCGCCATACCTCGATGGGGCGTGTCATCACTCACTCCATAGCTTGCTTACCTATAGCATAGTTCGATCTGTAAAGACGGGCAACGGAGACTTCGTCAATAATGCATTCCCCGGCTTAATTCGTCAATCGTTAGCTTCGCTAATGACTCAATTACTCGAGCGATGATAGTCTGCGCTTCCGAAATAGATTGCCTCTTGGATGATGTCTCGGCGCTGGCCGACCTCCTCGCCGCTCGACTCCTCGAGACGTCAGCTATCTGGTGAGATAACAAGTACACGAGGCAGGAGAGTCAAAGCAACGGGTCTCGACTACGGACATGAAGTGTCATGAACACAGATGGTAACTCAAAACTCATGCAAACTTAATTTAGTTAATAATTTGAAAAAGATTCGATATTGTATTGCTTTCATCGTTCGAGAGATTCGTTTAATTTTGCCGATGAAAACATGTACTTCGAAAAAACGACTCATTGGATCAGCGGTAGGCTGCCAATACGATAGCAAGGGGCTGAATTTCCTATGCAATTATATGCAATGCTTAAATAATCAATATATTGGTACCTAATGCACTTATAATATTGTAACAATATGCAATTTACAGTAAACTTATCAATGTCTATAAATGTACTATTGTGTATACTGAAGCTGTCGTAGATGATATATAAGTCAGAAATTTCAGTTCTGTACTAATTTGATCTGGGAAAATTGTTTTTAAACAAATCAGTAAATTGAATGTATTAAATACTTTGTCAGTATAAAAGACTTGAAACAATCAATAAGCTTTCTCAGCCACCATGTGTCAAATCCAAGTAATTGAGTGATATGCTAACTAACTATTTTTTTCGGGGCTCATAGTTTCTTATCTACTCTGATTTTTGCTGAGAATCTCTGCTAGGATTACATCGGGGCTATTATTCAAACTCATCAAACTCATCAGGCCCTGATTTATTAGTTTGCTGCCTACACGCCTTAAGAAAAACAGATTTGTGTTTTATTCATACATTTATTTTTAATTTTAAAAACAATTAACCATGTCCGCTTCCATGGCCTCCTATTGGAGGTATCTCAACAGAAGTTTTTTCTACAAGAACTGTTTGTTACTCAGTAGCTCATACTCACCTTTTTTCAAAATGAGTAGTAGGGAAAGAAGGATAAAGCTTAAACAGGACTAGTGGTTAACTTATCGCTATTGCTACTCCCAGTTATTAAAGGATCGGAAGGATGGGAGGAGAGGAAATAGTGTGAATTGACATCACAAACACCCAGTCTTAGATCACAACTTTGAATTGAGTTATTCTCAAATTCACTGTGATCTTACCTGGAATCGAACCAAGACCAGCGTGATCGGTAGAGTAAGCTCTAACCAACTGAGCCACAGCAGGATATTAGACTTACAAACTTGAAAAATCATTTAGCTCCCTCATTGAGAAAATCTTCGACATTTATATAACATAAACATGACGGTATAAATGCCTGCTGTCGATAATACAACACAAATCTGTGAAATAAAACAACGCACTTTTTCGCAGATCACCATCGTTTGAAGCTTCTGAGTTTTCCTGTTTGAGAAGAGGAAGTATGTGAGATGGGGGAACAGCAAAAGCGTATTAGAAAAACGACGCTCGGACACGCCCAGCGACGTCCTATTTAGGGTGACTTCAAAAGAGACGCTGGATCGGAAGTGCGGTCACCAGACGTCCTTCTATACCACATGTCACATAACATCGCTTATCTTCACTCGGAATAATTTTGTGGCTTTTATAAACTTCTATAATTCATCTTCTTCAAAACAAATCGGTTCCGTGATTTTTAGTACAATATTCTTAAGAAAAAAACTTTTTCTTACGCAGAAACTTCCGTACAGGATTCTTCCGAACACGAGTTCTCCGTACAGAGATACTTCCGTACAAAGAAAATTCCGGACACAGAATACTCCATTATTTCAATATTTTTAATAATCGAGACTATACAAACCATTTAAACCAGCCATACTCTACCTGCGGCCCAGTAAGCCCTAATGTTCCGCCCAGAAAGCTCTCCATCGGTGAGCTAAAAAAAAGGAGTTTTGGAGATATCTGGGTAAAAAGTATACCAAATCGAGGATTTCAAATTCCTCGGTGAGCTAAAAAAAAAAAAAGGAGTATACCATAAATATGTTGCGGCCCACGTAGAGAAGCAAATATCGGAATGTGGCCCGGAGGAAAAAATAGGTTGAGTATGGCTGATTTAAACAGTCGGAAAATAGACATAAACACATTATTTAATTTTTACTTGAACCTTACCTGAAAAATATTTTTAACCTTTAATTAACCTCAGTCAATAAACATTAATTTTAAATTACAATATTTTTTGAACGTTAGGGATATTCTGTGTCTTAAGTTTTCTATATGCGGAATTTTCATGTACGGGAAATTCGTGTACGGATAATTCATGTTTGGAAGAGTTTGCACGGAAAAATAATATCTTTAAGCTTCAAGAGGAAAAGTTTTTCTTAGAAGATTTATTCTTCCTTAGTATATTATGATAATTGTAGTGCCAATATTTCTTTGATATACAATATATTGTAACTAAGCCTAAAAGAACTTAAGCTAACTAATTATTGTCATACCTTACTTTGTTACCTTTCTCCGAAATAACAATATTGAGACTTGAGAGACTGAATGGAAATCATTTCTTTTATAACAACTTTTGTTAAAAAAGCACAATTAATAATTATAAATCAAATTTATTAAATATCATTTAAACGGCTTATTTTTTATTTGGAACGCTTGGTCACCGTGTGACCGATGTAAAAGAGACGGAATACATTCTTAATTTGGTGACTACACACATTAAAGTTGAGTTGAGTTGAGTTGAGTTGAATAGGTAGGTTCTAATCGATCGCAAAGTATGATGACTGCAATTTTTCTCTGCCATTCTTGTAACTCTCACGTCTACAATAATTAAATGTAACATTAAAATATTACCCCTATATTTTTTTGTAATCCAATTCTACAAAAACAATCATTTATCACTTCTAAATGAGTATTGTAATTTAAAACACAATAATATAGTATATTGAATAAGCTCACATAATTATATTATTGATGACCATTTCCGCTCCCTTCTTGGAGTATATGTCCACTACACCGTGCTACAAAAATTCTCTATCTTCCTGTCAAGTCACCCCAGCATTCCGTAGCTCCAGCGCACATCATATGGGTCATCAGCACACCAGCTGCCTTCCAAGCTGACTGAATTCACCCAGATGGTAGAACAGACAAGCAAGGCTTACACTTCCTTGGGTGATCCACAGTACATGTTCAAGACGTGGATGTGGCATGGTCGCTTTTTTATTTTGGGTAAATTGAGGGTCTGATTAATCCGCTCTCAGACCGCAAGCAAATCACCGTACCCTTATTTACAGTGATGTAGTGGGGCCAGGTCGGCGACCTGACACCTGAAATGAGCCAAGGAGCCGCCCTGCCACCTTTTTGACTTGTAACATAATTATCAAGTACATACATATATAATACTGTCCATAAAAGCATTATATCAAAATTGATCTACCCGACGGATATTAAAAAAATAAAAATAAATAAATGTACACATTTAACGTGTTAAAACTTGTGGTTTTTTTTTAACTTCGGGCGGATATAAAAAAAAACAAAAAAAAATAGGGAAGAAATTAATGACCGATCTGGTACCTATTTATTTACCACAACACCACAGCCTTATTATTCGTCACAAACACCTGTTATCGAAGCACTGTATAGGATAAGGTTGTGTTTTTATAATGTGATATAACTCGTTACCGTAAAACAGCGCTGACTAAATGCATTCATTAAATATGTGGCTCTTAGTTCTAGAATCTAGATCAAGTACAGCCGTGAGTCCTAGATTTTCCAGTTTGAATTAATGCTTGCTCCTGCTATCCTTAAACGGAAAACCATCTCTTAATACGTATTGTCATCTCTAGAAACACTGATTTTTCTAACCAATAAATTCATGTAAGAACCGTTCATGGAAGACATTTTTTTTTTTTACAAAAAAGATTGTTATATTATTGATGATTTCTGGCTCTGCTTGTGCTGATTCTGACCTTCACTGCCCTGGCCCCTGGGAAAAACCTATTTTTTTATAAACCAATGTTAATAACAATATGAAACTAGCAATGAGGGACAGACAAGCTTGCAGTGAAAACAAAATTCCATTGATATCTTTATTTTTGTATTCATAAAAAACACAGTCTACGAATTTTAAATTGTTTTTTTTATGCTGTTTAATGCGACAAATTGATTGTCTGAACGTTGCGCTAGAAAAGTAATTCATTTGGATGTTGGGATTGCCACATTTAGTCGGCGAACAGTAAAGACAAAAGTAAAAACTAATGAAATTGTAAGTTATGACTTTACGCTTCAACGCCACTGATTTCACACCCGTGGTATGCTACTGAAACAACTTTAAAATACGATTATGCGAAATATCATACGGCACAAACATTCATATCTTTATAAATTGTCTCTGAATCTAAATTCAAATCAGTCAGCTCTTGGTAAAAATAACAAACATACACATATCGGGCTTAGCCACTTGATTACTAAAAGTATGTGCATACATTTCAAATAAGACTAATTCATATTGGCAACTCTCCGTCAATAAAATGTCATATAGATTAAAAACAGAAAATTGAGCCATGATATATCACATTCATTATTTGGCGTAATTAATTATGTTAATTAAGTCATTAAATAATGGCAAACAAATATTTTTATTTCAGTTTTCTGTTGGCTGACTTCTTAAATTCTCTTCAATCAAAACTATTCTGAGGACCTTCAGGTCGAGGGATTGTCACGTAAACCACTGCCTGATCATCTAACTCTTATTTTCTCTTGTATTTGTCTTATTTATATAGACAATAGTTGAAGTATTTCATTGATTTTAAAAAGTCAGATTAAAAGATTGTAGTACTGTGTTTACTTCCATAGGTAAATACGTAGTTTTAATACTTTCGATAGTTTCGGCGGTAACTTTGTGGAAGTTCATTTTAATAGAAAATTTAAATTAACTTTGATTATTCCACGTATTGTGTTACTAACTGTAACACGTGTCTGAAGATGCCTCTGAAAGAGGCGAAACACGTGTCACAGTTAGTAACACAATACGTGGAATAA
Organism: Himalopsyche tibetana; assembly: GCA_030503985.1. Taxonomy (NCBI): domain Eukaryota; kingdom Metazoa; phylum Arthropoda; class Insecta; order Trichoptera; family Rhyacophilidae; genus Himalopsyche; species Himalopsyche tibetana. Next base: position 25,486,831 of record JAPJYX010000031.1, on the reverse strand, counting down.
TCAAAGTTAATTTTAATTTTCTATTACGTAGTTTTAATTATTTATGATAGCTATATCAGCACTACAATCAAATATTGATTATTATATAACAACTTTGGGTCCCAGTAAAAACTTGTATCGCTTTACGTTCGAAGGTATGGGCGTTTGTGATGCTTAAAAATAATCTTCCTACCTTTCCAATCCTTAAATTATTGGGTCGTAGCAAGGGTGATTAGCTTACTACTAATTGTGTTCTAGCTTTGTCTTTCTATCCTTATTCTATTTGAAAAAAAAGAGCTTGATAAACTGAATAACAAAATTTAGTAAAAGCTTTTTCTCAATTAGTAAGTCTTATGCTCCACATTGAGAGCGTACTTGGAATAAAATAAAATTACTGCAGCATATATAACGTATAAAACATAATTCTTGTAAAGCTATTTATGTTGTCATTTGCTTTGGCTTATTGTTATAGAGGTCTGCCGTTACACATTGTGTGACATTATTTTTTTCGCCATTTTAAATCGGTAATGGAAGGTAAGTGCTTTGCCCTAGAAATCAGGCAAGTCTGAGTTCGAGTCTCGGCAAGGACAGTATCAAATTTTAATTTAAAAAAAGCCATTGACATGGATGTTTGTGATGTCTCTTCTCCTAGGTTGATCTCGAGTGACTTAAAATTGAAACGAAATAAGAATTACAAATTTTATTGTATTTAAATTAATATATTACTAGCCGGCTTCCGGCAAGCGATGCAATGCCACTCAAAGAAAGAGTGTTTGTGTTTTACGTTTTCTTTTTCTGTCTGTTTGACGTTTGCTGCTGATGGTCTATGATACGACACACGCGCCACCTACTGTAAGTTAATTGTACCATAACCTTTGCGCAAGTGCAATCATATGTTGTCAAAATGAACTGATTTTCAAACAATGATTTATATATATAAGACATACTGTAAGTTAATTTTACTATACCTATAACCTTCCCGAAAGTGCAAGCAAAATTTTTTATCAAAGTTTTATTGCAGCGGTGTGGCAACGCTTAAAGTACGAACAAACAAACATTCATTTTTATATATAAGATAATGTCTCTCCGTTAAGAAATGATCCTTTGACTATAGTAGTAAAGAATTGTTTTTAGAAATGCCGTATTTTCAGCTGTCACATGACAGTGTTAGTTGAACGACGACTTCGTAATTCTGAGATGTGGCAATAAATCTTCTCGGCGTTCACTCAGAACGGCGAGGAAATTACTTGAAAAAGTCCAACACATGTTCTTCCTCTTCTTTACGCAAGCCGCAGCCGCGACTCCCAACACCACAGCCATGCCTTGTCTTTCCTTTTGAAAAGGATAAATTCCTACAAACCGACACGTCGAACGTACATACTGGGTGAGCTCGACAAGTCGGTTTTATTTAGTGACGGCAGCTTACTCTCGCTAAGTGGACCAAAAAGAAATTTATTACTTACAAATTTCTTCAATGGAACTCTAAATAGAAAGAACATTTTTTCGAGACAGCAAATGAAGAGTTGAGGAAAATTTCCGTTTAATTATCCTTTAATTCAGGGTTCCCAAACTACATATGTTTCGCGAACAATTGTAATGGTATTGTACGTTGCAACTAGGGTTGCCGACCGTCCCGGAATCGGAATCGCCGCCCCGTATCCCGGATGAATGCTAAATTGTACCGGAAATTTAGGGAAAACTATTTCATTTTTTTTTCATTATTATTGAAATCGACATCGTGTTAATCCCTTGAAAGTCCTTCCGACGTACGTTTCCTTCCCCATTACTATTTAAGCACGTCAGTCTGTATTTTTTTAAAGACAGACTCATTTACGATAGTATTGATGTAAACAAGTAAAAAAAAATATTTTCAAAATTCATCATTTTTTTTTATTTTCTTTACCATTTCCTAATGGAGTTTATCTCAACAGAAGTGTTTCTACGAGAACTGCTTGTTACTCAGTTGCTCAACCTCTCTTTTTTAGAGTAGGAATAGAAGGATAGGGCTAGGACAGAACTAGTGGTTAGCTAATCGCTTTCGATACGCCCCGTTTATAGGATAGGATGGGTGCGAGGGTGGAATTCAAAAAATCACATACATCCATGCCTTCGAACCGAAATTCATAAATTGATTGAAAAATCAATTATTAAACTGTCCGTACTGGGATTCGAACCCGTTACCTCCGCAACCGAAGCCAACAAAGTTGACCACTCGACCACACAGGCGGCGCATCAAAATATAACGTTAAATTTGTTATAATAAGATTATTTATTTATTATGTATGTATGTAAATAAATAAAAAAAACTTTTAACTTTTTAATACATAAAAAGTTTCCTCAGAAAACTAGGTAACGGCTGACTGATGATGATGTTGTTCAGTTTTGGGGTATTTGTCCCGGAATCGTCACAGAAAAAGTTTTTTGACTTCGTAGCTTCGTAGCGTGGCTTGTGGGTCCGACAGCTGGCCGGACCGACTTGTTTAGTTGCCCCCATTCATTATTCGTGTGGTAATAATCCTTACCTCACCTAGATTCAATCTTGCATCTTCACCTTCTCCGAAACAAAAAGACGCGACTGAATAGCACCCAGTTCTCGCCAGCATCCAATCTATGTTACAGCTAGGTTTGCCAGGTGTCCCGGATTGACCGGGATTGTCCCGGAATTGGAATCGCTGTCCCGTATCCTGGATGAGTACTAAATTTATCCGGAAATTTAGAGAAAACTATTTAACTTCAAATTAGGATTCGAAAGTCTCGGAAGAGCTAAAAAACACGGTGGTATTTTTGACAAATCGGTAAATTCTTGGGTTTTTTGGATTCTAAAATCAGCAAATCGAACAAATGTCCCGGTTTGACTTGCAAGAAATCTGGCAACCCTAGTAACAGCCGGTATATTTGTGAAGATTGATTATATCGAATGCAGAAATACGCATTATATATATATGCTATAAATTATGAATCTGATGCACCATGCATGTCAACCATTATATTACAATATGCATTATACATATTTAAAAATAAAACAATCAAAAAATGAGCATAGCTCATCGCTGAATATATTCACGTATGTATGCAATACATTGATCGTCAGGACAGCCATTGCAACTGATTCCTCATACGACCAAGGTGAAGTACGTTTATCTAAAATTTTGGGATAAACAACATCATCAAAAACTTCGACAGTCTACAGCAGGGGTGGGGAACCATTTCATTTCACATTCATTTATCTGATTTAGCATAAGGCCGCACCTGGCCCCATTACTCTACTGCCTTTATCCCTACTCTCTTGCACTAGAACAACTATAAATTAATATACAATATATAAATTAATATATAGTCAAGCCAATGAGATATTTAATGAACACAAAATATCAATCAATCACCGTTAGTAAAACCCTTACAAGACTTTTATATAAATAATCACTTGATGTTGCGCTAATCTGTTTTGAATAATCAAATATTTGAGGGGGTCAAAAGCAAAGAAAGTTTTCTACCACGGAAATTGTTTTGAAAAAAACGTAAAAACTGAAAAAAAAAAAAAAGCATTGCTAATTAGTTTAATTTATGTACGCTATACCTTACAGTAGAATATTGAACATGTCAAATGTGCTGGGCAAATATTTTTTCACATAGTAGTCGACAAAACTTTTAGTGTTAAAAAGCTGGAATTGTTTCAAATGCGAATTGAAAAAAACGATTTTCTACTAAAATGTTTGCTCAAAAGCTGAACAAATTTTCAAATTAATGCCACCTTTGCTTCTGAGCCCTTCATTTGTCATCGTTCCAAGATATACTAAAGTCAATTCATTAAATGCAATGTGTACTATATTTTGAAATCTAAATAAGGATGTTAGAGTGGGTGACCGGATGTGTTGTGTATCTCTTCTTAGCCAGTATATATAGCTGAGTAAATGCAGGTTTAAACATGGTTTTGATGAGGTCATAACTCATAAGCCGAAATAGCTATCAACCATTGATACAATAATATTTAGAGAACTAAAATACTTTGATATTTTTTTATTTTATTTCAACGGAATTCTACCATTAATTCTAATGCAATCGATGTAATAAAATAATTAAGTCAAATAAATGTCTGCGTTAATATTCTATATATCAAAGTAATATTATTTTGTTTTTGTTTTGATTGCGACGTAATTCGCTTGGCTATTTTTTTAACGACTAGCCGCAAAATCTCGCTTCGCCAGCGACATTATTTATGTGTCTACGAGCTTTTTATAGTTACGCCTCTATCACAAAACCATGTTTGCAATGGTCTACCACAGTGTCTGCCAAACTTTTTTTCTTTACGGCACACTGATGAATGGAACTAGTACCGCGGCACACAAAGATGCCACAGATTATCTCCGAAACTCCTTTTTGCTACCGTTTTACTTCCGAAATCCTACATAAAAAAACATTTGTTTTTGAATAGACATTATTTAAAATTGACATTTGTAGGGCGTCTTTCCACCGCGGCACACCTGAGATTTCTTGCGGAACACAGTTTAGCAGACACTGGTCTACCAGATCAATCCTTGCTTACATGATTGGAATATGAAATAATTCTTATTGTCAATCACTCAATCGTCATTCATGAAAAACATTTTCCGATAAACGACATTTCATAATTGACCAACATTACATGATTATCGACATGACAGTTACCAACAAAGTTTAAAAGTGAAACATGTGCACTGCCAATGCGAAGATAGGATTTGTAATACCGGTACTAATGAAGCCAGGACCCCTGTATTCACGATATTTTTTCAATGCCGAAATACTGGTTAAAAAAAACAAAAATAACAGTACAGTTAAACCCCCATTTACACTTAAGTCTGACCCGTGTAATTGGGGGAGAGAATCACATACAAAATTAGGGATTTGATTTTTTTCCGCGAAAAGTACAAAACTATGATTTCCCTTAGTTTTGCAAAAAAAAAAAATATGGACGAAATGTTTAGTTACTAAGTAATAAAATGTAAAGCGCACCAAAATCCAACACATAGATAGTCGCCCGGCTATGCGTGTATAGCCTGGCACGTGTTGAATATACAGACGCTAGCCAAGATTTTGCTGTATGCACCGCACAGACGACCGTCTCGAAGCAACGACAATGGAATGCAACTAATCAATTGGGGGATTTGCGAAGAATATTTCAACCCGGCGCGTAATTCGGGATAGTGTAATTGGGGGTTTCACTGTATTTCGATGTTGTAAATTAACCGAAATTGAATGTTGAATGAACAGCAACCATTACATATTTTTTTAAATCTGATAACAGTTGTATAAATATTGACTGTTTACAGAATTGATAAACGTTTCAATATATAATATTAAATTCCTGAAAATCGTAAAATATAAGAAATATCGAATTTGTGGTTTTGATTTATTCGTCCAGTATTACAATTCTTAAGTGTAGCTAATGAGTAATGACTTCATTTTTTTACCATGCCTACTCATATTGTAAAGCATATCGACTCATATTGGATTATCCCAACAAAAGTTGTTTTACAGTATCGGATGTAAAGAAATAATGGTCATGCGTTTTTGTTTCTCCATTTGTCACTTTTTAATATACTTCAAAGCATAGACAGTAACGCCACTGACCTGAACTGTGTAAACAAAAACGAAAAGGATGCATGATCCAGATGGTGACCAGATAGTATCGAAGAAAAAGATATATCGTCCAATTCGATTTTTTTAAAAAGTTCGTCTTTCAATTATTCTCCCTTTTTTTTCAAATGTTTTGCGTCATCTAATTTATGTTTAAAAAAATATTATTTAACATTAATAGTGTAGTATGTCGGGTTCATAGCACAGTAGCGTTGGCTTCCATGCTGGATTCGAATCCCAGTTTTTAAATCAATTTATTGATTATGATGTCTAAAAAAATATCCTTCTCTTTCCACCATTCCAATCCTAAAATAGTGTGGGGTGCTGCAAAAGTGATTGGCCAACCACTAATCCTGTTTTAGCTCTATCCTTTCTATCCCTATGTCTTCGATATAAAGAAAGGTTAATCTACTGAGTTACATATCTCCATTAAGAGGCCATGTTGGGAACGGGTATGGACAGGGGAGGGCTGCCAGTACATTAACAAGGGGCTCGCTTAATTTCAAAACAATTCTCGCTGCTCTGAGAAAGGAGTGAATTTTTATCAATCTTATGCAATACTTAAATAAGCAATAGATTTTCACTAAATACAATATGTGACAATATGTAATTTACTGTAAACTTATTAATCTAAATCGCTAAAAATGTACTACTTTGTATACTGAAGCTGTCTTAGATAATATAACAGTCAGAAATTGCAGTTATATACTAATTTGATCTGAGAATAATGTTTTCTCTTAAATTAAATTGATCTGAGAATATTGTCTCTTAATTTAAATTAACAAGGGGCTCGCGCGAGCCCCCTCCGAGCCCCCTACAGCCCACCCCTGGGTATGGATACAAAAGTATGCAAACAAACCAATTGGTTTGGATATATATTTATTTTTTTAATTAAAAAAATATTTGACATTACAGCTTACGCCAATGCGTCAAATATTTTGAAGTTGAAAGATCATGCGAGATATACTCGATGAGAATTTTTGAAAGACACATGAGATGAACTCAATGAGAATTGACTTCACAAACACCGATGTCTTAGATCTCAAATTAAAATTGAAAAAAATCCGATTTTACATTGACCTTACCGGGAATCGAACCCAGACCCACCTGATCGGTAGAGCCAGCTCTAACCAACTAGACTACAGCGGGCGACTGTCCTCCAAGCTCAGTCATTCGTCCTCTATTGATTTTTTCCCACCTGGTAACCCTATCTATTACAGGAAACCTGGCATACATTTTGTAACTTCTAATTCTGAATTATTCGCTCGAAATGTTAAAACAACAGACAAACGTAAACAGAAGATTCGTTTTTGTCACAGTCCGGTTGATATGACACGTGTTAATTTGTTTTAAATGGAGACAAAATTAGACGACAACAAAATGAAAAATTATTTCAATCAATGACACTCACTCAGGCTATTTTCATTTGATTTTTAACGTATTTTTTCCAGAGAATGACGACCAAGGTTCCACAATATATATTTTATTACTGTCGAGAAAAATCAATACATGAATGTTCCCATTCTGGTATTCGAGCCCTTTTCTTCACAATCAAGTGAACGACAGCCCTAGGTGCGACAGTGAGGAAATTTTCGACATTTTGCAATTACTCTCAACACATTTTTACACGATTTTGAAATAACACGTTCCACTAAAAACAACGAATACTATATTTTTACACGAATTAATTTTTCTAACACAGTTCCCAGAAACAAAAACAGAAGCGGATAACGGATTTCCTAATAATGATATATTCAACAACAAAAGACATTAATAACAAACAAATATCTTCACTAGATACACACTTTTTTACACGGTTTAAAATAACACGGTCCAATAAAAACAACGAATACTATATTTTACACGAATTATTTGGTCTAACACAATTTCCAGAAACAAAAAACATAGCGTCGGATAACGGATTTCTTAATAACAATAAATTCAACAACAAAAGACATTAATAAAAAACAGAATGCTTCATTAGATCCTTACACATTAAACGTGCTAGAAATTTTTGGTATTCATTAAATATGACTAGTCCCTCATAAAAATCTCCGTATACATATAATCAACTAGATATTAATAATATTTTTTTTTCTTAATTAAAATACATAATATTTTGTGTAATTTACTTATTGGGTCTTTACTCTTTATTATTATTTTTTTTACTACAATATTGTTATTTTTTTAAATAACACGATTTTTTATGAAACATATCTATCTACCATGTAAAAAGAGAGTTGAATGTATTTACAAAACAATTTACATAAAAAAATATATAATATTCAATTATTGATACTTGAATATGACCATATTTGAACACAAATAAATTAATGCAGACGTCCAACATGTAACGGTCGCTTAGCTACCAGGTGACAGGATTGAAAAATTACCATTTTCTTAATAAATGACCTCATTAAGCTCGTTTTAATTTGTCAGTTATTCAACGAATTCATTAGTAGGCCACAAAAGTTGTACAATATTTTGTACACAACTCTTTGGAGATTCTTAAAATAAAATAATTTAATAATTTGAAACACGTCAAAAGCGGTCATCTTTAAAATGAATTTCCTCACAATAATATTAATGTTAAAAAAAGCTAATTTCTGCCACTGTTAATTTGTTTTAGCTTTCAAGTGTCTTGTTATTTTTTTTATTCACTCAAGACAAAATCAGTCAAGTGCGACGTCGGTAATACGATTCGGAATTCGCTCTTTGGTGTGAGAGAGGTTCTCAAAATATCATTCAAGTCACTATTTATTTTATTATCTTGTCTGCCGGACGCACAAAGCGTTAGTGGAAAAATAAAAACACAATATTCCTTTTTACTTTATTCCACTTTATTTAAAAGGTCAGGACCGGTTTCGCTCATTGCGAGCATTGTCAACTGATAAGAAATATATATATAAACAGTGCTATTTATACAAAAATAAATTGAAATGAAAATTCGTAAACAACAATTGACATTGAAAAGAATTTACAAATAACAGTATAAGTGACTCTATAATTACACAAAATTAAAATGTTACACACCTCTAATATATAATTAAAAAATCATCAAAGATTGATTAATTTTAAGTGGTGACTGATGGTAATTGTAATTTTAATAGGAATATTGTGTTTTTATTAATATAATGCCTTTCCACCAAGTAATGACAGTGAACACCCTAAAAGAGACGTAAATAAAACATGTAATTTTGAAAGGCGAGATTTACTTGTTCTTTATAACTAATAAAGGCGGACCTCCACTTTCGCACACAATTGGTTCCTGAAAACGTGTGCGAATGTTGAAAGCTCGAAAGTAGAGGGATGTAAAAAAATACTGAAAATTGTCCTTTAAAATTTTTATTTATCAAAATTTACTTATGTGTTTGATAAAAATTATGTTTGTTTTAATAAACTTGTCAAGAGTTAGTTGTGTTTATCTTTCCCTTTCAATGTTTTAGAATTATCTGCTTGATAAACTAACATTAGCATCAATTTTAAATCACCAGCTAAATTTACACCAAGAAGCAATCGGTTTTTAGAATGTTTGTGCCCTGGGGAAACTGATTTTTCCTTTGATAAGAATGTACGATTAAGCATGTTCTTCAAAAATAAACCAGTCTCATCTAAATTGAATATTTGACATGGGGTATATTCTCCATCTTCAATAATTTTGGACAATGAGGAAATAAAGTCTTTTCCAGCATCTCTGTCAGCATCAGCCAATTCTCCAATGAATTCAATATTATGAAAATAATACTAATAATAATACCTCGTTTTAAATTCGGCAAACCAGTCGTTACTTTCCGAAACAAAACATTTTTGCATTATCGCCAAAAAATCTAAAGAGAACGATTTTCTAAAAATGTGCGAAATAGCGAATTGTGCGAAAGTAGAACGTTCGAAAGTAGAGGTCCGCCTGTAGTTATAAGCCACCAAATCGGCATGACCGATCGGTCCAACGGATGAATGGTATAAATTATGTGTTACAAGACATCTACTTAGTAATCCTATTTAAGAGGTTCCTCGGTCGAAAAATGTTGAGAACTGATGCGTTTCCGTCACGCGGGATGACAGCGAAGTGTCGCTTTCGGATATCGACCGGAAAATGCGCATCTTTTGAGCTGACTAACACTGCCAAACTAAATACAATAATAACACACACATCCAATGCATACATTTCAATTCGTTTAGACGTGAGAATGATTACAAACTGACTTACACTTTCGAAAGATATTCTCAGAAATATTTAAGTATATTTAATATTACAATGTTGTTTATTGCTTCTTAACAGTCACCGATTAAAATAGAAGCATCTTTATTGCTACATTCCACTGCGATTGACTGATTTGTGATGGTCAGTAATTGCAGCGATAAGCTGGCAGTATACTTTTTAAGTCTCATTTTTGTCGTTATAAATATCACTTACACTAAAAAACTGTTTATTAGGGTTAGCCCTAGGGCAACCAATCCCAGACTCTTTTTGTAATATCGGGATTTCTGGATTCACGAAGTCAGGAATTTACCGAATACCCAAAATGAAAAAATGTGGGACCTATTGTAGGTCTCACGCAGATGTCTGAATTTTGAATTATGCACTTCTTATCCTCAATACCGAAATCCCGGAATTTGTACTGTCACAATCTCGGGATTTCGGGATCAGGGATCACGGGATTGGACACCCTATTTACGCCTTAAAAAGTGCTGCATATTATTTAATATCGCCTCTGTTCTGACAGAAAGTGGTAAGTAATAAATTAAAGGAACAAATTAAGCTGTCTGAATTTAAATCAATTATTGGTCAGAATAAAAATATAAACGGTCAGAATACTTTATAAACCATTTTGGTTAAGTAAGGTTCGGTTTTTTTTAAATTTCATTTAATTTATGACTATTTACACAGCAGGGCCGGCGCTACCATACAGGCGAAATAGGCAACCGCCTAGGGCGCAAACCATTGGGGGGCGCATAAACGGAGTATTAAAATTGTTTTCACATATTTACTCTTCAAATTTTATTTACTTTGATGTTTGCATTTGTTCTTTGTTATTATGTATCGTATTCTTTATGAATCTTAAAAGAGAGTTTGAATGACTGAGTAACAAACAGTTCACGTAGAAAAACTTTTGTTAAGATTCCTCCATTATAAAGCCATATGCTCCACATTGGGAGCGAACGGATATATAAAAAAATCTGTTTTTTTTCATTATTTCGACGATTTTTTAAAAGGGGGGCGCACCAATAACCGTTGCCTAGTGCGCCAAATAGCCTCGCGCCGGTACTGTTTACACTCAGTGCCAGCGCGAGGCTATTTGGCGCCCTAAGTAAAGGTTATTGGCACGCCCCTTTTTAAAAATCCCATTTTTTTAGAAATAATAAAAAAAAACAATCAATAGATCATTAGAAACACGTGTCACAGTTAGTAACACAATACGTGGAACAATCAAAGTTAATTTAAATGTTCTATTTAAATGAACTTCCACAAAGTTACCGCCGAAACCATCGAAAGTATTAATCATTTGATTTTTTTTATATATATCCATATCCGCTCCTAATGTGGAGCATATGGCATAAGTTTTTCTTCGTGAACTGCTTGTTTCTTGGTATCTCAACCTCTCTTTTTCGAATCATATAGAATACGATACATAGCTACAACGAAAAATACAACCACCAAAATCAAATAAAATGCACTGCTATTTTCATTATTATTAGAGTACATAAAAATAGCTTTCATACTCCATTTATGCGCCCCCTAAAGGTTTGCGCCCTAGGTGGTTGCCGTTTTCTCCTGTATGGTGGCGCCGGCCATGTAATTACACTGACCGGTATATTATGACCATTTAATAGAAATTCTGACCGGAAAAATACGAGCTATAAATTAATAGTTGATTGATAATAAGCAGCAATTGAAAAATTTCAGCTATAGAGTTTTTAAAACCGACAATCTCTAGTTGCCATATATTTGTTTGTAAATATAATTTTATTATAAAGGGGCACTGCCAGAATTACTTGAATTATAGTCAGTCCCGCTTGTTGAGCATTGATAATAAAATAACATTAAATATTCTGCTCAATTGATGTGAACTAATGTGCCACGTACTGCATTCCTTTCCCTCGGGAGATGATATTAAATTAAATGTGCAAAATAATCATGCATATATTTAATTTGAAACGCATCTATTGCATTAACTTCACCCCCGCCTGACTGGCAGTATATACAGGGTTTCCCAAACTATATTCCGCGGAACACTGGTGTTCTGTGTGTGGAACCTAAATAGGTGTTTCACGAAAATTTGGAATGATAATATAATCTACAACAAATTTCAACATCTTCTACTTCATATCACAAATCGAGTGATAGTAAATCTCCACTGATGTTTAAAAAGTCAAATATCTATGTACAAGCAGAGATTTTTAATAACTTTGAGCTTTGTTGACTCATATTTGTATGTAACATGTTTTAAAAATAATTAATAATTAAATAATATGTGATTTAAGGTGATTAAATTTAAGTGGAATGGTCAGCGTCGTTGGCTTCCATGACGTATTAGACTGGTTCGAATCCCAGTACGAAGACCTTAACCAAATACATTACGTTATACCTATTATTCAACCAATATTGAAGCCAATGACCCAGGTCGCCATGACATGTGTAATTTTCTGCAATATTCCCATTATATGGTCAACTCATATATAGAATCGACAACTGTTCACTTTGCTTAAATATTTAATAAGAGATGGTAATTATTCACTTATTCATGGCGTGGGGAATAAAATAAATTACTACCAGTCTCTATTAGAACAATTTTCTTACAGTGAAAATATAAATGTTTTACGATGATTCTTTCGCACGAAAATCTTTCAAACACGAATCATACGTTCAATCAATGGCGGCCGGTCATTCAAATTTTCACATCAAAATTTGTGAGTTTATTACAATTGTAAATTTCTATTTTACCATATTTAATATTGTTTACTGTTATAATCAGTGGCGGGCGGTTAATGTGGCATTGGATCAATGTACCCTTTGCATATGCAGGGGCGGTAATATTTCATGAATTTCTGATTATTTTTTAAGAAATCGCGGACATGAATTGTTTGTTCTCCCATGGTGTAGAACCAGCCTGCCAATGGGGATGCCACTAAGGAGAGCTTTAACGGTGTTCAACAATATTTCTTCGGATGTCGACATATTTCACGTAGACGTGGGTGAGTTCTGGCGAATACTATTTTTTAAGTATTAAAGTAGAGTTCGTCGGAGCTAACTCAGTTGACTTCCTTGCCATTTTTTTTTCTACTGCTTTTAATATTAAATTTTACTATTTTTTTTTCTCCATTGTAAAAGTTTTAAATTAATAATTTGTTAACCTTGTGCAATGTTAATTAAATAAATAAATGAAAAAATATTCAAACATAACATTTATACCATTCACTCATTTTAAATTCTTCGTGTATTTTATTGTCTGTAATAAATATTTTAGAACATTTTATTTTAGACAATAAATACAGGAAGAATTTAAATAAAATGAGTGAATGATATAAATGTTATGTTTGAATATTATTTCATGAAATATAACCGCCCCTGCATATGCAATGGGTGTATTGATCCAATGCCACATTAACCGCCCGCCACTGATTATAACAGTAAACAATATTAAATATGGTAAAATAGAAATTTACAATTGTAATAAACTCACAAATTTCAAAATCCACACATTTTTGCCGCCTGTGTGGTCGACTGGTCAACGTCGTTGGCTACCGCTACGGAGGTCACGGGTTTTAATCCCAGTACGGGCAGTTTTGTAAATTGATTTTTCAATCGATTTATGAATTTCTGTTCAAAGGCATGGATGTATGTAATGTCTTGTATAAACCCCTCCCACCCATCCTATCCTATGAACGGGGCGTATGGAGAGCGACTAGCTAACCACTAGTCCTGTTCTAGCCCTATCCTTCTATCCCTACTCTCTTTGGAAAAAGAGAGGTTGAGCAACTGAGTAACAAGCAGTTCTCGTAGAAACACTTCTGTTGATATAAACTCTAGAGTATGGAGTCCATATGCTCCACATTGGGAGTGGACATGGTAAAAAAAAATCAACAAAAATATCATTTTAATATTTATGACGGTCAATTTTCGATGAAAAATACGTCATTAAGTAACAAAACATAATATTAGCACTAAATATTCACCCCTTACTGGTAAATTTGTTTACCCTTGTCGATATTGAATTAAAAATAGTGGGCGTGATTTTGTCCGCAGCCCGACTCTGTTTCAAGAAGAGTCTGTCATTATGAAGTAGGCAGCGAGGGAGTGAACCCGCAAATTAAGTGTTTTTATTTTATTCAAACAAACATAATTTTAAATCGATTTACTATCAATTATTAATTCGGTCGATGAACCAGTCATTTGGCGTAATTGCTTCGGGGAAATTTGTAAATGTAATACAAAACATAAAAGGTATTAATTTGAGTATAAAATGAGTTTGATAGTTCACTGCAAGATGGTTAACTCACTTTATAGTTGATAGGAAATTCCGAAATGGAAAGTTTTAGAGAAGAATTTTCACTCCGTCAGTATTGTAAAAATCTTAGATGAACTATATTGCTTTTGCTGGATTATACAGTAAAACCCCCATTTACACTAAAGTTGCTACAGTGTAATTCGGGGAGTGAATCTCATACAAAATTAGGGATTTGGTTTTTCCGCAAAAAAATGCAAAACTAAGATTACCCTTAGTTTTGCAAAAAAAAATATTAACGAAATATTTAGTTACTAAGTGATAAAATGTAAAGCGCGCCAAAATCCAGCACATATACAGTCGTCCGGCTATGCGTGTATAGCCTGGCACGTGTTGAATTCACTATAAGACGCTAGCCAATATTTGACTGTATAAGCCGTACAGATGACCGTCTCGTAGCAACGGCAATGGAATGTGACAGTGCAATTGGGGGATTTGCGGCGAACATTTAAAGCCAGCGCGTAATTAGGGGTAGTGTAATTGGGGGTTCCACTTAGTGGTGCAGTCAGTAGTAAATAAATATAAACTTTTTTAATAACAAATTACATATATTTTTGCTGCTTTCTAGTAGACATTCGTTTTATCTTTCAGGTTCATTCAGGAGAAATTAATAAATTGATACTAATAAAACTGTCAACGTCGTTAGCTTCTATGCCGAACCTCACGGGTTCGAATCCCAATACGAACAGCATTTTTTCAATCGATTTGTGTTCGAAGGCGTAGATATTTTTGATCTCTCAAAATTCTCTCCCACTCTTCCAAAGACTAAAATACCTGGCGTAGCGGGAGTGATTAGCTAATCCCTAGTCTTGCGCAAAGCCCTATTTGTGGTATCCATACGTTCTTCACAAAACAAGAGAGGTTGAGCCACTTATTAACAATCATTCTCATATAAAAACATAGTTATTACTCCGATAAGAGGACTCTTATTAACGTTTTTTTATTGCCAATGACAATAATGCAGATTTTGATACCATTTTTTGTTCTGCTCAACTGTTGAATGTATTAAATTAAATCTGATAAATTTGTTACTCCACTTGTATTACAAATTGTGACACGTTCTTCGCCTAGAAAAAAATCACCAGGAAACAGAACCTCACAAGATTTACGAATACACTCAGGTCTTTTTTTTATGCGTTTTTCAATAATAATGGAATCTATCCCTTAATTTTCTATGTAGTTCAAGGCTTTTTTGTGCGGATTTTAAAAATGCGATTCTCTGTGGTACCGCATAAAAAAAATCAGAGTGTATACAAATCAGGGTTTCGTCTTTTTCTAATGGATGCAAGAGGGGGTAAGAATACAAACATTGACAGTAATAGGTGTGAATTAATTTATGCTCCTAAAAAAGGTTAAACACGCGTGATAATTTGTAGCACAACAAGTGGAGTAGCAAAGTTCTTCTTCTTCTTGGCGCTACGGTCCGAAGTGGACCTTGGCCGCCTCAACCAATCTTCTCCACCATCATACTCCAGTCGCTTACTTCCAGAACTAGCAGGTCCTGTGACACCTCATCTATCTAGCAAAGTCACGGTCTTTCAGGGTCTCCCCTCGGGGGTATTAAATAAGAGATATTTTGTTGGTTTAGAAGCAACAATGTTAAAAAATATAGTTACCTCCAAATCTATCGAAAAATACTAAAGATATATCACTTTTAGGGTGTTCACTGTCAATACTTGGTGGAAAGGCATTATATTAATAAAAACACAATATTCCTTTGTACTTGTAAAATTAGACAAACAGGAAATTCTGGAAATAAACAGATTTAAATTCTTACCTAATTCAGATCTGTTGAATGATCAAATTATATTTGCAAGTTTTCCTTTACTTTACCCTTCACATAAGCCTATGTTAACTGCTCTTTTATATTATATGTATATTTTTTAAATTTTATTTCTTTTGTAAGAATTGATATGGTTTTTAAAAATGTCTTTTTCAGAATCTTCATTGCTGTTGATTTTGTTGAAGTACACAGACTTTAAGGATAATTATTATTATCCTTGACTTCATACTTCGCAGGTCAATTCCGCCTGATCGAGGTGTAGCTGTTGGTCCCGGTCTGAAGCTGTGTGACCTTGAATATGCCGATGATGCTGTAATATTCGATAAATCCATTGAGGGCATCCAGGAGACTATTGATGGGTTAGGAACTAACTCAGGTCGCATTGGTCTAAAAATTAATACTAGTAAGACCAATGTGATGTGTAACCAAACCTGTCATGACTCTGATAGGACCCTTACCAGCGCGGGACAGATCATCGAGAGGGTTGACAGCTTCAGATACCTCGGCGTACATATCCCCGAAGACGGTAGTACAAAAAACGAGCTCGCCATTCGTTTAGGAATGGCTGGAGCCACATTCAACTCAATGCGGACTGTCTGGGACACACAGCTGTACTTGGTTATAACCAAATGCCACTTGTTCAACGCTTGCATTCTGCCGGTAATGCTTTACGGTTGCGAATCATGGCACCTGACGAAGACTCAGAAAAACCGTATACTGAGCTTCGAGAACAGATGCTTGCGTCGGATAATGGGGGTGAGGTGGTTTGATTTTGTGAGGAATTCAGAGATAAAGGAGCGTACAAGACAGCGTCCCGTCACGTCAGTGGTTATGGAGAGACGTTGGAACTAGCTGGGTCACGTGCTGCGAATGCCTCCGGAAAGCCTCAATCCTGCCTGCCTCTTCTTTCGACCGGTGGGATTCCGGCGTCCTGGACGTCCGTCGGGTACTATCCATAGGATGTACTCGGCGGAACTGAGGGATGCTGGCATGTCATGGGAGGAAGCAAAGCTATTGGCGGGAGACAGGGAAACATGGAGGTGCCGCGTGGTGGCCATATGCTCCACATAGGGAGCGAACATGGCCAAAGAAGAGAAGAAGACACAGACTTATTACTTAGAAGCGGGAAAAACACAAAATCATCATTAAGTTATTTACTTTAATGATGTAGAGTTTCACTATGTTAAAAATTTCCCAAATTTTAATTGGGTTTACAATTGGCATCACTCATAATTATTAGTCTTTGAGGATTTTTTAATGGTATGTTATAGGTGTTGAGCATTTAAATTTGTGTAATTATAATGTAATTTGTAAATCCTTTCCATTGTTAATAGTTGCTTACACCTTTTATTCCAATTTAAATTTGTATAAATAGCACTGTTTATATATTTTTCTTATCAATTGAAAATGCTCGCAATGAGCGAAACCGGTCCTGACCTAATTAATAAAGTGGAATGAAGTACAAAGGAATATTGTGTTTTTATTAACTAAAGATATATGTTTCGTTTATCTTATATATATTTCTTATCATATACATTAATGTTTTTCAAATCCCGTTACTTGATATTAATACGTAAAGGAAAAACACTCTCTTTCTACCCCTTGACGGTAGGGTAGTCAAGTTAAGTTGCACTGTTAGAATTTGACAGTACGTTTCTACAGAAGCCTTTGTTATTTAAATCATTCTTATATTCTATAAAAACGTGTCAAATTTGATTGACGTGGTACAGTGGCAAACGCTGGTTTTTAGAAGAGAGGGGTTCTTGAAACCCCAGCTTTTATCTGAATTCATGGCAAACCTTGTATGACTACGCTGATGGATAAACGTAAGATACCAATATAAAGTTAAACTTCCAGTTGTTGTGTTCGATTGTTAATTTATTTTAGTGTTAATTTACAATAAAATATTCTGGGTTTAAGCCGTCTTAATTGATGCAACTCATTAGTTAATCATTTTGTAACGTAAATATCATTTTTAGTATCAGTATTGTGTATTTGTTTTCCTATCCTCCCCTCCTTACTTCCCGTTTTTAATTTTATAATATGTCAAAATAGTAACATTAAAATCATTCGTAATTAAACAAGCATTTGTGAAAGTAAGATTGTCTGAGGAAGCATCTGAAGGAGGCGAAACACGTGTCACAGTTAGTAGCACAATACGTGGAATAATCTAAGTTATTTTTAATTTTATATTATGTATTAATATCGCTAATAAATTTTCTATACATTAAAAAAGTCGTTTTAGTTGTTTTATTAAATGTAAAGGAAAAATTTCGGTAGTATGTAGGTATAATTAAAGCTATTTAATAACTCTTCAAATTTCATTTACCGTCGTGCTGCCACTGCTGTATTGCTTACAGTAAACAGGGAATTAAAGGAGCAACCCTCCGATTCGCCGACAGCGAATTTATTTCGCATTGTCAAATAGTAAGTATCAACACCCTCACATCTCTACCATATGAATAATTATTATTTATAGGCATGCAGCCACTCGTGTGTTTTATTATAATATTGTTTGAATGCTAAACGGGGTGAGATTTGATATCTCTTATCATTCGTAACGTATCACAGTTTTTCATGATTTTATTTAATCGCCAATAAATGAGAATTGTCGAAAACAATATCTAATTTAAGTTTGTAGATTTTTCAACAATCCATGAATGTGCAACAACACTTGTGCTTGGGGGTATGTTATTTTCAAATTCCTTACCACCCAGTTGATACCAAAAATGAAGGGTAGCGAGAGTAGGAATAGAGTAAAAAACCGGAATCACGGTATTAAAAATGTTTTTTCAATGTTAGTTTTGGAAATTAAAAAATAACAGTATAGAAAATTAACTAAATTGTAATTGTAAGGAAATCATTGTATATATTAATAAAATTGTTCGCAACGAATTGAAATATTTTAAATCTGCCAAAAGTTGTATCAACGTTAACATCTTCCAGAATTGATCGCTCTTTCTAATGGTGTATGATCATCTTAAGAATATCAATATTTTATGATTATGACATATTTTTTAATGACAATATTTTATATGACATATGCGGCGCACAAATCTTTTTATTTCCTTTCAAAGTTGCACAAGCCAGTGTCTTTTGCGCACATAATCTTCCGAAAATTAGAGGGGACATTGCCCCCCTCCCTCACCGAGGAATTTGAAATTCTTGATTCCCTATAATTTTTCCCCAAAATATCTCCAAAACTCGCATCGCCCCCCAAATTCTGAAAAATTAAAAACGCCCCCCCCCCCCGCGTTAAGAACCACTGCCGTAAACTCATCTGGATTCCACTGTATAAGACTGTGTTTTTTTAACCATTCCGTATCCACCCCATTTCCACAGATTATTTATATCGTTCTTATCAGCGGTGGGCTTCCAGTACGTTAACAAGAAGCTCGGTTAATCTCAAAGCAATTTATCGCTCATATGCAATTATATGCAATACTTAAATAAGCAAACGATTGTCACTTTATACACTATGCAACAATATGCATTTTACCATAAACTAATTAATGTAAATAGCTAAAAATGTACTACTGTGTATATTGAAGCTGTCGTAGATAACATATTCAGAGTATATAGTTATAAGTCAGAAATTGCAGTTATATACTAATTAGATCTGAGAATGTTGTTTTCTCTTAAATTAACAAGGGGCTCGCAATCCTTAGTAAAATTTAACAAGGGACTAACCACTGGATATTCATCGTGCCATTTTCCTCGCATGGTTTTCCTCCATTTCCTACGCCGTCTTAATTTTTGATGTAACATAGTTATTCGATTAATATCTTAATCATTTTCCGATCTAACCAATGCTAAAGATATAGCCGATATAGGTACAGAGTGTACAGACACAATGCTATAAATGCACACGTACCTACGCAGTCAGTTTTTCCAACATTTATCATACAAAATAGGGGTTGTTAGTTGGTGCTATCAAGTGATACAAACTAATGCAATAAATAAGTCATGTCGCCACAAGGCTCTCCGTTTGCAAAACTCGACATTTAAAACTCAATCATTTATTTCGATTGAATAGATTTTTTCTTACTATATCACTGCCATGTATCAACGTACATCATATGGTCTCCTAATGCAGTTTATCCCAGCAGAACCGAAATCTACGACTACTGCTGATTAACCTGTCGCCCAGATTCTCGTTTTCGGAGTGAATGAGGATAGAAAGGTTTATTATGAAAATATCGGAGATTAAGGAAACTCTGTTGTGTAAGTGGTCACGAGACGTTGGAACTTGGTTTGTGACGCGTTGCGAATGCCTTCAGAGAGTCGTTTCTTCCGTCTGGTAGGATTCTGGTGACCTTGACGACGCTATAGGATAACGCCAGCGCTAAACATTTGGCCCCCCTATGCTAAATTTTATTTCCCCTCCCTTGCTTATAAATCTCTCTTAGGCGCATATGCATTTGGAAGCCTCTGCAGATTTACAGATGCAGGCGGTCGCCTGCTCCTCTTTCACGAAGCGCCGATGCTGCTGGCGTGTCATTGTAGGTTACAGCACAATTGGAGGGTGACAGGAAATCATGGATGCGCTTAGAGACGTCCCGTGGGCATAGGCAAGTAGGCAGTTGCCTAGGGGCGGCAAGTCTTAGGGAGCGGCAAATTGTCACAGCTTTTTTTTTATGACTGAATATTTTTGACACACGAATTTGGCTTAGAATGAATATTATGCCTGAATGTCTTTGATAAAAAAAATCCGACAAAAAAACATTTTCAATGGTACTTAAAAATCTTCTCTAAATGAAACATTTACCGATGTCAACACTATAGTCAAAGAGCTATTTTAAACTCTGCCGACAAATAGGGGCGGCACATAGCCTAGGAACGTCGCTAAATGCGCTGCATGGTTACCATATGCTCCAATAATAGATCGACTGAAAAATTGATATATTAATATAAAATTTTCATTTCGCAGATTCAAGCCCGTGGCCACCGCAACCGTATAAGACAAAGTCCAACATCGATGATTACTTGAATACGTTTTAATATGATTTAATTTTAAATAAATATACATATATTCTTGAGCTGGTTTTGAAAATGCAGACTTTATTGACAATGGTCATCCAGTGCGTATTGTAGTGACATCTCTTGACCAGTCATTTATCAAAACTTTACTCGACTCGAGTATTGTATTGTATTTACCTACCGATTTGTTAGATACATTATTTCTTATTCTGTTATTTATAGCTACTGACTTCTGCTTTCGACTTTCGTTCGTAGATAATATTTATTCTTCCCCGTCGTACTTATTCCTGGCTTGATATAGATGGCTGACTGCTGAATGAAAAGATTATACATGCCCACACAAACAGAAAGTATTTTAATGAATTTGCATGGCCCGGTAAGATTTCATGTCAGATTGAATATTTTTTTTTAAAAAGGGCAACATTTTTTACCCAGATGTCACACTATGCATTTGCTCCATGCTGAAAGCGGAAGATTTTGTTAACGTTTAATATATTTTTTTTAAATAAATATTATGTTGTTAATGCGGTATTTTGTCGAAAAAAAATAGGAGATCACTGCTATAGCACGCTTCTTTCTCACTCGCTGCCTGTTCTTTTTTTACGGATATATCTTTTAGAACATAATAATAATAAATGGGATGATTTGAAAATCCTTTAATGCTAGATTCCATCAAATAAACGATTTTTTGTAAATAAGCTTTTTAATAATTTGTTTTAATGATAGGTGTAGACCGTGACACTCACCAATGAAAATTTATTAGAATATGGATATGCGGTTGAATTGGTATTATTGTGAAGCAGCGAGCGGCATCTTTGAAGACATAGCATTTACTAAACTTGAGTTGTAACTCTTCCATCACTAGATGTCAGAACGCATTACTTTTTAATATTATATACTTTCGGAAAAAATATCTTCCATAATCTTGACTTGAGGGCCAGTTCGCTTATCGCGAACATTTTGAACTGATGAAAATACTACTTGACAATATTTTTTAAGTTCTGATCTAAATAAATAATGTAGATTTTTTTAATATATGGCCATTCTGCAAAGAATTCGCAGTGAAACAACATTAAAAGTGTTTTTCATTTTATTTTTTAAAGTACTAACAAAATTCATAATTAAATTTATTCATAATAACATTCAAAAAGTGTGGTTTCTGAAAAGACTACCAAAAAAAGTGACATGAGTTATGAATATCCATCCACAAGAGTGGACCTAGATATCGTTGAATTCCGAATCTTAATTCTACACTCAGTTCATGTTGGTTTTAAGTCAAAATTGTACTTTAGGAACCAGCAGGATAATATTCATGTTTTATGGGACGCAGCGGTGTACGAAGGGGTCCTGCAGCCTGGGGCGATTCTTGAATATGTCCTCTAATTTGATTTTTAAATCACTTCTTCTATTTCTTATCCATGAACTAGGAGTTTTTACTACTATCAAGCAGGGTGGTTCGAAATTTCTAGAGTACTAACTGATGAAGAATTATGATGATTTGGATGGGGAGTAAATCTCCTCCGAAATGTAATGCAAATGCATACATAATAAGTATGTTCCTAATGATTGTGCGTACAAGTATGCTGTAAGCAACGTTCCCTCTAAGCTGCGCAGCAGTTGAAAAGTCCCCGCGCACTCATTCCGAGTTGGCGCGCACTACAAGACAGTTGCGCAATTGATATTTGATCGGTCCGCGCAGCCTCCACGCAGCCTTTGAAGTTTCCGCGCATCTAAACCTTCGGCTTAGAGGGAACGTTGGCTGTAAGTATTTATTTTATCGCTTAAAAAGTATGTAAGAAATATATACTTTTTTTAACAGCAATGCCAACCATCATACTACAAACTATACATGCAGACGATCCGCATCACTTGAAAATGGTATCGTGTACTGACTCCGCACTCCTGACGTCACACATATTGGTTTCGGATGGAATCCGCATGACACAAAAAGTGCACCTGGGGAGCACACCATAACCTCTCATATATCTCGATATACGGACTATAAATGGAATACTTAATATCAACACCTGCCGCCTATTTATTACCTATTTGTCGCCTGTGTGGTTGAGTGGTCAACGTCGTTGGCTTCGGTTACGGAGGTCACAGGTTCGAATCCCAGTACGGAGTTTTATAAATTGATTTTTCAATCGATTTATTTATTTCTGTTTGAAGGCATGGATGTATCTAATGTCTTGTATAAACCCGTCCCACCCATCCTATCCTATGAACGGGGTATATCGAGAGTGATTAGCTAAACACTAATCCTGTCCTAGTCCTATCCTTCTATTCTTACTCTCTTTGAAAAAAAGAGAGGTTGAGCAACTGAGTAACAAGCAGTTCTCGTAGAAACACTTCTGTTGAAATAAACTCCATTAGGAGTCCATATGCTCCACAATGGGAGTCGACATGGTTTTTAAAGAAAAAAAATATATCAACACAGTCTCGCATCTTATCTTGTATGATTAAAAGAATTTTAACAGAACACTTGTAAAGCCTGTTCTTTACTGTGAATCAGAAACCTGGATGGGTCCTGAATATATGTATGAAAAAGAAGAATTCTCCGCCGTACTTATGTACCAGTCAGAGATCGCAAAAATTAGACCAAGCTCTGCAATCTGTACTAAGATTGCAGTGTAGTAAATTCAATTAAAATTGGGAGGCCGCACAGGCTATGTTACTTATAGAGTAAGCCATTAAAAAGGGTAATTGGTTGTTGTCGTGAACCCACTCAGGGTCGTTGCGCCCTTTATTTTGAATGATTTGATCAAACTTTTATATCATTTCTTTTGCTGATTTTTCCGGGTACAGTATTGCATAGTTCAGTCAGTCCAGAACAGTTTTCTCAGGCCATTAATGTAAAATTAAGATAGTCTCCTATTTTACCGTCGATAGTGTCGCTGAATGGAGTCTCGAAACGTGTTCTTGTAGATCAGTGCTCCGCAACCGCTGTGCCGTGGGGCTATGCTAAGTGTGCCGCAGCGCATTACTTTAGTGAAGAAAAGATCAAATATTTTGTTCAAACAATGCTTATAACAGAGTTGCATAGTTGTAGTACTGAGGTGGCAATATATATTACACAATTCAGAATGATGTATAATATTTTTGCATATATTGCATATTTGAAGTGGGCTGCGAGTATCTGGAGAAAATTTCGGTGTGCCGTGGGAGAGAAAAGGTTGCAGAGCACTGTTGTAGATTACGGTGTTGTAATTCTAAAACTAAACTGCTAATTTGGGCTGATTAAAATAAAACAAGTATATATGCAAAAATGATGGCACATTTATTGTTTAATTTTTGCATAAACATAATTGTAATATTACCATTATACCTATTTGTAATTATTAATTATCATAATACATATGATTATTACATAATAATAATAATTATCATCTAATTAGGTAAACTTACATAATCCTAGCTTACCTAATCATTTCTTTTAACCATTTTTCATCGTCATGTATAATATTTTTATTTTAAATATATATATTTCTTATAACCTCTCGTCCTTTCATAAATCTGCAAATTTTTTTCATAGTATTGTTTCATATTTATTTTCATTTATTTTACATTCATATAAAAAGAAAAAAAACATTAAAAATGAATCGAATCTATACAGGTATGATGAATTTTATCGCACACCCCGAACAGGGCCAAAGGAGCAGCACAAATATTGATATTAAAAAAAATAATTTATACAAAACTACAACAATAAAAGTAAATACGAATTAGCTCAATAAAATGCAAAGCTCATATTTGCCGATAAAGCTAAAAAAAGTGTATTTTTTTTATATTATTGGATATGTCACAAATTCATTGATTTAAAATAATTGAATACTAACAAAGAATAATTTTTAACAATAGATATTTTACCAATCAAAAAAAATCATTTTAGATCATTGTTGCGTCCAATAAAACATTATTTAAGTATTATTAAAACAGAGTAGGGCTTAAGCAATTCAATTTAACCCTGACAATTGTTTGGCAGACCGCAAGAATGAAAATGGTTTTAAGAGCGGTCGATATCTTCCGTGTGATTTGAGTCACCGGGTCAAGTTTTCCAAAACCTTTTGCTTGGAGACGCCAAGTCAACACAACGTCACTGGTCAGTCACTAAAAAAGTGACTTGTGAGATAATACTTTCCTAAGAAGTATGTTCTTATTACGCGAGTAAATATAGAATTTTCAATTGGTGTGATAACAGGTCCGTCGTCTTATTTTACGAGCCCAACTCTGCGTACATAATTTAAAAAAAAATATTTATAATTTCAATATGATTTTTACACATTATTTAAATTTTAATTTCTGAAATAATTGAAGGATTCTTTATAAAACGATATATATATATATATATATCTGTAAAATTGATTTAGAAATAAATCTCTCAGGGTATTATAATTTTAGTTGCCTTACCGCACCAGGAAACGTATCATCATATTATAAAAAAAATTAACGATTTAAGTACATCACAATCCAAAGAATCAATCGATAAACATTATAAAAGAAATAATAATTATCCTACAGATATAAAAATTAAAATAAACTGCCGCGTGTCGAAAAGAAGCCATCTTGATTATTTAAAAAAAAAACTTACACTTAAAACATAAATATATTTATAATTCAGTTAAAAATAATTACATGAATGAAACTTATCGATAATTATAGATGTCATATTATTGGAAAGTGTACAACAAAAACTGCATATTATTTTCTGTCGCTTATATTATAATAACATACTTCGAGAGTAGGTAGATAGTAGTCGTAAAGTAGTAAAAAATGCAAAAGAAAGTTTATTGCAAAATACTGAATTATTAAAACAATACCTTTCATTTTTCTAATAATAACTTATGGCAACGATGAAATTTTGATTATAAAATATTTGTAAAAAAAAAAAACTGGCATTAAATAATAACTGGTAAGTTGCGAGGGAAAATATTCAATTAAATTTTCAACTCGGTCAAAATATGAAGTAACTTTTCAACTGCCTAAAAAGCTGTCAAACTTTCTTTTTATTATTTTAAAATAAGGCTCAATAAAACCTTAGAATTATATCGGCGTGCGTTGAGGAGCTGTAATCTAGTTTTTTTTTTTCGTTTCACGTAAAACTAGGATAACAATTTCAAACATATTTTTCTCTATTGCGAAAAATCATAAAGCTAAAACCAAAGGTCATCGGCAAACTGGCGTTATAATGGAATAAAAAAAAGCATAGGTGAAAGTTACACATATTAATTTATATGTAAGATAAAAACAGACAATAACGAAAATACCGTCCGGATCCGTCCGCAGAAAAATATTTGTAATACAGCACAGCGTTTTTATCAGTTGAATTATAACATTTATACAAAATGAATACCGATCGAAAATAGCCGAGAACAGTTTGGCGACAGATTAATCAGTAATCAGCGATCATCGCTTAAATAAAATGGCATTTATAATTTTATTCATAAGAATATCGTAATATTAAATTTTACAAAAGAAATAATAATATACATTATCAATATTTGTACAATAATTATTAAGACAAAAGAAATTATTCATAATTTAATAATTATATGAACGTTCATATTTGCAAAATTAAATTTTCGCTTTTATTCATTTATAAAATGCATAAATAAAATACTCGGATCATCCTCAAAAGTATACATAGAAAAAACTATGTAATATTAAAAAAAAATGACAAAAAAACTTAACTTAAATAATATTTTTAATACTAAAAGAAAAGGAATAAAAAATACTATTGCTTAAAATAACTTTACGATTTGTTTAATATTTAAGAAAATCATTGACATTAAAAACAAAAAATAAATTGTCTGTAAGTAGGTATCTATAATACATTTGATGCGCGAGAGGAATCGGCAGTACTGGGTGTAATAATTTTGAATAAATATTAAAGCGATGGAAAACAAACGCGACGACAAGCTAAGCAGTAAAATTATAGAGAACCGAGCGTAAGTAGTGACGTTTCATTTCACTAACCGAAGAAAATAATTCATGCCAGATTACTTCTTAACTTACCAAAATAGTGCACATAATACGACAATGTGATATTGTACGAATATATTGACCGATGTATTCTGTTGAACAAACCAAACATCTTTAAACTGAGAACAACAAAAATACTGCATTGATCCAAGTAAAGGGTGCGGGCTTTTGAATTACTAACGCTGTAAATTCAATATAATTTTACAGCAGAAATTACTACAACAAACGAGTATTGCTTTATTTTTTGATAACCTTCAGTTGCTTGTTTGCATATGTATCCAACTCAAACACAAGTAACGTTAATTCACATGTGAAATGACCACGCAATTTTCCCAGAACTACATTGCATTTAAAGAATAGAATTGTTTTGCATCATTAAATAACTGATGAATATTTTGAATGAATTTCTTCAAAGTTTGATTATTTATTCCCTTGCGTTTGGATGAATACAGTAAATTATAACTGCACAGTTTAAGAGTCCGCCAAACGGTGAATGCATGACGAAACAAATAATAACATTAAACTTTTAATTTAGGCTTCGATTTAAATAATTAAAGATGCAAATTTTCAAAACACAAATATATGGCAATTTTTTCTTTATCACATTAATAAATGGCAGTGTACTCTTTAAACAAACTAAAACCCACCTTGCCAATTAATTACTATATCGACTGCACGATATTATCGTGGTAAAACTTTTTTTCAAAGGTGTTAAGCGTCGAGAGCTATCGCTCTATAGAGGAAATTCATGACCCATTGAAACTGGTTTTATTACTTTCTAATTTAATGTTTTATAACCGAATAAGCAGTATGGTGTAATTCCAAAATCCGTTGATTAGTAAATCCTCACAATTCAACTAATATCTTGATGTTATCAATGTCAAGTGTAAGTATAGAATATAGCCCATTGATTGAAACTAAATGTAGCTCACTTAATTCAAGTTCAAACGTTGGTTAATCTTAAAATACTTGAATAAGCTGCGGGCATCTCTTCAAATATAGTAACATAAATGACATGTTAAAATCAGGTTGTTATGGCAACAGGCGAGGTGTTTCAGTGAGATCTGTGGGCCTATTTAAATCATCGTTCTTATTTGTGCTGTCGATTTCAATATGATTAATTTATGATTCAAAGCGTAACGAAATTAACACAATTATAAAATAATACCGCATAGATTTTACAAAACGAAAACATGAGAATTCTTCAGAGAACATCGTTAGAATTGTTTCCTATCTGACAAAGACAATCACTCGGAAAACAATTCAAATAGAAAACTATATATCTCAAAATTAATTGTTACAGAGATTTTTTTCGGACCAGAATCGATCATGCTGCTTTGTCAATCACAGTTATGGTATATGACGAGTTTAAAGCTGGTTGAATTTTTTCATGTATTCGGTAAAAATAAATTAAAACCACATTCAAAATATTGTTACAGCTTAAATATTTCAAAAAATTATTTCCTTAATGAAATCAGATACCATATTTTTTGTGTAACCGTCCACAATGACGTCGACCACTCGGTCTGATTGAACAAATATTACCAAAAATTAGCGCACAATCATTCACAGGGCAATTTATTTCTCACACTCGCCTTAAGCGTGACTTACGATAACTGTGTTTAAGCACGGCAGTATTCTATGGTGAAAATCTTGAAACCTGCAGCTGTCAATATATTTAAACTTCAATGACAGTTTTGCTTCCGAGCTAATTTAATTACAAAAATAATTTAGATAAACTGTCAAAGCGAGCAAAACGTTTGTCAATATTAAAATTCTGGCGGGTGGTATTTACAGTGAACTGAAAATCAAAGCCCAAAAAGAAAAATGGCCGAATACATCAAAATCAATTTTTAATGCCACTAACCAACGGTAGAAACGGAAATTTAATTCAAGCAGTATTTTAATATCAAATAATATAGCAAAAGTACACTGGGAAAATGATACATAACAGAATGAGAGCACGGGGTTAACATACAAAGTCGTGTGCTGCTTTCCTTCACGAAGAGTCCAAAAATGATTCCCGGAATATCAATCACAAAGCTGCAACAGTTCCACTGTCTCGAGAACCGTTTTCAATAATAATTTTACATAATGATATATAAAAAAAATAAAATAAGATTATCATTACCATAATTATTATTAATACTAAAAATAAACCAATAATTTCACGCTATATTATTATCATTGTCGTGTGTATAGTCTGATTATTTAAAAATTATTCTCATTTGGCACCATCTATGAATCAGTTTTCGCACTTGTCCGACTTCAAAGACACTTTTAGCTGCTCCATCTATTTTACACTCGCAGAATTATACCACTGTCCAATCCTTATCGCACTCGTTTAAATAAAAATTAATCTCCGATTGCGCAGCAATCGATATCTTATTATGTTTTTAATGCCAAAAAAAATGTATTTATTTCGAGATGTCTTAGAACCAATTTTTACTTCTCTTACACTGCCAATCAAATTGGCATTTAGTTTGGTGAGACTCGATTATAATAAGGCAATCAATTGCAATATATTTGGTTTTAAAAGAATATTCAACAAACTTTGATAATTCTTAATTAAATACATTGCACCCTTCAGACAAGGTCAAGACAGTTCAGTCAAAAAATTTCATCATATAACCAGATTCTGATTCAACAATTCGGTTCTATAACCAATGGACTTAAAATAGGACTTGAAATACAAATTCAAAGACAGCGGTACAAAACTATCGAGCGTGCTTCCTTTACAACTGTACTAATCGATGCATTCTACGGCCACAACAATCCCGTCATTATCCACTGATATAAATATAGCTGTCGGTGCGCACGTACATCTTCTCACTGACTTTTCGTCACTGACCGTCGGCTGCCCGTCCCACCTCCTCGAAGTCAATCACAGCGCAGCCAATAATATCAGAACGGCCAGCGCCGTCGTTATTTACATTGCAGTGACGCAGCGCTAGAGCCTGGGACAGTAGTACTGGTGGGGGAAGTCGGAGTGCGCTGAAGTTCTCTGCGGGTGATTTTGGTTTTGATGAGCGACATCGTGGTGGGCGAGGTGATGGTGATGATGCTGATGATGGAGATGATGATGGGGGTGGGGATGGGGGGAGGGGGGCGGTGGTTATTGCTGGGGCGGTGGTGGAGGGCCGGGGGGCGCATGGGACATGCCAGCGGGGATCGAACCCTGTAACAGTAACAAAAAAAAATTAAGCCTTATTCTCTTTGATAATAAGCGTTTGAAAGCTCTCCACCTTTTCTCCGAACTCAAAAACTGATAGTCATTGATAGCAAATAGTAGATTAGATAATTTAACTTTTGGAAAATTAAAAGAACATACATATTAACAAGCACTTCTTAAATGTAATTTTTGAGAAAATAATTTATACTACTGTAACTACATATTTAATTATAGATGATTTATGAGTCAACAAATCTACCCAAAAACAATTTTCGCCAAGAGAAAGACATACTGCATATAATAGTAAAATGTAAGAAATTTAAGTTAATACTTATTTGAATAAGCAGTATACATATGACTGTCACGAAGAGATCCATGTCAAAATGGCCATCTTCCTAGTTACATTTTATCGCAACCTTGATGCCCCATCATAGCTGATAATTATTGGCATGCATAACCGTCACAACTTACAGGCATGGTGTTATATGGAAGGGGATGTTGATGCTGCATTTGATTTCCGCCCACTCCGCCGCTGCCCATTTGTTTGTTGGGACCGTCCTCCGCCTTCTCTTCTTCTCTCCGTTTCAGGCATGCGGCTTTTGGATTAAGATTTCTCTCTGCGAAGGCGATAAAAGAAAAATCAGCATCGGTAAAAAGAATGTATATTCCAAAGTGCCATAACTCTTGGCACGTAGACTGCAGCAAGTAAATAAGTAACTTCAATAAGTGGACAGTCATATCAACGAGGAAAAGAGGAAAATAAATATGAGGGGTTGAAAGGACCATCGGTACATTTAAAATTATTGGTACATTTATTTCTTATATAAGCACGATACATTTATTTACTGAACGTCAATTCAAGTTCATCCGTGCACTTGAACGCCTGAAGATGCCGAAAGGAGAAACCCGAGTGGTTAGTGACAAAACTTGTGTGAATGTACATAATTTGAATGATTCAAATTTAATATTGAAATTCCACCGATTCGAAATCTTAAATTACTTTCACTCATCGACCGAGATTAATGGACACCCATAGCTAGTTCACATAAAGTCATTCACTGGTTATATTCTGTATTATTTAAGAAAAAGATTAATTGAATGTGTTTTTCCAAACATCAATTTTCATTGAAAACAAAAGAGGAAAACTCCCTCCTCAGCTTATAAAATATGAGTGACATGTCAAATGCAACGTACCTCTAACTTGTTGTTCTAATGTCATAATAACTTCGACGGCCATATTGAGTATTCCCAGCTTCGTCTGGGGCTTGTCACTCTTCAGATGCGTCATGCACATCCGTCCGAGCTCCTTCAGGGCTTCGTTGATATCTCGAATACGTATTCTGAACACAAATAAAATTACAGAGGGGTTAATATTTGGATCACAATGAAATGAAATTCTGTCCGCTCCAGTTAATGAACTCATTTAACGGAACATTTACTAATCGCAGATATATTGCAAATGTTGACTTGTTTGGTAAAACAAAATTAATTATAGAATATATTCTTGATACACGATAATATTGTAATATGCATATTACAAAATATGTTGAATAATACTTTATTTATGAGGATAGCAGCTTTAATAAAAAAGTTTGACCAATTAAAATAATAAACCAGTACACGTTCAGAAATAAGCTTGTTTTAAAGGTTGTAATATTTTTTTGGATTATATATTGACTGTGGAAAGAAAAAGGGACGTAACCCACACATATCAAATTTTACAGGAGGCGCAAAATGTGTTTTAATGATTTTGGGCCATATGCAAATTATGAATTATACACAACCTTGGAGTGCACGGAGACTTCTAAAGTGGTGTTTAATCGACATAATCTCATATTAATTCAAGAAATTTGTATAGGAAAAACCTTTATTTCAGTCTTTTTTCTTGGTTTTATATTTTTACAAGGTCATCTTTTTCAAACTAAAATGCTAAATTTAGATACTAATTCGGCATTTGCAGCCTGCATCCTTTTGATACGTGTACCAAGTTTGAAACATTGTGAAAAACTGTGTGTTACGTCCTTTTTCCTTTCCACAGTCGATATAAATTTCTCTTAACAGCTTAACGACTGCACGTTTTTTTTAATAAAATTTCACCTGGCGAAATAAAATTTTGCGAAAAATTCGCAAAAATTATAATTTTACTAAATTCACTATAATTTGTAAGCGAATTGAGATATCTTTACAAAATTAAATTTTCTTAGCTTCCAGATACTTCGCCTATACGCATATATGTGCCGGCCAGCAACCTTTGTTTTTCAAAGACTCAAATACGCGTCCACGGTCGTTAAGCTGTTAAGATGGTCACAATTTTTGATAACTCGAACCCTATAAACATATGTCAGCAGTCTGTCGATCGATGACCTCAGTATTTGATCAGTCGGATGAACGCAGTGCAGTTCAATTTACCGCCCTTCTCTTGCTGTCCTGACTATATCTATAACTCAACTCGTGTAAATGTGATATGATTGTCACTTCTTACATAAGTAGCTCGACTTTTTTCATAATATTCAATATTGGATTTTCGGCAGCAACTTCGAATATAAAATCGGGAAGCTGACAAAATATTAAATTGGTCTAATTTCTAACGACATAAATAACAAAAGAATGTCGTCATTGTAAAATTGTTATTTTATACACAAAAATCACATACTGAAATGCCATTTAAAATCAACACAATACAAGCTGCGATCAACGGCATATTTGAATGCTTTTATATCGATACAAAATTTTCTAAAATATAGTACATAAAGATGTAAATAAATAAAGATACAGCGATATTATCATGCACGTTTCATTCCAATATATGAATATGCCAAAATAAAAATACAGCGTATATTGTCTATGTATTGACTTGGCATCGCCCGGCCGCCAGGTCAAATTCAATAAAAAACATGCGGGCGGGAAGCTGTTAATATAATGCCTTTCCACCAAGTATTGACAGTGAACACCTTAAAAGTAATCAATATCTCGATAATGTGTGTACGGAGGGAAAATTTCTTCAGAAATAAACCTAATAAATCTGAATTAATGTCTATATTATAATTAAAAATCTCACAATACTTGGTCTGAAGATGCTTCTCAAAGAATCGAAACATGAGCCACCCCAAGTTACTCAACAATCGGAAAGTAAGCAGTGTATATTGACTATTCATTACGTGGTGACCCTGCAGACTCAACACTCAGCGACACCCCGTATCTAAACTATTGTTGTGTTACGAGCGCACGACTAGGTGTGTGAAGGCTGCCGTTTGATGATGTTTTGAATGAGTCGAGAGAATGGAGGACTCACCTCTCCCGGGCGTTGTTAGCCTGCCGCCTCTCTTTGTCTCTCTCGGACTTGGCTTTGGGATCGTCCAAGTCACACTCGTCAACATCGTCCGCACTCCAACAGCTGTTATGCAAGTACACAACACAACATGTCAACATTTACTGACATCACTTACTGTTACCCCTAATGAATTTACACCCAGCAATAATGTCTTCTCTATTAATTGTGCCGATTTATATTTAACCCTTTGAGTGGTGAGTTGTTTTTTTACTAAATTAGGTGTTAATATTTTGATTATTTGTGCTATTGGTACACACAAAAATATAAAAACGTCTGCGTAGAATATAACGTTTATTATTATAAGAAGTTTTTTTTTTAAATTTAAAAACGCATATACAAAAGTGTAAAGTAAAGTAATTCATTCTTACTTTTTAATATTTTCTAGAAGCTATTACTTCAAATTCGGGACTAGATCTTTTTTGCTTTCATCTGTGGGCTTGTGACGCTCTACTGATGTCGATCCCAGGAAGTGAATCGACCCGAAATGGAATTTTACATTCAATATTATATGAGTACTGATTTGGTTACAAAAATTGAGATTTTAAAAAAAATCATTTGTGCATTTGTAACAATCAACAAAAATAATGTGAAAATTACTGATATACGTGTGTAGTATCCATATTTGAAGATTTTATCAATAATTCCATCAAAAACATGAGAATGGCAATAGATGAAAAATGACAAAATACCCGCCGTACCGGTACGGCCATACGCCTCAAAGGGTTAAAGAGTTACAAGACAAAAAAAATAAATATTGTATGATGATGATAGTAACCAATAAACTCTATCAAATGTAAAAAAATTCTACGAGAAATCCTGTGTTTTGAAGTCATAACAACTTGACAATCGAAAATCATTAGAAACTTTTAAAATATTTACTTGCTGGTAATAAAAGATAAATTTAGTGCAGTATTTATTGCATAGCATTAACATACAGTGAAAGCATCGACAGGTTTATGCAAAAATATTGAGACTTCATCGCCAGACTAATCTCATTGAACTTAATCCAGATAATGTGATATAAGACAATTTTAAATCTGGCTTATTTGTGCAATAAAAAATATGCCGCGATTAATCTGATGCTATGATTTACGAGTCAAATTCTCAAAGATAATTACTGCAAGACTGCCAATCACCGTGTGCCGCAAATTAGCTGACGATACGATCAGTGGTTCGGCAGAGACTTTTTAAAAAATATCCAACCATTCTGCGAGGGCGATGGTGGTATATTTATAATACATTCCTTATTTTAAAAGAAAGAAAAATGATCATGATAAATATTATGAGCTAATATATTCTATGATTAATTTGTGCTGTTGATAAAGTTGGCAGTCACTATTGTTTAAATATAAAAGTACTGCAATGTGCAGCACAAGAGAATAAATAATTGCCATAACAAGCAATTACATCCAATCTTTTATTACCATAATTTCCCTGAACATTAACTGAATACGATAGAGAACTACTTGGGTACAGCACACTTAATTTGTTTATTATTAATGTCTAGAGATTTAATATCCAAATTGTTAAAATCTTGTTTCAGTAAACAACCGCTGAGTATTTTTAGGTTTTCTTCAACTACTTGTGATGAAAATACGAAATTTTCAAAATATTATCCATTATAATTGATAAAACTTATTGGAATCAACTCTAAATAAAAGCCATTACATAAAAAAAGAGAGGTTCTAAAAACAATGATTACAGCAGTTCCTACGAAAATTGATACCATTGCATACAATTATCCTGCGGTCAGATGTTAAATATCAGACAAGTTTCACATTTGAACTTATCGCTGAAAACCTTTGGCTAAATAACTATGAACCAATGATATTATAAATTTATCCGGAAGATATTTAAAACGTATCACATGCTAAAGTAATCAATTGACAAGCATTAAAAGCCAGCTAAGCGTGAGACATAGTGTACCTGCACATATTAATTACCATCTATTTACTGATGAAAACAGATAAAAAAACATCTTTGCAATGGGATCATTCAAACTCTGCGGAGACACCCGATGAGCTTATTATGGGCGCAAGACGGTACCAAATAACACACATAAAATATTAAAGAAATATAATAAAAATACAAAGATTAAATAGTTAGATGGCTGTTATATTAATATAACTTAACACTCCTAAGCATTCAAATAACAATTTACTGCTGAACACAGGACGGTGATATGTATAATCAATGAAAAGTTTTCAAATGATGCAGCGAGTAATTTGTGTCAGTCGAAATACAGAATCGTTTCCTTTGAAAACAGATTTTTATGGTTACTATAAACATACAACGGGTTGCTGTTGACATATTA
Organism: Himalopsyche tibetana; assembly: GCA_030503985.1. Classification (NCBI taxonomy): domain Eukaryota; kingdom Metazoa; phylum Arthropoda; class Insecta; order Trichoptera; family Rhyacophilidae; genus Himalopsyche; species Himalopsyche tibetana. The sequence continues at coordinate 25,451,173 of JAPJYX010000031.1, read as the reverse complement.
AGTAATATTTACGAGAGTCATGGAGTCGTTTCGAAACATAAAACACTAATTTAAATAATTTCTGTTCACATTCTTTTTTTTCACCATCACAGCACAAAAATTAATGAACGGAGCGAGAAGATTGTATAGGTGAGAGTAAAAAGAATTGCACAAAAACAGAATGTAAGTAATCATGAATCGCAACTCCACTGCCCGATATATTTCTAAAATAATCAATTTTAATTTTGTGTTGAAATCGTATAAAATATTTACAATTGAAATATGAATGACAGACGTTTTAATGTGAAGATTTTGTTTTTGTACTAGAAGTATGTTGAAGATATATGCATGTGACTCTGTGAGCCCAGCTTAGTTATTTTTAGGATTTACTGAGCTTAAGATTTGTGGTTAAGATTTAAAACATGTTATAGCAAAGAGTGAATATCAAGAGACAAGAAATCTCACAAGAGTCATATCCTTTGATTCAATGACTATGATTGAACACTAGGCACGCAAAAAATGTACATCTTACAGTACAGATCTAATAAACAAGTGAATTCTGTCGAGCAATGTGAGACAGGCAAATGCACAAGTGTAGAATAAAACTTCTTTTGATTGCTCTGCTCTGGTCTTTTCTCCCGAGAACTAAATATTTTCCTACGATTACTAAACGCCTAACGAAAGCCTGAAGAGATACTGAATATTATATGATAATAAAAAAAACAGCATAACTATTTCACGGCACATCATGTAGGAATATAATTGTATCGGTAACTTGGGGTGAATAGCAACACATTTTAAAGTTTTGAACACTCTAACTAAAAGGTTACAAAATAATTATAAAAGATATTAGAATTAGTGTTTGGTTTATTTTTAAATAAAGATATTAGTTTAAACCGAAGTGTTATAACTCTTCGTTAAAATCATTCAATACTATTGTGCGCCACTAGAAGACACTACAGTGCATGTTATTATACTACGATTTCTATTTACTACACAAAAAAAACACCATTAATTATAACTAAGACGAAACCAAATAAAAATGCTTTAGAAAATAAACAACAGGTAGGAATATGAAACGGGAATTCTCATATGTGTAACAGTGATGAATGATTGTGTAGGTTATGAACAAATGTAAATATATTTAAGGTCATTCACCTCTCTCTGATGTTGTTGGCCTGCCGCCTCTCCGTCTCCCGCACGGCCTTATTCCTCGGGTCGCCGCCCTCGTCTCCCTCGTCGGCGCTCGAACAGCTGTCGGCACTACTTTTCACATATCAACTATATAGCAAGGTCACGGGGCGATAGCCCCATCACACTTATAGACTAGCCTAACTTATTTTACCTAGACTATTCTGCAACAAACTAGCAATACTGGACATTTCTTAACGTCAATGATTCGATATTACGGTTCCTGTTAAAGCCCAATTCATATTTTGATTGAATGGAATTTGTTTATTGATTGAAGTTAATGTGCTAGTTATTTCTGAAAGAATCTATGCATTCAATATTTTTAAGAGCCTTGGACAAAATGAACAGTGATTTTACAACCTGTCCACAAAGTGTGGTGATAGACGAACAAGGTTAGGAGTGAACTGATTGCTATGTCCTATTTTTAAGAATTAGTAGGATAGCCTAAGATAAAGGACATCTGTTTGGGGATTCGGCCCCTCGAAAATCGAGACGCTTGGAGCACTGCCACACGGCAATGAAAAAATATATTGTTGTTTCGGTGATATATTTCTGATTTGTGAAATTTCCTTTACCTAACTGCGTAATCAACCTCTCGAAGATCACAAATATTTACTATTAATATTTACTTATCTATTTTCATTAAATAGTTACAGTTCAAAGAAATAGATCTGTTCTGGATTCTACTGAAACTGATCAACATGAATAACAAAATCACGTGCAAGTATACAATATCTCATAGATTATTCAAAAATGAAAACATTAAACCTGATAATGCACTTTCTCGGTTGAAATATCTAACGAGGTTGTGGAAAATATATCCCGAATATCATTACCGATTGCGACACCTAACTTAATGAGGCATCTTGTAAAATCAACCCTTCCGTCATTTGACAGTGATATCACCAAAATACGCCGGGTCAACGAATAGTTTGAAAATAAAATTAGCACTTACCACGCGACCGCCATTCCAACACGTCCAGAGAGAGAGGTAAATATACTGAGTAATGTGTACGGTGTGTTGTTAAATAACATATGTGTATAAATCGTTCACGGATCATCAACTGAATCATTATATATTGTCGGTATACTGCCAGAAAACGTTGTTTTGAGATAATCGACATTTTCGAAATTGAAGAAGCAAACTGAACTGTAGCATGGCTGTAGGCAATTAGACAAATGAATAAACAATTGACCAAAATTAACTGTAATAACTGTCAACAAAATTGACTTAGTTTGTATTACATCTTGAAATATCGAATTAAATAAATTGAATACGAGTAAGCTTGTTTTTTCAGACGATAGAGCGTGTTTAAATCTATCGATCTGCATTCATTACTCAAAACACCAAATTTTGACTCAATGTTTTCTAACAGTGTACTGACGATATACGAAAATACATTAAGTAATTTAAGATTTCGACTGAAGGTGCTTGGTTCAAAATTAAAGTAGTGTAGACTCATCCACTTCCCAATAAAAATGGTTTTAAAATTGAACAAAGAATTGAGTGAATCCTTTTACAAAATGCATTTCAATTTGGTTAATTTCGAAGAATAATGATGATAATTCACAGTGCATATAATGCTCGCGAATATCAACGAAGATTTGTACCGTGATTTTGATGATGAATCAATTATCAACAAAATAACCTTAGAGTAGAGATGGCTATTATTCAATTGTTTTACAAATCATTTTGGTCCATGTGCCTACATTTTATTTTATTATCTTTCAATACAAACAATTGACCGAACTTCTTTTTTAAAATTTAGAATTATTTCATAAATCCAGTGTATTGAAACAGTTAAGGTCCAGTGAATGATTAATCTGTGTGTGGTGAATATTGTGTTTGATTTGTGCGTAATAGAGAATAGGGAAAAGAAGATGGTGGGTAGGAAAAAGAACCATTGACATAACTAACTACAATTATTTGATTATTTCAAATATTTAATGTGGATAATTTATTTTAAAAAAAGTGGGAATATTTCAGGAGAAAAAAAATCAAACTACGGGGGCGTTCATATAAAAACATAAATATTTGTCGTTGATCGCATTAAAAATAAAATTTCACGAGCGGCGGATACATTTTTTTATTTCAACAATACTTTTCATCTTCTGAATACGACGTTAAAATGAAAGTTCTGTGAGATTCCTAATAAAGAAAAAACTGCCACAATAGAACAAATCAAACAGAAAGTTATTCGCCACTTCAGGATCTACAGGTCGAAACTGAAGAAAACACACATAACTTTAACACTCGGAGCATCTAAGGAGTTAAAAAACAAATAAATGACATTGTTAACAAATTTAAATTAAACTGATATCCTATAGCGTTGGATTTAAACTCCAATTTACTGAGAAATATTAATTACATTAATATTTAAATTATTATTAATTTTGAACTGAACAAAGATTTGAATTTCAGTCAACGTTTTGATACTGTGATCAATTGCGTAGATTTATACATATAGCAAATCACAATGATTCTACAAGACGAGGCTTACGAAAGACTTTAATTGTGTTACCAAGAAGTAATAATGAAATTTGGTCCTGTCTATAAAATGAAATCAAATTTCCCACAACAATAATGTTAAATAGAATTTAATCTATTTAACTGAAACTATGGCAGAATCAGTTGTACTTTCCCCCTCAATAAATTGTTTAAATATGCGATAATTAATACAGCGATATGAACTGTTATTTAAATTTAAGCCATTTGCTTATTACTCGAAATTAGTTTGTTTTTATACCGACATCAGCAAAGGGAACACAAAGGTACTGGGGCAATGTGGGGCGGAATTCAGGAAGGACACTTTTCACAGGGGCAATCGACAGTCAGCAGTCACAGGCAAACAATCATCTCACAAATGGGCATCAAATATTCACCTCTCTCGAACGTTGTTGGAGTGTCGGCGCGTGGAGTCCCTCGCCTCTCTTTCTTTCGGATCGCCCGTCTCGCCGTCGTCCGACGCCCATGAGGGCCCACCCCCTCCCCCTGCCCCTGAACCGCCGGCGCTCGTGTCATTGTTGCTGCCTCCGCTGCTGCCACCGGCTCCGCCACTAAATTGCGACCATTATTTTTACACAACTGCTCTTATCTCATTTCATTCATACTCGCTCTTGAATTTATAGGAATGATAATTCGTTCAACTGCCAAGCAATGTCAAACTTCTATTTAGAATTTTTTATTTAAAAATAACTTCAAATGATTTAATTCTTTTCCTATTTATAACTCAGTTATCAGCTAGTTTTTTCACGAATGTTGTCATGGTGACCAAACGATAACTAAATGGGTAAAAAACAATAAATAATTAATCACTGAGATCACTAATTATTGTTACTTTGAAATGTCCAGTATATAGAGGGAATATTTGAATATCTATTATTATTAGTATCCTGTGTTTCTAGTCAACAGAATAATTACTAATGAAACAATTGAGGCTATTATACGAAAATAAATCTTGAATTTCATTTTGTAAAACAATATACATTTTAAAAGTATTTTTAGTTTTACATTACTTTGGAATGATATTTTGTATGTTATCAGGCCATCTTTGAGACTGATTTCTAAAAATACTTTAAAAATGTATTTTTAATTACTAAATTACATTCATGGTTCATCTTTCACCAATTGTGGAACGAACTGGGTATGCAAATAATAACCTCAATTAAATAGTTCAATAATTACGTAACAGCTCTTTAACTCTGATAAAGTTCATAAATAAATTATGCTCAGTTTTCAAATATTGGCATAAAAAGTGAATAATTTTAATTTTAATAAAACAAGTAATAAATGAATAAAAGAGCCAAACTAAAGATTCATCAAATTTTCTCTAGAGTTTAAAAAATAAGCATAAAATTATATACTGTTCAAAATTGACTTCTATTAAACAACTTCGGCCTCTCCAATAAAACTTATGAAGAAGTTGAAATAAAAGAATAGATAAATTCAATGAATAATAAATCAGAGTACTCACTATCTGCGCGCCCTTTTAGAAGGTGGAGGCTGCGACCTGGAAGGGGGACCTCCGCTGGCCGCCGAGGATGAGGATGAGGGCGCGGGGGGCGCTTGTCCCTCTCCGCTCAATTGCTGTACACCCTGCACGCCGACCGCCGCTCCGACTGACTTTTCAGTATCCGGAGGTTCCTTACTGCGTTTTTCTGTTTTAAAACCGAATGAAAATTAGTTATATTCAATTCACATATAAGCATATTCACCCTAACAATACGATAGTCAATTTTCATCAATCTAAATTTACTTTAGTATACATTTCAAATAATCTATCATGATGTTTATAAAGTTAGAGACTGATTAAATAATATTTCGATGGCCATACGTTGACAACACGTAACAGTCATTTTTTCATAAAATGAGTTATGCATATTTTTTTTTTTTTTTTTCAAGCTCTATTAACCCTCCAAGGACGAGCGTCACCATATGGTCACACAAAACACCGTTGTCTATTGATCCCACTATTCATACTTTTTCTACCTGAATATCGTTGCTTTTGCTCATATTTGGTTAAGAAGGGTACGGACTACAGTAATTCATCAGCCGTAGGAACAGGAACGGTCTCCAAAAGCACATGTGATTTTTTGAATTTCCGTTTTTTTTAATTTACTTTTTGAAACTGTTAGATATTTTTTTTTTTCAAAAACATAAAATTATTTACAGTTATTTTGCTAATATATTTGTTTTGAAATTATGTTGATCTAAAGAGGTCAAATTGTAAATATTTTTAAAAAAATCACGTTTAGCTATATTTCAACCCCGAATGTTTGCAAGCCCATACGGTCACTTTTGTCCTTACTACTGTCCGTACTCAATATTACACGGTAATAAAAGGATGAGCATGACCATATAGTCATGCGGGGTTTCTATACAACGACTTTGCGTTTTTTTTTTTTTTAATTTTGGATAGGAATAAAAGTTATCCGTGACTTCAATATGGCTTAGAAAATATTTTTTTTATCGGAAAAAAGCTCTCGTCTCTGGAGGGTTAAAATATTGACATCTCGTAATTTACAAAAAATATTTTTCATTGAAATTGTTCTAAAGTTGGAAACACGTAACAGAAAAAAAGCCTACCAAACTGCCAGAAGATAGTGGAAAAGCTACATCGTTTTTCTACTATTTGAAAATAGGTGAGAAAAAATTCCAACATGTTTACTGTAACATTTTGTATTGGAGAGTGGACAGTACGTAACTGGATTGAAAAAAATTATTACAATTATGTATAATTTTTCTATTATTATATGGATGAAGTCCAACAGGTGCATTGAATTGATCAAAATACTTGGGATTGTTTCTTCGTAGCGTCATAAAAGAAGAAACAAAATCAAAATTGTTAACTCGTATCAAACATTCTTGTTAATAAAAAGTTTATTTAATTAATATTGTGTCAACAGATTATTTTAAATATACATAATTATTTTACTCCAAAGTGTCTTTCATTTTCTTTCCCGATATTTATTTATACAGTTTTTTGGCTCTCCTGTAAAATTGAACAAACGTATGGCCATCGATTATTCAACTAAGTTTTGACAGATTTCAACTTTTGAAAATCATGTGCATATTCAGATTAAATATGCAATAATTGTTTTTTACAATGGAGTAATTTTTAATGACGGTCGGTACATATCACAGATCCACCACTTTGATGATATAATGACAAAATGGTATAATCAATTTTGATTGATCATCAAGTCTTATCGTCAGTCCGAGTGTTATTAGTTCGGAAGGTCACTCACTAGGGTTGGCTGTGTGAATTCGCTCAATCTTCGCGGGGACATCGATGATGGACTGCTGCAGAAGTAAATGGTGCGGAGAGTGGACTGGACCTTGGTGTGAACGACCTTCCAATAAGCAATCATCATTTTTATTTTCAATATAGGACAGGTGTGAAAAAAGCAGTGCAGTAAACATATGCAGCAATTGTATGAATTTTTATTAGATTAGGGTTAATACAAAAACAGACTTATGAAAAAATTAGTTTTCGAATTCCGATATTTCTTAAAACTCAACTCGACCCTGCATTCGAAGGTTTATACAAGAAGAATTATTCAATTAAAATAGTGAAAAAAACAAAAGTATGTTATTTTTAGATATCATTTATTTATTAAATATACTGTTAGTAAAAACCAGGGCTGTGAAGTCAGAGTCGTGGAGTCGCAGTATTTTGGCCAGTCGGAGTCGTGAAAAATAAGCTGCTCAAACGACTCCACAGCCCTGTCAAAAAGTATACTGAGTATTTTGACTCTATAAAAAGTATATAGTCAAAATTCTCTAGAAAAATATTTTTTAAATTAACCAAGAATCATGAAGAGGAATTTAAAACAAATATGCGTGTGTTTGTCAAAAAAGTTTATCTTATGCCACTTTTTAAAATTGTGAAAACCATCGTGGCAGAAAATAATCAGGATATGAGAGAAATCTTGAATGATTAGATTTCAATCCGATACATTACGTCCAGTGTTCCCTCTAAGCTCTGCGCGTGTGCGTGCGCACACAACTCGCCGAGCGCGCGCACATACATTACAACAGAGCGCACAAAAGTTACATCAGCTATACTACCACCAGAATAATTTAATTGACATTAAATAGTGTTGTTAATTATAGTCATTATTAAAAATCAACCTTTTCGTTTAGTAGGTCTAAATACCGTTATGTGGCGCACAAATCTTTTCATTTCTTGACAAAGTTGCACAGCCAATGTCTTTTGCGCACATAACCTTCCGAAAATTAGAGGGAACATTGATTACGTCAGACACCACTCGTCGAAAGACTTTAAAATTTCATTTGTTTCTATTTCTTGAATGGTGTCTGTGGAATTTTGTCAAGACAATTTTCCGTTTGCGTATTTGATTTATTCGTATGACAAGTTACCGCCTGGATTGGATTAATATCATTATGATTAATAATCTCCAAAACGATTAAATTAGAAGATGTGAATTAGTTACCTGTCGTCGACTGCGGCGGTAGGTGCAGAAGGTGTGGACCTCCTCCTAAATGATCCCCGGGATATTCGCCTCCGAGGAGAGCCGAGATACCCAGCTGGGATTCGGCGTGATTTCTTAAAACATTAATTGCGTCATCCAGACGTTCTTCCATACGTGTGCCCTGCAAAAAATTTCATGTTGCGTGTCAAAACAATGCTTCATTTGGTAAGATACATGATAGGTGATCGAGTCATCATATTTCAATAATCATAGTTATCAAGTAAAATATAATCGAAACTGGTCCATTAATAATAGAAAAATGTTTCCAAACGTCAATGTTTACACCATAATAATACAATACAACAAATTTAGCTATGACAATTTTGATTGAGAAACGCAGAGGAACCCTGATTTATCTTTATTGCATTCACAATTAAGAAGTGGTAAATAATTTTGCTATGTACAGTTTACTTTGATCTATTGTTTGAATATTATAACTAGTCCGATCCAAAAAATTTACCGCGATTATGCCCAACATTTTTCATCTTATTCTTCATAAGAACCTTATAACTTCTATGACAGATGGGTTCAACACAGGTGTTATAGGGACATGGGACAGGTTTAGTTTGTTTTAATTTAACAAATTTTTAACTATGAGGGATTTTTTAACTTAAAATGCTGTCAAAATGTATTTACCTAAGACAACAGTTGTTAAGGCTGGGTCATTCGTGTACATAGTAGTAATAAATTAATTAAGGAGTAGTTTATGTTAAAAGAATTTTAATAAGTGAGCACAAAGGGTTCTTAGTCTCATGAAGAAAGGTAGGACTCCAGGAGAGACAGTGAAAATTGCAGCCAAATTATCACGGGTATCACGGGTATCACAGGAGCAATTACCTAAAACTTGCTTATTTAAAATCATGTAGGTGATTCAATAAAATATGTTTTTTTATTTCAATGTTTGCTATTGTGGACTTGAGGAAACTAGCGCTCAATATTTAAGTGGCTGACATTTACTCACGTTGATAACTTCAGAGTGGTCCCGAAGGAACCCGATGGCATCATCGAGACTTTGCTGCTCGGGCGGCGCCGACGACTGCTCCCAAACAAAAACAAAATAAAACAAAACCATGCAGAAAAAACAAAACAAAATTCATTAAAAAAAATGTTAACCAAACTAGTTGTGAGCAAATGGTCCGGCACTTTATCAACACCACAATAACATGTTTTAATAAAATGCACAGTTTAAAAAATAATGCTCCAACTGGTTTTCATAAAAAAAAAAAAACTTATATAAAAAAAATATCTTTATTAGCAAATTATAAAAAAAAAATATTCTCATTAAATCATTTCATTTAAGTGAATACTTATTTCAATTCAAAATTAAAAATTAAAAAAAAAAAACAATATAAAATAATGTTTGTATTATAACTCGCAGACACAGGTAAAACAACAAACTATTTCTATCTAATTTAAACGAAATCATAATTTAAGATTTCGACTGAAGGTGCTTGGTGGAATTTCAATATTAAATTTGAATCGTTCAAACTATGTACATTCTCACAGATTTTGTCACTAACGATCCAGGTTTTGCCTTTCGGCATCTTCAGGCGTTCAAGTGCACGGACGAACTTGAACTGACGCTTAGTAAACGAATGTTTCCTGTTTATATAAGAAATAAATGTATCATTGAGTTTAAAGCCATTGCTGGTGAAAAGGATAAGCTCATGGGAATGCCCACAGATTTGAGTAGTAAGTAATTTCAAGAATTATATTTGCAATTGTGCTCTATTTATTTCCAAAATTTCCTGGAAAAAGAGCTTGACCGTATTTGGGTGTTCAAATCATAATTGTTCCCATTCAGAAATTTTTTAGAACGCTTCTCTTTCAAGCAGCCGTAAATGATTTTCATAAATTACGTCAAAACATATCCTACACTCGAGAGTATCAGAAGATCTAAGTGGGATATCTTTGATATCCAATACATATTTAAATGGTTTCAAATGTGATACCCTAATTTTAAGTAGGATGTTATTCCTTTGAAAGAAAATCGTCGTTATTTTACCCATGTCGGTGAAAAACGGATGTTAAAATCATTTAAGCTACTAAAAAAAATCTATTATCAAGACATATCATCTATTGTCAAATACTTACCTACCTACATGCATTTTAACAATTATTTTTCAAAGTTACTCAAAAGTCAACATTAACTCCTACAGGATTATGAATACTCAATTGATTTACTAAAATTATTCAAAAGCTCTGATAATGAATAATCAATTAAAAATTTAAAAGCCATCAGCAAAAGCATTAAAATATATTAAATTCTTAACTTAGATCGAGTATGGGGTGAATCTACACAAATAAAAATGTTTGCAGCATTAAATTTACTAATAATAATTTTAAAAAAACAACTGGCAACACAAGACAGACAACATTGAGAGAAAAAAAAAAACGATACTCTAAAAAGGAAAAATGAGAACACAGAATCTATCTCTCATCTGATCTCCAGCCCTCACAACAGGTCATAGCCGATGATTTGAACATTCAAATAAAAAGCCAACAGGTTGGTTTACAACCCACTGCCCATATGGGAATATAATTTTAACCATCTACATGAGGTTTGTAGGACGGACTTTGAAGTTGTGTACAGATCAAATATTTAAAAAAAAAAAATGGACATATTGCAACTAACTTTAGTTGTAATTATTATGTTCCAGAGAAACACGAGCACATGAATTCAGTAGCAATTCCTCAAAGGATTTCAACAAAAAGTGATAGCTAGCCATTCACTCGAAAACTTTTTCATGACCTCGAGTGTAAGGAAAAAATTTCCAGTCCATTTGGGAACATTAGCGATAGCTTTCAAAATAAAATATTACAATTGAACTTAATATTATTGCTCGAACATTGCAGGCTATGGGATCAGGCACGCGATGGACCCATGTTCTCTTTGTGAAACATGAGAGGAAAACAAATCACAAGGTGTCACTGGGTATGTAGATTATCTCACCATTAAGTGTGGTCCGGCTGAGTTAGGCGGCGGGGGAAAGTGAGGCGGGGTGCCGTTTCCCGAGAGTAATAATCCATTTGAGAGGTGAGGGGGGCCCGCTGGAGCTGCAGGAGAAGGGGACGTGAGACCGCCTCCCACTCCCCATTGCTGAGACTGAAAAATAATACGAATCTCATATCACCATCAATAAGACACCGGTATCTTGACTTCCCACTAATATTTGCGACACCGGTCCTGATATTTTAAAAACATGTGGAAGTATAGTACAAAAAAAAGGTATTTTTTTAAAATCAACTGTTGTCCAAAAGAGATTGATTGAAAAAACCAAGTCAGTCGGGAATCGTTGAAATTGGTTGTTTTTTGCAGTTAGAAAAATATTGCAACTACGACCAAATAAAATAATTAATAAAATAATTAATTTTGTCTATACAAACCACAAGAGCCCATAGTGTTTGCCACTGCATGATAGGCTGACTAAAGATGATGATATATATATATATCTCGACTGTGGAAAGGAAAAAGGACGTAACCCACACATAGCAAATTTTACAGGAGGCGCAAAAACGTGTTTTGATGATTTTGGGCCATAGGCAAATTATTAATTATACACAACCTTGAAGTGCACGGGACTTCTAAATTGGTGTATAATTAGCATAATCTAATATTAATCTAAGAAATTGTCTAGGAAAAACCTATTTTTTACAATTTTCACAAGCTCATCTTTTTCAAACTGAAAAGCTAAATTTAGATACTAATTCAGCATTTGCAGCTTACATCCTTTTGATAGAATGTGTATCAAGTTTCATACATTGTGTTTATCGAAAAAAAACCTGTTTTGAAAAAACTGTGGGTAACAAACATCCTTTTTCCTTTCCGGAGTTTCCAATTCGGAGTATTTTTTTTTTAAAATGTTGATATCATAAATAGAAAACATATTGTGTTTACCTGTCCATTGACGCCCTGATGTGCTGAAGGCATAGAATGTACGGCATGCTTCAGGTAATGGTGGGCAAGGGGATGTGGGGGCGGGCTGTTTACAGGGGTCGAAGGATTGGAGCCGTATGAGGATATGCTATGCTCGCCATTGTTACCACCGCCGGCTGCCGGGTACATCTGGAAAAATATTGATAACAATTGTGAATGACCTCAAAATTACGTAACACAGGTGAAAATAATTGATTAATAATAGATTTTGTTTCCCAAATACATTGATTTTATATCGATCGATGGTGTTAGCCCAAATACATGGATGCCTATGATGTTTTCAAACCTTACCCCCTTCTCTTTGGTCTTTTCTTGACCCTGTTGCTTTTAAGACCCCTAACCATTTTTGACAAAGTGGTTCAACTTTCTGACTTACAGCCAGATCCTAATAGGTACTTTTGAACATTTCCATATTTTTTGTCACTATCAATTCCATCAGACACCTTTAGTCAAAACCCTAAATGAACACTTCCTGTTGAAATTCTTTAATGTAAGTCTTTATTATTAATTTTTTCATAAATATTTACCTATCTATATATATAAAAATGAATTTTTGTTTGTCCCTTATGCGTTCCTATACCACTCATACGATTGCAATAAAACTTCGGTGAGTTGTTGTGCGGAAGCCCGCGAAGATTTATGAATAAGCAGTGGGCTGCCAATACATTAAATGTGGATATGCGTGTCTTAAAGCACTTCAATAAACAGAATTAAAACACAAGCACTTTCTTTCTTTGAGAGGCATTGCAATGCATGCCGGGTACTCGCTAGTTTAAAATGAAAAATTAAATAGTAAATGACTGAAGTCTCCATCATTAAGAAAGTGAATGTTGGTTGGTTAAATTTTGTCATGGCACATAAAGTCAACGTTGTTGGCATCCGTGACGGATCTTACGAGTTCAAGTCCCAATAAAAACAAATTTTTATTTGAAGTCAAAGGTGTTTTTGATGTCTAAAAATTCCATCTTACACTTCCAATCCTAAAATAAAATGGTGTAGCGAGGGTAATTAGTTAGCCACTAGTCCTGTCATTGTCCCTCCTAGTCACTTCGAAAAAGAGAGGTTGAGCATCTGAGTAACAAGCAGTTCTCGTAGAAAAACTTCTGTTAAAATAACTCCATTAAGATTGCATATGAAAAAATACACATTGAAAACGTACATGGTTTTTAAAAAAAAATGTACATATTAGCAGCTGAGAACTTTTTCAAGCTGGAGTCATCTGTTTTTAGTTATTAACTGCACACGCTTTAGTTTTGATTGAGCTTACCGCCTGCAATGAAGCCTTTGTTAGCAAGTCTGAAGGTGGCGCGGGAGAAGGCTGACCTCCTCCTCTGAACGAGGACATGGGGGGAAGAGGGTGCTGCGGTGGAAGGTCACCGCCCAGTGCTTCTGCGATGCCATGACCGGGTAGGCCTGAAAAATAGTGATATATCCTTTATAAATCAAAAAAATAAGCCATGTATGATTTTGAGCAGTAGATAGTATACAACTGTAATGTTACGAGAACCTTCATAAATAAATGGTGGCATCAATTATGTTTGCGTCAATATCAAGGAACATTACGGCAAACTAAGAAATTCCATCTAGATCTGAAAAATAATTTAATGCGAATTAACTTTAATAATCCTATCAAACGATAAGCGATTATACTCAAATATACAAAATATTGAATGACATTCAGTCTGCTGATTCAAGCCCTGCAATCTGATTGGTTTGACTTTTGATAATAAAATCATTATTTACAGTTGAAATTCATACACTAGTACAGGGGTGAGGAACCTTTTCTTATCTAAAGGCCGCGTTAATCTTTCTGATTCGACATGAAGGCCGCAGTAAACATTGACTAGGGAATTTTTGGCCGGAAATAACTTCATGCCAATTTCTAAAGCCCAGAAATTTGCGAATTTCCCAAAATTACCAGCGTGGTACCTTTTTTAAAGATCTTTCAAGGATTTTGACATCGATAATCCCAAGAATTTACAAAAATTTACAGAATTGGAGAATTGGCCGGAAGGCCGCACCAGAATGGCCAAAAGGCCACAGGTTCCCCACGCCTGCACTAGTAGTACGATATTGAAACTAAAACATATAGTGAATTGTTGGTATTAAAATTCCCACATCGTGTACATCGACAAAAGCATGACTTGGCCGTGTTTGATACTTGATGCCTCAAATGTACACGGTAATTACATAAATTGAATTTTTTTCAAATGTAAAAAATTAAATCGAAATTCTCACCTGGGGTCATCGCGTATGTATCGTGCTGCAGGTAAGAGGTTGGCGGGGGGTAACCTGTGTAGGCGGGAGGCCAGTCAGGCGCTCCGCCCCCCGCACTGTAGTAACCCCCGCCCGCCCCGCCTCCTCCGCTTTCCTGGTAGGGCACACCGGCGCCTCCTGAGCCTCCGACTGGCGCTGTGGACGAGCCCTTGGGGGACGAGTAGCGGGATGGACTGTCTTGGCCGAATTCATCTGAACCGTACTGCAAATGGAAAAACAATAACTTTAAAACCTACACCGAATGAAAAAATATAAATGTTCAGCAATATATAATAATGTCGATTCTTGAAGGGACGAATTTCTCCTACAATATGAAGAAACTTTGAAAGTTTTGCAATTTCTGCTGAAAATCTGTTAATAGGGTGAGTAAATAAAAATTATAAATATATTTTAATTTAAGATTTCGACTGAAGGTGCTTGGTGGAATTTCCATATTAAATTTGTATCGTTCAAATTGTGTACATCCACACAAATTTTGTCACTAACGACCTGGATTTGGCCTTTCGGAATCTTCAAGCGTTCAAGTGCACGGATGAACTTGAACTGACGAAGATGCCGAAGGTGACAAAACTTGTGTGAATGTACATAATTTGAATGATTCAAATTTTATAAATATATTGTGATTTAACCAGGACTGCAGAGTGGTCATAAAAAAACATCCAACTCAAGCTGTATATATATATATATTTAAAATCATAATCACATTGCAGGTAAATTGATTAAATTTCATATACAAAAATTATTGTAATAAAAATCATCGGTGTATACTGGCAGAAGGGGTTAAGTCAAAAACCATTTTTTTAGATAGTCAGTCACTTCCAATATCAAATTTCGATTTTAAAAAATAAACACATGATTTAACTTGAAAGTATGTACATAAAATATTTTTTTAACAATCGAATCTTTAAGTTCAGCCACTCGAGCAGTTAGTTTTATGGCCTCCGTGTCCACCCAGAGGGGCGGGGGTGGCAGACATTTCACCTATACATAATACGACAGCAGTAACATAAAAATCCCTTTTGCGGGTCGCATATTAAAATATATATATATACACGCGAACATACCCCGGCCGGCAATAGTGACTAGTCGAACTTCCCCCCGTCTGCCCCTCCCCCACAACCCCGAAAATCTTTCGGCAAAAAAACGCCATTGTTGCGAATTTAAATTTACAAAAGCTGACTGACCCCTTTCACGAAATATGATAGCAGTCCAGTGAGACACAACCTTTTTCTAAAACATGTTTATATTTTTTAAAAATTATAATGTATCAAATGTTCGTAGGCATGGATGCATGCGATGTCTTGAATTCCTCCTTCCCATCCTTCCCTATGAACGGGGCGTATGGAGAGCGACTAGCTAACCACTAGTCCTGTTCTAGCCCTATCCTTCTATCTCTACTCTCTTTGGAAAAAGAGAGGTTGAGCAACTGAGTAACAAGCAGTTCTCGTAGAAACACTTCTGTTGACTCCATTAGGAGTCCATATGCTCCACATTGGGAGCGGACATGCTTATGCAAATGTTAAGGCAAAAATAACGATTTTTGTATAAAATGCCAACTTCTTCGTGCAATTTTTTCTCCAGGCTACCTTAGCATTTTATTCCGATCTCGTGGACTACCCGCCAGGATACTTTAAATTATCTATTTTAACGGGGACCTATCAATTAACTTACAATCTATAAAATAGTTAAGAAGTGGGGAAAGGAAAGAGGACAGATGGTTAGCCAATAGCGGTATTATAAAATGTGTTAATTTATTCGTTTAAGTCGCAATTGGGTTGGTAGAACTCTTATTATGAAAAGTTGTACTGTATTTTTAGTTGACAAGAATTTTCGCACAACTGTGTAATTTGGAAATAACTTAATTATTGACTGCCGATTTTCACACTTTCTCAGACAACAAAAATCCACTGATCGCTGTAGCCTAATTGTAACTTTTTGCTTAATATGCGGATATGCCGTTAATATGGAATTGTGTTCACTGTCGATACATTGTGACGAGCATTAGATCAGTTGATAATTGCCACAGTGGAGTGTTTCATTTTTTTTTGGATAGGATTCCATTAAATGTCATCAACAAAAATGCTGATATGCCGTTATTCTGACACGGAATCGTGCGGTCGCCTGCCGACGGTGGGCGACCGATGCCGCCATACATCGACAATGGAAGTTCGACCGCACAGAGCGTCTTCTACGACATCGGCACAGCGGTGCGGCGCTCCGAAGACCGTTCGATCCTCGATTCCACATGACCGAGCGAAAAATAAATTATTCGCCATAGCACACACACACAACACAACACAATATCTCTCTCTCGCCCTTAGATATTATATTATACTTAGATACCTTTCCAATAACACCGTCACCGCGGAAGAAAAAACACTACCGCCGCTGAGTAAATAAATCACTTCGTTTATTTAAATATTTCACCGGTCCTATGTCTGTTGAAAAATCAACAGTTGAATAGTCTCGACATAAAAGCAGTGTTTATTGTAATATCAAGATAACAATATCGTAACCTGGCAAAAGTTGATTAGCAAAAAAATTGAGTTAAGTATTACAAAAAGATTATTTGGTATCAATTATTTGTCTGGAATAACTCAGTCGATAATAGGGCATTCAATTCCGGTATCCTGACCAATTTTGCGATCCCGTAGTCGCGGGATTCACTGCAGGACGTAAAAAACGTAAGTAGAGATTAAAAAAAAGCTCTCACACTTTTGAATAATGTTGGAAACCGTCAATTTGTAATTCTTTTTTGAAGGAGTTAAATAAAAGGTCTCACATTCTCGAATTATTTTTAATGCTCTCAATTCCGTCACTTTATTCGCAAGTGATCGATCCCGAAATCCCAGTCAAGTCAGTTTGACAAAAAAGGCATTAATTTTTAGAGGCAGTTATTATAAATGCTGACTAAAGGCAGGCGATCGCCTCTGTCTATTAATTTTAAGCTCTCATCTATCTCCGACCGGCATTAATGCATCTACATTTTGATATTATAATGATTTACGTAACATAAAATATCGACACCAGAGGCTTCATCCAAAAGGCTGAAATTTGTCATTTGCTGTTTTTTTTTAAATTATCAATCGGAATTACAGCTGACGCCAATGCGCCATGCATCCGATAAACATAATGAAGACAGCATATAAAATGTCAACAAGTTGGTTTACCATCGAGACCAGCGGTGTCAACCCTTCACAATCATGTTCTGATCAAAGACTAATTTTTAACCACGCTTGAGTGTATGCTTGAAATAATTTGAGGAGAAAAGTGTGACCAGCTCAACCATTTATATCTAGTCGTTATTAAGTACAATCTGTATACTGACAACCTGTCGTTTAAGACGAGTCTCTAGTAAGGAATCGAGGTTATGACGACCCCCAAATAAATCAGCAAATTTAAATACCATTAACGTAAACCTTGGTCGCACTTAAATCAGCGTGCCCTTATCATTGGACGGACCGCAGCAAACAGTTCTGATCGTTCAGAATCCATTTCATAAAACGATTAAATTTCTGCCGGGCATTATCCGCAAGTACGATTTGAACATAAACCCCAATAACCCCAATAACTTTGCAATTTCTTGTTAATAACTGACAAATCAACGCGATGAAAGTCAAAATTTATTTCGATTTTACTTACCGAGTGTGTCGTCGGATGCTGCCGCCTTCTACGATTATTCCGCACGCCTCCATCAGCCGGACTATCACTTTTGTTATTACCAATCGCGCCGAGGAGTTCGGAAAACTTGGGCACAAAGTGCCCGCCATCACCATCAGCGCTCGGCAGCAATTCAGAAAAATTCGGTATAACTGCATCTGGCGTTACGTGTTTGTTCCTCGACAGCAATTCGTAAAACATCGGTAAAAACGCTTCAGATACACCCAAACCGCTATCGCAAAACTTCCCCGGTTCAGAGAACTTCTGCAAACCGCCACTTGCGACGTTCACGCATCTTCCATCACTTCTTCCGATATTCACCAACGTGTCATTCCAAAAGTCGCCATCAGTTGAATACGGCAATAGACCGCTCGTGTACGTAGAAATCGGCATAGAAAACGTATTTCCGACTGTAGAACTTTGACCCGAAACAATGGGTACGTCGAGCTGATTTTGACTATCCCCTATGAAGTTTGTTATTTGGTCGTTCGGACTAACTACAGAGTTCTGAACGATATCCGACGCAAACACGTAGCCATCGACCGGGTCTGCATATTCATATTCTTGGTCACCTTCAACTTTGGCTACTAAATCGTGACTCGCATATTCGTTAAAGCCCTGTCTGTAGTTCTTGCAATCGAAACATTCACACGGTTTCTCTCCACCGCTTCCAGAATGATGAGTAAAATTGTCTTGTCCAGAAGACATCGAATTACTGCGTTCAGCCCTGAAGTAATTCCTCTTGAACAGTCTAAAGTTGCAACGATCTTCGGGTGCAGGCGTGTATTTAGGAGAATTCGGAACGATCCGAATATCGACCGTGTTCTTTAGAACTGAAGCGCAATGTCTCCGATTTTTTGGCAAATTTTCTTTCTTCGTAGCGCCCTTCACCGTGACCTCGCCGCCGGAATTTAACAACGGTTTGCTCGAGTTCATATGAAAATAATTACCGTCTATACTCTGTGGAAGTAAAACAGATCCCTGATCTGCAGAGAGATCCAATTCGGTTTCCATTTTACTTTTACTGCATACCGCGTTTATCATCGAGAAGGTTATATCCCGCTTTTCCATTCTCGTTTAAATCAATTCGATAGCACTAATTTATAATATCATTATAAAAAAACTGCACCTGAATTCATAGTAATAAATCAAATAAATAAATGCACTGCTATTTCTCCGCACGTAAGGGTAACTGACCAATTAAAAAAACTGCGCCCTCGTCAAAATATTTTATTATCAGTTTCGGCAACAGAACTCTGAACATAAACTATGTTTCAGATGTTATAAAAATATTTACGAAATAAATTAAATTGGATGAAATCGATTCCAGCAGATGTATAAATGTAACGTTTGACATATTGAATTTTTTCAACCATGCAAAATACATAGTATGCCACTGGTTAAAAAAAATCATTCAGACTAAAACATACTTTAAAATATATTATATTTGAATCAATTGTCTAATAACAAGCTACGCATTGAACGATTTAAAATACCGCCTATTTGACACAAAACATAATTATCTGAAAGATTTGCGAAATCAGTCTTCGAAACAACGTTTTTGTACTGTCACTTTATAAAGAGTAATATATATAATTTGACTTAATTTTTCTGCAACGGACGCGTTGTAAAATCAACAAAGAAATGCATTTGGATTAGACAAATATAGCTACGGTGGTTATAACCCACGGAGAAACCGTTTGATAAAAATGTAAACTATTTTTCAGGTCGTAAAAATGTATCTAAAGGCTTGGGAAAAAATATTTTAAATTGAAATAAACTAAGGGAGGATTATCTTTACGCTGCGTATATTAGAGACACGGACGACTAATCCAACTTTAACACCTTTAAAAAAATATTCTACAGGTACAGATAATAATAACTAAGTAGTTTTACGATTCGGGGAAAAACCACGAGGTGCCTTTGGTGACAAAAGCACAGTTTGTTTCGTGCGCAATAAATTATCGGCCATCTAGTGATTAATTATTTATTTATAATTACAATCATGATAATTAAGGCTTTATAAATATAATTTTAACTACCACCAACAAAACATTCATGATTTAAATAATAAATAACTAGAATAAGTAAACTTAGTAGAAACATATTTAAAAAAAACTTTGTTTAATTATAAACTGACGTATCCCCATAATAAGAACATCACGAACGAAAAAAATATTATAATATTATGAAATAAATAAAATGGTAGATCCACCACTATCAACCGTGCTTAACATACTGTTATTTGACTATTTCCGACTGAATAAACCTCGAAAAAAATGGCTGTTTTTTTTAAATAAAAAACAAAAAAAATTAACACAACATTTTGTATCATATAATTTCGTTATAATAAAAATAACCAACAATTTATTTGCATAAAATAATAAAAATAATAAAACATTTTTAGTACTTTTTCCACATAAAATTTATTAGATCAGGACCGGTTTCGCTCATGATGAGCATTGTCAACTGATTTATTTGCATTTACTCCTAACTATCAAATTAACAAATCTTGACGAATTCAAATTAAAACAATTATCATGACATCATATTAGAATGAATTAGAATGCATTACATTCCCTCTATTAGCGTAGAATTGTGTTCGCAGTCGAAAGGATCGGTACGAGAATTTAATTTCATAATCATAACTTTGAATTATTACTTATTTCCAGGTAAAACCGGCCAAATTGGCCGAAACCCTAAACAGTGATAATGAGAGGTAGCCCCCAATTTTATTAAATAATTTTATGGGTGCATTTTAAACAATCACTTTTGCCATTTGACACCTTATTATAAATAGTTACTATCGATAATAAAACGCAAATATGCTCACAATAAAGGCAAAGCTCGCAGCCTATATGAATCCGTATTTCGACCACCTCTGGAGAGCCTTTTGCTATTATTAATTTGCTCAGCATCTCTCGCATAGAAGCAAAAGCTCAACACGATTTAAATTTGTATCAATCAAGTCGAGAACAATTCGTCCGAAACATGACTTAAAAAAATAATTCATCACGAATACATTTAAACCTCGGTTAGTATGAACTAGCAGTGTCGTTTCTTCCAATTGAGAAGTTCATATTATAAAATTGACATTTGCGACAGTAAAAACAAGGTATGTCGTCTAAAATACATTGGCTTACGAGTGTTAAAAATTGAATAACAATAATTCGACACGACAAAATGGTAGATCTAAATATAGTGCTAGAGATTCCACGCAAAGGAAGTGCGGACTGAAACAAGAGTAATATGCATATCAGAAAAGCAACAATGTAACTATGCAATAACGGGAGGGATACAATATCGTCGCGAATATTAAACTCAGACACAATATTGGTAGCGAATGAAATATGATATAAACAAGAGCGATAAGCGCGAAATACAAACTACCAAGAGACAGATCCGCAATGCTCGGCATTCAAACATACAATTGTACAGAACCGAGTCTAATATTATAAGTCGGAATTGACTCGCTTATAAAGAAAAAGGTTTTGATATACCTAATGAAGAAAAAGTGACTTAAAATTATACGTTTAAATACACTGAATTCTGATAAAAAAATCGTCATTTTTTAATAGTCGTTACCTTACTTTGAAAAGGTTCTAACTGACATTTTGGCACAAAATGGCCTTTTGGTCGGAAAATGTTGTAAATGCCACAATCTAACATATAATTTCAGAGTCATGCATTTTTAAATAAAGAAGTTAGCAGGATTCATGAGTTCTATCTACACACTTTCTTTCATACAGTAATTTTACAAGCTTCTAAGAAACAATAGGACTTTATATTATTGATTTATAAACAACATTCGTATGATCAATCAAATATTCAAACGCTCGTATCTCAAAACATGGTAAAGTGCAAATATAACCTTTTCAAAGTAAGGCAACGTAGTGTTACGGTCCAACCGTTATTTATAATGGTGTACTAACTACACTTTCAGTTGCATCATTGCATACTACTTACAAAATTACTTAATTATCATCGAAGATAATGATGATATCTCACATGCTACTTTGTGATTCGTTTCGTCAGATTATGCAAGTTAAATCCCACATCCATAACCATTTCAAAGAAAATAACGACCGTTCTTTGTGTGAAATTAGTAGTGAGAAATTAAATACTTTTTATATTGAAGAAATGAATCGATTTTTTTTCTTACAACTAGATTACGAGAGCTTTTTGAAATATATGAAAAATATGCGATTGGGATGAACAACTCAATGCAAAGTTATATTCTGCCCTAACTTTGATTTTATTGGAGTCAATCCAGAACTCTAATATAACTATCAAATTAATATGAACAGTTACTGAAATCAAACATCACCCAATTGAATTTTGCAAGCAAGTATTTGTATCGTGTGCATAAGAACATACAGTAGTATAATACATACTTTGTTTAACAGAAGACAAAATATATTAATATTTTTAGTGCAGGTTTTATTTACGGTCACGTATATTATCTAAGGATTCGCAAATGCAAATGCCATATGGGTAGATTAATTCACGCAAGAGCTTTCACACACATTTTGGAAAATTATTTCACTTCACAATATTTCCTTTCGTGTTATATTCACTACTGAATGAAACAATTGCACTCACGGTAAAAAAAAAAACACAACGGATTAAAAATGAGTTCACTTATACAAGTTTGAATCTTTTGAACACAAATTGATAAAAAAAAAACTATGAAGGTTTTGCTTAGCAGACTGAAACGATTTGACGCGATCTGAACGGTGTTTGACTGATTACTGAGTATTAAGATCGTCGAAGAGAGCCGATAGTGGTTGTTTAGGTTAAGTTAAAAAGTGCACGCAAATTAGTCATCATTACGGTTCAACGCACGAAGGTTAATCGGGACCCGACGAAGGGTTAGAGACAAAATATAGTATTATATCGATGGATTTTATTTTTACTTAGTAATACATAATATATTATAGTATAGCTATTTCGACATCACGCCGTCGACATCTACAGTACAAATACATTGTTATGTATGTTTGCAAATAGAGTGCATTAAAGTGAAAAATGTCAGGTATTTTGATAAAATTTTGTAAGAACTGTTGTAAGAAAAGTCTTTTTTGGTAGATTTGGCAATACTTATTTGAACATTTGAACTCGATATCAATTAGAAAAAAACAGCAACGAATTAAGTTAGAATAAAATTGATAAACCTGTTATTCGGTACGGTCTGTGTAGCTAGTTGTTACTTTGTTTCGCCTTTTTAGAAGCATCTCCAGAACATTTTTATTCGAGTTTAAAGTTTAAACAAATAATATATTTATTTACTTATTTCCACCAAATCCATCGAAAAAATACATATACAAATCTAAAAAAATTATAAAATGTTGCTGTTAATTAACTATTTAGACACCAAGTCTTCGTCGAAACTACATACATAGTTGAAAAAAATAAATAATTTATATTCATACAGTAACTAAAATGCATCAAAAACTTATTTGTATACATTCCAAAATTTTTATAAAAGATCATGTAATTAAATAAATTTACAAAAAAAAAAGTATTATATTTTTCAATTTCAAACCTTTAGTTAATTTTATTCCTATTATAAATAATGTGATATTGATTGACATCGCACATCCTTCGCGAAACGTCCTATAGCCGTCAACAGTGTTGCACCTTATCAACTGCCCGACAGAGTGGGGGTATTTTAACCCCATAAAAGTGATTGGGTATTTATTCAAACACTAATAACGACTGATCACTGACTGGCCTACCTGATTAAAAACTAATAATCATTTTTGAATATGCAAAGGAACCGTCATTAACGACGGCTGCTGTTAATGACACCGAATTAACATTTATGGAAAATACAATAATTGTGTGTGAATTCTTCAGCTTACCCTGTTCCATGGGAACACTAATAATATACTATATGGGTATGTGAATTGATTTGTTTATTATGTACAGGTACTTGCTAATTATGTCATCTGAAAATTAAGATATTTTGATTGTTTAATAATTAAGTTTTATTATAATTACGTGCTGTTACAAATATTTAAAAAAAAAACAACGCTTTGGCACTTATATTTCCCATTAAAATGGGTTTTTAATATATTAAACAGTCCGTGTGTACCAAAAATGTTTCAGTGGGTTTTCAATGTGCCTAAAATGATCAACTACGCTGATTATGTGCAATCTCAATATACTACAATATATTAAAATATTAAACACTTAACCAGTGGCGGCCGGTCAATGTGGCATTTTATCAATGCACCACTCGTATGTGCATGGGCGGTTATATTTCATGAAGTAATATTCAAACATAACATTTATACCATTCACTCATTTTAAATTCTTTATGATCTTGATAAATAAAAGTGGAAATTAAGTACAAGTGAACATTGTGTTTTTTCTTTTGTAATTATATTTTAGATGTATGAAACATTTTAATTTTTGTCAATTTAGAGTCATTTATTTGTAAATTATATTCAATACCAATTACTCATTACACCTTTTTATGTCATTTTCATTTTGATTTGTATAAATAACACTAACATTTTATTCACTTATTATCAGTTGATAATGATCGCCATGAGCGAAACCGAGCCTGATCTTAATAAATAAAAGTGAGAATTAGTACGAATATATATATTTTATTTTTTGAATCAATAACATAAGATATACGATAGTATATCTAATTAAGAGCTATTGGATGCAGTCTTATTAGATTGCAGATAAATGAATACGGCTTCCGCCATAATAAGGTTCGCCGCCCCCTCATAAAGGCGACTTGAATCCTTTTACGGCACTCGCGCAGGCTATCCACCTTCCGACGAGTTGACAGAACTATTGCAGAGCAAAAATAAAAGGGCCGGATTTAGAACTACGGGCGAGTGCATAAATGTGTACCCACAATAAAAAATGATTTTATCGTCCAGTGCGGAGATCCAGAAATAGGTCGCCGAGTTCGCATTCCGGCCGATCTCGGGGCGGTCGGTCAACGTCTCCCACTCTCCAGTTACCCCGATAAGAACATGCAATAATAAAACAATGACTGGGATGCGAATGTGGCACCTGAAACCCGCTAAAAATAACCAAGAACGTAATAACTTAAAACGACTCCCCTTATAAGGATTTTGTTTGTATTATGACTGCAGTAGGTAGGCATTTGTAATTGAAGAAAATAAGTGGCGTACACAAAGGCATATTTATAGAGGAGAAAGTTAGTTTGAGGCTGCCGAGCGCGTCGAATGCAAAACTTTCGTCTTCGCGATCAAGGGTTGGCATCACTAAATGCACATTTTCAAACACAGCTTTTTTAACCATTTCAACCAACGAAGAATAGCTGATTGTCTATGCTCCCCTGTTACTTGAGAAAGTCACAATGCCCGTGCACAAAGATGTCGAAGACTTTAACGAAAAGACTAACAATTAAGGGTTTTTAATTTAATTTAAATTGAATATTGAAATATTTTTTTTGGTACTTCCTTGTTCAACGCCATGCACTGACAAATGCATCGGTCGTAGACGCACCTCCATGTCCAGATGGGGTGTCAATAAACCGAATTAAAAATTCTCTTTTTTAGGTGTTTTCAAACATCGACTTCAAGGCGGTAGTTGCGCGATAATTATCGCAACGTGACCATTCATTGTCCTCTCGAAACGGGACATCGACTTATTTTAGTTGATATCGCTTTTGTGAACGGATTTATTATTTACAGGGGGTGTGGATTCGGACTCTTCGTTTAGTTAGTTATTTTGTATTCACACATCCGACGAACGAAACAAAATAGTAAATTTTGATTCAGGCTTTTATATATATATATGATGACCCCTTTTGTTTGTCAGTGGTAACTAAAGATTACGACTATTTTGTATCTAAATGTAAGTAATTGACCAGGGATAGGATACCACTCAAATTGTAAGGCCGCATTCAATTAAATATACTTAAAAATCTATGTTAAGTAATTAAAATTTAAAAAATAATAAAAACAATGACACAGAAACGCACTTGAGGTCCCTGTGTTAGGCCAGTCCACAAAATAAAGAAATACATATTTAGCACGTCGATCAAAAATATGACAATATTTAAAATGAGCACAATACAGATGAATTTATTTATTATTATTTTTAATTTATTGAATACAAATTCTCACGTGAACGGCGGTGTGAATTCCTCATATTAATAGTTTATCTCTATAGTGAATTGAAAAATCCTTCCTGGAATTTTTGTAATCTTACAAAATATATACTATTTTTTAATGAGCTCGAACCCCTAACATATGCAGTGGCAACATGGCAACACTTTTGACTCTAGCGATTTATATACACAAAAGGTTAAAATACGAGTCGAAGTCGTAAGTTTCTTTTTCCAAAGTCCGGCTCTCCACACTCCTGGTATTTTTGATAATACCAGATAGCACGACCCGGAAAAGGTTCACCGTTGGTTAGTTTGATCGGGTTTGAAAGATTTGACGAACGTGTGGACATGGAATATAAAAGGCGCAATGAAACGCAAATCTACTGCCGATAAGGTTATTTTTATCCAACACTTGGTAGAGGCGGCTTGCAAACTGAAACCGCTTCTCTTATATACCAATGAACTGCCATATTAAATAAACAAAACACCCATTGTGTGAATTTTCAAATAAGCAAGCAAATTTAAAAATTATAACTTCGAATTCTCCGTTACAATGCGTGACGCATTTCGCTTCCTTGAAGAGATCTTCGAGACGAGCAAATCGCAATCATAAAAAATAAGGGGAGGGAGTGTTTCATTACTATACTCATATAATAACAATGTTATAAATATGCAAGGGACGGTTGTCGACCACAATGGTCTTATAAGCCTGGGCAAGGTCTACATATATCTTTTTTTTTAATTTTAAAAAAATATTTGACATTACAGCTTACGCCAATGTGTCAAATATTTTTAAGTTGAAAGATCATACGAGATAAACTCGATGAGAATTTTTTTGAAAGTCACATGAGATTAACTTAAGTAGAATTGACTTGACAAACACCCATGTCTTAGATCTCAAATTAAAATTGAAAAAAATCCAATTTTGACATTGACCTTACCGGGAATCGAACCCAGAACCTCCTGGTCGGTAGATCAAGCTCTAACTAACTAGACCACAGCGGGCGACAGAATAAATAAATCTTGGTAATGGGTGTTTGTTATTTCTACGCATCTTTGATGTTTCGATCTCAAGAAACTAAAAAAAATGCAATTAAATTTATATCGTGTGATTTAAGAAGTCTGGGGTTTGCCTGCAAATATTTTTTTTTGTGATCCGTTTTTGTTTATTATGTACGTTTGTTTACCAATAAAAAAAAATAGCCGATCACTAATTATTATTTCATTTTTAAAGTGTTTACTCTGTCAGTTATTGTCGAATATGAAATCAATTGATAATTCTCGCGATGAGCAAAACCGCTTTAGTAACGCTCTGAGCCCGAAACTAATACAAAAACTGCGATTTTATTATTTGTATACTAGTAAAAATTAGCCGCCTGTGTGGTCGAGTGGCCAACGTCGTCGGCTTCGGTTACGGAGGTCACGGGTACGCATCCCAGTACGGACAGTTTTATAAATTGATTTTTCAATCGATTTATGAATTTCTGTTCGAAGGCATGGATGTATGTGATGTATTGAATTCCCCCCTCCCAACCATTCTATATCCTATGAACGAGGCATACCGAGAGGGATTAGATAACCACTAGTCCTGTCCTAGCCCTACCCTTTAATTCGTACTCTCTTTGGAAAAAGAGAGGTTGAGCAACTGATTAACAAACAGTTTTCGCAGAAACACTTATGCTGAGATAAAATCGACTAGGAGTCCATACGCTCCACATTGGAAGCAGACATGGTAAAAAAAAAAAAAAATGCGACCAGGGCGTACAATATAAAATAATAATTCATATCGTCGGTGACATGTAATAAAACCCATAAAATAGAATTCATAGATTTCATAGCATTTTTGTATATTGTAGAATATGTCTCCAAACTATAGAAAATTCGTGGTGATTGTACTATAGGAACGGGGGGATCAGATATGCGTCTCCTCCTTCCGGAGGAAAACGGCGCTGAGTGGATTCGCTTGTAGAGAGTGAATATTTTATGAAACGGCGGGGCGGACGGGGCGGGGCGGTGGGGCGCGCATCGTGGATTTCGCTTTTGTTCAACTAGTGTATGTACTATTACCCCACGCCGATGAATCTTTTTCTATATACCCGGAAAATGAACTGAAATACGTGCTCTTACGGAGGGAAAAAAATGCTGATATTCGCGTATCGCAGACTACGACTAAAACAAAACACAACTTCGTTTTGTTTTAAATGTAAAACATCGAAAAGAGCAGTTTACTAAATTTTCTAATAAGGTAAAAATAAAGCCTTGACCGGTTTCAATTCATGACGTTTCAGTTGAAAATATATAATTAATATAATTCTTGACACCAGTATATGCTATACACGTGATTGTGTCGAGTATTTCAGACCGTTCAAATTAAGTAATATGCACGCGGAAATAGCACCACTGATGTTGATAATTTACCCAACATTCAGGGCATGATTTAACAATAAACAAACTAACCTTACGCTTATGGAATCAAAACCCTAATGGCGCGTCGATGAATGTATTTTTATTTTGTTATAAAAAGTGAATAAATATTTTAAGAAATGCGTCAATATTATTATCGTAATTTTTGAGCGCCGACAGACATGTATAAATTGCAGGGCTATGGTGTTCAAGTCGGAATCGTGATAAACGAGCGATTCAGACCCATAAAAAAAACCACAATAGTTCTTAGTGTTGACATTGCATGCTTGGCTGACTAAAAATGATTTGATGGAATACATATATATATATATACGGAGTAGGAGTCGTTTTTTTATTTTAAAGCTGGATTCGGAATCGGAGTCGTCGTTTTTTTACACGACTCCACATCCCTAATAAATTGTTGTATTGTTAGATTCGACCACCAAATCACCTGACTTTTAACAATTCTCCGTGGTCCACATTGGTAATAAATATGAAACGATCCTCATGCTATTCTAATTGCAAATAACAATTTGTCAATGTTTTGCTGCAGCACGTGCAAAGACGTGTTCAACTGTTTGGCAGACAATTTTTATCGAATGGGCCTTTTCGGTGAACTAGCATAGAACTTCAATTCATCCAAATCTAGCCCTGCATGCAATTAAACCGAGCATCAACGATTAGTAACAATATCAAATCGTCATAGACAAGCCGTTGAATCAAAATGACTAACAATCGTCATTCAATACGAAAAGCGCAATTTTTGTATGTGACACTCAAAAACAATGACTACGGTTCGAAAACTCGAGACCTTCTCCACTTAGCACAAAAATGAGACCAATCAAGGACTAACTTCTCATTAATACAGAAATGTTTATACATTGCCTTTACTGAATAGTGTACAATTAAATATCGACATAAATTCAGTTCTCGTCGAGATATCAAGCAGTGAAATTTAATACTCGATAATACCAGACTGAATACTCATTATCACCAAAGGTCTACGCCGACTACGAGTGCTACGACTTGCTACGACGATATGCCTACGAAGTCTAAAACTTGACGCCTTTACTTCACCCCCCTCCCCGCAGCCGCTCGCAAACCACCCCTCTGCCTCTTATCCTACTTTTCGTGTTTTACGATTTAATTTCGGTAATGGCAGACGGTAGTAGATAGTGACTCGGAAATGTGAGGCTGTTTACAGTGGTTCTCAAAGTGAAGATTGAAGATACCACACTCTGTCGCACACATATTTTGATTCAATCGAAATGTTTGTTAATTTATTTTATATATTGAATAGGAAAGATCCAGCAGGTGGACACGCGATGAGTATAATTGGAGAACTCACAGCTCGTTCTGATAATGCTCTTATATGGATACCAACGGAGAAAAATGAAATCAAAAGCAGTGGGTGAATAAACCGTTCTGTTAAAAAAAACGATACATTCTAATCGATTTGAGGAAAAAATACAAATGGCATTGTTGATGTATGAATTAAGAGTAATTGTCTTACCATCAGAGAGATAGGTGGTGACAGGGGAGATAGGTTTTCTGTAAATATCTTATTTCGTGCGTGAGCTCATTGTAGTTTTTTTTTCTTTAAATCAAATGAGTGATATTTTCAATATGATAAATAAATGTATTTAAAGTTAGAAAAATTGATCAAAAAAACAGTTAACAATTACACATAAAAAGTATTATTCAATCTGCGATACTATTCCCGCGTGAACGTTTATTTTGAACTGTCTGAAATACTCAACGCAATGACGTTTTAAGTACGAAGTGCTATTCCCGCGCGCGTATTACTTGTTTTGGACGGTTTGAAATACCCAAAACGTGATTGTGTTGGGTTGTGTTCGTTCAATAGAAGTAACATGCACGAGGGAAATAGCACCGCAGAAATTCAAAGATTACAAGCGTATATTCCTAATTTATGACGTAATAAGCAAAACAGAGGCATTTTAACAATTCATTGAATCCAAGTTTGCGGTGGATGCATGAGTACGTTTTCGTCAGGTCTTTCACAAAATTGAAGCGGTCCAATTGCAAGAAATGCGTTGCGACTTCTCGACTCGCACTTTGGGCGGCGGTGGCGTAAGGAAGAGGGCGTGGAGGCCCCTACCCGCCCGGGGGGCGTCCGTTATTTACCGGCTCGAAAGACTCATTCCCTACAAATAAATACTATCTCTCGCTCTGCAAAGAGAAAGGTAATAATGGGGAGGAAGACTAGAAACACCACTCTACTTTGTACAATACAAAAACTGTTTTTTTTTTCAAAATAAAATGTCCACAATCTATTAAGTCGAAGCCCAATAATACTGTTCAAAAGAAATTCACACATATTACATGTTTATTGAAAGACTTCATATAAATAATAAGAGCTATAGTTGAAAGCTAAAACGAAGTATTTAACAAGTATTGATGAAATGGACATGAAGGATCGCACTGTACGTCTTGTACTATGTCTCGATTTAGTATATAAAAAGAAACACCTCAGGGACAATTAAATAGGACATAATTATTAAGTAAGAAGGCTTTTTTATAGTATGATTTTTTTTGTGTAAATCTCTTTCAATCATCAATGATAAATAAAGGTAAATGAAATTCAATGGTTTAAGATGTACGAAACGGTACATACGTGAACAATCGCACATAAAGAACCATAATATACTTACATTTAATTCGATGGTCGTAGAGTATTTTTTTGTCTTGTCATTATTTACTCCTAGTCAATTTAATATTGAAAAACCTTTGTATATATATTTTTCAGTTAAATAGCGCAATGAGCGAATTGCGATACGAATAGTACAAAAAAGGGTTTAATTTATCATGTCTTTACACATAGAATCGACATACTAATTATAAAGTTTTGAGGAATTAAATAAGTCACATTTTTTATCTTATAATGGAGTAATACCAACTTTATTTCAATATGTATTATCGAAAATATATTATATATTGAAACAGAAAAAATTAAGGCACTTTTTTTTTTAAATCGTTCATTGAATTTAACTCCAAATTATGGAAGTATTTTGATAAGAAATTGATGAAAAAACCAGTTCCTTTCGCTTTTTTATTTGTCCAATTATTAAGTACTATTAATCAGCTCTCGTACACACAAACGAAGTGCATATTCTTAGCATGAATACGTACAATGATTTCGAATATATTTTCGTCAATCAAAGCTGTATATTGAAGGAAAAACACAAGAAACACTCGTTAAGATTTTAATGCAATCAATAGTTTGAATCGTTTTAAAAAATTCTTGGATTTCATTACGTTGGTATTAAAAAAGAGCGGCATATTTTTTTTTTTACTATAAATGCTTTAAAAAAAGAAAAAAAAAGTATGTCAACTATTAGCGCATTTAGTGGTAATCCATTTTGGGGATTTGAATGAAGTAGCTTTCCGACGGCAAGATTAAAAAAAACAAACATGGAATAAAGACACGATTTCCCGCGCATTTTCCTCCTTAAACTTTCCTACAATGCCCCCCCACCTCCCTATCGCACCTTGCGCTACCCCTTAAACCGAATACCGAGCGCTGGGCCGAAGTCAGACGATATGAACATTTTGAATCAAGCATTTATTTAATGTGCATTTAGACAGAATCAAAAAAAATAATCTAATAATTTAGAATCAAAAAGGCAACAACACTGTAGCATCCAAATTGAATAATATTTGTAGGAGAAAATAATCTTGCGTTTACAATAATTCTCTCAAGAATTTTCATACCATATCGATGGCGATCTTTGCATTATACCATTGTCGTAAGAGTCAGGACTCTGCTAAAACGATGTCAGTTCGTTTATATAATATACTAACATAACCTTAGTTGATCTTGGAAAAAAAAATCAGGATATATTTGTTGGGTGGGTTAATAATGAGGAGAATTTCTGGCATAAAAATAAATAATGTGAAATCAATACAAAATGTAAGTATTTTTTAAAATATCTATTCTGTTAATTTGAGCGACATACTACTTCCATAAGACACGTGCTATGCACTATAATAGTACGTGTTAAAAATTAATCTTTAAACAAAAAAAATGAAATTATTACACTGTATTACATATTCGAATAGATAGGTGCTATAAATTTTAATATTTGGAATCTAAGAATTGAAAAAACTAAGTTGTTTAAATTAGTTATTTTATTTATTAATTAATATCGTATGTGTAATATTTTTTTAAAAATTAAGTTGGTAATAGGAAGGTATCTGTCTCATATTTTTATTTGAATCTCAGTGGTGCTTTGGCGCGTTGTTCCCGCGCGCGGAGACAGTCGAATTTATGCGAGTTTAAAAATTTCGCATCACAAGTTCGAGTGCCAAATGTTCACCGCAGCCGGCCAAAAACAAAAGCACTAAATTCATATTTTTTAGCGAGGTTTTCCCTCCTTTCTGTTTTCATTTGAGTAACGATGGCGGAGAGAAGTTTATCAACGGGAGAGAAAATATATATCTGCATAAATATACATTTTAAAGCGGCTACGCTTCTATATCCTCCTCCGCTTGAGTTATCAACATACATAAAAAAAAACCGTGGAATGATACGAAGTTTTAGGCAGACTAAATACTCTTCTATATTTTAAACGTATTTCAGCGTCGAAGTTTTTCTTTTAATGTATTTATATATTACCATATGTGATACTGTCGATTCAATAACATTTAGTTCTATATATCGCTTCCATTCGAGCCAAAAACGCCACGTTGAAAGTAATGATTTCGGTTAATTACACCGTATCTGCTTACTATGAAGATGTCACCATTGAGAACGTTTGTAAAACAAGCCACTAAGGCGAAAACGACCATCAAACGCAGAAAAAAATGCATACTTTCGCTATGAAATATACGAATTACTTT
Source organism: Himalopsyche tibetana (assembly GCA_030503985.1). NCBI lineage: Eukaryota > Metazoa > Arthropoda > Insecta > Trichoptera > Rhyacophilidae > Himalopsyche > Himalopsyche tibetana. The sequence continues at coordinate 25,417,763 of JAPJYX010000031.1, read as the reverse complement.
TATGCAATAAAATAAACATTTCAGACGGTAGAGGTGTAGGGAAAAAAAATACTTGGATACAAAACCATCAGAAATGACGCAGCGTGCAAAGCATTAGTGATCTTATACCGACGGCACAGGTAAAGGAAAGCTACAACAATTTCTTGGTCATTTTTTAATATAAGAAGATGGGGCACCAAGAGAAAAAAAGACGAAAATCTTAGTGTGTTACAAAATTCATCAAAATAAATATTATACGTTGATCATTTGCTTTACTGTTATTCTCACTCAGATATTTGAATAAAACACTTAAGTGTTCATTTTACCAAAATATGATTTGATACACAAATATTCCGAAATAACGCGTTTTTTTTTCAGAAAGAATTACGAAATAAAAATACCAAAAAAATAAATAAATCAAAATATTGAAGCTTATGTTGAGAATCGTAAAAAAACAAACGCATGGAAAACTATTTTAATTATTATGGAAGTTACGTGACTTGCTATAATACAATCCCTCAGTAAGACAAAATAGTAAATTCCTAAATTCCGCAATGCGTCCTGATAGTGATTCAGCTACCGCCATTTTTTGACCACTTACCTTGATGATTCCATAGTTATTATATTGCTAGACAAATAAACATTGTTCATACAGAAATAATCATTAATGAGCATTTAAGCAAAAAAGGTTTTATATATACAAAAAACATATATCAAATTTAATACACAACAGTAACGGTTAACACATAGTGCAACATTCAAAATAGGCGTTGGAAATAACCAAACATCATAAGTAATTTAAACGAACTACGCACTAAAAACGACAACATCGAAAAAGGGGGATAAAATCAAAAAGAGGACGACACAAAAATGCCAGGACTGAAACAAATGACAAAACACGAGTGCAACATTTATGATAGCAAAAAAAAAAGAAAATTATAGATGAAAGAAAAAATAAATTACAGTAAAGAGAAAAATAACCATTATCCAAAAAGGATAAAGAAAAGCATACGTTAAAATATAATAAAAAAGTGTTAAGATACAATAAACAATTGCAAAGGAAAAATATGAAGCCAAGACAATGGCCGCCAGTGCTTTAGTAGGTACAACACAAAACGACGTTCACAACACAAAGAACAAACATTCCTAGCGTTAAATGAATGGGTGTAAACAAAAAATGAGTTAGAAACAAATAAAAAAGGGATTTGCCAAGACAATGGCGATTAGGCCAACACAAAACGAAAATGCATCCAAAAGAAGAAACACACAAAGAAAAACATGGACATGATTTCCCAGATGATGTAGGAGAAAAAGAAGCCATGACACTGCAAGCAAGCGTACTGGACAGGAAAAGTGTCCTCTGCTCACTCACCCACTGAGGCGGAACATCAGCGGCGACCCCTCCCCCTCCCGAGTCCTGCTGATGGTGGTGATGATGATGCAGGTGATGTGAAGGAGTGCTATTGTTTCCGCCGGCGTTATTGTTGTGGTGAATTGAGCCGGCGTGGGGGTGTTGCTGGGCGTGGTGGCTCGGATGGTGGTGATGGTGGTTGTGATTGCTCGGAGATTGGTGCTGGGGTCCTCTGTGGGGGTTTCTGGAAGTGTGTTTCGGGCCGGCAGCGCCACCAGCGAAGGGAAAATACGGGGAGTCTGGGCCGTAGCCGTTCGACGCGGCGGGGGCCGGTGATAACGCGTACTATAATACGGAAAGGAACGGGTAAAATAAAACTTACATTGATAATGATCACCACAACATTATAACGTATTTTATTCTTACATCAACAAATAAAAAAACACGTCGCAGATCGCCTAGATGGAAACAACCTTCATCGGTGCATAAAACCATCAATTCGCCTGTAATAAAATCAAGTAATATAAAAACAAACGAGTTTGGTCAAAGGAACGAGTGATTATCCAAAACACCACGAAGATTATTTAATCATATACCAAAATTGACAAAACATGAAAGAGATTCAGAATCGAAGGAGATGACAGAGAATGAGCGGACAAAAATCTTTCATCCATCTAAAATTCACTAAATCAAGTTTGGAAGATACGAAGACATATACAAAACATAAATATATTGGCAATAGATGGAGAGTTGTAATTAATAGTTGTAATTAGGGTTGCCGGGTGTCCCGGATTGGCCGGGATTGTCCCGTAATTGGAATCGCTGTTCCGTATCCCGGATGAGTACTAAATTGTCCCGGAAATTAAGAGAAAACTATTTAACCAACTAATTCCTGGGTTTTTGGATTCGAAAGTCAGAAAATCGGACTAATGACCCGGATTGACTTGCAAGAAATCTGGCAGCCCCAGTTGTAACGCATAGGCAAGACTAAAGGACCACCCTGAAATAGAGTGCTGATAAGGAAAATTATTAAATTTCATTTTTTTCAAATTGTTTCAAATCGTTACACATGTGATAAGCACAACCGAAATTGCTTTTTATATCGTAAATAAATAAATAATCGTCATCATAATAAAGTCGAGTTGAATGATCTAATAGGTAAAAAAAATGACACGATTACCAAACTATTTTTCCTATAAGAATCTCTTAATGAAAACAAACATTAAAAAAAGGATTTTAAATATTAATTACACACAAGACTAATACTGATTTAAGTTATAATATCAGAGACTATATTCAATTATTTGCGTTCCGTGGTAGATGGGAAAGAATCTATTAAAACTGTCTTTCTTGTAATATAGCTAATTCAATTTCAATGTGCCACACATCGTGACAACACAATTAGAATAGCTACGTTCGCTAAATCTACACAGATTGTAGACAATACAATAGATAAGATTCGTAGTCAAAAAAATATCAGCGATGACTACCCTCGATGTGTTGACAAGATTCTACTAAAAATGGTTTATGCACAAAGATAAAAGAAACATATTCCATTACTTTTGGCTTAAAACGGCTAAGAAAAATATTGGGTACAAAAACTAGCAATGTTATTGTTTTTAACTAAGATAAAATAACCAAAGCGATATGCAGCTTACAATATCAATTATTTGAACCGAACAATCAAATCAAATCTTTATTCGTCGGGGGTGTTATGAATTCGAATAAGAAAAAAGACATAAATAAAACATAACACAATGGACAATGTGTTGTACATAACACAACTGTCTGAAACCATCTGAATATGTTGTTGACATATTTTAACTTTAACATTTTCGACTGATTAAAACGGCCACACATGCAATGCCTTATATTGTTTTTAAAAAATCAAATGCCTATCTAAGCCAGGTCTTCTATCCATAGCGAACTACTACTTCAGTATGGGTAAAAACCCCGATTTTGGGCTACCAAAAAATCACACATTGGAATCAATTTGCAGACTTCTACAGTTTACAGCAATGGTTAACTCGTAGCTAGCTATTTGTTTTAAACTGAAAACTAGGGCTTATGCAAAAACCGGTTTTCGAATGTCAATATTGTCCGAAAGCCGGTTTTATTCAGTGTTCGAATTTTTTCAAAAAATGGATAATTCAATTGAAATAGCGAGAATTTTTTAAATGTTGTTTATTTATATAAATAATAATACACAACAAGAAAATATGATTTAAGAAAACACAAAGCGTCCACTGATCGTTTTGTAACAAAATTTCCTGATATCGAAAATACCATTTCGCTGGGTAATATGATGTGGGGCATATGGTCTTTAAGCCATCAAATAAAAGATGCAAATCTTCTGTTCTTTTGTTTATAGACGTGTTTATTGAAAATTCTGTACAACCGGTTACGAAGTTGAAAAACCGGTTTTGGAGGGTCAAAAATTTAGCCAAAAAACCGGTTTTCGAAAACCGACAAGCCCTACTGAATACCTCACATGATAACGTTATTTGCATTTAACACTATCACGTACTTCAGAAAAGCTGTACAAAGTTATCAATTTGTCTGAAATAGTCAATATTGTCAATGATTAATGTACAAATCTTAAACTTTACAATTGGCACACTTTTTTAAAAATATAACGCTTTCCCTCCGTGAATTAACAATAAATTATAAAAGTGATATTGATTTTTGATGTCTTACTGGAACGAATACTATTTATTATTCAACGCTGCTTTCATCAATGGTTTCGATCCTGCAAATCGCCGTGTGAGAACTGTACTGGGACATCTACAAAAAAAGGTTTGTTTGTATTGTTTGGGAGATTTCTTTTCGTTTAATAATTTTGGCGCATAGATAATTTAGCACAACATTACACAGCATCTTAATACTAGATTTTTGAGATGTCCCAGTACAGCATCGGGCGACGAAATGTCGGTAAAAACACTTCTATACGCCGGCACTATTTGGGCCCCATAAGCCTCAACAAAGTATTTATTAATAAATTTCAAAAAGCCTTGCTTGAATTTTTGTACAGCCAGGAGACAATAACGATATACTAAATACGTCAAAGCTGTCATGATATTTGGTAATAAAACTGGTATATTACGTATTATTTTATTTATTTATTTGATTTGACTTCCATAAAGTTGTCGACAGTATCATTAGAATTTCAATAAACTAAGGCTCGACATCAAGTTAAGTTATTTCTGTAGTGTATAATAAAATATATGAATTATTCCAACGGCTGTGTATTGTAGGAAAAATGAAAAGTTAATACGGCGGCGGAGCGCGGAATTAGCTATGGCAGTGTCTGTGTATGATAAAATTATAATAAAACGTGTGTTTTAATGCTCTTTTGTTCTTCTTCTTGTCTCCGTTTTCCTCTTTTTTCTTTGCTGTTTCACTTCTCTGGCCGAGGACGGAACTTGTGTCGAATTTACGCTCCGGTCCCAGCTGAACGCGTTCCTCAAACTATTGCAATAAGCGCGACTCCTGTCTTATCTTTAGCCGAGTTTTCAAAAAGGCACCTTATTTAGTAACACTGTCACAAAGATTTAACGATACTTTAGTTTTTCATGTAAATGTAAATCAATAAATATTCGAAAAATGATAAAACAACAATAAGTGAAGTTCTCGAAATGGTATAGAATAAAGAAAGGACGATTACGATAGATGTTGCTAATTGCAACAACTAATAATATGTCATATAAATTGAGAAATAATCCCGTTTAAAGCATGATTAAATATGCAAGAGTTTCGAACGCATATCCCGTGAAAAGTCGATTACATTATACATGCATATTGTGAAATAGTTTAACCAATTCAGTTCCTCATTTACTTTGAAAACATTCGTGCGGTACACACCCATAAAAATGCAACTATTCATGTGAAGCAGTAAAGTATGTACAATATTTACCAGACAGGGTCATAAAACAGTGGGTTATCGAAACCTGTCGCGCATTAGGCACCGATTGGGTTAAAAAGGAAGCAATGATTGACCATTAAGAATTTCGTGTATTAATGAAATAAGTTGTTATTAAAAAAATACGACAATAAATGGTAATTTTAATTGAATGTTGAGGAGACGTTCCATAATATGATGTATTAAAGGGAAATTTATATTTTAAATTGCTAAGTGAGCGAAACCGGAATTGATTACTTTAAACAAAAAAAGTATTTTGTATCTGGTTACAAGGCGATAATCATAGACAACTCGGTGTGAAATCTAACTGACAAATATTATACATTTTCAATAAATATCCTACGATGTAATAATAAAAGGAATGTCAACAGCACAACCAGTGCTGATCCAATAAATTGTGTATTTCCGGAATTATGGTTACCTCGATATTAAAAAATACAATAATGTACGGCACACAACATAATATCCATAAATGTGGTGTCATTTTCTATAATTTTATTAATCCGATGAAAGGGTAAAAAAAAAACTTTGAGCAGCGGCGGCGCGAGGGGGGGGGGGCTTATGCCAAACTAACTAAAAGCAATGCCTGGACCTAATGTGCAAACTTTTACACAAAGTACACTTTTTTCCCTCTCACACCCATGTACGCCCCCGCTCATCTCTCGCCGGTCGCCGAAACAGTATCTCATCGGATGACGCGCCACCAGCCAAGCTGGAAAACTACCACTGGATTGTCGAAGACTAAGAAACAGTTTTAATTAAATGCGAGAATTACGTAAAATTATGGATTCGTTACTGCCAGGATAAAAAAAATACTTGGCAAGCATGTGAGGGCCAAAAAGATTTTCGTGGTTGATACTTTATTTAAACAACTCTTTCTTTGAAATTTGGTACACTTGAACTTTTTGCTTTAATATAATTGCATTATTGGCATGTGATGAATTCATAACTTGAATATTCCACTCGTCTGCAACTAGGAGTGACACGTGGTTCACTTATTTGGAAAGCATCTTGCAATATATTAAAATCATTTTATCTTTGTTTATTGTTTGCATAATAGGAGGTAATTCTACTGTTACCAAGCGAGAAGCGAATATTATTATTACAACAGTATTTTTGTGAGAAAGGAATAGAAATTCCAAATTTTGTATTAAGTATCAATACACAGGCATAGCTGAATTCATCGGTAGATGTGTGTCAGGATGCAATGAAGCCTTTTGTTTGTTAGTAGTGTCTTGTGTGGTCGAATTTCAGTTATTAGGAAATGTATTAATTGATTTGGCATTTACTTGGTAGAACTCCATTATCAGAGGGTAAAAATATCAAAGTATTTTAGTTCTACAGTTTTTAATAATTTGTATGCGCTGATAGCTATTTCGGCTTTCGCCATCGTCAGAACTATGTTTAAACTTATATTTTGCTCAGCTATATATACTGGCTCTGAAGAGATACACAATGCATCGAGTCGAGTCGAGTGTATTTATGTATTTTTTAAAAATACTTTCCTTTACGTGGAACTGCAATTTTATTGCCAAAACAAAATTACATGAATAAAATTTGAATCGTTCAAATTATGTACATTCACACAAGTTTTGTCACTAACGACCCGGGTTTCGCCTTTCGGCATCTTCAGGCTTTGAAGTTCACGGATGCTTTTCATTAAAGTGAAACACGTGTCACTCCTAGTTGCATGCCAGTGGAATATTGAACAGTGTACTTGAACGCCTGAAGATGCCGAAAGGCGAAACCCGGATCGTCAGTAAAAAAAAAAAAAAAACTTGTGTGAATGTACATACTATGAACGATTCCAGTTTAATATTTAAATTCCACCAAGTACCTACATTCAGTCGAAATCTTCAGCATAAAGGATTATTGTATTTTTAACTGTTGGTTGGTTTCTATACAACTATAAATCTCTTTAGCCAGGCACTATAAAAATGGGAATATAGCAAAGTCGACGCAGATATACGAAGCACACACAATACTGTGAGCGCTATACTTAATAAATTAGTTCTTTTGTGGCAGAGGTGGCTAGCTACTTAGGAACAGTGGGGCAGTTTTTGCAGCCCGACTCTAAATGCCAAGGTCCAACTTGAAGGAGAAAGAAAAGAATTATTGCTAGAAGAAAAAGAGCGGCGAGGTGATTTAGCTGGCGAATTACACGGAACAAGTGTAAAGGACTCGCCTAGAGGAGACGGCACGGGACGGAACAGAGGGGGGAGGACGGGCGCGAGCCCCCAGTAAAACAATATCCGAAACAAAAGCCAAAGACGGCCAGAGAGATATCAAATAAATAATACGCCAAAGTATCATGATGATGAAGAGGCGCGGGGGAGCGCCGGGACGAGCGAGAAGACGGGGTGAAAACTTTCCCGCGCGGGAAACTTTTTGCAGCGACGGTGAACCGGGACAGTGTTTATTGCGCGGGATACGCGCGAAACTTTTAAAATTGAAATAGTGTGGTCGATTCATCTCATATTCTCATACTTTACTGTGTACGTTTAGAAGGGGCAAGTCGCAAGTATAATTTAATTATTATCTATAATTATACAGCAAAAAAAAACCATGTCCGCTCCTAATGTGGAGCATATGGCCTCCTAATGGAGGTGTCTCAACAGAGGTTTTCTCTACGAGAACTGTTTGTTACTCAGTCGCTCAACCTCACTTTTTTTCAAAGTGAGTAGTAGGGAAAGAAGGATAAGGCTAGAACAGGACTAGTGGTTAAGTAATCGCTATTGTTATTAAAGGATCACAAGGATGGGGGGAGAGGAAATAATGTGAATTGACATCACAAACACCCAGTCTTCAATCACAACTTTGAATCGAATAATTAAACCCAGACCTGCGTGATCGGTAGAGCAAGCTCTAACCAACTGGGCCACAGCAGGCGACTGATAGTATTTAATTATATAGGAAACCCGTGACCTCGGTAACCGAAGCCAATTATGTTGAACACACGACCACGCTAGAGGTAAGTACTGACAATTTTTATAAATCAATTTTTCAATCGATTTATGAATCTGTTCAAAGGTATGGATTTAAACCATGTCTTGAATTGCCACCCATTCTAGTCCTATCATTATATTCTTAATATCATTGGAAAAAGAGAGGTTGAAAAACTGAGTAACAATCAGTTCTCGTAGAAAAAAATATGTTGAGATAAACTCCATGCTGAGTAAATATAGTCCACATTGGAAGCAAACATGGTAAAAAAAAATACATATACCTTAGTATTCAAGTTTCCTGTGTACAAATTAAAACTTTGATCGGCGATAAATATGTTATGGAAAATTTATATCCAACGATTTTGTCATTGAATGGCGGCATTCGCTCGCAACGAGCAATATTTTATCAATTGAGAGGTTTTTAGCTGTGGATCAAGTGATACGTCTACAAGTCGAGGGATTAGGAAAATGAGATGAGCTGTTAGTTATTCTGCCTGAGCCCCGATTACTAAAAGAGGGTTGTATTTGAACGGCTGCTTAACAAAACAAATTATTCGCTTTGATGTTTTATTTTTTAATTTAACTAACTATCTTGGCTTATAACCACTTTATAAATTCATAAAAAGCATTGCATACCGCAGGGTTTCCTAAGCTTATTGTGTAATGGAACAATTTGCAAATCTAAGAATGTAGCCGAAACACAGCAATTTTTTTAGGTCGGGTGATTCATAATAATAAAAATATGAGTAAACAAAGCTATTAATGATTAAAAATCTCCGCCTGTGACTAGATCAGGATTTCCCAAACTATGTTCCGCGGAACACTGGTGGAAATTTGGAATGATATTATACGCTGCAGCACATTTAAACATCTTCTACTTCATATTGAAACTCGAGTGATGATTAATCTCCACTGATGTTTAAAACGTCAAATATCTAGTCCAGGGTTTCCATACAGGATTGAATCAATGTTATTAATATTAACTAGACTCACTTTTTACACGGTTTTTAAATAACACGGTGGTACAGCTCTCGCATGTACTTACTACTCAGTACCTTAAAGTACTATGCGCTGTTTTATGTCTGTTTACCCAAAAAAAGTGAAGGAATATTTATTACTCAGGCTCTTGATATCACAAGTGATAAAAGCGATGTCTTTTTTTAAAATAAAATTAGGATAAAATAAACAAATAACAAAGGAAACCTATCTGACAGGATAGTGTCAGGACAGCAATAGTGTCGACCAATTTTTTTAAAAAATATTTCCTTTAATTCATATTCTTTCCGAATAAAATTTCAAAATGATGAATGCATAAGCATTCACATGGAAGTTTAAATCCTCTATCATCAAAACTTAGAAGACAAAGCATAAACACGCATACATTATCATATCGACTGTGGAAAGGAAAAGGGACGTAACCCACAATTTTTTCAAAACAGCTTTTTTTCGATAAACACAAAACATGTATCAAACTTCATACACGTTCTATCAAAATGATGTAAGGTAAGCTGCAAATGCCGAATTAGTTTCTAAATTTGGCTATTATGTTTGAAAAAGATGACTTTGTAAAAAATTAAAACCAAGAAAAAAGACTGAAATAATGGTTTTTCCTAGACAATTTCTTTAATTAATATTAGATTATGTCAATTAAACACCAGTTTAGAAGTCTCCGTGCACTTCATGGTCGTGTACATTTCATAATTTGCATATGGCCCAAAATCATCAAAACACGTTTTTGTGCCTCCTGTAAAATTTGCTACGTGTGGGTCACGTTCTTTTTCCTTTCCAAAGTCGACATGTAATCTAACTTAAATGTATACGATAGAATATAACAACTCTAGTTCAAGTTGTCATATTTTCAACCACAAAAATATGATTCATTGAATGTTTCGAGTGATCCACGCTGGTCATCCAGTATCCACCGCCTCAATAGGTAATCATCGCGATGTGAATATTTCACCTGGGCCAGTTTCAAATTCGAAAACCCGACCAAGAAACTTCACCTTCGTTGTTCAATATCGGTTCCGCGAAATTATCTGTATGTTGTCATTTAGTCGCTGTTGAATCTAAAACGAAAACACTTGCGCAAACAAGAATGTGTCAATCAGGCGTCGAAGTTTGTTATCTGTCCTACGGTACGCATGTTTTGATGAAATAATCCACTGTCAACATACCCCGCATCGCCATCACTCGCTAGTCGCTACACACACAATTCTAATATTCGGATACTAACTAATCCGAAGCAGGAATTTTACTCTGTTGGTGTTTTTTTGGCTGAGACGCATTATGAACGTATTACACACAGGTCACTTTTAGGGTGTTCATTGTCAATACTTGGTGGAAAGGCATACTTCATACGCACGTATTTTTTTTTCATTTTAACAGCTTAACGACCGCGGACGCGTATTTGAGTCTTTGAAAAACAAAGGTTGCTGGCCGGCGGACTCATTTATGCGTATAGGCGAAGTATCTGGAAGCTAAGAAAATTACATTTTGTAAAGATATCTCAATTTGTTTACAAATTATAGTGAATTTAGTAAAATTACAATTTTTCGCAAAATTTTATTTCGCCAGGTGAAATTTTATAAAAAAAAAACATGCGGTCGTTAAGCTGTTAAGATAGTTTTTACACAGTTGTTTAACACCTCTAACATATAATTACAAAATCATCAAATATTAAAAACTTCTATAATTATAGAATCACTCATACTGTAATTTTTTTTTTCAATATAAATTGTTGTTAACACCTTTTCATTTCAATTTGTTTTTGTGTAAATAGCACAGTTTATATATCGACTGTGGAAAGGAAAAAGGACTTAACCCACAGTTTCTTCAAAACAGGTTTTTTTCGATAATCACAATGTATCAAACTTGATACACGTTCTATCAAAAAGATGCAAGCTGCAAATGCCGAATTAGTATCTAAATTTAGCTTTTAAGTTTGAAAAAATGACCTTGTAAAAAACTAAAACCAAGAAGAAAGACTGAAATAAAGGGTTTTCCTAGACGATTTCTTTAATTAATATTAGATTATGTCAATTAAACACCAGTTTAGAAGTCTCCGTGCACTTCAGGGTTGTGTATAATTCATAATTTGCATATGTCACAAAATCATCAAAACACATTTTTAGCGCCTCCTGTAAAATTTGATATGTGTGGGTTACGTCCTTTTTCCTTTCCACAGTCGATATAGTTCTTATCAGTTGACAACGGTCGCAATCAGCGAAACCGGTCCTGACCTTTTAAATAAAGTGTAAGAAAGTACAAAGGAATATTGTGATTTTATTAATACATACAGGTCGTCGTGTGAAATACATTTTTATACGACATTCAAAAATCACCTAGTGACGAAACATGGTTGAACTGCTCGAGACTGCGAGAGTCAAAACCACCTTAAAATGGAAAAAAAGTGACGTGCGTATGAAGTCAAAAAATGTGACCAGATAATAAAGTTTCAGAATATTCGTTAACCTTTATAAGCATCTCGGCGTATATCAGTATTCGGCAGTTATGCTGATATCTCACGAATAGTCTTTTAGGAAAAATAATTTCATTCGTAATATATGTTTTTCGTAACCATTATTTATGTTACAAAATATTATTTTTTTTCGTTTTCCGCTTTTATAACAATCAAGATCAGGACCGGTTTCGATCATGGCGAGTATTGTCAACTGATGATTGGCGAGCATTGACAGCTAATAAAAGTTTTGCTAATTTGTCATACTATTGTCATCCCTTATTGCCTAAAAGTCGCCGAGCCGAAAAATAATATAATAAGAAGGCCAGATCGCCGTGATGACTAGGAGAGCAGTCGCGGGTTGGGGGGGGTGTCGGGGGGGGTTTCACAAAAAGTGGAAGTGATAAACTTCGGCGAAACAAACTTTCAGAAAAGTTTAATCGCCGACAAAGGCATCACTTAGTACCCGACCGAAGAACGGCGTGGCAAGTCGTCTGCGAGTAAGACGGGGCGAGGGGGTCGTAATCACCGACTGGAAAATGGACGCAACCAGAAGATCGCAAACCCCTAAAAATAATTGAGTAACATGGAATCCGAATCAAAAACGAAATGTGACAACCATTCACTGAATTGATGTGAACAGCGGGAAGATCCAGAGAATTCAGATATTTAAAAATCACGTGATTTGTTTTATTACGAATCCTGAGAGCCCGACTATCGCAAGATTTTGATACGTCCAACAAACTGTCCCAAAAACAATCATGAAATATCACGACCCTCAATCAGAAATGAGGGACGTGCTGAAGAGTTGGTAAGCTTCATTCAAATTTTGGAAAAATCTGAAAAAAAAATAGAAATTATGATGAGCGAAGGTCTCACTGATTGCTGAAGCCCTATAATAAGTGATGGCATTTTAATCAAAAAGAATATGTTATAAAATTTCCTGAAATACAACGAAAACGTAATTTTTAATGGATAAAATATCACTGGAAAGAGAAAAATGTAATTATGTTAGTAGCAGCGGATATTATGTTATAATAAACGTATAAATTAATAATATATATTTTTTTTTGAATAACTTACCATTCCATTATCCATGCCGGCATAAGGGGATTGAAATCCAGCTTTGTCTGTGACTGGAAATAATAATAAAAAAAGAAATTTAAGCAAAAAAATATATTTAATTTTCGTCAAATCAATCTCATTCAACATTCGGCTTCCTCCATTAGCTTTATTTTTTCGTCGTCAGTAGTTTGTTTCCCAGATCTTTGTGGTGTATTGCATTTATATTCGATTGAGATTATGATTATTAAAAATATATAATCAAGAATAAATAAAAATCGAATGACCCGCCGTCGACTAAGCCTAATTCAGAAAAAGATACGAAAAATCTTTTTGCCAATGAACAATATGCAGTTACCGAGCCAAAACAAAAAAGCTTTTTTTTCAACTTAAAGCAGACTAGTACAGACAACGACACAACGAGTATTTTTTTGCGGCCCACTATAATGTCAATTAATCGTTTGTAATAACAAAATCATTTATTTTTTAATGTTGAAAAGCTTTTTTTTAAATGTAGATTTTCAGCCTAAAAGTTTGCCAAACCCCGTTTTGTGAATTGACGATATTTTAGACAGAGAAGTGTCATCAAAAGAAGTCAGTCGACATCGTTAAACATTGGAAAAAAACTAAATATATATTATGCCGTATTCATAATGATTTGTCGACGTGGTTGGTCAAATTAGAACCCTTAATGTAAAATAAAGAAATTGTTGAACATAAGTGTTAAAATAAGAATCAGCAAAATTTTAATGTACTCGCAGTCCTAGTAAAACTTATAAGATTAAGTATTTTTTATTCTTATTTTCGTAACATTATCGGCATCAATTGTTGTGAAAAAAATCAAAACCAACAAATCATGCATGCCCTAAGATAGTAGATCAGCGACAAATTAAACACAGCCAATGGAGACGGTTGACATTAGATTTAATTTATTCACCGACAAATATTTGGAAGTAAACAAATAAATAAAAAAGAAATATTTGCGCAATGTTATTACACTGGAGGATAGATAGCTTGTGGATAAGGATATTTTTATGATTCACTGGGAGTTTTATTGTGGACACAGCTTTCGATTATCGTTTAAATTCACTTCACAATATCACTTATTAAACAATGCACTTGTATTACCTAATAACACAAAAAAACAGTAGTTAAAAAGTATTATTGTTAGCAAGCATTTTAATTATATTAAAACAAAATAGATAAAACATCAACTAATTCCACGAGGTCAATAACGGAGCTGAAAATAAATAACGGATTTTAATTATTCAGACCATAAAAAAATCAATCCTCGCTTGATATATTGTATTCAATTTATGCATTTTTTTCAATTCGACTACTCTTTTTTTAGCCAGTCCGCCGAAAATAAAAAGGTTTGAAAATATTTATTGAAAAGAAAATACACCCATACCTCGACTGACGCTAGACAAGTTTTACGCTGTTTCACTTTAACGCGGTCTTTATATTTTTTTGAATGTATCGAAATTGTATCTATTTGACGATTAGCTACGCGATAAGCAGCCGATCAATCAGATAAGAAGTCAGTGATATTAATGATACTGACAAATAAAATTATTTCAACAATTAGCCAAAACATTACAAAATGTGGCTTTAAGTATGTTGATCCAAATATCTAACAAGCTTACTAAAAACACAATATTCCTTTGTACTTTATTCCACTTTATTTAAAAGGTCAGGGCCGGTTTCGCTCATTGCGAGCATTGTCATTTATACCAAAATAAAAGGTGTAAACAACAATTGACATTAAAAAGAATTTACAAATTACAGTATAAGTGACTATATAATTACACAAAATTAAAATGTTTAACACCTCTGAAATATAATCAAAAAATTATCAAAAATTAATAAATCGTAAGTGGTGACTGAAGGGAAATATAAACATAATTAAAATTTGGGAGGGTATTTAAGACGTCAAAAAAATGAGTTCCTTCGTACAGATTCTGAGAGATACCGAGTGACCATTCTACCACGCAACTGACTATCTCAACACACAATTAACAGTAAAATCATTGATACGTAGCCGTGATTTAATATAATGTATGCAATAAAAAAAAAACACAAAATATCGATTACCGGAATTAAAATCTTCGAAATGATAATTTTAAATACTGATTTTTATTGGTAATATATATTTCGTATTTGTTTAAAAAAATATTGTACCTGCAACGATATAAAAAGCAAAAGCTCAAAACATGAGACATCTACGGAGTATTTAAAGATTTTTTCAAAAATAAAAACAACACTATTAAAAGAGCGATGCTGCAATAACCGTTATCGTAATCGTACAAAATAAAACCACTTACGAAAACAATAAAAGTGAAATTTAATTTCTCAGCAATTTTGCTCAAAGTAGGAGAAAAGCGAAAAAAAGGGCCCTCAGCAAACATCACGATCACGCGGAACAGGTTAAAAGTTGGTTCTTCGTAATATACAGCACAATCGTAATTCTCTAACTGTGGTCAAAGAGCAGAAGTTTTCAGATTTTTTTTTAAATTAACGCAATCGATGAAATGTGATTTGGAAATATCTGTCTTTATGTATATACTAGCCGGTTCCCGGCAAGCGTAGCAATGCCACTCAAAGAAAGACAGTATTTGTGTTTGAATTGTCTTCATTGAAGCGCATGTCTTCGTTTTGCTGCCGATTTTCTATGGTACGACACACGCGCCACCTACTGTAATTTAATTGTACTACGCCTATAACTTTAGCACAAGGTGTATGAATGAACAGTACGGCAGACATACAAAAATTGATTTGTATATACAAGACCTACTGTAAGTTAATTTTAATATACCTACAACCTTACCGGAAGTGCAAGCAAAAAGTTTGCCAAAGTTTTATTGCAATCGGATCAGCAGTTTGGCAGCCCATAGAGTACGAATAAACAAACATTCATTTTTATTTATTAGATATGGGCGTCAACAAATTATGATTGACAAAACAAATAAATGGCGTAATAAAACATAAATGAGAAAAATCCGTTCAAATTTTAATGTTATTTTTAAAATTCTACCAATTCATGACAATGTTCGGAGCATGATAGGAAAAAGTGGTCAAGCATTTGGAGCAGTGAGAACGCGTGCCGGCCGATGATATAACCAGGGTTGTGGATTCGGAATCTTGCGATTCAGACCTATTTTTATAAGAATTATTTATTAATGTGTATTCAAACCACAATAGTCCATAGTGTTGCCACTGGCATGCTTGGCTGACTGAAGATGATCTGATGGTATACATATAAGTTAAAATGAAATTATTGAAAAAAAATCTTTGGAGTCGGAGTCCACAGCCCTGGATATAACGTGCGCCAATACTGATAACTAGTTCGTAGTCGGTCGGTGATGTACATAGAGATGGCACAAATTTTTTAAAATGCTGTCCGATACAGAAATCTTTGGCGAGATTTCTTTTTTCTTGTTAAATTTGGACGAATTCGACAATTCGGTTTTCGCTATTCGGCATCCAAGTAGTCAACAGTCTCGAATATAATACAACTGCAGTGTTAGCCCAAAAGTTATGTAAAAATTAATACAAATTGATTTCATATAGCAAACCAGTTTAAGCTTTGAATGAGAGTGTTCGATAATTATTTATATTTTAAAACATGTCCGCTTTCAATGTAGAGCATATGTCCTCCTAATGGAGTTATCTCAACAGAGGTTTTTCTACGATAACTGCTTTAGTTTCTCAATATCTCCTTTCGAAGAGAGTAGTGGAGATAGCATGATAGATCTAGGACAGTCAATGGGTAATGGGCTCCGTTATTTTAGTGTTGGAAAGGTGAGAAAGAATCTTTAGACATCACAAAAATCAATGCATTGGAACAGAAATCGATTGAAAAACCGGTTCTCTGCCACCGACGTGTTAACACGCCAAACAAGTTAGTGCTCGTTATGAGCGTGTTTAGACGCAGTACTTGAGACGCGGTTCAAAGACCACAAGAAACGTATTTAATAATATAAAAATATCATTCATATAGTGACATCTCTTGGAATCATAACGTGTGATACTTAAACTTAAAAGGTATTGTTTTGTTATCTATAATACATCGATTTTAAAAAAAGTTTTTTTGTTGTGTTCAAATTCGTTGCCTGCAGGGCTATAATTCCTTGGCGGAAAAGACCCACCGTGTATTTATATGGTAAGTGTTTGTGGTGTACTGTTATTATATATCTAAAAAGTACATATTTATTAGGTTTTATTTTTTTAAAGAAAATTACAGCCCCATGCACGGCCATATTAATACCACACGGCACAGATCAGGTTAAAGTACAGGATTATGATAATCGTTTATTTTTAAATTGTTTATCCCCATTCGTCACGACCCACACTTTTAGATGCACCTATATAAAATGCATTTCGGGCGAACGAGAGAGCGCGGTGACCCGATTAACAACCTATAGCCCTCCTCCCCGCACAGTAATACAACGAGCGCGCAATCAAAACCCGCAAACTTCACATGAATTGCAAATTGACAATCCATGTTTGATTCTGCAAGCCGGCGCAGATAATTGTTATTGCAAGTACGCCAGCGTGAGCGGTTAAGTAAACTTGAATCAGAATTATTGTTATATTGTAGAGCGCGATTCTGTTGGGGACATATCGCTAGTTCTTGGCTCAGTCGGCTGCTGCCAAGATGACAAAGCCGCTATTCTACTATCTGACTCAGTGTGCTCGATCAGTGATACGAATATTAAATAATAAATAGACGAAAAATATTATATGCCACAATGATAACAGAGTTTCTTGATAATTCTCGATTAATCGAATGACAAAACTGCAAAAAATTAGATTGAATCTTCCGTACACAGAAAACTATGTCTTGAATTTATTAGTCAAGCAAGAGTGCCATTTCTCATCGATTGCTTCGGCGGTAACTTTGTGAAAGTTTTTTTTTTTTTAAATCAGTTTTTTCGTAAACCTTGCCATGTTTCATCTGATAATGCTTCTTAAAGAGGCGAAACACGTGTCACATTTTATAACGCAACAAGTGGAAAAACAAAGTTCTCAAATTTAATTTTATATTAGTAATAATAGCATGAAAAAAACACGTGTTTCAGATTAGAAATAATGAAGAAGTGAGCTGTATTGTAAATTTTAGTAGGACCGATATTGTTGAATTTCAGGAAGTAGTTGGTTGTCATGTTTTGGAGAGCTAGCAAATTTCCAGAGAACTTAATGACCAACAATAAAACAACAAAAAAACTGACTGCCGAAGATATAATTCAGAACTCATCAGCCTATGTAATATGAATACATAATGATGATGTTGGGTTAATGTATGATAAGAATTGAAAATGTACTGGACTATTCAAATTGATTCCTGTTTCTCGATATTATTTTTCAATAAAACTTCTCATAAGTACTCCTGTAAAAAAACACAAAAAATAAAAAATAAATCTATTCATTAGATGCCATGTGTGCTTGGTAACGATTTTTTTGTTGTCTTCATTCGCTAAGTATTTACAAATTGCCAATTCATCTCGGCACAATTGTTAACAATGTTACAACTTTTTTATAATTTAAGATTTCGACTGAAGGTGCTTGGTGAAATTTCATTATTAAATTTGAATCGTTCAAATTATGTACATTCACACAAATTTTGACACTAACGACCCGGGTTTCGCCTTTCGGCATCTTCAGGCGTTCAGGTGCACGGATAAACTTGAACTGACGCTTGGTAAATGAATGTTTCGTGTTTATATAAGAAATAAATGTATCATTGAGTTTAAAGCCATTGCTGAATGAATGCTTACAGATTTGAATGGTGAGTAGTTTTAAGAATTATATTTATTTTGTTTGTTGGAAAAGGTTTTATGATTATATTACAACTGCATGCCAAAATGAAAACGTCACCGAAATCATTAATTAAAAAATACGACGATAATTTATTATAAATTTAATGTCGTAATAGTGTTAGGAGATATCGCAAGCCAGTGATTCAGAATCGCTGTAGATTACACGTGATATTGTTGATATTTCACTCTTAATCTGCAAAGGTTTCATGTCGTAGATTTGATACAGCCAAAAACACAACTGTTTTTTAGGCCGTAACCAAATACGAAACGATCCGATTGTATTTCACTATTCGAAGAGAAAGTAAATAAATAAAAAGCTATTTTTTTTTTAATATATTCTTACCCATTGGCACATCAATGTCGCACCCTAGTTGTATTCGGTAAATTCACTCGGTTACACAGATCGGCTATAATTATTATCATAACGAAATACCAAACAATGGACGAGTCGCGTGCCTGAAACCAAAGTGCGCGGGTTCCAATCCCGTTACAGGGGAAGGACGCAACAATGGGTATGTTAATAAAAGGCGTAATGGTGCAGAACTTTTGCGGTACTGGGACCTAAAGATTGCAATAACACACAAAAAAGATATCTGCGAGACATATTGAAAGTCACGAGGATACCTTCGGCCAAACTAAAATTCTTCTTCGGTTTGTACAACAAATACACGACTTTCTTACTGTAACGTATTATTTTATACATAATGAGAGAAGCGTACACTAAAAATAATCTTAAGTGAAAAGCAGCATAGAAAATTCTTAAAAATTCCACTATTAACTAACTTATATTGATTTATTAAGAGAATAACATACTATTAAGAAGAAACACAATATTCTTTTGTGCTTTGGACAAGTTCTTGATCGGTCGACAATGCTCGCCATGAACGAAACCTTTATAAATAAAGTGGAAATAAAGTACAAAGGAATATTGTGTTTTTTTCTTAATATAATGTCTTTCCACCGCGTATTGACAGTGAACACCCTAAAAGTGAAATATACAATGTATCCTGGCAGAAGGCTATAAGATAAAAACCTTATTTTTATATAATCGTCTATTTCGAAAAAACAAAAAAAAATAACATCTCTATTTCATGCACTTTAACTATTAATTATCGTTCTAAAACTTCACGAAATTTGATAACGATTAACGAATTCGATTCACGTATTCAAAAGCTTTAAGTTATTTAAGTTTTTTTTTTAAGCCAAAAATAACTTTAATCGGAACTGTCTAGGTGTATATTATATTCAAATAAACAAAATATGGGCGAAATTGTTTTTCGGAAGACACAGCGTGACACATTTTTCTGACGAATAAATTTCTTACCCGGGCCCGGCCCGAGCCCGAATCTCAATTGCGCTTAACCGCCCGAACCCGGCCCGCGGGCCGAGCCTGGTAAGAGCCAGCGGGCCAGGCTCGGGCCCGTGAAGACCTCTAATCTGCATTCATAACTCAAAAGAGACGGTTTTTGACTTAATACCTTCGGTTAGTATATATACGATATCATATTTGGCAAGAATGTATCAATAAAGGAGTTTAAACTGTTGTAGGATTTAAAGATGATTTCCAGGATAAGCAAACATACTTAGGTCTGAGTCTGACAATGACGGGATTCCGAAATGGCTTTATTTTATAAATCGCCAGGAGAGCGACAGGCATGAGTCCTAGCTAAGACCAACCAGTCACCATCTCTCTCCACCGAAAGTGGTCGTCCTCCTGATCAGTTTACTCAAGTAATCAAGTGTAATTCATAGCTACACTATCCAGCCAACAAATCTTCAGGCCGCTTCTTATTAAATAATAATTCACTAAACATCCAACGCATTTGTTTGATTGATTGTAAACTGTGAACTATTTTCATAATTCAATGTTCGAGAGCCACTCGCTATGTCGCCTGCCGAGCGAAACGAAAATAATTTATTCTTATGATTCAGCGGTTACTACAGTGTCCTATGAATGAGCATCGTCGAATGGTACGGTACAAAAGATCTAATGAAAGAGTCTGGTCAAGTGATATTCCACAGGGTGCCGATGTGCCTATTGAATTTTTCCGACCATTCTTTATACCAGCGACCTCTTGGCCACCTCAGATTTCGCACCTGCCCATTGTTGGTTCTTTTGTAGCAACAAAACTTACAGTAAATGTTTTCTTTATGCAGTTAGTTACAACTACATTATTGAAATAAATTTACGAAAACCTTGTAGGTTTTTCGACACGTTTTAACGAGCACCTAAGACTTGATTAAGTACGTGATTTTAAGGGTCAATATTACTCTTTTCCAAGTGGATAAAATATGTTAATAATTAATGCTATTTAAGCTGCATCATTACAATATGTAACTATTGTTATGAAAATGTAATTAGAAGAATCTTAAATTTAAAAACCAATTTATAGGGGAATATAAAAGATTTGTATCATTCACAAAACAGAACGCGACCAGAATTCTTAGATAACATTCGCATGCCATAATTATAGTAGTGAGCAAATTTCGGTGGCAAGATCTGCCGACAAGGAAAGAAAAACGCAGGAATGAGGAAAATAGAAAATATTTTTAAGCCGACCGACAATGATAATTATGATGAAAGAACCTAGACATACGACACAGATTCATCTGTGATATTTTGTTAAAAGAAAAAAAGCTCATATAAAAATATCTTAATTGTATATTTGTTACAATAGACATGAACCGCCACTGAATAGTACAACCCAGCAGAAAGCAAAATGCTGGATCGCCAATTTACTAAAATAAATCTGTGTATTTACAATATAATTTCGTAATACCTCTCATTAATAAGTTATTAGTAAATTTGACTTCTATATAGGTTTATCAGAGTAAATTATTTTGTATTATAACATGTAAAGACTGTATGGTAAAAAATATGCTGTTTTATTTTACCTATAGGCTGCTACCCATAAAAAATTTAGTGGGTCACGAAGGAGAAATATTAAAATTACCGGGTCGCGGGGGGGAAAGTTTGGGAAACGCTGGTATATTATATCGAAAATATTTTTCTCCCTGCCAAAACCAGCTTTGTTGAAAAATGTGAGTACTAAAACCCTCTCCGGCTAGCAGCTAGTACTAAAATACGCTCTCGGGATATATCAAATACGTTTATTGACAATTGTACGGTATATTAGTTGAATTAGTTTTATTTTCATTTTATTTGTATCCCGGAAGATATAAAAAAACATTTAACCCATTTTTACCCAGTGTTCCAATATTGGAACATTTAGTATTTTTACTTCCACTCCATTATGCATGACGCAATAAAAGTTGAAATTGTATCTGTCTCAATCAGTCCACAGCTAGCAAGCGCAGGGATCGTGGTGTAGTATTTTCTCAGGTTCGAACTGTCTGAGTGAACAGTGTTTTTTTATTGACATCAATTACGGGCAAAAATGGGTTAAAACACTTAAAATCAGTATAAATGCCCAAAACAGTTTTTCGTGATTTACTCAAAAGACCTCGAGAGCGGGTTAAGCAACTCGGCGCCTCATATATGTTGTGTTATTTCTTTGTTGTAATGTATTTACACAGAAATGTACATACAGTTTTAATTATATCTAATTAAAATGTCTTTAGTGCGACCAATGCTTGCTTGCTTTAACCTGTTCTCTGCCACGGACGTGTTAACACGCCATACAAATTGTGCGTGTTTACACGCAGTACTTGAGAAGTGGTGTTAAGGCCACAAGAAACGTATTCAATAATTTTAAAATATCATACATATAGTGACATCTCTTGGAATTATAGTGATACTTAAACATTAAAGATATTGTTTTGTAATCTATAATACATCGATTTAAAAAAAGAAGCTTTTTTGTTGTGTTCAAATTTGTTACTAGAATTGCTACGCTGACGTGGCGGTAATTTCCATTTTTGAAATTTTCGATAAATGATGGAGAAATGTGTATTTAAATGGTAAGTGTTTGTGATGCACTATTAGTACATGTCCAAAAAGTACATATTAATTAGGTTTTATTTTTTGAAAGAAAATCACGGCCCTCCCTGCACGGCCATTATTAATACCGCACGCCACAGATCAGGGTAACAATGATGATTTTTAAACTAAAATGTTTAAGAAAAGCACTGAATTTAATCGTTGACGTTTCGTCATGCGATATAAGCCAACTTCTCAAAAGGAAAATCTCAGTTCCGGCCGTGTGTGGTGGGCTAATGTCAAAAGGGGTAGACCGCTGCAAGCCGGGGACACGGTCCATCGAAACGGAAACAATGATCGGAGGCGAGCGGGCCATCGGAGCGTGCGAGGAGCGTGCCTCGAGAGCGACATGCCTGCGAAACGGCGGTGCGCTCTCCACTTACTTACCCACCCGCCGACAAATCGCTCTTCACGCGACAAACGTTTGATTTCATTGCACCGTGAGTATTTATTTATACGGCGACTGTGTTATGTGATTCGCCACGGTACATCATAATTCACAATAACAGACATGCAGTGACACAAAATTCGGAAAATGAATGATAGTGGCACAGGACTGGGAGAAGTGCAACGAGACAGATTTAAATTGTTTAACGTCCGCTCCCAAACGATGAGCATATGACCTCCTACTGAAGGTATCTCAATACAAGTTTTTTTCTGCGAGAACTGTTTGTTGAAAAAATAGAGTTTAAGTCTTTTTTTCGAAGAGATGAGTAGAGATAGGACAAGACTGGTAATAATCGCTCTCCTTACGCTTCCGTCTTTCAGAATTGGAAGAATGGTAGGGATTTTTCACCAGCATCTTGGTACAAAAATCGATTATTTTTAAATGCTGCTCGTACTAGAGACTCGAATCCGTAAGATCCGTCATGCATGCCAACGATGTTGTCCGCTCCTCTACACATCCAACAAATTAAATAAATACTCGACATATAAGAGAGCTGATATAAATATTGAAACAAAAAGTGCTAAAATTTTCATCAACAATTTTATCAGCGTAATGGTAGATACTTATGTTTTTCTAACTAAGGTTCACGGTTATTTTTTTGTCGAAGTATGATTCTTGACGAATATCCATCATCACCTGTGGATCGTTGAAATGTTTTTTTTTTCATTAATACCCCAGGATTCGTCTTTTGATGAAGTCATAAGATGAGAATAAACTTGACATGTTGAAGTGTGAGTCCTTCGAATTGCGCTGGTTATATTAGCGTTAAATTTTATGAAATGCCTACCGTTAATACGATTAATTTTCCAACAAAATTATTCTGGAAAGATACGTCTTAATCATTGATAACGACTCGAAAACATTTTCCGTTTTATTATCAGAAAGAAAAAAATCACTTCCAAGGTTCTGGTCGTAGCATAAAAAAAAATAACGCGCTGAATCGCGAAGCCGTGAGTTCACGTGATGTTCTAGCCCAGTGGTAGGGAACCTGCGCCCTTTTGACCTGTGCCATTTTTTTTTATAAATCTGGATTTTATGAATGCACATCTTTATAATGCAATATATTCACTTTGATCAAAAATTTGTCAAAAGATTTCACCGTATTCTTTACTGCGGCCTTATGTTGTGAATCAGATATATGAATGTGGTCTTTAGAAATGAAAATATTCCCCACCCATGTTATAGCCTTTCAAGTACAGCTATAATCGCGGTATAAACAGTTTTTATAAAATACTCATAGCAGATAATCGAATCATTCTAAAACAATCATTCAATTAATATTTTCATCACAAGTAGTTTCCTAAAAGATAACGTATTTGATGCATCGATTTGTTCACTGAAGAAGTCACCGAGATTATTTTGTATCATCGTAAATCATCATCAAGAGATCATTGTAAATTTTGATAATCCAAAAAACAAGATGTCAGGAAACATTTCTGACAGTATTTAAATTCTAATATCAACAGCAAAAAATAAATACGCCGAGTAGAACCTTCAAGGTATGCGTTAAGCAAAAAAAAAAATGCAATACGACACGGTACATGTGCAAACGTTGTAAAATGGTTCTCTGTAACGGGAAAACTGATGATAACATCATGCAAAATTGAATAATTACAGTCTTTCAAACAACCACAAAAGGTTTCGTTTGATTTGACTTTGTGGTTTCACAATCACAGCACGTTAAGAAAGACGGGCACACGGGGTAGTTTAACCTGATTTGGACCGAAGCCGAAAGGGTTAATCGGTTTCTATTAAATAAATGGTATTATATATCAATAATACCTAACAATCAAATCAGCGATTATCACTCACGACACAGATATTAATAAAAACAATGATGACCTAAAAATACAATAGTGTATAATTTGGAATTTCGACTGAAGGTGCTTGATCGAAATTTAATGTCAAATTTGAATTATTTTACAAATTTTATTTTCCACGTTTACATTTTATTGTATGAGAATTTAATACTTTCATAATAATTATAATCTACCCACTTAATTCATTACAAATAATTAATGTCATAAATTCTCGCTGTCGTATCAATTAGGTTAACAATAATTATACAGTGCGAACGCACTAGTATGTTCGTATATAGACAATGCAAACCGTTCGCTGCCCGCCAGTTCAAGTGCATTCGTGCACTAGATAAAACCAGAAGATGCCGAAAGGCGAAACCCGGGTCGTTATCGACAAAAGTGTACAGAATAAAAATAATTCAAATTTGACTTAGATACTGATTGTTATTTTTACACACGCAATAAAATTTTAATCACAGTTAGTCTTATCCGAGTTAACACATCAACCCTACTTAAACGATACCAAAAAAAAAAACCAAATCCCCTCGGCGCACCGAGCGTAAAACCGATTCGATTGACACGTGAAATTTTCTATGAACTCGCATATTTGCCCCCTCGCCGCTACCTAACTAAGAAAGTACTCGATGACAAATAATCCTCACTTCAAATAATTACTGATAATAAAGCCGTGGGGTTCGCGCACGGCGATAAATCTATTACAACTGGGCACATAGTATTATCAATACAGCGGAAAGCACGGGGTGAGATATGTTGCCTAATACTAACATGGTCGAATATTACATGGAAAGACTGGAAAAATTACAGGCGGAAGTAAATCAAAAATAGGTGTTATATTTTTTTTTACCAAAAACTGAATGTTAATTAATAAAATGAGATTAAATGAATACGCAATGGTATTAAATTAGTATATAAATCAAATGCTGAATATCTTTAAATTAAATTCAGATACTTAACGATAATCAGATCAATTGTAAACATTAATAAAAATACAATATTCCTTTGTATTTTTTTTCCACTTTATTTAAAAGGTCGGGGCCGGTTTAGAAAAATATATAAACAGTGATATGTATACAAAATAAAAATGTGTAAACAATTGAAATTGAAAAGAGTTTACAAATTACAGTAAATTCTTTTCAATGTCAATTTTTGTTTCCACCTTTTTATTTCAATTCGAGAAAAAATAATACTATCACAAGTTTAGTACTCATTGTCGGCAATCTGGAGGATACATGATATCCTAAAACAAGTACCGCGGATCATTGATACACAATAATTCAATGGCGTGTGAAGAAATAGTTGTGACTATATTATGTATGTACACATAACGCGACATTTAATTAAATAACCAATATTGTTTTTATCAAAGAAAAAAGTCTCCGTGATATAATCCGATGAAAACTTATTGCTGTATAATCAATATAATATAAATAAAATATAGCACAAAACCGTGAAATATTACACCTACTTATCAGAAAAAAAAAATGCTGCCGTCTTAGATTATGGCAAAAGGGGGAGAAAATACTATAATGTTTATCGGTTGAATGTATTTATCATTGGGGGGCACAGATAGCCTTGTCCATTTCTGGTATATTCATACAAAGTAATATCGACTTATAAATAAGCAATCAATATACAAATCATTTATTGATAAGACGGCAAGTTGATAGTGCAAACGGATATTTCATAACATTAAAATACGAGCGATTGTTGCTGAATAATAAACATCTTTGTTATACCCCCCACATACACAGCAATACTGTGTTTGATAATAAATATATTTATAATTGATCTGCCACAAATACATTTTACATTGAATTAAATATTAAGCCACGCGTGATTAACAAGTACGTAATTGGTAAATATGTTAAAATAAAAATTGAAAATAAATCGGAAGGCGTGCATTTTCAATATCGACTGTAGACAACAACACAACAAATTTTTATTCTTCTTCTTCTTTGACCATATTCGCTCCCTGTGTGGAGCATATGCCCGCCACGCGGCACTTCCATGTGTGCCTGTCTCCAGCCAATTACTTTGCTTCTTCCCATGACATGCCAGCAACCTTCAGTTCCGCCGAGTACATACTATGGCTTTCCGGAGGCATCCGCAGCACGTGACTCAGCCAGTTCCAACGTCTCTACATAACCACCGACGTGACGGGGCGCTGTCTTGTACGTTCCCTTATCTCCGAATCCCACAATCAACAAAATCATACCACCTCACCCCCATTATCCGACGCAAGCATCGAAGCTAAGTATACGGTTTTTTTTTAGTCTTCATCAGGTGTCATGATTCACTACCGTAAAGCAGTACCGGCAGAATGCAAGCGTTGAACAAACTGCATTTGGTTTTAATCGAGTACAGCCGTGTGTCCCAGACAGTCCGCATTGAGTTTAATGTTTACAGGAGGCACGAAAAAGTGCTTTTGATGATTTTGTAATTTATGAATCAGTAATAAATCTTTGAAGCTAGTTCCAATACTACCACAGTTTAAATAATATTATGAGGTGTACATAATGTAATGATTAACCTTACATGCGTATGTATATGTACGTGAATGCTAGAGTACTTACTTACTTAAGTTGTGTGAGCGAGCGCATTATACGAACTACCGCAACTCTTGTCTACCGTAATCCACAATACGCTAGGGGGTGGGGTGACTGAGGGTGACCACGCTTCCTACGCCGAATTAACTAACTATTTTGTAGACACCGGGGAAAAAAACCAACGATTTTTGCCATTTAAACAGAGTATGGAATAACAAATATTCATCGATTACGCTGGGGATTAGCTGTTTAAGTAAATCAATTGCATTATTTAAGAGCAAAATACGAATATCAATGTCAGAACTTAACCTTGTCTCAAAAAGAAAGTTATTTTCAATTTTAAAAATTTACTAGTGTTTTAAATATATATTATAATGCGACGGGTTGTCCGTATCTTTGAAATATATTTTCCTTGCATTATCCCCACACGTATCTGTCTGACCGCCGGTAAAATACCCTTATTTATTTTCATCATTTGAATAAATCACTTTTGTTACTACGTCAATTCTTGGTTAAATGGCATTATACTAAAAAAATAATACACTAGTAATAATGCTTCACTATATACTTTAGATCAGGGCCGGTTTCGTCCATGGCGAGCATTATCAACTGATAAAAAGATACACGGTTAGTGTTAATTCGCATGTAAAATAAATAATGTGGAATCAGTACATAATTGATTATTTTTTAAATATTTGAATATACGTACCGAACACATACTAAAGATAAATTTTAGATAAACAGAAGTGAAACACGTGAAAACATAACAAGAGGTAAAGCAAAAATATATAAAGTCGAACTCGGCTATTACGATCACGGAAATATCGAGATCTCGGATATAATGAGGCAACATTCATTGACATTTTAGTTTATGGTTTTCTCCATACATTTATTCACTTTTACAACGAGCTACTTCTCGGGCATACCGAGGAAAAATAACGTCAATGAGAGTGAAGACAATGAAACAAACAAATTTTAAATGAAAAGTGAATTGACAGAAAAATGTGTGTGTAACGGGTGTGTGAATAAATTCAAATTGTGTATTTTTGTTTGAGTTACGACTTGTTTTGTTATTTAACCGGTCCAGATACTTAATGTCTTCATGCCATGTGTATGTTTGTGAGCATTTAAAAATACCTATTCTCTGATATAACGAGTAATGCTCATAACGAGCAAATTCATTCGGTCCCATCTTCCTCTCAATAACCAAGTTCGACTGTATTAAGTATAAGTTAGTATATTATGTTTTAGGCAAAAACATTCTCCCCATATTTAAAAAATGATAAATGGTGTTGTTTTATTGTCCATGTGATGGAGATACAAAATAATTTCCAACTTTAAACACAAATAAGTAAATAATATTCCATTCTGTTCAAATATAAAAATTCAGCAAAAATATATTCATGTATCTATTTGATGTTTGTGGTCGCCCTCCTAAAGCCAATATGCACAAGGGCTTGCATAAAACCCCGTGGGATATGCTGGCACAACAGAGAGATGAATATACACATCACGTGCATTAAAACGAGACACAGCGATTGAAGCAAAGGCAAGCCGAGTTACGAAGTTAATTCGAGAAGGATAAATTTAATGTGTTTATGGAATTGATAACAAAAATATACACACCGGGGTTACATTTATAAATATGAGCAAAGTTATAAGTGTTGCAAGTCTATTTATAGACACAATGCGAAAGGATTATAATAAAACGTTTCGGTAATCACGACTAAGTAGATAATTATTGTTATCAACACATTTAGATAAACACTAAGACTGTGGAGCTGGACCATTTATTCACGACTCGAAATCCCTGATAAACACATACATTGACGCATTTCGTACGTATAAGGCGCATGCTGCGTTGGTTCGTCTATTGTAGCCATACATAACCGGCAGAGCGGCGTAGCCACCTCACAGCAGTCATGCAATACTCGTGGCCCAATTTTGTACATTATTTTTTTTTACCATATACTACTGATCTCAGCATAAGTGTTTCTACGAGAACTGCTTGTCACTCAGTTGCTCAACTTCTCTTTTTCCGAAGAGAGTAGGAATAGAACGATATGGCTAGGACAGGACTAGTAATCAGCTAATCACTCTCGATATGGCCCGTTCGTAGGATAGGATGGGTGGGAGGGGAGAGTTCAAGACATCAAATACATCCATGCCTTCGAACAGAATTCATAAATCGATTGAAAAATAAATTTATAAAACTGTCCGTACTGCGATTCGAACCCGTGACCTCCGTAGATGAAGCCAACGGCGTTGACCACTCGACCACACAGGCGGCAGAAATTTGTACATACTCAATATAATAAATTACATGGGGGAGGGATTTCGTGACGCTTGCACGCGCGGCCACCAAATATTTTAGCTACGCCACTGAACTAGCAACATATCTATTGTTTTATTATCATTTGTTATATTTTATTTGTGCCACCAATAATGCCATTACCGCGCGCATAGCACTAATTTTAGACGATCTGGGATACTCAACACGTGATTGTGTTGGACGGTCTGTGCTGTGTACTCAAAACGTAATTGTGTTGAGTATTACAGACCGTCCAAAACAAGTGTTATCTATGCACGCGGGAATAGCACTACAGAAATTAAGAATTTTATTTCACTTAAGAAAAAGCACATCGACTTTTTTATTTATATTAAAATATAAAAAGTTACCAATTTTAGCGGGTTATTTAAAAAACGCATACTCGAAGAGATTCGTTTTTTTATTGATTCAATTTTACATCTTTGTTGACGAATGCACAGCCCTGGTATTAAATCACTTATAGCAGCACTCTATCGTGTTGTTTTAAGTATTAGACTTTACCACAACATCCTGACAGATATACAGCGGAGCCCCCAATTACACTACTCCTAATTACGCGCAACTGAAATATTCGCCGCAAATCCCCCAATTGAACGGTCCTATTCTATTGTCGTTGCTACGAGACGTTCGTCTGTGCGGTGCATACAGTCAAATGTTGGCTAGCGTGTGTATTCAACACGTGCCGGGCTATACACGCATATCCGGGCGACTGTATGTGTGCTGGATTTTGATCACTTAGTAACTAAATATTTCGTCCATAATTTATTTTTTTGCAAAACCAAGGGAAATCTTAGTTTTGCATTTCTCGCTAAAAAAAACAAAATCCCTAATTTTGTATGAGATTTACTCCCCCAATTACACTACTCCAAATTACACGGTCCCGTCTTTACTGTAAATGGGGGTTTTGCTATATAAATAAATATAAATCAATAAAATTTAACCGCGTTTAATAAAATAAGAAATGCAGATATGTGTTGTGAATATTATTTTAAACTCTTCGATCATTTATTTATCTAACAGATATAGTTTAATATTTCCGAGAAGATCGAGCGTGCGTACACGGTGTCAAATGAATAAAAAATATCTACCATATACCAACGAACAAGATTATTCGGAATTAAATATCGAAGGAGACGGGAGATAGGCAGATACTTATGAAAAATAATCACAGGACATGATTGCATAACACTCATATAGGTTTTAAATAGAAAAAAAAAGACTGGCAATAACGAGACCGACACAGTTGCCGTCAACCATAAATTAAAATGTATTTGAATAAAAAATAAAAGCAAAAAAAATAATATACCTTCCCTTTTATTGCATTCGCATAGTTACAATGTAAATATCTTCTAATATATAAAAATGAATGTTTGTTTGTTCGTACTTTATGCGTTGCCACACCGCTTATCCGATTGCAATAAAACTTTTAACAAACTTTTTGCATGCAGTTCCGGGAAGGTTATAGGCATAGTAAAATTAACTTACAGTAGGTCTTGTATATAAAAATCAACGTTTGTATGTCTGCCATACAGTGCATTTTGACAACGTATCCTTGCACTTGCGCGATGTTTATAGTAGTACATATAACTTACAGTAGGTGACGCGTGTGTCGTACCATAGACAATCGGCAGCAAACGTCAAACAGACAAAAAGAAAACATGCACTTCAATAAACAACACTTTCTTTTCTTTGAGTGGCATAGCAACGCTTACCGGGAACCGGCTAGTAATTAATAATAATGAGATTAGTAATATCTACTAAAAAACGGTTCATTTTCTTGAATACAGTCATATCAACAGGAAAAAGGTTTCAACCGATACCGTTGAATAAACAATGATTGTAAATTGTTTCGGCAGTCACTTCGTGAAAATTGGTTGGTAATTTACAATTGATAACTTTTTTGTTATGTGCTATTGCATTATTTAGTATACAAGCGAAAAGAATTCATTCTGTGCAAAATAGTGAACGTTTTGAATAAATAATGAAGTACGCCAAACAGCCGTGCATCAGTACCACACGAAAATACAAGAGATATTGCATGTTGCAGATTGTATAAGCTGTTTGTTGCACTTTGCATGAGAATATTGTACACTGAATAATTATAAAAAAATAGTCCTAAAATTCGATATTCTGCCTTTAAATTTTATGTATAACAAATTTGCCTAGAATTTTTATTATCCACGACCGCTCCTAATGTGGAGCATATGGCCCCCTGATTGAGATATCTCAACTGAAGTTTTTCTAAGATAACTGGTTTGCTAAGCCTCTCGTTTTCAAAGAAAGTAGTAGGGATAAAAGAATAAGGCTAGGATAAATGAATATTTGTTAGCTAATCGCTCTCGCTACGCCCAGTAATTAAAGAATCGGAATGGTGGCGGAAGGGATTTTTTACACATCACAAACATGTCGCCCGCTGTGGTCTAGTTGGTTAGAGCTTGTTTTACCGACCAGGTGGGTCTAGGTTCGATTCCCGGTAAGGTCAATGTCAAATTGGATTTGTTTCAATTTTAAAGTGAGATCTAAGACATGGGTGTTTGTGAAGTCAATTCTCCTTGAGTTTATCTCATGTGACTTTTAAAAATTCTCATCGAGTATATCTCGTATGATCTTTCAACTTAAAAGTATTGGACGCATTGGCGTAAGCAATGTAATGTCAAATATTTTTTTTGCTTCAAATTAAAAAAAAAAATGCTTTCGAACAGAAATCGACAAATCGATCGAAAAAAAAACTGATGTTAGTACTGAGACTCGAACACGTGAGATACGACACGGAAGCCAACAACGCTAACCGCTACGCTTAGACCCGATATTAAAAGTTTGGTCATACCTAGGAATATCATTATTCCACGTAACCTATCAGTATAGCTAAAAACGCTATAATTGTTTAAAAAATATATTCTTACTTTTTTTTTCTTCTAATGGAGTTTATCTCAAGAAGTTTTTCTACGAGAACTGCCTGTTACTCAGTTGCTTAACCTCTCTTTTTTCAAAAAGAGTAGGAATAGAAGGATAGGGTTAGGACAGGACTAGTGGTTAGCTAATCGCTCTCAATACGCCCCGTTCATAGGATAGGAAGGATGGGAGGGGGGAATTCGAGACATTACCATGATTTCGACCAGAAATTCTTAAATCGATTAAAAAACCAATTTATAAAACTGTCCGTACTGGGATTCGAGCCCGTGACCTCCGCAACCGAAGCCAACGACGTTGACCACTCGACCACACAGGCGGCAAACTTACGGCGGTTCTTACTTTAACTAGCTCTAAACATTATATTTTATATGGTGTAATTAATTACACATACATGTACCGAACGTTACTTACACGTTTATATGCAGCGGTCGCAACCAAAAATCGTATTAATTTATAGTACCACTAAAACGAAGCAAATAAAGCAGTTAATAAAAACGGCATAAAAACATTACACGACCACTGACCTAACTGTAAGTGTGTACTCACTCAACCAACACATACAAGATGTTACTCGTTCCGTCTCGCTCGGACATGGGTACCGAACGAGATGAAAATAGTGACGCTTTTCAATGGGAGATAAAAACAAAGACAACTCTTTTTAACTGTGTGATATAATTATTTGGGTAACTAACGGGCGATTGAAAGAGCGAACGAGCCATTTTAAAACAGTTTACTACTTTATGAAGCTTTACAAGATATGATATTAAAGATATTATAGACTTTATACATCGAATTGCACTGTCTAAGAAAGAGATGCAACTACTCATTCCAACTGACGTTTTCGGCCATTGTGAAAAGGTCATCATAGGTCTCGTATGAAAATTATTAATTTTAGGGTAAAAAAAATACAAGCGAAGTTTGATAGAAATCAACAAAACGATTTTAATAAAGCGATATTTTCCTTGGAGAATTTAATATTTTCCCGATTAATTTGAACGATTCAAATTTAATATTTCCCAAAAGAGAAATAACAACAAAGTGTAATAATCATTTGTACTAACTCCGCTTTTATTCAATAATATCAGGACCGGTTTCGCGTATGCCGAGCATTATCAACTGATAAAAAATACTAAGTTAGTTATATTTAAGCAAATCAAAGTAAAATTTGCAATGTGTAATAAACAATTGGTTTTGAAAAGAATTGACAAATAAAAGTACAAAATATGAATAAGTGACACCAAATTGAGCTAAAGTGGAGACTAGTGGTAAATTCAAACATAATTATATGGGAATTTTTTACAAAATAATTTATAAAATTTGAATCGTTCAAACTATCTACATTCTCACAGATTTTGTCACTAACGACCCGGGTTTCGCCTTTCGGCATCTTATATAGGGTATAGAAGTGGAGATGCCGGAAGGTTCAACATTTCATTTAAAATCGGAAGACAATGCAGCTGTGCTCTTGCTGTGTATTTCTTATATAAACACGAAACTTTCATTTGCTAAACGTCAGTTCAAGTTCATCCGTGCACTTGAATGCCTGAAGATGCCGAAAGGCGAAACCCGGGTCGTTAGTGACAAAATCTGTGAGAATGTACATTGTTTGAACGATTCAAATTTAATATTGAAATTCCACCAAGCACCTTCAGTCGAAATCTTAAAAAATAATTCATTTTTTTAATATAACGCCTTTCCACCAATTATTGACAGCGGGCACCCAAAAGTGAACAGATTTTTTAGTATAATGTAAGCAGGTTTGAAATTCCCCAATAAAATTGCTATAATTATTATACCTATAACTAATACCGCAATATGTGTGTTTAACACGAGCAAATATTACTCAAATCAATCGCGGTTAAAATCATTTGGTAATTATAAATATATCCATAATGATTAAAAATTGTGCTTTGTTTTCAAAACTAGAAATTAATCAAGTTTAGTGCGATAAACGACGCAAGAACAAGTTCAATGTATTTATTAATATAACAAAAAAAATAAGTAAAAGAATGTTCCGCGCTCATCAAAAAACCATTTACGGTAGGCAATTACGAGCTTCGAGATACCTTCGAATGAATACAGTTTTGATATTTTATTCAGAATAATCAACATCTAAGTGAAACGGGATGCCAATTGAAAGAACCAATTGTACCAAATAATAACGTCACGTGTAGTAGGGCATTCAATCCCGGGGCCTTTTCTGATCGCTGATTTCGCGATTGGCGGTTTTTCAATGTAGATAAATATCATCGAATAGAATTATATATATTTTTAAATATATATACTCTAAAACAGTGTTTCTCAACCTTTTTGGGAGCGTGGCCCCTTTAGAGTGTCTTTATTTTTCTGTGGCCCCCATACCATTGTTTTGTCTTCCCATGATAATTATATTTTAAAAACCCACCTTTTTTATAGCTCTTCCGAGATTTTCGAATCCAGAATGCCAGTAATTTATTTTATTTACGGAATTACAAAAAAAAACTGCATGACGTCCGCCATTATGCTCTTCCCTGTATCATTTTATCAATACCCGTGGCCCCCCTAAGCTGTGCTGTGGCTCCCCAAAACAAAAATAAATCTCTGTGGCCCCCTTAGAACACGCTGTGGCCTCCTGGGGGGCCACATGGCCCACCGTTGAGAAACCCTGCTCTAAAACATCGATGTAGGTGGAAGGTGCGCTATACCATTAATTGAATAATTCATAGGGTAAGTATTCACATTTTAAATATGAATTATATCCATGGGTGGGCTGGAGGGGGGTCGCGCGAGCCCTTTATCATTTCTTATTACGGCCGGCGAGCCCCTTGTTAATTTCAGAGAACACAAAATTCTGAGATCAAATTAGTATATAACAACAATTTCTGACGTACATATGTTATCAACGACAGCTTCAGTATACACATAGGTAAATTTGTAGCCATGTAGATTGAAAAGTTTTGGGTAAATTTCATACTGTTACATATTACAAGTGTATTAAGTAACAATCGATTGACCATTGGAGGGCATAACGCCTAGTATTCGCAAGCATGGCAGCTCATTAATAATATTAGCAATACAAAATAGTTCTCGTGAAATATTAAATAATCAGTTATCCGAATCCTCGAAGGGACAATCTTATACATTGACTTTCAAACAATGTCTATTCAATCGGTTTAATTACCTTTGACCTCGACTGATCCCGAAGCCGAGATGGCTATGGCAGAGAACGATTAACTAACATCTAGACATCTTCTATTTCCAAATCTTACATATCTAATCGTTTTGATATTTATTTTTCAACAGA
Source organism: Himalopsyche tibetana (assembly GCA_030503985.1). Lineage (NCBI taxonomy): Eukaryota > Metazoa > Arthropoda > Insecta > Trichoptera > Rhyacophilidae > Himalopsyche > Himalopsyche tibetana. Next base: position 25,381,952 of record JAPJYX010000031.1, on the reverse strand, counting down.
AGGTATTTTGTAGTGCATAAATGCGACCCCCTCAAAACTAACAGTCATTCAATACTTCTTGCCCAATAATAAACATTGAAATAAGAATGGAAGGGAAGAAAGCAAGAGAAATGAAACATTAACTATTGCGCAATTCAGCAGAGAAAGCAAATTACTTTTAAATTGCGCGATTTGACATTTCGCCACCAACTGCTGACGGTAGGTTAGATGGACCTAGGACTAGGTTAAGGCACAACCAGTCGAATAGCAGTTGGTTGCAGTAACACACGAACAAGAAAATTAAGTCTACAAACATTCGCCTAGGTCACAAATGAAAACTTAAGTTAATTTCGACGGATTCGTCGTGTGTAAGTTTTTATTGTTTTTTTTTATATCAAATTAAAATTGAAAACTTAGTTATTCTACACTTTGAGAAGCACATTCAGACACATTATCGTAAGGATATTTACGAATAAATTATAACTTAATTATAATTATAAAATAATCTAATGAAGGTATGGGTTTTTTTTCTTTTCTAATGGACACAGAGGATAGTAAGGATACACAAAAAAAACACGAGTTACAATTTGTTATAAAACCTTTGGATTAAATAAGTTATCAATTTTAATTTTGTGTTGCAAATATCATTATTTAAATACAGTCAATCTTGGTTATTACGAGAAAGACTGAATTTGCTCGTTATAAGCATTACTCGTTACATCAGAGAATAGGTATTTTTAAATGCTTACAAACATACCGATCACATAAAGACATGAATTATTTAGAGCGGTCACATAACACAAAAAGTTGCAATTCAAAAACAAAATTACACTATCAGAATTTATTCACACACCGTTAAACACGTACTACATTTTTCTGTCAAACCATTTTTCTTATAAAATTTATGCCGTTTCACTATTTCAAATTTTTGCTCGGAATTTCGAAGAAGTAGCTTGTTATAAAAGTGAATAAATGTATGAAGTAAACCATAAACCAAAATGTCGACGAATGTTTCCTCACTACATCCGAGATCTCAATAAACGAGTTCGACTGTATCTTTTTCAACAATTCATCGTCGTACAACAATAGTCAAATGGAATTTAATTTAACAATGTTTTACTCACACTGTAAAACAAAGAAATAAAAATATATGCAGCAGTATAAAAGTTGTAAGTGCTATAAATAGTTAGGTATTACAAAATCAAAATAATGAGAGGGTCTATCAAAAGAGAGGTTGCGAGGTTTTGTCTCCCTCGAGTTTGCGGCGTTTTTAACCGGCGATCGACAAAAAAAAAATCGGTAAACCACAGCTTGCCAACTTGCATGAATAATAAATATTTGTTAACAAATAAATACGAACGGATCGTCACTTCGGTGAACCTTGAAAAAAAATTTAGACGAGGATATAGCGCGGTAAAAAAATAACAATCAGTATACATATTATTATGACACGAATTATTTGTTCCAACACGATATCAATAAATTGAAAAAATCAAGACAGTAATAAAAAAACAAAAGGCTTCATTAGATCCTAACACATTGGACGTCTCGTGACATTTCTTGCAACGAAAACTATGTATGTCCAGTCCCTCATAAAAATCACAGTATATAATCAAGTAGCGATGAAAAGTATATTTTTTCTCAATTAAAATACATACATATTATGAATAGTATTTTGTGTAATTTACTTATTGATTTTTTTTCACACGATTTTCTATAACAAAGTGTTCTTCTATTTTTCGAATAATACGGGTTTTTTCACGGAATCAATCTTCAATTTTCTTTAAATTCTATCACTGGTTCATTACACGGTTTTTATTGTAAAGTGTCTACTGTGTGAAACACTGATTACTTCAAGTGGTGTGATTTTAAGATAAATCAAAATATGTTTACCTTGGTTGTCACACCTAACTAGGTATTATTATTATGAATAAAAATCAATATTACAAGCAATAACAATCTATCAATAAAACAAGTCACCAAGTATTTTTTACGAGTTACATAGTAAAATAGCATTGAATTTCAAATGTTTGAGAAAGTCTTACTATTTTCAGAGAATTAAATTTCGTTACTTTTTTATTCTGTTCAAAGTCGCGAGCCGTCAGTTGAGAGCCGCCGGATTGTATTCCCTTGGGCCGACAGCTGCTCTTTTGGACAGAAAGAAAGAGTATACCCGAAGTCAGTGACCGATACCAGATAAACTATTTGAAGACAGGAGATCGATCGAGATGATAAGACATATTTCCGTCTCACTTATCGAGAGACGCGCGAGCGTTTTTGCCACTCAACGACAGAGTCGGCAATATATTAAAAAGAGACAAAGATTATCGGATTATAAAAAATGAACGGTGTATGAACGTGTTATTTTTTGGGTATACAAATTTGTATGGAATAAATTTATAGGTTAACTACTTATATGAAAATATTTTTTCGATAATCTTTGTAAATCATTCATTTCAATTTTAGTAACTATCGCACACTATCCGAAAAAATTCAAGTGAACAAATTTTAAAAATTTTAGTCGTAATTTTTAATCTAAAATATAATATTTTATCACGTAAATGTAGGATCGAGTTGACCGAGTTGAAGTCTACTCGCTCTCCGTTTGACAAGTCTCAAGTGAGAATGTATACATATTACCCAACATTATTTTGATAACATTTCAACAAGGCATAAAATATTACAAAAACTGAAAAGGGGACATAACTATTTACCTTATGGAACATGCATGAACGATCATTACAAAAAAAAACATTTATTTTTCAGAAATAATGTTATCAGTATCTGCAAAAAAAGAAGATTTAATAATCGATTAATGATCGCATATTTAGGAACTATACTTTACGGAGATAGCAATTATTGATTACAGATTAATCATAATCATAGTAGTGAGTAATCTTTTAACGCTACACTTATCAGTGAATATTTTTTTTTTTTACCAAGTATGGACCAGGCTAGAAATACTATTTTACCTTATACATATAACACGTCTATTGTATGCAACAATTACTAAATAATAATTAATTTCAATTATTTTTAATAAGTAAAAACTCTCGCCTATCGTCGATATCATGACATACATAACTTACACAGTATTCACACTGTAGTTGATCTAAATCAATTAAGCTCAACATTTTTGTTGTTGCAGTTTTTCCAATAATACGTACATTCGGCGACAGCTTCCTTACCAGAATGAGAGGTGATACATAATAACTGAGTGTATCTTATTCGTTCGCAGTGTAAGCGGGCACAACTCCCTCCACGGACAAGTTCTATGTTATTTAAAGAATTCATTCAAGGAAACAAACGTTCGCAAACTTCTATTAAAAAATATATTTAAATATACATTAAAATGTTCATTCAACATTTGAAAAAGCGCAAAAAATAGGGTAGGAGGAATCGTGTTCATATTGTAAAAATTCTAGCATTACTTATCGAAAATTATTCATATGTGAAAACGAAATATGGATTACAGAGCGTTTGGTCAATTACGAACTGCGGTGTTGTATACTTAATTAAACAAAACAAAATAAAATCGATTTTTTTTTTTAAAAGTACTCATTTGTACTATAGTATTCCAGTTTTATTTAATAAGATCAGGACCGGTTTTATTGTCGTTTACGCTCGAATTTGAATTTATTATTCATTAACGAGTTTTGTAATTATGTTTAGAGGTAATAAAATTTTTAATTTTAGTCAATTTACTTTCACTTTATATTTTTTACACGTATTTGTAAAAAAAAAATTCAATACAAAGTCAAGTCTGTCTGAGGATGCCTCTCAAAGAGGCGAAACAATACTTAGCACAATACGTGGAATAATCTAAGTTATTATATATTTTATATTATAATGAACTTCCACAAAGCTACCGCCGAATCCATCGAAAGTCTTTCAATATCAATTATTTATTAGTAATTCTTATTTCGGCCATATTTGTTACACACTATTAATTTTATTTTGTTCTGTCTATATATCACTGTGTCGTTGTATTCTCGTATCAGTTGATGATGCTCGTCATGAGCGAAACCGGTTCTGATCTTATTCAATAAAAGTGGAATTAGTACAGATGCGTATTTTATTTTTTTAATATAATGCCTTTCCACCGAGTATTCAAAGTGAACACCCTAAAAGCGAAAAAGTAGTCGAGCCTAGTTGAATTAATTAGTTGGTTGTACATCGCTGGTATACTGAAACAACGCTAAATAGCCGTATCGAATGCAAAAATCGGGACGAGATGATTGAGATAATTTAAAAATTAACAATTATAAACTGTAAATGCATGAAAATAAAACTATCGCAAATGAATGCAATTCAATGAGTAAAAATTTCGGATGTAAAAAAAAATGACTGGCGCTATAATAACAATTACGGCGGTCGAGTGCCATCTGCGGCGCCAACCAAAACCAGATCGTGACTCTTTTTTTTTACAGGTGTCTATCGCACTTTGTAGGCGATTTTTTTGCCCGCCTATCCGCGAGTGGCAAAACCCGAACAAACGGTCCAATCATTAGCAATGTCGTATTCCAGTATTTAATTCAATGTTTGTATACACAGATCGAGATATATACGGGTCAAAGGAACATTATTGGAACATTGGATAATTTTATAATAAAACAATTGAATGCATAATCTTCTTGTATATAAAAAATAATGTTTGTTTGTTCGTACTGTATGCGCTGCCACACCGCTCATCCGATTGCAATAAAACTATAGTAAAATTAGCTTACAGTAGGTCTTACATATAAAAATCAATATTTGTATGCCTGCCATACAGTTAATTTAGACAACGTGTGCTTGCACTTACGCGAAGGTTATAGTAAAATTAATTAATTAAGTTATAGTTAAATTGATTAAACAGTAGGTGGCGTGTCGGTCGTACCATATTAAATCGGCAGTAAACGTCAAACAGACAGGAAAAACATGCACTTCAATAAACACAATTAAAACACTTTCTTGCGTTGAGTGGAATTGCAAGGCTTACCGAGAACCGGCCAGTAATAAATAAAATATATTTTTGTATTTTTTTTAGATTAGGTAAAAATCTTCGTTGGTTTAAGTAACTACCATACGCGGAGTTGTTTTAAAAAACTCCAGCGTTACCTTCTGCTCCTGTCTCTTATTTCCGATATTAAAATTCAAAAAGAGACGAACAACATAACAACCGTAATCGTCAAAACAGCGTAAGCGACAATTCATAAATTTTACAAGAATGCTCAGGTTTTAATCATAACGGAAGATTTTATTAGCTTCCTCTCGTCATAATTTCTTAAATGCGGTTAGTAATATGTGGTCAATTTTGGCGAGCTTGTTGCGAGGAAGTTAAAAAAAAACATCCCCCTGCAGTGAAATTAATGAATTGTCGCTTACGTTTTTCTGCCGATTACGAGTCGAAATCAATAAACCATAACATAAAATATGACGTGTCCAGCACGCGAAACCCCGGGGACCCTCCGTCACTCCCCAATTGCTTTGAGTCCTCATTACGCCATTTCAACGTCCTTTAGTATAAGTTTAAGCGACTACATACTATGAATAGTAACGGTCGTACAGAATACCGAATGGAATGGAGAGTCGAGGCTCTACGGAGATATTCGAAGCTCCAGTATCTTCATGAATATCACGTGCTGCCTAATGCGTTCCCTAATCTTCTGATTTCGCATCCATCAAAAGAAACTGTAAATACCGAATGCTTATGCTGAAAACCAATTACAACTAAATGAGTTGTTTAGTAACGCTAGAAGTCCACAATCAAACTAATGTTAGTCATATCAGATGTTCAAAAGAACCAGAAATAAACTAAACGAATATTATCCATCACTGAAATTAATATATTTTTCCTCCGATACGATAGTATTATTTTTCATAACATCGTTTGTCTTTGTTCTTCGAAAAAGTGTCTAGTGTCGTGTCAGCGTTTTGTTTATGTTATACTTCCACTGGTTCTACGTAAGCATTATTTTCATTATACAGATCAAGACTTTTATTCGCTAGAAGTGAGCGATTCACTAATTTATGTAAATCGTTCAAATTGTGTACATACACACAAGTTTTGTCACTTACGAACCGAGTTTCGGCATCTTCATGCGTTCAAGTGCACGGATGAACTTAAACTGACGCTTAGTAAATGTATGTATCGTGTTTATATAAGAAATAAATGTATAATAAAAATAATAAAACATTTTAAGTACTTTTTCCAAATAAAATTTATTGGATCAGGACCGGTGTCGCACAGATCAGTTGATAATGCTCGCAATGAGCGAAACCGGTCCTGATCTAATATTTTTTATGTGGAAAAAGTACTAAAAATGTTTTATTATTTTTAATATAATGCCATTCCACCAAGTATTGAAACCTTAAAAGTGATAAATAAATGTATCACAAGTTTAAAGCCATTGCTGGCGAAAAGGATAAGCCCATGGGAATGCCTACAGATTTGAATGGTAGGTAATTTTAAGAATTATATTTATTTGTTTCTATGGCCGCTCCAAATGTGGAGCACGTAGCATCCTAAAGGAGGAATCTCAACAGATTTTTTCTACGAGAAATGTTTGTTACTCAATCGCTCAACCTGTCTTTTCCAAAGAGCATTAGGATAGAAAATTAAGACTAGGACAGGACTAGTGGTTAACTAATCGTTTTCGCTGCGCTTAGTTATTGAAGGGTGGGGAGGACATTTTTAGACACAGAAACAATTCCGAATAGAAATCGATCGAAAAAAAATGCTGTTCGTACTGGGGCTCGAACCCGTGAGATCCAACACGGAATCCAACAACGCTAACCACTGCGCCATATGACCCCACATTTGAAGTTTGGCCACACCAAGCAATAATTATTATTCCAAGAAACATATTGTTATAGGTTATAGCTAAAAATGCTTATATTCAAAACATACTATAATATTATCAACAATACAATATAAAGCTTAAACACACGATAAAAGATTTGATATTTGATTAATATAAACAGAAATTATCGTTGTATGTACATAGTTTTCTAGCGCGGATAATTCGTGCGTGGAACAATCATCGAACCACACTATTAAAGATTTTAGATCAAAATTCACGAAGGGTTTGTTTAAGGTATTCGAGCCCTTGAACACGCAACTGAATGGACGAATCGATAAGCCGTAGGTACATTTACCCCCCTAACAATTATATTTGTTTCGATGTAAAATTTACACGACCGATCTTTTAATCATACGCGCTTTCTTGGCCACATTGTGTGAGACGACTTTAATAAATAACCTCCTTCATAATGAGGGTCTTACAAAATTCACGTATTAAACAATCAGAGGCCCGTCATCGGTCACGTATCGCGCTCTGAGCTACTTATCAGCAAGAGAGTCATCCGATTAGTATGGGAGGTAACGAAAACAAACAGAATATGTATAAAATTCATTCCAAGCAACCAAATGACGTATTGGGATGAAGAAATATTGCATTGCATTTTCCAACTCAATGTAATTCCTCATTTATTTTTCTGCGTATAAGCGATACTGCTTCCTGTTTCACAGAAAATTGCCGGACAAGTAGCTAACATTCCACTAAATTATTTGTCCCGTAAGAAACTTTTGGTTACGTAAAAAAAATGTTATTTTTATAAAGAATACTAAGCCAACAGTTTTTTTTTTCAATATTGATTAGTATATAATATTGCTTTGAAATATCGTTTTTTTAATTATTATTCAATCCATTCGATAAAAGTGGAATCCTATCATCGTTAAATCATGGCGACCGAGAAATTTACGTCGATGTGGTGATCAAAATAGTGAAGGTACATCCCAAAGCGACGTCATCAATGAATAACCAATCAGCTAATCAATATCACCTTTTCTTCAGTCGCCAAGATCTGTAGTAGGTATCCAATAAGAAGTAACAATTTTGCTAAGGTATAATATGATATATGTTTTTTGGAAACCTTTCAGCTTTAAAAAATATAAATCATTGAGAATTGTTTTACTAAAGTTAATTCTTTTTTAAATACCGCGGTGCATCTAACAAGAGGTTTTCTACAACTAGGTCTAAAAAAAATCTGTAAACATTGTCATTAGTCTTGTAATGCTAATTCCGGGATGCGTACATGTAATTAATTTTGAGCGGTCTGAAATATCTAATACAATCACGTTTAGACTATACAGACCCACCTCACAATCACGTATTGACTATTTTAGACAAGTGGAGGGGAACCTGCGGCCTTTTGACTTGGATCAAAATATTCACTGTGATCAAAAAATTATACGCCAGCGTTTGGAAAAAGAGTATAATCAACCCATCAAATGTTCGACAGTCGAAAAAAGGGGAGGAGTGTCAATATTTTCTTTACTGCGGCCTTATGTTGAATCAGATAAATGAATGTGGCCTTTAGAAATGAAAAGGTTCCCCACACTTGTTTTAGAGCGTTCAACTCAAGTACCAAGCACGCGGGAATTGCATTACTGGCAACCAATGTTCCCGCTAAGGTGTGCGCGCGCACACCTCCCAAAATGTTCCGCACAGACCACACACAGAAATAAATGTAAAAAGAAGTTTGTTACGCCAAATTTTATTTTTGCTTCAATACTTTTACTAAAAATCTTCCACATTTTTCTTCGACAGATAGCATCAGTGGGTATATTCCTATATATTTGCGCACATTTATTTTGCTGGCAATTTAATGCTAACAGAAGTTGATGGTCCGCACACACAATAGAAAAATTAAGAGGAAACGTTGCTGGTAACTAATATTCTATATTTGCGAAATCGTTAAAACAGTGCTCCTAAACCCTACCTCGCCCGCGGCACACCAAATATTTTCCCAACACTTAAACGGGCGACAAGTTAAAAAAAATACATAAAAAATTATCCATTTGGATTATATGGGCATTTTTTTATGTAACGAATATGCGCTATAGAATAATTATGTGCGTGACTAACTAGCAATAGTACTTACTACATGTGACTATAACCACCGATTAAAACGTGCTGCATTACCATATAAATACATGTACAACAAGAACACGTCATATTTCTAGTGCAATAGTTAAAATATATTCATTAGCCCTTGCCCCTTGGTAAGTACAGTAGAACCTCGATTATCCGGATTGTTTTCCGGAACATTTTTTTTACGGATTTGCTAATTTTATAGTGGCGAATTGATACTGTTGTCGTAATTGTTGTAAGAAGACTTCCGGTTGAATATTACCACCAGAAAAAAACCAGGATGAATGGTGAAATTTTTAAACGATGGTATGAAAAACAGATCATTCCAAAAGTAAAAAAATATCAAAACTGCATAAATAAAAAAGGAAAAACATTATTATAACTAGATAATGCATCATCTCACCTATCAATAGAATGTTCAAACCAGATCGATGAAATGTTTACGTTAAAATTTCTTAGATTTCTCAACAGTGAGAAAATCATGGAACAAATTCTTGAAAAGATTATCAGAAAGTTCAAGTAACACTAGAAATTGTTATAAGAGACATTATAGAAGCAATAGCACAAATTTCAATATGCGCTGAATGTGTCCAAGAATATGTTACCAAGTGGTTAAATTTTTATGCGAACGATCTTGAATTTCAAATTTTAAATGATGTGAAAATTATTAAAGAAATATTTGTCTCAACATGATCAAGAAGACGAAGAAGAGATATGCAAAGAAAGAGATATCGGTCCTGCTCATTCTAAGGATTTTCAGTGCTTAGATGTCGCCATGAAGTGGTTTGAGAGCCGAGAAGAGTGTATCTCATGATAACTTATATGTCTTAAAAGTATTCGCGATTTGGCAGATTCAAAAAGAACAGCTAGCTTATTTAAGCAAAAACCATTAAATGAACTTCTTGAAAAAAATTAATACTAAAGCTTTGTGTTAATCTAGACAAATAAAAAATATTTACACTGATTGTACATGTCTTTCTGTGTAAATTAGGTTTTTTTTAATTATCCGGGATTTTTCCTTATCCGGACTACCTTCATCCCCAATTCTACTGTAAGTCTTTTGCTGATATTAACTTGGCATTAGTTTAAAAAAAACGGTTTTATTTTTGATACAAGATGTATTGTGTGTAAGATGTCATTTTGCACGTTGCAACATTCGAAATAAAATCCGATATTATTATCATAGTAAAACTCCACATACAAATCGGATATATTCGTAAATCATTACATGACCACATCTGTACTAGCTAGCGCGGGTGGGGAACCTTTCCATTTCTAAAGGCCACATTCATTTATCTGATTCAACATAAGTCCGCGAAAATGTTGACACCCTCTCCCCCCATAAAATAAATATTTTTCATTCACAATGTAAATTAGTCAAAGCGCAATTTTTAAAAATCTTGGTACAAGTCATAAGGCCGCAGGCTCCCCCCACTGAGCTAGCGTAAACTTTCTCATTGAAGATTATAAAGGTTTAGAAGAGCGAATTGGATGAATTTTAGGACACAATGTTGAGTCGAAATTTGCAGGCTGTTAAAAAATGCGTTTTCCATACATCACAGATCATCTCGGGAAGGTGCGTGTTCGATAATAATATCGGTGCAGTATTGTTTGTGGGTGCAATATAATACGCATGCATGATGGGAAGCACCTCCGCCACACCGAACCGAACCATTGCCGAGACGAGAGTCGAACCCAGCACCTGTCGGTCGGACGGAGGAGGGATGGCGAAGGCACCGCGACAACGCAACAGCAATAACTCTAACTTATTGACTATGCTTTGTATAGTCGATGGAGTATACGAATCATGTAAACATTTAATATACCATACTTCAATTTATTCAATTGATATATTTGAGTGATATGTATACGACGCTTAAAGAAAATATAGCAGTACAAATCAAATATAGCAATCAATCATAGAGCACATCGTGGGATCGTGAAACTGACTTAATTCTACATACAACCGAAATTGCTTCGTTAATTATATTTTATTCGCAATTTACTTGTGAAATTCAATATTCTAGTGAGGTATCAGTGTTTGATGCGCACAAATAAAATTATAAAAAAGAATTTAAATTGAAAATATAAAAAGGTAACCGCATTTCTGATACACACATTGTTGGTAACTGCCTAACGATCTTAATCTGCCTTTCCATATGCATTTTAGTTTATCTCTCCTTAAATATACAGCTATATTTAAAATGGTGAATAATCGAGAAATCGTACAAAAATGACTTAAGTAAATCCTGTATACCGTTACCTTTCTGGCAGAAGTTAGCAAGTAACAAAACTGACAAAAGACGAGTTTAGTATACGAAGAGATTCGTTGATATACATTATTTGTTTTGAATAACTCCGTTTGTGCATTGATTATATCAGTTTGCCAAAAAAAAAGCATTTATTTGTACAGGCAATTATTATTAATGCTGGTTTAAAGGCAGGCAATTGTCAATGTCTATCATATTTTAAACTCTTATTGGTGTCAGATCGGCATTGATACATCTATGATTTGATATTATAATTATATATTTAACATAAAATATCTATGCTGATTTTTTTTATTTTCTGTTACTCAGAATTATCAATCTGTTACTTATCAACTTCTGCCAGAACAGCAACGATATGTATATGTACTACTGATACTTGCACTAAGCAACATTTTTCATGGAGTTAAGTTTATGCAACTATACTTATTTGAAAAATATGTGTTATTCTTTATAATAATCAATTTCGCAATTGTGTCGGTACTACGGAGGCAGTGCGATTGCAGGGCGGCCGCCAGATGTTCCGATGCACCGTTTTGCCTGCCGTACTACGATACGCCATGCACTCGCTCGCTCACTCCACCTCCACTACAACATTACAAACACCGACAAAACAGAAACCCTACGGCGGAGAGGGTGACCGCACTTCTATCTTCCTCAATCACGCACTATGCAAGATCAAAGAACGTATATTACACATATACATGGAAAATAAGTCACATGAGCGAGATTGCCACCTCCGGTTCGTTGAATGCAATGAAAACAATTGTCTTACAGTTCAAATAATTTGGATTCACCGAGAGCCATTTGTCGTCTCATTCTGCCTGCTATTTACAAAGCAGTGTTAGATGATTCGATACTACTCTAATATTTCCATAGAGGCGAATGCCAATTTTATTCCCCTCTATCTCCGCTCCCAATGTGGAGCATATGGCCTCCTGATGAAGTTATCTCAACATAAGTTTTCTACCAGTTTTCTCAGTCGCTAAACCTCTCGTTTCAAATAGAGTAGACGGTATAGAAGGATAAGGCTAGAACAGGAATAGTCGTTAACCAATCGCTCTCGTTGCGCCCAGTTATTAAAGGATCGGAAGGGAATTTTTAGACACACAAATATAAATGTCTTCGAACAGAAATCGATTGAAAAAATACTGTTCGAACCCGTGAGATCCGGTACGGAAGCCAACAACGCTAACCGCTGCGCCATAAACCGAAATCTTGTTTACTAAAAAAACTTTTTTTTTTTGAGGAATGACTATTATTATTATGATCAAAATCGGTTAAGTTATAGAGAGCATTTTTAACAGACTATCTTTTGCTGAACATACCCTAACATGACTAGTAGGGTATCCAATCCCGAAGCCTTTTTCCAATCCCGGGATTTCGGGATTGATTCATTTTCAATCCCGGTATTGGGATTTGCTCACCGAGGAATTTGAAATCCTCAATTCGTTATACTTTCCCCCCGGATTATCTCCAAATCTCATTTTTTTTTTTAGCTCACCGAGGAATTTCAAATCCTCGATTTGGTATACTTTTTCCCAGATTATCACAGAACTTTGTTTTCATTTTTTTAAGCTCACCGAGGAATTTGAAAATCTCGATTTGGTATACTTTTTCCCAGATTGTCACAAAACCTCGTTTTTTTTTTTAGCTCACCGAGGAATCTGAAATTCTCGATTTGCCAATTTCGTGTGAATTTTCGGGATTTGCTCAAAATTTCTCAATCCTGAAATCCTAGGATCGCAGCCGTATCAATCCCGGGATCAGAAAATTGAACGGGATCCCGAATCCCGGGATTGGATGCCCTAATGACTACCGTATAAAAATGTGGAATAAGAATAATACCTGAATTCCAAAATCACCAATTCGCGCTGGATACGAAAACGTACAAAAAAAATGTGATCTTGTGTATATTTGATTTATATCAATGGGTTCAATAACAAAACCGAACAGTGATAATTCATAATATGGAAAAAGTTGTTAATATGATAGACTCCCATCTGCAATCATTGCGCATGTATATACTTCTTTCTGGATGTCATGCGTAGACGATATGATGGCCTGACTGATGGTTCATGTCAACAAAAAAAAGATTTGGAAAAATTAAAAAATCTACCTCTTTTTGCATTTGTGGTGGTAATTCACGATTTAATCACACGGATAAATTCAATTGAAACGAAATGGGATCTTTTTATTTTGTATGCCATGTACATATTATAAAGATCTAAGAAATATACATTGATGGAAGCATTTCAACAAGGGCACTCTATTAAAGACACATATTCACGGGAATAACTTACTCAACCGTCAGATAATTCTGAATTGAGAACCATAAAATAAACCTTACATAAAAATATTAAGAATAAATTATTATTATATTTATCTGATAAAAAAATAAATATCTTAAATGTGATTTCACAGTTTCCCTCATCGACTTTACATAATACAAGATGTTTATGTTTCCAATTTGATTAGATTAAAAAGATTCTATCGCGAGTCTGACCTTACACATTATTTTTTATTTCATAAATAATAAATATTCATATTTTTATATTTATTTAAATATAGTAATCGTATCTAACAATAATTTTAATGCTACGTCACATTAATGAATTTTGAATTTAATATCACATAAATGAATTTTAATATCACATTAATGAATTCGTCAGAAAGTTATATTGATGAAGATGTCTATTTTGAAAGTTATCGTTCACGAGAGTAGGTTCGGTAGCGATCTTCTAAGTTGGATTTAAAATTATATTATATATTCAATCGTTAATGCGCAAAATATATTGATTTTTAGAACTCGAGAATAAAACATATCGGAGATTAAATAGTTTCTTTTAAAAAATGTGAAATAAGCAGTTATTAGTCTATCTATAAACAAGAGACTTATTTTTCATTTAATAAAAAAAATCTATGTGAAGATTTGTAAATAATTCCGATTAAAATTCATGTCATTCGAGTTGTGGTGTAAAGGATTAATACCAGTACATATTTTGTATTTCATATAAAACTGTTTTATACAGTAGTAAATATAGATTCCACTGCTTTAGTTCTTATAATCTGTATTGATTTAGTCTAGCGAATAGATTTTTAGCTGAAGGAATAAACTGACATATACTTGAACAGTAATTTTGATAACGATAACTTGTGAACTCTTCCAGCATACACATCACATCGAGGGCTTAAAGTCAAACAACACTATCTACAAAAGTGTGACTTTTCAGGAGAACAAAAAACGCTGTTTATTATTCTATAACTTTACAAAGCAGGTGTTAATTTAAAACCTAGTGTTCATATTTTACAATTTAATGTATGTTAACACTTCTTAGTCGGGCGCTTCAAAAAATAGACTCAAGCCTGTAGCGGGCGTTTTTTAGTGATTAGCGCACAAATATATTACATTCTTAAAATCAACACAACTTCTAAACCAAACGATATTTTCGATTGAAATTTAAAAACAAATCATACGTGACATCTAATCATTAAAAATAAAATTAGAACATTTCGATATCATCATCATTTCACTATGTTTCAAAGCTGAATATAAAACCTGTTATCAATTTAGTAGATAGCACTCCGCATGTTATAAATATTAAATATTCAAAACATTCTATATAACAAAATAGCATATTTATCAATATTTTATAATTATATAAATAATTATAATATATAATCGCCATTCCTACAACTTGACTACCACTGGAAGTGTAAAATCTAATGCCGTAAAAACTACAGCGTAAATATTCGAGACACATGTGTCACCCTTTTTGTAAATAATAAATACGAACATTCAATGCATAATAACTTATTAGTTTTATTGCTTCTTGTCAAAAAAGGGTCACTTGCGGTTGCCGCAGTTTTTTTGAAGAATTAAACTTATGAACCAATCTACGCAACATGTGTATTGGTTGATAATCATATACTAATATGTGCATGTATCATTTAAATTTATCATGGTGTATGCTTATATATAAATACAATAACAATTGCGTAAACAAACTATAAAAACAATAAAAATACGTCTAAAAAGCAGTGTTTAACTCGTTAAACGACTCGATCTAAACTAGCGATGGAGATCGCAAAATAAATCTATAACACAGTTGATTTTTTGTTTCTTAGCTCAAACTTCCACCCTTATAATCTAGCAAAGAATTAGGAATTATGTTAATTAGTTGCGG
This sequence comes from Himalopsyche tibetana, assembly GCA_030503985.1. NCBI lineage: Eukaryota > Metazoa > Arthropoda > Insecta > Trichoptera > Rhyacophilidae > Himalopsyche > Himalopsyche tibetana. Next base: position 25,366,601 of record JAPJYX010000031.1, on the reverse strand, counting down.
CATTTTATTTAACGCCGACAAACAAACCCGTGATAGTATGTGTCCCGCAAACAAGCGACGATATAAAAAAAACATATTATGCCGTGATCCGCATTCTACCGACAATACGCTAAAAACGACTTTTGTCGTGATCCGCATTCTACGCACAATCCGCTAAAAACGACTTTGGTCGTGGCCCGCTTAAGAAGTGTTAAGATGGTTTATGGTGATGCGACAATTTTAAGGCATTATCATACAATAAATCTTACGACTTAACACCCGTTTAAAAAAATATATATTTAATGACGTGTATTCAAACCACAATAGTTCACAGTGTTGCCACTGCATGCTAGGCTGACTAAAAATGATCTGATGGTATATATATATATATATATATAAATTAAAAATGAAATGATTGAAAAAATATTTTGAGTGGGAGTCGTCTTTTTTACACGAATCCACAGCCCTGCTTTAAATAGTTAACGTTAAACTTCACTGGTGATTAAAAAAATAAACTAGAAAAGATTGACATAATTTTGTTTGACTATCATGTATCCGAGAATGAAAAATAAAATAATCAACCAAAAGCAATCGTATGCTGATAACGTTATTTGACTTTCAAGCCCTCGACATATTCACAATAAATGCGCGTCAGTATAATTTCCATTCTGACACAACAAACGGTCACCCTATCCAACAGTCAGTCGAGCGACTACCTGCTCGTTCTCTCGCCCCGTGCGCACCCCGCCCGCGCACACAAACGCACACACACACCCAAATTATTCAAAATCACTATCAAAGACGGCAATCTACACGACAAAACCATGAAACGTTTGCTAAATCCACTACGCGAGGCAAAATGATAATTTCTATCCGTTCAAAATCAAACTAGGGGATCCGGTGTGATTTTAGAAGATTTTGATTGAGGCGTGATGGTATTGGTGGATCTTCGTATTGGGTTACTTCCGCCACCGTTGTGATTTTGAATACCTTTAAACAAAAAGGTTCGCATCTCAAATCATATCTAGGGCTTTTTTTATAGTGTGGTTAAATATTATTTTGTACTGGGAAACTGGGTGCCTTAATAAGGTCCCATTTATTTCACCTTTTCTAAAAATTCGACGTCTTCGATATTTACATAGTGACCCCATTTGAAAACATGGCTATGTGCATAAATAATAGCTCGCTCAGCGACTTAAGATTTAATCAATTTCTCATAAGACAACAGGCACACTTACGAAATTCTGCTGTCTCTCCAACGATTAGCAAAGCAATGAAAGAAGAATTTATAAAATTAAATATTTTAAAATATTCATGAATTTTGATCCCAGTTATTTTTTTTCCGATTCCGGCTCTGACTCCACGCCCTAATTATTTTTAATTCAATCAATAAATAAGAAATAAATGTATTAATTGTGGTTAAGGGCACATTAAATGATATTCATGTATCGCTCTTTTACTGCAAATCATTATTTAAAAGCAATAATATATTATTGTATCTATGAACAATAAATTAAGCAACTATAAAATTGAAATTAGGGTCTCAATAGAAAAGCTGTTTTGAAGATATCATGAAAAGCGTTTTACATTAACATCCGAACCGGTTTCACGCGACTAGTGAGCATTTTCAACCAGACAGTTGACGATGGTCAAGATAACTGGGTCAAGGAAAACAGAGTGTCCAAATTAATATGTAATATAATGTTATTTTCGTTGTACTGGATCGTAAAATAAAACGAATACTTCAACACAATTAATACACCAATGTAAAAAACAAAAGATGTGAATTCCACATTTGATCCGTTGAGAAAAATGATAGTTTCCAATAGCGAAAAGCCACGTTATCCGATGCGAGAAAGTCTATATACGTTTATAGTTTTGAAGTCAATAATACTTTATACCTACTCCAGTATCGAGCGGTACAAATCGCCAAGACAATAATTGACTCATCTATAATTTAGAATGAAAACGAAGCGGCGATGATAGCCTACAAATTGATAGAAAATAAAGTGATAATATCACTCAGTTACGACTGGGGGGGGGGATAATTTTATTATATATCGACTGTGGAAAGGAAAAAGGACGTAACCCCCACACATATCAAATTTAACAGGAGGCGCTAAAGACGTGTTTTGATGATTTTGTGACATATGCAAATTATAAATTATACACAACATTAAAGTGCACGAATACTTCTAAACTGGTGTTTAATTGACATAACCTAATATTAAGTAAAGAAATTGTCTCGTAAAAACCTTTATTTTAGTGTTTTTTCTTGGTTTTATTTTTTTACAATGTCATCTTTTTCAAACTTAAAAGCTAAGTTTAGATACTTATTCGGCATTTTCAGTTTCCATCCTTTTGGTAGAATGTGTGTCAAGTTGTATACATTGTGATTATCGAAAGCAAACAATTTTGGAAAATTGAGGGTTACGTCCTTTTTCCTTTCCACAGTCGATATGTATACTTTAAGTATAGTATGTAAACTACGTAAGAAACTAATTAAAAAATATATACTTTCCCTTATTATAAATATGAGGAGCTTGTGATGAAACTAGCTCGAATCCAGTTTTTGTTTGTTTCTAAAACCATATTAACCACTTGAATACCAAGCGGACACCGGTGTCCGGAACATATGCAAGCGTACACGGATGTCCACGACATTTAAAAAAACAAATACTTGGTATTCTAATAGAATATAAGCAATATTTTGATGAATATGTGTAGTGCCATCTATACTGAGTCAATATTTCGAATTCGAGTGTAAGTATATTAGGCAAAATTATTTTTCTCAAAAACACGCAGTATCTCTGGGACATATTAATGCGCGGTATTCAAGCGGTTAATTTATTTTGCTTTGTAAAAATAACACTGTAATATTGTATTCTCTAATCAGTTGATAATGCTCGTCATGAAACCCTTCCTGATATTATCGAATAAAAGTGGAATCAGTACAAATGAGGATTAAATTTATTGACTATACACCTAATCCTTTTTTTACGCGAAACATTGGTTCCAGAGAGTAGCGCGTAAAAAAAACTTAATTTTCATATAATTTGATAAATCGGTTCCAAATCCGCGTAAAAAAGTTTTAAAAAATGTATGAAAAAACGTAACGGTGCCATCCAAAAAATCGTGTAAAAAAGGATTGAGTGTACATATATTTTAAATGTCAAATACTTCAATACAAAATTGCAATCTCGAATTCCAAACTGACATAGGTAAAAAGGTTTAAGATTTTTTAAATATGTTTACAGTAGTCAGTGGCGCACAACAAGCTTACGACATTGCGAAACTCAATAATGATAATTCGACAATAGTTTTTTTTTGGTAAATGGGACGTGGCATGACCTTGGACCGCTGATATCACTAATCAACTAGTGATAAGATTGTGTAGAACAAAAAGTAGTAAAAAAAAATCGTATTACTATATCAAACTAAAGCTTACAAAGTACGTCAATAATAATAAGTATAATCGATAAAAATCATGCGGTGGGATATTAACACTTCCCCTACGGTGCTAAAAAGTACTTCCGATATGTTGCTGGCCCTTTAAGAACCATTTTGAAAACATGTTTTTATTAAATATATACGTACTGGGTTTTTACCGTCGGGCGGTAAGTGTTAAAACATGTTTTTTTCACTTGGTTCTTTAAAGGCCAGCAACATATCGGAAGTATTTTTTAGCACCGCATGGAAAGTGTTAATGACAGCAAAGTTACTTTATCAGGATGTTGAAAACCAAAAGATAGGAAGGTGTTGTTACATTGTGGTGAAATTGAGATATTTAGTCTAAAAAAAAATGAAACACAGAAAATTCTTTATACAAAACAACGAGATAGACTAGAAAATTATTTTAGAACAGTGATAAAAAAAAACAGAATTATTGACTAACCTGAAACTTTAAGAAAACTATATCAAGATGTGTGCATCACTCATTTTTAAGCAAAAATTATTTTGTATGGCGAATCGTCAACTCAGGTCTGGCCTTCATTCGTATTAACATGTCATATAACAATTGAATCCATCAAGGCAAAAACATGTTATTAACTAATAAAAACGAGACTTTAGATATTTAGACTTTTGCGAAATGACCTGTATTTCAATAACTATTGGGGAAAAAATAAAGATTTTTGGAGGGAATTGTTGTTTAAAAGTGAGAAAAACTAAGGCAAAAGCATTTTTTCTATTTTTTTTTAATTAAATATACACAGTTTCTTCAAACCCGTTTAATTTCATGGAGTGAGACTCATGTGCAGATCAAAATAAGAACTGCTACATTATTTATGTGTTGACAGTTTCTTGTTTTGGATAAGAGTTGAAGAATTTTTCAAATAAAAATACCGCGAATCAATGTAAAAGGGCGAGCCATGGAAAGGGGTTAGTACGTAACAATGTCTCTAAACAATGTCACCAAAATATGTTACCTTATTTTAATACATAACAATGTTAACCGTGAGTTTTCTTGTGAATTAAAAAAAATATACTCACAATACTGTTCGATTACACCGTTAACATGTTTGTGCTCTGTGGTTGCATTATATAAACGCAAGGCAAAAACATGTTAACTACACGTTAAACATATTAATGCAGTTATTTATAGATATTGTCTCCATGTAAGACTCCATTAAAAATGTTCAAGTCAGCGGTCGGCAAACTTGTTGGGCTCACGGACTTGAATTTGAATCCAGCGGACCAATAACTGGACTTTTACATATAGAAATAAAATTGATCAATTGCGTCTAAAATGCACCAAGTTCATAAAATAGTGTCAGATTTCACTGCGTACCACTAAAATTTTCTCGCGGACCACACTTTGCCGACGGCTGTTCAAGACTTAAAAGTTTCATATTCTGTGGCTCATTTTAGAGGAATAAGAGTAAGTTTACTGGAAAGAGACTAAAAAATTAAGCACGTTTCATACTATAACTCATGTTCGGCAAAAAGTGTCAGTTAACATGTTTTTGCCTCGTCGTCTTCAATTAACATGTTTTATTTAAATATTTTTGAGGCGATTTTTCTACAATAACACCGAGTTTCGTAGGAAAATAATATTCATAGTAAGATTCTTCGATAATTCCTATAATCATGTAGTATTTTAGATAGTCGAGTATTAACTTGTTATCTTGATATAAAAGGTGAATTATGTATTATCAATCGTACGATGATTTAGCATCGATTAATGTGATTTTTCATGAATCACTTTACTACAATAAAAAAAAACACCTGCGGTCCAATTCTCAGATTCACTCCTGGTTATTCTACCGATATCCAAAGGAATCTCTCTCTACCTACGAATGTCATAACATTTCCTAGCAGGATTAATTGAAATATTGATATAAGCTTAAATGCGTTCGATAAACACTACGACATCTCCAGAATCAATTTTATTTAATAAAAACGATAATCATACATTAAATTTGTATCGTTCAAATTATGTACACATGTTTTGTCACTAACGACCCGGGCTTCGCCTTTCGGCATCTTCAGCCGTTCAAGTGCACAAAGCAACTTGAGCTGACGCTTAGTAAATTAATGTATCACACAAAGTTTAAAGTCATTGCTGGCGAAAAGGATTAACTCATGGGAATGCCTACAGATTTGAATGGTGGCTAATTTTAAGAATTATATTAATTTATGTTTGTCGGAAAAAAAAGATTATATTTACTCACATATAGGGTATAATGGTGGGGGGTTTGGCAGATTTACCTGCTCATTCAATATCGGTATCATTGAAATCATTGAAATTCAACCAAGCACCCTCAGTCGAAATCTTAGATAATCATAAGGGTCTCCATTCATGATCATTCCGAAATTCAAAACTGTTGGGTAATAAACCGATTAAATGTGACGTTAATCGTTTGCGTAATGGTAGGATTTTTAAAGTTCATTGACGAGAGAAACCCATTATTCCAACGCGTAACCAAATAAAAACACTCTTAATAAGTAAACTGCCGTAGTCTGCATTTTGGCTAATTTTAGTTATGAATGAAGCTTAAACAATTTTATGTTTTCCATCGTCGGAGAAAACTGCGGTTTTATTTGAAATATATTTCACGAGACATCCAAAACTTCATTATAGTTTTAAATACAATGACTAGAAATTGCAAATATAGCACTCCAGTAACTACAATATCCGGAATAAGTACAAAAGTGTTCCATTGATTGTTTCAAAATGTCATGATTATTATTTCCAATTGCAAACAAACAGCAATGATGACCTCGGAAATACAAATTATATTAAATTCGCAGAAATCTTTGGAAAAATACATTCTTGTTACTAAATCCTCTTGAAATTCATACATTTGAGCTCCCGTTTCATTTGAAATCGATATTGATATACATAATTAAACATTATGTTACAGATTTCTGTTTTTATGATTTTATTTAAGTCAAATGTGAAACTACTCTGATCGATGAGGTATATATTTTTTTGTTCAATGAAAAATTAAGAAATATTACATACGGCAGTCGACCTAAATATTAGCGAAAATGCAGCAAGCATCTAATTATATGTCAAGGTCAACACACTTTGGTGACTTGATGAATAGCCTATTGTTTAGCGCCATCGATTTTACCTACAGGGCTGTACTTAAATAAAATTGGTTATATTAAATATTAAGAAATATATGTGTCGAGTCAAATTTGTTTTAATATTTTTTATAGACAAAAAATCTTTTTATTTTAAGACTATTTATCTAGCTTGTAGTGTAAATGCGCTGTATTTGTTTTTGCGAAGTAGCACATAAGACATTATTATTGGTTTATATTATGTATGAGTTTAATAAATACCCTAAAAAATGATGAATCTCTCTTTTGTTCTTATTCTACGCTTAATTTATCACAATCAGAACTGGTTTCAACATTTCACCACGAGCATTTTCAACTGAAAAAAATATATACCATATTCCTGGTCTTGATGACAATAAATTAATTGTATAAAAAAAATAATTGTTCTATTATTTTTCAATATAATTGAGACATTGAACACTTAAAAATTCATAATTACTCAGTGTATCGTTTTTTGAAATATGTATTTGTTTTTCAGTTTACATATAAATATGTAAGTACGAAATATAAAAATTTCACATTCCAAGAACTTCATCCGTCCCTGGATAATATTATTTTTTTGCAAACTCGTAAAAATACATTTTTATTATACTGACTAATTCACTTTGACTAATTTATTACCATAAGCTGTGAACAATGTCGAAGTACAAAACAAAAATAGGTAAGTATATTTTTAACCCTTTGAGGAGTATTGCCGCTTCGTACGGACAAATATTTTAGTGCTTAATGCTTATTGCTATTCTCTTGCTTTTAATTGAATTGTCATTATTTTTTCACATATTGGTAAAAAACATTTGTATCTGTGAATTTTGACGATCTCGTTATTTTTATTATTTGTTGCAAATGAACAAAACAAATTTGTAAAAAGGTCAATACATATTTGCACAAAATCGGTAGCCGTAAAAAGCAAAAAAAGATCTAGGCCCAAATTGGAAGTAATAGGTTCTTGAAAATTGTTGAAAAATAATAATATGTTTCTATACATTTACATTTTTAATTTTGCATTGTAAAATTATAAAAGAAATATTATTCCATATTCTTACCAGACTGATCAATGAACAATTTGTTTTATATATTTTTTTGTGTATCAATGGTAAATGAATCAAAAAATCTTAATTTAGTAAAAATAAACTTACTACCCAAAGGGTTAAAATCAAAAGGATAAAAAGATATCTGCCGATTCTGAAGCAATGTTAATAATTTCTTTATTTGGTAGGTAATAATGAAAATGTTTTATATATTTATGGGGAATTTTTACATGCGGAATCTATGGATATAAAATTACATATTTTTTAAGAGTTGATCAACTGATTAACAAAGTGTCGTAAAAAAAAAATGTTAAAATAAACTTCATTACGAGTCTACATAATCGTACAGAGATTTTGCTAAGACAGAACTACCGGTAAGCTAATCGCTCTCCTTGTACGTTGCTTTATAGATCGGATAGGGGGATGAAATTTTAGATATTGAAAAATATTTCTCTTATGTACTAATTTTACATTATTTGAATAACAATTGTGACCGGCTTCGTTTATCGCAGACGTTATAAACTGATGACAATATAAATCAATACTGTAACACAATATAATGTTCAGTATTATTTTAAGATTAACTAACTGTTGAACCTTCAAATGATTGAGAGATAGTATCTTTTTGCATAATATATACGTCCAATTCTGATGGAGTAGATTTACTAGAACTTGATTATAGAGTACTAGAATTGCATAATTAATATTGTTTTATAATGTACTTGCAATGCAAACTACTTATTATTGGATTTGAATTAAAAAATATATACATATACGGTATAAGTGATATACCTACATTTCCAGTTGAACTTCCAACCTATTGGATATCCTTTCGTTCCGCAAATGTTTGCAAAGATGTTATGTTTTGTTTTGAAATTTAAACATTTTTACTGTTGTTTATGGGTCATTAAGTTTGAATGTTGCAATTTAGTGCATTTATGTGACAGTTTGCCTGTTTGAATATCAGGTAATCACTCGGCAACGAACATAATTCACTCGATTTTGACTTTAATGGTCTTGATTTATAGCATGAGCTGAACTTTTAATGGGAAAATTTGATTTTTCGGGCTCGTCAGTGTCCAGGCTAAAAGCAAATATTTGCATTCATGAATTATTGGGTAGTAAATTCGCTGAATAGCAGCATACAGCGTTAATACTCGGCCACTGCGATTATCAATGTTAAATTACTCAATTGAAACTGCACCTACAGACCAACAAGTGGCCGAGACGATCTTCATTCCTCATATCGACCGAAAACTTTTACTCTTCAGTCACAGCATTACTTCATATCATTGTTATACCAATAGGCAATCAGCGACAGTTGACATTATTATAAAAGTGTGCACCCAACTGACCCAACTCTTATTTTTCACGACTCCGGCCAAAACACCGCGACTTCACGACTCCGACTCCACAGCCATGGTATTTCCTTTAGAGCCATTTTTTCAAAATTTAGGGAAAACTGATCTTCAACCTTTAATCATTTTTTACGCGAATTTTGTGGAACGTATCTGCCTCATAAAAAAAGCTGAGCTTTTATGAATTGTATGGCATGAAATATGTCAACTCGAATGCATTGTTTTATTAAATATCCGAATAAAGAGCATCTTTTTTTTCTTAGTGGGTATGTCCGAACATATTCTGTAGTAGTCCAGCGAAGTAAGAACATAAATAATATCTCCACGGATATCACATAAATAAACGTATCTAACATTGAAAATTTAAAAAAAAATGTGCGCTTGTCGCCTGCTGTGACCCAGTTGGTTAGAGCTTGCTCTACGGATCACGCAGGTCTGGGTTCGATTCCCGGTAGGATCACAGTGAATTTGAGAATAATTCAATTCAAAGTTGTGATCGAAGACTGGGTGTTTGTGATGACAATTCACATTGTTTCCTCTCCTCCCATCCTTCTGATCCTTTAATAACTGGGTTTAACAATAGCGATTACTTAACCACTAGTCATATTCTAGCCTTATCCTTCTTTCCCTACTGAAAAAAAGTGAGGTTGAGCGACTGAGTAACAAACAGTTTTCGTAGGAAAAATTCTGTTGAGATATCTTCATTAGGCGGTTTTATATGCTCCACATTGGGAGCGGACATGAATTAAAAATAATAATAAAATATATATATATATTATATAACCGTTACGAAAAATATTTTCTTTCGTAACCGAAATCAAAACCGAGAAATTCAGTCACGATAAAATCGAAGGTTTTAATGCGGAATTGCCAACTGAATAAAAAGAAGAAGTAGAGGGAAAAATAGCGTAATAAATATAAAAGAGCGATAAGTGCGTTTGACGTTTATGATATGACCCGTGTGATGGATTTCGCCTTTGCGAATCAAACCAGATGCTTCAAACTATTGAATTTATGGTGCTCGCCATTAGTAGGATAGTGTATAAAAAAAATATAGGAACCTACTCTTGCAATTTCCTTACTTTGCTGGTATTCATACATTATGTGAAAACTTGTGAAGACCACACTCACCGGTTCTCTGCCACGGACGTGTTAACACGCCATACAATTTCGCGCTCGTAGGGCCGGCCATACAAAATGTGCGTGTTTACACGCAGTGCTTGAGACGCGGTTTAAAGGCCACAAGAAACGTATTTAATATTTTAATAATATCATGCATATAGTGACATCTCTTGGAATCATAGTGTCGTACTTAAAAGATATTGTTTTGTAATCTATAATACAACGATTTAAAAAAAAAAAAGCTTTTTTGCTGTGCTCAAATTTGTTGCTAGCAAGGGCTATAATTCCTTGGCGGTAATTTCCGTTTTTGAAACGTTTTTCGATAAATGATGGCGGAAATGACCCATATTGTGTCTATATGGTAAGTGTTTATATGTCCAAAAAGTAAATATTTATTAGGTTTTATTTGTTTAAAGAAAATCACGGCCCTCAATGCACGGCCATATTAATACCGCACGGCACAGATCAGGTTAATAAGCAATTATCTGTTATTATTAGTCATTCCACAGGTTGTGCAACAAATTTTGATACGCGATTCGCCCCTCTGAGATGCATCTCGAAATTAATTTACACATCGTTAAGATATTTACGAATAAACTGAAACTTGATTATAATTCTTAATTTATGAAATAGAGTTAGGGGTTTTTTGTGATATAAAAACCAAGATAAAACGGTTACCGCTAGCTTTTCTGTTCCGGAAATCATGTCTAGGATTGGAGTTTTACTCTAAATTTACAACTCGATGCGTACGAAGACTTAACGACCCCTGGCCCCACCGCGATTGTATCTTTATGTGCGGAACATTTTTTTTGGCAAACAGATAAAAGCGACATCCTCTGCGACGAAGTTAATCGCATCGTTTTATTTTAATTTAATTAACTCTAATAAACAAAACATCAATAAAGATAAACTGATTTGACTTTTTCGGTAGCATTTTAAAAAATCTACATCTAAAATTATTTCATAAACAATATTGGCTTGGTTCACATACCGCGTTTGAAAAATTACCATACTTTCACACACATTTCAACGTACACGTTTTATTATTGATTCGATCAGAACAGGATTTGATCATAGAATGAGCAGTGTCTTAAATTCTCACAAATATCCTACCGTTATAGTTTTTTAAAAAAAATCGAATAATTACCAAAAACCGTTTGGAAATGGTATTGTCTCGAATCACGAGCTTTCCTATTTCAACACAATATTTTAAATAGAAAGCATAAGTACTGAGATAAAAAAAAAATGAATCGAGGAGAATCTTACTAAAATCAAACCGTGAAACAGTCGTCGACCTGCCTCCTACTAAGTTTGCTAAGAGCAGCTTCCCTTTTACTTCAGAAATTCAAGGCATTTAGGTCTTACTTTTCATCCGTGTACAGCACAGCCAAACAAGTCTTCGACTGCCAAACTACTCTCCAAATAAACGTTTTTAAAATGCGCGATACATTCGCTGTATGTGCAAGGCTCAGATAATGTAGAGGTTACGCATATACGCAGGTGGCGAGCGTCTAGAACAGTCAATTAAAAAGGACGTCAACGAAGTTATAAATGATACAAGAACGGGTGAACGGCAAAACGTCTCGTCCTGAACTCGGCCATCTAATGCATAGTTTCTCAACCTTTTTAAGTCCGTGGCCCTCTTTCGAGTCTCAAATTTTTCCGTGGCCCCCCTATCCAAAGTAATAAAATTCTCGGGGCTCGTGAAAAATGAAAAAAAAATGTACATTTATTTTTTAAAATACAACACAATAAAGTTTTGTTTACAAATTATTTGTTAACTCGATGGCTGCCACAGACGAGATATCTCGTAAAAAATTTCGTGCCCAACACGCCAGAGACTATCTCGTCAATAACTAATTAAATAAATAATTGCAAATTATAACTGGCGTGCTAGGTAATTACTATTAGTCATCTACGGCAGCTAAAAGGTTAAAATATAAATTATGTATAATTTAAGATTTCGACTGAAGGTGATCGTTCATATTATGTACATTCACACAGATTTTGTCACTTACGACCTGGGTTTTGCCTTTCGGCATCTTCATGCGTTCAAGTGCACGGATGAACTTAAACTGACACTTATTAAATGAATATTTCGTGTTTATATTAGAAATGCCTGGATACTATATGTCCTATTTTCTTTGCTATGGAAACTTCTTAAAGCGTTTTAAATTTTTCAAATGATTTTTCTTCCATTTCCATGTGTTTTGTATAAAATGGATATAAGCATTAGTGAAGCAAAAAATATTAAGCACATGAGTTTCAAATTATCAAGGGGTGATGAAAGAAATCCGTGGACAAGATAGTCAATACAATATTGTCGACATTTACTTTTAGATGCAGTTATTATGGGATCCCTTAATATCATTGGAAAATAATAGAAAAAGTATGCATAATACATTATTTCTGCTGCAATGTATAATTGTCCTACTGTATTCTATTTGATTTTAATATAAATTTTTGTTCATTATATTTTGGGTGGCAGTGGCCCCCCTAAAGTCTGCTGTGGCTCCCCAAAACTGAAATTTTCTTCTGTGGCCCCCTTGGAACATGCTGTGGCCCCCCAGGGGGCCACATGGCTCCTGGTTGAGAAACGCTGATCTAATGCAGTATCGTTTTGTGAACTCTTCAAATGTGATTCGCCATTCACATTATTTTTTTAGCCATACGTGACGACTGTATGTGTATTATCAGTTTTAATCAATTTAAATTTTGATTAAATCAACAATTGCCATCGTAGAATATAACTGTTTTATCATATCGACTGTGAAAGGAAAAAAGACGTAACCTACAGTTTTTTCACAACAGCTTTTTTTCGATAATCACAATGCATCAAATTTGATACACGTTCTATCAAAAGGATGTAAGCTGCAAATGCCGAATTAGTATCTAAATTTAAAAAAAACGACCTTGCGAAAATTGAAACAAATAAAAAACACTGAATAAAGGTTTTTCCTAGACAATTTCTTTAATCTATATTAGATTATGTCAATTAAACACCAGTTAATAACTCTCCGTGCACTTCAAGGTTGTGTATATTTCATAATTTGCATATGGACCAAAATCATCAAAACACGTTTTTTGTGCATCCTGTTAAATTTGCTATGTGTGGGTTACGTCTTTTTTACTTTCCACAGTCGATATTTATACGAGAAAATAAAAATTCTCCGTATATCTATCTACATACGTAAATGCACAGTAAAAAAATGTATACACATCAGATCAATTTCATACTGTATTATTTTATTTAAATAATATTATAATCACGCAAAACATAATTTTTTCACTGAACAAAGAAAGACAGAGCAGGGGTCGCAGAGGTCTATACTAATGTAATAATAATCAGCGATAAGAGCTTGTTACGTTAATTTTATTATAATGATATCTCGTTATGCAAATTTTAATACCGAGACGGTGAGTCTGGTTGCAATGTACAGTAAAAAAAAACGTGACAGTTGATATTTACAAATCTTATTCGTCTTCAAAACGTTTTTCAGATCTGGTTACAAACAAGTCTACGCCACGCTCTCTCTCTCTCTTCGGGTAGGGCGCAATGTCATGCTGCAGAGTAAACTTGACGCTAAATGCAATCACGAATCAAATTCAATAATTTTAAACATTTGAATCATAACCCGTTAAGTTAAATGTCGTTGTGACGACATATCTATCGGCCATAAATTATAATTCTTGACAAACTAAATACTTTGATGTTTGATTAATTTCAATGGTGTTCTACTAAATAAATGACAATTAAATCAATAACGCAATACAGTTCAACTTAAGTTTTCCAACAATTGTCTGTAAGTAAATTTCGGACTTTTATATTTGACATCATCGAAAGGAAAAATTGGGTGTTAAGATAATGTATGGATATTTAATCGGGGTTTGAGACGGAATCAGGGTAGAAAAAGAGGGAATACTTATTTAAGGGTTTTTGGAAAAAGAAAATCAGCCAAAACGTTTTAAAGAATACTGAAATACGGTTTAGGCTGAATTACAAAAAACACTCGGTCTTCGTATAACACGATACTTTTACAACACAGTTTCGTTATAAAAGCATCATTTTTTTATGTATGACTACTCGGTAGCTCAAAGAAAGTGCATGTTTTCTTTTTCTGTCTGTTTGACGTTTGACGCTACCGAGTGTGTGTGGTACGACACACGCGCCACCTACTGTAAGTTAATTGTAATATAACCTTCGCGCAAGTGCAAGCATACGTTGTCAAAATGAACTGTATGGCAGACAAACAAACATGCCTATAACCTTACCGGAATTGCAAGAAAAAGGTTTGTCAAAGATGTATTGCAATCGGATGAGCAGTGTGGCAACGCATAAAATACGAACAAACAAACAAACAACCATTTTTGTATATTAGATTTGAACAAAAGATTGACGAATCTTCCGATAATTAAGAATGTTCAGAATTATTGATGTATTTAAAACATTTCTTATCGAAAATATAAACGCATCCACTTAATGTGTTTTTAAAACGCACCCTCTTATTTCAAAATGTGAAAATACCACGGAAAAACATAAATATATACTGTAAACGTAACAAGTTGACGCACGTTGATATAAAATAAAATTCTAACATTGGTCAGTATACTTAAAGAGGAGTTCTACTAAAATGATAAGAATCAATTTTATGGCAAATTTAAATAACGATAAGCAGTTGCAAAAATTATTTTAATTATACCACGGCCGATTCCATGTGTATCGTGTTTTATGACTGACAAAACTCACGAAAGATGAAGGGATTCATATGCCAATAATTACGTCATTTATTAGAAATAAATCATATACATATTCAAGAGCAGTGTTTCAAAACCAATGGCCGGCAGACCGAAATTTTCCATCGGCACACAATCTCATCTCAATCAGGAATGGGAATTTACTTTAACCGTTCTGGGATACTTAGTAATACATATCGACTGTGGAAAGGAAAAATGACTTAACCCACAGTTTCTCCAAGACAGGTTTTTTTCGATAATCACAATGTATCAAACTTGATACACGTTCTATCAAAAGGATGCAAGCTGCAAATGCCGAATGAGTATCTAAATTTAGCTTAAGATTGAAAAAATGACCTTGTAAAAAATTAAAACCAAGAAAAAAGATTGAAATAAAGGTTTTCCCTAGACAATTTCTTTAATTAATATTAGATTATGTCTATTAAACACCAGTTTAGAAGTCTCCGTGCACTTCAGGGTTGTGTATAATTCATAATTTGCATATGTCACAAAATCATCAAAACACGTTTTTAGCGCCTCCTGTAAAATTTGATATGTGTGGGTTACGTCCTTTTTCCTTTCGACAGTCGATATGAAGTGTTAGCTCTGTCGCAGGAATTATAGAATCGCCAAAGACACTTTTAAGACATAGTTGAATAAAATGTGGTATCTAGTTGGTAAGAGCATGGCTCAGCCGCTCAATCGGGTCTAGGTTCAATTCCCGGTATGGTCAATGTCAGATTTAAGATTTTTTTCAATTTAAATTTGAGACATAAGACTTGGGTTTTTGTAATGTTAATTCTTCTACGAGTTGATCTCGAGTGACTAAAAAAAATTCTCATTGGGTTTATCTCGGTATGATTTTTCAAAATTTTTGGCGCATTAGCTGTTATGTTTTTTTTTTAATTAAAAACATAATAATTGTTTAAAGTAACTGTTATACAAATCGCTCGAACCAAAAGTGGCACCACAGCATGCTACTGACTAAAAAAAAATATGTCCGAACCCGTTAAAAGATTAAACCATTTAATAAACAAACAGTATTTTGTAAGATTTCAAAAAATCAGCTATAGATTTCTCAATTCTTCATCGAGATTATCTTGATAAAATAGTGACGAGGAATTCACAATCCCGTTCACATAGAAAGATACAGTATCGAATGGTGAAATAATAACTGAATGTACTAGAAGAAAGGGGGCGATTGAAAAAAATGAAGACCATTTCAAGTGAGGATTTTTTTACAATTTCTCCGCAGTCCTGATTTAAAGTCATTTGACATACCTTATCAGGGTTGTTGGATTCATTCGCTTACTGTTTCTGCACTCGAGAACTGAATAAGGCGATGAAAAATGGCAAGACAATAAGACAACAGAATCCTTTGGTTACAAATGTATACGAAACATTGATCGAGGAAAACATTGACGAATTACCATGCGACCGTGGCGGTCTAAGTTTGATTCACCCTGCAACATTTTTTAGATATCCTTCCCTTCATTAACGATTGCGGCGATGCTTAAAAAGCCCATTTAATTAAAATATATATTTTGCATAAAATTAAAATAAAAGCCAAACTATCGTATAAATAATAAAAGTAATTAATTCAAATGTTTTACCGCTCGACTATTGAATGTGGCAGATCGTATTTCGCAAAATAATAATTAATTTCAGTATAGTTTATTTATTTATATATATATAAAATACGTTTATCAAATGAGATAAGAAAGAACATAAATTATATATGTACAAATGAATGTTACATTGTGACTGAATAATGCAAATGTTTTAAAAGCAAAACCGAGTGGTTGAGAAAAATGCGAGATATTATTGGATTTTAATTTCAAACGGTGCAATAATTTACAACGTAAACCTAAACGGGGAGGAATCTTAAAAACATCAACTGATCTATAAAACTAGAAAGAGATTACTAACTAAATAAGTATACATAAAAACTGTGGAAAGGAAAAAGGACGTAACCCACACATATAAAATTTTACAGGAAACACAAAAACGTCTTTTGATGATTTTAGGCTAAAAGCAAATTATGAAATATACACAACCCTGAAGTGCACGGTGACTAATACACTGGTTTTTTTTATTGACTTAGCCTAACATTAATTTAATAAATTGATCAAGAAAAACTTTTTTTTATGTCGTTTTTCCTGGTTGCAATTTTCACAATCGGTTGCCTTTCTTTTTTCAAACGCAAAAGCTAAATTTAGATAATAATTCGGCATTTTCAGCTTCCATCCTTTTGATAGAACGTGTGTCGAGTTGTATACATTGTGATTATTAAAAAAAAAAAGCTGTTTTGGAAAAACTGAGGGTTACGTCCTTTTTCCTTTCCACATTATTCGATAAGTAATATGAAAAGGAATCAACCTCGTACGTATCTGATAATTCAACTTTTGGATATACATAATAATATAATTTGAATGACGCAACTAATTCCTAGATTCGCGAGAAATTTCTTTGAACTATTTCCGTTTTAAGTTTTTTTCTACGCAGTCAAAATATCCTTACACAAGAACTCTGAAGTTAGCCTATAATCGTTGACTGATTGAATTGATGTTTGGTTCTACACTCGAGTGGCACTATTTAGTTTACCACGAAAAGTGCCACTCTAGTGTTGCATGAGCAATTTCGGCACGAAGCCATCGTGTAAGACTTTGACAAATATACAGTTATAGAAATTACCAGACGACTGTGCCACCTCTCAACAATTGTTCAGTGCGCTTACGCACAAAGCCCAGACATAAAAAGAGATTGCATATATATATTAGGAAAACACACACCTGTTGCTCAACAGACAAGAGATAAATCGAGACAAACGAGTTCAAATATGAATTTATAATGTAGTTTATACATCCAATGTGGAGCAAATGGCCTCCTTAAAAAGACATCACAACCTAGGTTCTTCCACGCGAACTGCTTGTTACTCAGTTGCTCAACCTCTCTTTTTCGAAGATAGCAGAGATAGAAGATAAAAGGATAGTGGTTAACTAATCGCTCTTGCTACGCCCGTTTACTTTAGGATTGGAAAGATAGTTAGGGATTTTGTAGACATCACAAACACCCACGCCTTCGAACAGAAATCGATTGAAAAGAATATT
The DNA here is from genome assembly GCA_030503985.1 of Himalopsyche tibetana. Taxonomy (NCBI): domain Eukaryota; kingdom Metazoa; phylum Arthropoda; class Insecta; order Trichoptera; family Rhyacophilidae; genus Himalopsyche; species Himalopsyche tibetana. The sequence continues at coordinate 25,348,700 of JAPJYX010000031.1, read as the reverse complement.
TTCGTACTGTGACTGAGCCCGTGAGATAAGTCACGGAAGCCAACCGCGTTGACCACTACGCCACAGACCCAACAAAAATAATTATTCAATCAGTAATTAAGGAGAAATATACTCACTTTTCATCTCATCTTCCGTTATAATATTCAATTTGTTTTAATGTTAATTATTTCTATGATTAGTTACTAACTAAAAGGAAACGATCGAAATCTATTCTAGGGTTATTAGGCCAATGTTTACCCATTGCGTTAATATGAAATAATCTACGAGAAGTAACGTTAGGCAAAAACAGCATTTTTTACCGAAACTAATCGAGAAGAACGACTTTTTGTCAACTGCTGTACACATTTCTACATGATTGAAATAAACTTCGTGACCGCGGATTTGAAGAATTACTCATTGCATTTCAAGGAACGCCAAATATGTATCTCGTACAGGAAATAAAGCACAGAATGTTTTAAGAAGCGTTACCCACCTGTGACGCAATATTTCAACAAAAGCGACAAACTTGTAGTAAGCGATTAATTTTTCAACAATAATTATTTTATTGATAACGGAATATAATCACACCATTTGGCAATAAAACAAATCTCTGAATTTTTATGTCTAATAAGCAAAGGATTCTATGTTTTGTTTATGGAATATTAACTGACTTGCATCATTAGAAACGTTACAGACCAAACATCAGACATATATTATATATACAGGTAAGTATATCTCGGAACGATTGATCTGTGCAAAAGCGGTGTAAGACAATCAAGATAATACTGTCCCATCAAACGGAGGTCGTAACCCTCATTAGGATACACGACCGAAGAATGCGGTTGAGGAGCGCTGACATCTGGTCAAAATTAAAATAAACACAAGTATCAAACAAAACAAAATATATACGTACATACGTATCTCCCGTTCAGAAAATTTCTTTTCAATGAGTAAGCGGAAACTAAGGCACACTATCTGGCTTCAATTTGTTTTGTTATTATTTTTTCACTTTTAATTAACACAGATATTTTTTTTATCTCCATTTTAGAGATAACGAACGCCTGGCCAATAAAATTATAAAATTGTACGTGTATTATAATACCAGATTTTCGAAACCCTGTAATACGAATTCGCTAGAGTTTTGTTATGTTGAACAATAGTTACTTCTGACAATTGCTTGTTGTCAAAACAACCATCGGACTATTTCTATATACAGTAAAACCCCCATTTACACTTAAGTCGGGACAGTGCAATTCGGGGTAGTGTAATTGGGGGAGTGAATCTCATACAAAATAAGGGATTTGGTTTTTTCCGTAAAAAATGCAAAACTAAGATTTCACTTAGTTTTGCAAAAAAAAAATATGGACGAAATATTTAGTTACTAAGTGATAAAATGCAAAGCGCGCTAAAATCCAACACATATACAGTCGCCCGGCTATACCTGTATAGCCTGGCACGTGTTGTATGCACAGACGCTAGCCAACATTTGACTGTATGCGCCGCACAGACGACCGTCTCGTAGCAACGACAATGGAATGCGACAGTGCAATTGGGGGATTTGCGGCGAATATTTCAAGCCAGCGCGTAATTCGGGGCTCCACTGTAATTGAGTTTGAAAAGCTGGCTGTTGGTAAATCGCTGTAATTCCTGTTTTAATGAGTAACTTCGGCAGGGATATTTGAGAGCCACATAGCATCCAGATGATTCTGGAACACAAAACGAAGGACCAGTAGCAAGTTGGGTAGCAGTAGTACTGACAACCCAATAAAAAAACCACTTTTTGATTGAAAAAATTATATAACCCCTAGTTTTTACTGGAGTACTGGTCAGTTTGCGATTGAAGCATACATACTTGGTACACAGACGTGGGTTAAAACCATAGACATTATCTAACACGAAATGTGTGAATTGGTTATGTGTTAACCAGTTGACTTTCAATATTAATTTCGCGTCACATCTATAAATGTAGGTTCTTAACTATGTATATGTATGGATATTACTATTGTTATATGGATCTAGCCGCCTGTTTGGTCGAGTGGTCAACGTCGTTGGCTTCGGCTACGGGGTCACGGGTTCAAGTCCCAGTACGGACAATTTTATAAATTGATTTTTCAATCGATTTATGAATTTCTGTTCGAAGGCATGGATGTGTTGAATTCGAAATTATTCATGTAGTGATCGTAGAATTAAATTATTCGAATATTATCCACTAATATTGCCGAACAGAAATGTAAAATTTAACTAAATTATGTTTCGGTATAATTTTATAATTCTTTACTTTTCGAATGCTCATTCGAAACGTGTACCGGAAATATTTTATAATACACGACTATAAGGGCCAAGATGAAATAAAGGAGAAAAAATTAATATTAGTTAATAATCTAGAATTTTGTTAAACACATTAAACTCTTAAATTTGAATCGTTCAAACTATGTACATTCTCACAGATTTTGACACTAACGACCCGGGTTTCGCCTTTCGGCATCTTCAGGCATTCAAGTGCACGGATGAACTCGGGTCGTTAGTGACAAAATCTGTGAGAATGTACATAGTTTGAACGATTGAAATTCCACCAAGCACCTTCAGTCGAAACCTTAAATTACATTTAACTCTTTTTTGCGTGGTAAGTCCACAAAAAACAGTATAAAATAATTCATAGAAAATTTAGAGATCGCTTCCAGAATTTTCAAAAAAACCCATTATTTGTGAAAAGAATGAAATTGTGGAATATAAAATCGTGTAGAAAAAGGTTATTATTACAACAAAAAATCATAGTACATATAATACTATTCACCGCGACTTTTATGAGGGACTGAACGTAAATCGCTTTCATCGCCAGAAATGTCTGACACGTCCAATGTGTTAGAATCTAATGAAGTGTATGTTATTACTGTATTGTGTTGTTAAATTTCTTGTTATTAGAAAATCCGTTATCCGATTGTGTTTTTAATCTCTGGAAATCGTGTTAGGACAAATAATTCGTGTAAAAATATAGTACTCGTTCATTTTAGTGGACCGTGTTATTTAAAAACCGTGGAGTGTATATTGAGATGTTCCGTTGTTTATAAATTATTCCCCTTGTCCTTTGCACCTGTATTTAAATTGGTCATTTTCTTCATGCTTACAAAAAATCATAATCGAATATATTAAGATTTCAGCTAGTGATATTCAAATAAATTATTTCTGCGAATATTTAGGATCCATATCTATGACTGCTATCAGCAAGGAGAAAGGACATCATTTCGTGGAATCTGGTTGATCGCGGATCGACGATTAGAAATCCTAAATCCAGCAAAAGAGAAAAGGGTTTTTGGTCAGGCGGCTAAGAGCACGCCGAGAAGGTGATGAGAACCTCATTACTATATCGACTGTGGAAAGGAAAAAGGACGTAACCCACAGTTTTTTTCAAAACAGGGTTTTTTCGATAATCACAATGTATCAAACTTGATACACGTTCAATCAAAAGGATGCAAACTGTAAATGCCGAATTAGTATCTAAATTTAGCTTTAAAATTTAAAAAAGATGACCTTGTAAAAAAATTAAAAAGACTGAAATGAAGGCTTTTGCTAGATTATGTCAATTAAACACCAGTTTAGAAGTCTCGGTGCACTTCAAGGTTGTGTTTATATCATAATTTGCATATGGCCCAAAATCATCAAAACACGTTTTTTGCGCCTCCAATAAAATTTGATATGTGTGGGCTACGTCCCTTTTCCCTTCCACAGTCGATATGATTTAGTAGAGGGTTTTTTTTAACCCTGTGCCCGCAACCTAGCCAAAGCCTGTGTCAACACAGGCTTTTATTGGTTTTCTTTAGTTTTACAAAAAAAGATGAGTCGTGTCGCATGCGGCCCTCGGGACGTAGTTTACCCAGACCTGGTATGTCTTATCATTGCATTCTGTGAATATACATTTTACAAAATATGATAGCAAAGAAACGGTTAGTTAAAAGGCTTAACATACCTATCTCTCCCTAAAAGTATGACCACGATAGACCCCCAATAGTGAAAAATAATCTATCTAATATATAAAAATGAATGTTTGATTGTTCGTACTCTGCCTCTGTAAATGGGCTGCCAAACCGCTGATCCGATTGCAATAAAACTTTGACAAACTTTATCTTGCACTTCCGGGAAGGTTATAGGCATATTAAAATTAACTTACAGTAGGTCTTATCTATAAAAAATCAATGTTTGTATGTCTGCCATACAGTTTATGCAACTTGCGCGAAGGTTATAGGCATAGTACAATTAAACTACTAGTCGTACCATAAAAAATCGGCAGCAAACGTCAAACAGACAATTTCAATAAACACAATTAAAACACAAACACTGTCTTTCTTTGAGTGGCATTGCCTAGTATATTATGGTAAATCACCAGAAATATCGATAGGTAATAATTATTTTTTTGTCGGCCGTGTAGCCGTCGTCATATTCGTGTCCGACGTACACGGGTTCAAATCCCGTAAGAACAATTTATGTGGATGTATGTGATGTTTACGTTCTCTCTCACTCCTAGGATTATAAATACGGTACGTAGCGAAACTATTAGTATTTCTTAGTCCCACCTAAATGTATTATTCTTACCATTCCCGAGAAAGGTGTTGAGCGAATGCATAACAATCAGTCCTCATAATAATAACTCATGTAGTGTTGCTATATGTCTATAACAGTACTCCGCAACCGGTGTGTGTGCTGCGGCGCGTATCTCCAATAAACGGAAAAATATCAAATAGTTTCGTCTATACCAGGCGTGGGGAACCTGCGGCATTTTGGTTACTCTGGTGTGGCCTTCTGACCAATTCTGTAAATTCCTGACATATTCTAACCGTCCTGTTTCCTGACAAAAAATCCCTAGTCAATGTTTACCGCTGCTTTATGTCGAATCAGAAAAATGAATGCGGCTTTTAGAGAATAAAAGGTTCCCCACCCCCGTTATATACTATAAAATATTTCTGAATAAACTTGTCACAGTGAAGCAGAAATAATTATTTTTGGTTGGAAGAATATGATATGTACATACATAGTTTTTTTTTTAACCATGTCCGCTCCCAATGTGGAGCATATGGACTCCTAATGGAGTTTATCTCAACAGAAGTGTTTCTACGAGAACTGTTTGTTACTCAGTTGCTCAACCTCTCTTTTTCCAAAGAGAGTAGGGATAGAAGGATAGGAGACTAGGACAGGATTAGTGGTAAGCTAATCGCTCTCGATATGCCCCGTTCATAGGATAGGATGGGTGAGAGGGGGGAATTCAAGACATCACATACATCCATCCCTTTGAACAGAAATTCATAAATAGATTGAAAAATCAATTTATAAAACTGTCCGTACCGGGATTTGAACCCGGGCCCTCTGTAGCCGAAGCCAACAACGTTGACTACTCGACCACACAGGCGGCTACATAGTACGTTTACCCAAATCGATAAAATGTTTATTTGTTAGTAAGTATAAACTTTACCACTAAATGTTTGAAACATTTTAATAACCGATGCTGAAAATTCTTTGGTGCAATCTTTTGACTGATGCTTTTTTTGTAAATAAATCTGAATAATCTGAAACTTTTCTTTTAAGATAATCTCCATTAGGCAGAAGTACATGTTCTCTACATTGGAAGTGGACATGGATATAAAAATATCCATCTTTTGTGGTCTGTATCATATATAAACACAAACTGTCTGTATATTATGCACTTTTTTACTTGTGGTGTGACGCGAAATTTTGGATAACACGTCGGTGTGCCTTGGAAGATAAAAGGTTGCGGATCACTGGTCTATAATATGCACATTAGGATGTAATTGAAGAAAATACTCGAATACTATGTATTGAACTGCTGTATTATTGCAGAGAATTGTTTTGAATGTTTTTTTTATAAAATTAAAATTAACTATTGACATTATAATAATATAGGTTATACATAAATTTTACATTGTCAAAATACGGGCGTTACGGGATAATTTATGTAGTAAATAATTATTCCGTGTACCTAAGTAGATTTTTAAACTCGCATGGTAGTTAGTTGTCAAATATGTACTGTGATTCTACATTTTGGCTTAAAAATTAAGACACATCTGTCAAGTTTATTAAAATTATATGATGTATATATTGAAATAATTTTAATCATGATTTTATTATACCAAACTCATAGACATAACTTCATACTTATAAGTATTAAAATAACTGTTGTGAACGACAGATAAAAAAATAGTTTTAGAAAAATGCAACAATCGTGTATGTATAGTCTTATTGTAAATAGTCGATTTACATCGATAGAGCTGTGTAAACAAACAAAAAAAACTATATGTTCAGGGAATATAACATTTGAAATCCCACTTATTAAGTGGAGAGTTTTGATAGCATTTTAAACATACAAAACAACGCAACATGTATTATGGTTAACTTCGGAAAGTGGTTTCGAATTTATATTATGCCCAAGGCCGATTCATAACCAACTTTATAAAACCTCTCGCTCTAGAACTGAGTCGGAACTTGTACAATAATACTTACCGAAGCACCGAACTACTGGCTTGAACAATCTACTTCATTTTCACACATATGCGGAATAATTACATAAAAATACTTCCTTTGGAGTCTTCGTTGCACAATAATATGTATGGGTCGTCACAGGGCCCCATACATGAGCATATTTGATTCACTATTCATGACGAATCTGAAGAAATCAGCACAATGAAAAAGGTACACTTGACAATTGGATGAAAAATCAAAACAAAGCATATTTTTAACTAATCACAATGTTTTTAAGAGTTTAATTCACCACGATAACACGTTTTTTAGTGTAGAATTTGTTTACCACGGCTGGGTAGATAAATATTTAGCTGTATTTACACGATTAAACGAAAGCTGTTGGGGATTTTGGCGGAGGAAAGTGAGGAACACACGCGTAAGAACATGGCACAAATATCGCTTTTTGTCGCGCTGTTTTGACGGGAAAATTCACTCTGAAGGCGGCGGCGGCCGTAAAACACTTGAACGATCACTCACCTGTCTGCTTGTTGGCGATTTTATTGAAACAGTTTTGGAAAACTTCATATAAGTGCATAGGTTCGTCATCGCTCGTCGCCATTTTGGAATTTACTAATGCGACAAGCGAGGTTGGCGATCACGGCCTCCGCGAGATGAAAACATATAACTGGCCATTGCTAACGTACTCCATAGATGGTGCATATCTCTACTGCAATGTTGCAAATCAGGAAAAATACCACCACAAATACGAACTATACTAATACCATTATAAAAAAATATTAGGTAGGTAGAACAAAATTATCTACCTATTTTCATTATAAACTATTCTTACTATATTTTTAAACAAGAAATTAAAGTGATATAGTATATGATCACATAATGTTTATGTTGACATTTTTTCAAATTTATCATCAGAGAAACCCACTTTTCGTTTTTCAAAGACCCTTCAATAAAAAAAGATGCATGGTGGCAAATAATGAATGCGAGAATGTTTTCAAATTACTCCAAACCTTTGAGATAGATATTTTATTTATAAATAACATTGCAGTTGGAAGATAGAACAATTTGCAATGTAAAATACCAAGCAAAAATGAATACCAACTAATTCAGCGAGACTTCTGAATAGTTTGTAAATAGTAACTTCAGTGAAAACATGTTTAACTGGTACGACGACGCTTTTAAATTTACAGCTTCTCTGTCAAATAAAGCCGCGCATAAGAGCGAGATAACAAACTTTCGTCAAAAATGATCAAGCAGGTCATAACACTTTATCTTTTAATTTTTATAACTATGACCAGAGTAATATCTGTGACAAGATAATAATATGAATAAACGGGTGCATTACGAAAAACGGTAAATCGAATAATGAATGCGGGATTATTTAACATTGTTTTTATGAGTATTTGGCCGAGACTATACAAAATTTATAATACATGTGTGAAAACAATGAATTCAAGAACGATAAAATTATTCGCTGTCATATTTTTCTATGGTGGTTTTTCATATTTACTTCATAAAAACTTTAAAACTGTAGTTAAATATTTCGTTTCCATAACATGTCATTGGGGTTTTTTTTTTAAATGTAAATTTAAATAATCGATACATTGTCATAATATATCAGGGCTTCGAACCGTTATTTTTTTTTGTTTCGGTTCAAGTAAAAAAAAATATGTACATCGGTTCGGTTACGATTTTCGTTGCGGCAAAAATAACGGTTTGAACGGTTTTTGGTTTTCGGTTCAGTTCCGGTTCTTAAGAACTTTACTTATTTTGAAATATAAAATATTGTTAAAAACATTTTAAATTGAGACGGCTGTGTAATGTAGTAGATAATTTGACATTTTGACGACTACAAAATTCATACATCTATTCAACACTGGTTGCGCTGTTGTCGGTGAAGAGATCAGCTATAAACTCATATTTTGCCAAAATCTCAAGTCTGACGTAAAACATTACCTCGTTTTGAAAGAAAACAACCTTTCATATGAACAATGTTTGCCATGAATTCTTTAAACACTCAAAACCAGGTAAGTTTTCAAACAAATCACGTTGAAAATATATCATAATATAAAATGTTTAATGACATTTTGTGATGAGGCAATGTCCGATCATGTATTTAACCTTCATACCTCTTGTCATTGTATTTTGATGTTGTTTTTTTTAGCTTCTATGTAGTCTGTCCCAGTTATCATCTAGGCACACTAGTAGTTTATTCAAATCAAAGAGAAATAACAGCCTTAAACAAGACAAGAAGGCCGAGACTTCCAGTACTGCGTCTTTGGGAACGAAAGATTTCGAGACAATATGTGAAGCAAGCTTGAACGAAGCTATCAAAAATTGCGAAAAAATAACATTGGCCGACTTCCAAAAAGTGAATTTGCGGAAAAGTTACAATAAAGCTAATAAAACCACTAAAAATATCAACAATAAAGCAGTGCGTTACGAGAAAGATGCCGCCTTCAAAGTTAACCCTTGGAATGTGTCGTACGTATCTGGGAATTCATTTGCAGATAATAAAAACTACGAAGGCAAGATTGAGAGTATCTTAAATGACGCAGAAGCTCGCCCGACACTGTTCATCGACACTTCTCTAGGATACAAAAAGGCTCAGATATTATATTCTAACAACTTTGGCAGCCATCTACTGAACAATCTCTTCTTTAGCAATTTCAAATACGATGTGCAGGTTCGAGGGTTTAAGACCGACAGAAGTGTGGTTGCTGAATTGGAAAGAAACCCCACTTCAGTGAGCAGGTTCAAGAATGCAATGGGTGAGTCTGATGTTTACTTTAAATACTGTTTTAAAATTTAATCCTGTAGATCAATGTTTCTTAACCGGTGGTCCACGAAGATTTTTGGGTGGGCCGCAAAATTTTTCTGCAGCTCAAAAATAGTTAGTATTCATTTTTAAAACCTTATATTGATGGTCCGCAAAACATTTTTGGTTTTTTTGCGGTCTGCCGATGTAAGATGTAGATATCCATCAATTTCCAAACGTGTCTTTAAATCTTATCTTAGCAGCCTGTTCTACTTAGGATATTACTATAAGATTTTTTAGAAATAAATAAAAGTATCAACTATAAAGAAGTATTATAATATAGGACAGGCTGCTCGCCACTGCTAAATTTATTTCCAATGGGTTTAACCCTTCCAAATGCAGCTCATTATTTAATCATTTTATTATACAAATGTCTTTTGTAGTATCATTATTGGGTAATCTTTTACTTAAGAGTAGAAAACTTACTGACCTTTAATTCAAGATGGCTGCCGCGCCAGTGCTACTAATAGAAAAACATACGTCACATAAACAAAACATTTATTATTACTGTTTCTATAATTTCATTCTTTATTTGACATACCTCATACGCGTAATTGTCTTTGAGAAGCGTTAGAAATACTCCAAAACCACTACACGGAGTGCGAAACGAATTCCTAAACATATATTCGTCCAAATAGGATCCGAATAAATCCCTAGTTGTTCCGAATTGACGTTTCAGCACGTTTCGCACTCCGTGTACTGGTTTAGAAGTATTTCTGACGCTTCTTAAAGACAATTACGCTTCTTAACCCTCCAGAGACGAGAGTTTTTTTCCGATAAAAAAAATATTTTCTAAGCCATATTAAAGTCACGGATAACTTTTATTCCTATCCAAAATTAAAAAAAAAAAAACGCAAAGTCGTTGTATAGAAACCCCGCATGACTATATGGTCATGCTCATCCTTTTATTACCGTGTAATATTGAGTACGGGCAGTAGTAAGGACAAAAGTGACCGTATGGGCTTGCAAACATTCGGGGTTGAAATATAGCTAAACGTGTTTTTTTTTAAAATATTTACAATTTGACCTCTTTAGATCAACATAATTTCAAAACAAATATATTAGCAAAATAACTGTAAATAATTTAATGTTTTTATAAAAAAATATCTAACAGTTACAAAAAGTAAATTAAAAAAAACGGATATTCAAAAAATCACATGTGCTTTCGGAGACCGTTCCTGTTCCCACGGCTGATGAATAACTGTAGTCCGTACCCTTCTTAACCAAATATGAGCGAAAGCAACGATATTCAGGTAGAAAAAGTATGAATAGTGGGATCAATAGACAACGGTGTTTTGTGTGACCATATGGTGACGCTCGTCCTTGGAGGGTTAAGTATGTTAAATAAAGAATGAAATTATAGTAACAATAATAATTAATGTTTTGTTTATGTGACGTATGTTTTTCTATTGGTAGCACTGACGCGGCGGCCATCTCAAATTAAACGTCGGTGAGTTTTCTACTCGAAAGTAAAAGATAACCCATTATTGTTTGTTTGTTTTTCTATCCTCCCCTCCTTACTTCCCGTTTTTATTTTTATAATATGTCAGAATAGTAAAATTTAAATCATTCTTACTTAACCAAGCTTTGTGAAAGTAAGATTGTCTGAGGATGCCACTGAACGAGGCGAAACACATGTCACAGTTAGTAGCACAATACGTAGAATAATCTAAGTTATTTTAAATTTAATATTAAAATGAATTTCCACGAAGTTCCCGCTGAATCCATCAAAAGTATTAAGTTATTATTAGTCTATGACAGTGTCTGCCAAACTTTTTTACTTCGCGGCACGCTGGTAAATGGGATTTGTTCCGCGGCACACCAAATAAAAATGCTTTAAAAAACGGAGATGTGGAAAATGTGTCGAGTCGACCACTATATATGTATGTATATGCGAACGTGACAAATATTTATTTGAATACGTAGATGTTGAATTAATTTAAATTTAAGAAAATTTAAATGAATAGGCATTATTTGAAATGAAAAATTTTGAAGCGTCTTCCTCCGCGGCACACCTGAGACTTCTTGCGGCACACAGTTTGGTAGACACTGGTCTATGACTAAGATTAGTTTATGAGTTAGACCAGTGACATCTAGGAATACTCAAATCTCTTCCAGGAATACTTAAATTCTTTTTCATTATATGATATATTAGTGTGCTCTTATTTCATTTATTCAAAAGTTTACCAAGTGATGTTTGCATGACTGTTTTCTCATAATAAATAAGTTTAAATCAGGGTATTGCATCCTGCACCGCTTATGCACTTTTATAAATCTATCAGTATCAAGATCTTGTGCTTCTTAGTGATGTATTACTCTACATATATTGCCCTAATTCTTTAGTTTCAAAATTCCATAGAAAACGATATATGAAACAAACAGACAAAATCTCATCCGAGTAACTACGAATCCACATAAGTAGAGGACCTAATATTGACTTTTCGCTTGTGGAAATCTGTTAATGTAATGAAGTGCTGGGCCACCGGCGCTGGTAGTTACCTACTGACTTTTCAAAGCTTTGATTTTTTACATGCAATTTCAACCATATGCTTGGATACTTTTTCAATGTTGTTGGCGAAAACACCGATTAGGTACTTAGACACTTAAATGGTGTCGTAAACGTAATCCGATCCCGCCGGCATCGGTCTAGTTAACTGCCCGGTCAGATTTTATTGCTTTGGGTCGAAAATGTTGTTAATTAAATTATCGACACGAAAATTTTTGCTCTGTATTCCTGAGAAGTAGATCGTTATTAAAGTAAATAAATGTATGGAGAAAACAATACACTAAAATGTCAACGAATGTTTCCCCATTGCATCCAAGATCTCGCTATTTCTGTGATCGTAATAACCCAGTTCGACTGTAATTCTAATTGTTGATGGAAATTGGTTTCCATATGCAATTCTTATGCTTGAGCGTGCATCATTTATAATTTTACATTGTTTTCTGCTGTTTAAAAATTTTACAGTGCGAAAAATTTGTTAACAGAATCTTATCTTGAAAAAACACCTTGAGATTTAATCTACACATGAACCAGAATTTTGAACCTAATTTCTTTATTATTATTTGTTTCATTCTGTTGTCAATAATTTGTGACAAAAATATCCATTTTCTTTTTTTTTATTTCCGGCTAAGCAAAGTTAATGATATGACGCATCAACATACTGATTTCAGGAATATTTTTAAAACTGAATTTAATCTTATCGTGTTATACATTCTAATATTAATATTGTTTTACAAAACTACTTTTTTACTAAATAAAAAAGTTGTGTAGTATATTGCAACTATTTTATATAAGTCAAAATGCATGCATAGCTTAAACCAAAAACGCCAAAAACATGCTCGGTTTTGATGTCCATTTATGCAAAAGTTCACCAACTGAAAACAAAAAGAACTGTTGACTGTAAAAAAAAATATTTTTTATTTTTTGAAGTTTTGACAGATAGTAGAATTTTGGAATTTGACACTACGCTAATTACGCTGAAACTACGCTATAGAGTGACTGCCGTATAAGCTATGGGAAGAAGGGGGGTGTTTACTATTTAAAAAAAAAAGATTCTGTTGACAACGCTTGCTTGTCGAAGCAAAACTACTACTTGATTGTTAAAATAAAACATATGGAGACTAATAAAATTTATTAATTTTATAAAAAAACGTGTTTATTTTACCATACAAATTATAATTCATGATTGAATTTTATTGTTTACCGTGAACTCAAAATGATTTTGTGCAGGTATTGGAGCTAACAAGTCAGGCGGTTTGAGTTCCGAAGGTCTCGACAGGCCGATGGCCGTAGAACGACTGATGCTCGGTGAAGATGGTTTATCCCTGAAGACTGAAGACAAGAACCGCATCAAGATTGCGTTTGCTGAAGGCTATATGGCAGGTAAGAACGGCTAAATTTTATATAATTATACCACTTGGGAGAAAGATGAAACTTTTTACAGTAATATGATTTCTTCGTTAAGCGTAATGAGAATAATTTTTATATTATTAATTATTCAGTTAATTTGTTTTGAAAAACGTGCTTGTTCTAGGGCATGCCATCCATCTAATCAACTTCTTATTACGTCTTGTCAAAGAAGTGTTGATAAAAATATTTAAGCAAACAGTTTGCTGACTCTGAAAATTCATTATAAAACTCATACTTAAAAATGTAAAGTAAATTAGTTCTTTATTACTTTTGAATATTTTTCTAGAAGCTATTACTTTGCTTTTGCGTTAAGATCTTTTTTGCTCTCATCTGTCTATATGTGCCGCTCTACAGACGTCGATTCCAGGAAGGAATCTATCCCAAATAGAATTTTACGCTCAATATTATACGAATACCGATTTGTTTACAAATGTTACCCTTTTTTAAAAAACCTTTTCATCATTTGCAACACAAAATAAAAATAATGCGGCGGCCAAAAGTCACCGGTGGATGTGTCTAGTATCCATATCTGAAGAAATAATAAAAATCCAATTAAAATTATGAGAATGGCAATAAATAATAGATAACAAGCTACTCCGCCGTACAGTTACGGCGATACTCATCAAAGGGTTAACATACCAAAAAATAAAATCAATCCATTAATAAAATCATCAAAATAAAATTAAACTGCGATTGGTAGTTTAGTTTTCTATTCCACGCTTGACTGATTATTTAAATTAATTTACTAAAAATGCTCTTCATAAAAATCACTTCTCAGCTGGTGAATATTCTACTTGTTTATATTATTATTCCATTACAGGAACGAGTCCTGAAAATCAGAAGGGAGCCAAGAGGACAAAATACTTGAAGATGGTGCAACAACTCCTGACAATTGTGATATTCCTCGCCATATTTATAAGCCTCATGAGCTCTGCCAGTGGATCTGTATTCAGGTATTCTCGAGTTTAATTTAATACAATAATAATTTGATTGAGTTTTTAAGATTCCCGGCATGTTGGATCACATAAACAATATTATTTCATATATAGTGTCAATCAAAGGGTTAAAAGCACTTATCATGACATTTTACGAATCAATGGCTTTTGCTATTATTTTCAGAATTCAGTTGGGAAACCAGGTGGAAGTAGACCCTGAAGAGATATCTGTGACATTCGATGATGTCAAAGGAGCCGATGAAGCCAAGCAGGAGTTAAAAGATGTTGTAAGTGCGCTTGTTGGCTTCTATTTGTCAAATATATGTTGATAAATCGCGATTGGTCAAATTTTAATGGTGTAATTTAAGATTTCGACAGAGGGTGCTTAGTGGAATTGCATTATCAAATTTTGTACACTCCCGCCAGTTTGTCACTAACGACCCGGGTTTTCCTTTCGGCATCTTCGGATGTTCTAGTACACTAATGTGCCCTATTGATTTCTCAAATTTATTAGTTAAACGTAATTTCAAAGACCCACAGAGATTGTATTTATTTATGTGACTATTTAGCTAACTATTGAACCTCATTAAAAACAAACTATTAGTAAAACTAATCCGTATCACCATCAATAAATTTATTTCTTATATATACACAATTCACTTATTTACCAAGCATCAGTTCAAGTTCATCCGTGCACTTGAATGCTAGAAGGTGCTAAAGAGCAAAACCCGAGTCATTAGTGAGAAAGGGAGTGTACAAATATTGAGCGATTCAATTGCATGTGTCGTTGATTTATGACTATATAATTGTTAAACCGATATTGTATAATGACTTTCAGGTTGAATTTCTTAAGTCTCCCGAAAAGTTTTCATCTCTGGGAGGCAAGCTCCCCAAAGGGGTGTTGTTAGTGGGTCCACCCGGTACAGGAAAGACTCTTTTAGCCCGTGCTGTGGCCGGTGAGGCGGGTGTACCATTCTTCCACGCGGCAGGCCCAGAGTTTGATGAGGTCCTTGTGGGACAAGGCGCTAGAAGAGTTCGAGACCTTTTTAGTAAGTAACATTCCCATCAAAATAATTAGACTACCTACATGCAGCCATACTCCTCAAATACATTTTTATTAATTCTCAACAGCTTAACGACCGCTGGAAGCGTATTTAAGTCTTTGAAAACCAATGGCTGCTGACCGGCGGACGCATATATGCGTACTGCATCATACATTCCATTCTATTAAAAAGTATCTGGAAGCTAGAAAATTAAATTTGGTAAAGATATCTCAATTGGTTTACAAATTATAGTGAATTTAGTAAAATTACAATTTTTTATTGCTCCGCCGCCAGGTGAAATTCTATAAAAAAACGTGCGGTCGTTAAGCTGTTAATGTAAATTTAATGTTTTTTTTTTCAAACACGTTGCGTGCTCAGTCCGTACATAATACAGACATAGTATTCTTAGTCCACTGGGAACTAAAAACGGTCTCCAACGATTTGTCTGATTGGTAAACAGTTTACACGTATTAATTTTGAATTTTATTGTTTATGTTTTCAGAAGCGGCAAAGGAGAGAGCACCCTGCGTGGTCTTCATCGATGAAATCGATTCAGTCGGAGCAAAGAGAACCAACAGCATTCTGCATCCTTACGCTAATCAGGTAAATATAACATCGGCGTTCAAGATCAGATTATCATCTGATAGAAGGTTGATCATCAAATATAGTTAGGTGTAATAATAACAAAATTCTCATTAACATTAACTATTTCTCACTTTGTGTCTAGACTATCAACCAACTGTTATCAGAGATGGACGGTTTCCACCAAAATGAGGGTGTGATCGTGTTGGGTGCAACAAATCGGCGGGATGATCTTGATCCTGCGCTCCTCAGACCTGGAAGATTTGATGTAGAGGTATAATATTCAGTTACACTCGTAAAAATTTCTTCAATTGTGTGTATTGACATATGCCTGTCTAAAACAGTATTGTATTAAATAAAATATGTATTAGAAATGGGAAAACAGTCACTTAGGGGCGAGTTAAGTATCTTGAGTCGATTGCCCTCTCCGATTCGTCCATTTAAGTTTGGCACTGTAATGAAAACTTTGATTTAAAAACCAGACATATTTAATTCAACGTGAGTCGTTTGTTTTCTAACGCTGCCTGCTATTAACATGGTGTTTGAGTGGGGAAGCAAATATTTAGCAAAAATTCTGGTATTTCCATAGAAGCAAACAATAGGTGACTTGCCTGTTCCTAGGTTCTTTATATTTCAACATTACAATATCTCTACATTTGTCTATTCACCACAACTAACTATACTTTTTTGCTTTGCTGTTAGATGCAATCTTAACATGGTCACTTTTTCGATGTGAATACATTTTTATGAAACAATATGACATAGGTGACAGTGCCGACCCCGGACTACTGTGGCCGTAAAGACATTCTTCAGCTGTATCTGGGTAGAGTCCTCGCTAACACTGACGTGGACGTGGAATTGTTGGCCAGGGGAACGACAGGGTTCACAGGAGCAGATCTGGAAAACATGATCAATCAAGCTGCACTCAAGTAAATATGATTTTTTCTTCAAGCATTCTCAAAATGGACGTAAATGTAAAGGGTTTTAGAAGATTAAAGTTAATATTTGAAATTTTTCACCTAGGCTATTTTTCTGTGCTGCAATAAAGAAGTGGTTTCATTTTTTTCCATTAATTGAGATAAACTAATCTATTCTGTTATAGTGAATGCATGTAGAGTAAGAAAACAATTAATTAACTGATATGTGTATTTTGTATTTTCAGAGCGGCAATAGACGGAGCTAAAACAGTTACAATGAAATACTTGGAAGGTGCACGAGACAAAGTACTGATGGGACCGGAAAGGAGATCTAGGTTTGAAACTATTTCGATTCTTTACTGTTGGCCTTTATCCGCTCGCACTTTGGGCATTAGGAGTAGTTTACTGCACAAGTGGTTTTTCGCAAATTTCATTTTCTTAAATTGGCTAGTCACTATAATAACTATAAAATAACTACAATCGAACTTGGTTATTATGAGGAAGATGGGACCGGCTGAATTTTGCACCAACGTTCCCTCTAAGCTGCGTGCTCTAAGTTGGGCAGCCCCCGCGCATTCATTCCGGGTTGGCCCACACGACAGTTGTTCAATTAATATTTTAACCGTCAGCGCAGCCTTTGAAATTCCGCGCAGCTAACCTCTTGTCATCTTATTGCTTTGCACACATATTACATTTTTATGTCAATCCACTTTTCTTATAAAATTAAAAATTGATGCTTGTTTCATCGTCTGTATATCTCAATTGAAGTCATTACTGTTATTGTTAATCATGAATCCATGAAGTGCATGGAAACAATGATTAAATTGGGTTTTAATTCACTTTGTCTGATCTTTGTGCGATCAGAAAAAAAGTCTTTTTATCTGATCGCAATTTCCACAGGCCCTTGTTTTTTTCAAACTTAAAAGCTAAATTACTGTGATACTTATTTTTCATTTGCAGCTTACATCTTTTGATACTATGTGTATCAAGTTGTGTACAATGTGATTATCGAAAAAAACTGTTTTGTAAAACTGTTTGCTACGTCCTTTTTCCTTTCCACAATCGAATTATATAACGGGATGAAATGGGAATGATGAATATTTGATAGATGAAATTTTTATTTTCTCAGATTACCAGACGAAGAAGCAAATACAATCACAGCATATCACGAAGGAGGACACGCAGTTGTTGCGTTTTATACAAAAGTTCGTATTGCTTGGAATTTATTATACGTCAATTGGTATATTAACACCTTACTCACCGCATACATAGCATTGGCGTCATAAGTGGCGATTCCAGGTACTGGGCTAGGTGGGCTTAGCCCGACCTGCATTTTTCACCCAAAATGTGTAGAAAAAAAAACTTTAGATAGCTGAATAAAAATCAACAGCAATTTGGCCGCTGAACAAAATAAATACATTTATAAGCGTAACTAACCTTTTCCAAATTAATACAATATCTTTGTTTTGATTTTCCCCTGTCAATATAAGACAATGCTATGTCTACCTACAATAATACTCTCGATTGTGTTTTGTATTACAATTTTAAACCGAGCCGGCATAAAAAAAGCAATAACCCTATACATACTTCATACAGAATAGGCAACGTGACGTCAGTCTAGCGACACCTACGTATTAATAATAATAACAAAGGCTCGGACTTTACACAGGGGCGCAATCAAGTATGTTTTTTTTTTTTTGTATTTTATTCACATTGGCCAACGGAAACGTCATCTAAACGTACACGACTGCGCTTCAAAGTTTCAGGCTTCTGTCAGACGTTAGGGGCTACATTAGATTAGCCCACACATACAAACACTAATCTCGTTGTGTTGTATGACAGTTCCTCCGTACGGCTTTTTGTACATGTTAGTTCACTTTGAATGAGACGAATTTGAGGTCCAGTTTTTACTATTCTATTATTTCTTGCTTACATTAGCTTTGATTTTATTATACAATAATTTATGCTTTGCAGTAGTGTCATAGTATTTGTTAATTTGCTTGTAGATTCATGTATAAGGTGAAATGGAAACCTACACAATTTCGTCAATAGTATACAATGCTAAACTTTTCTCTAGCCCACCCAAGATTTTAGTTCACGAACCGGCACTGGGCTTCCTCCATTATCCAAGCGTTACTCACTGCATACATAGTATTGGCGTCTTTTTTCACATACAACTTTGCGGCGAAAAATAAATTCGATGTTCAATATTAGCTTTGAATATTTGTCAAGAGATGTTTAAGCAAAGACTCAGACTATGAAGTAATGGTAAAAAATATACTAGTTTCATATTTTTTAACAGATGTCAGCCATTTGAAAAAATCGCCGTTTTATGTTAGACGTCAATATTTTTTAAGAAGATTTTTTTGCTTTCAATATTTTTGTAGGCGTTGGTATTTATGGGGCAATATTCTAACACACATAATGGGTTACATACGTTTTATATTTAGTCACTCATAAGTTTTATATTTACGGCCCATTACAGTGGTAGTGAACCATTGATGCAGATGTACATTTTTATCAGGATATCTTGACATTATTTCAATAAATGGTGGTAAGGTTTTATGGTTTCCAATCTAAGAAAAAAGATTTCGAGTCTGGTATGTATTTTCAATATGGCGTAAGAATTTCATTGAAATACATTACGCATTCAAAAATCACAGAAATTTTAATTGAACAATCGAAATTTTCTGATATTTTGCAAATATTGCCGGTATATGGCGTACAATATTTATTAATTGATTTGGCATTTACGTGGTAGAACTTCATTATCAGAGGGTAAAAATATCAAAGTATTTTAGTTCTACAGTTTTTAATAATTTTTATGCGCTGATAGCTATTTCGGCTTACGCCATCGTCAACTATGTTTAAACTTATATTTTGCTCAGCTATATATACTGGCTCTGAAGAGATACACAATGCATCAAGTTATTCACTTTAACATCCTAATTATAATTACAATACTACACTTATTAAATGTGGTTATAGTGTTTCAAAGAACGATTAACAATCTGAGTTTTTTTTCTTACAATTTTTGCGTACAATATTGCGAGATTCGTGAGGTTAGTAAAGTGTTGAAATTGTTACATGCTTATTTTGTAATCTAATGATTTGTTTTTGTTTACAGGAATCACATCCACTCCATAAAGTCACAATAATACCACGAGGACCTTCCCTCGGCCATACAGCATACATACCTTCCAAAGAAAGGTATGTTATTATTTGTTTGTTAAACGCCATCTTTTGGATTGTGTGATATTAACTGCCCAACGAATATAAATCAAACATGAACTCACTTTTAGCTATTTTACAAAAGAGCAATATACAACCATAAATAAATTTTGATTAAAAATTATTTATAGAAATTAATAGAGGTATTTTTTTTTCACTCAAAATGACTAAAAGTGAGTTACTGCTTTGTTTATTAGGAGTTTTAATATAGTAGTTGGTTCCACAAGAATTATAAAATATAGATGATAAATTTTTTGGCATCACTGTATCCTCGGAATTATTCTTAAATCATTTTTTTTACCATGCTGTTCCTAGAAAAAAATAAATATTGGGCTTATCAAAAATGATTATACTAACCGCTTTCATCCATCTTATCCTAAACACGGGGCATAGTGAGAGCGATCAGCTAACCACTAGTCCTGTCCTAGCCCTATCTTTCTGATGTTAGATACCTAGTCAACCGTTTCGTATTAGGAATCAAATACAATAAAACAAACAAAATTCAATATGCGTTGTATGATATTAAACCTTTTTAAATATGTCAGCTCGCAATCTAATCTTGTAAAATTTGTTGTACTGCTTGCTATTATTCAATAGCTCAACTACTATTTCTTAAAGAGGATACATATCGACTGTGGAAAGGAAAAAGGACGTAACCCACACATATCAAATTTTACAGGAGTCACAGAAAACGTGTTTTAATGGTTTTGGACCATATGCAAATTATGAAATATACACAACCTTGAAGTGCACGGAGACTTCTAAACTAGTATTTAATTGACATAATCTAATATTAATTTAAGAAATCGTCTAGGAAAAACCTTTTTTTTAGTCTTTTTTTTGGTTTCAATTATCACACGCTCATCTTTTTCCAAACTTCAAAGCTAAATTTAGATACTAATTCAGCATTTGCAGCTTGCATCCTTCTGATAGAATGTGTATCAAGTTTGATACATTGTGATTGTTTTGAAAAAAACTGTGGGTTACGTCCTTTTTCCTTTCCACAGTCGATATATATATATTTACATAAGACTTTTTTTACCGTAATGCGTCTAGCTTGATGTAATGATGTGTTTTATCAGATACCACGTGACAAAGTTGCAACTGCAAGCGATGATGGACACAATGATGGGCGGAAGAGCAGCCGAGGAGTTGATCTTCGGGCCGGACAAGATCACATCAGGTAATAAGTAGTAATAATGGTATTTGGGCTCTTGTGTTCTAGCACTAAGAGATTTACCTTGGTGATCAATTTAGTGTGGGTTCAATTCCCGGCGAGGACAATTTTAAATTTAGCATTTGGGACCCACAATGTTGACACCGGCAACTAGGCAAGAGAGGCTAACCACTGTCAGCCTCTGTGGTCTACCGATCAGACGGTTCCTGGTTGAGGACCTCAATATCAAAATTAGATTTTTCCAATACTACATTTCCAAACCACCAACATTTGTTTTGGTGTTTGGGCAGTGGAGTGAAAAAAATTATTTACTCTTAATTGAATTCTATTTGCGCGTTCAAGTTGCTGCTTGTTGGGTCTGTGGCACAGTGCCCGACGTCTTTAATAAGCGTGGTATAAGCGATTATTAGACTGTCAAATTCTATCCACCTGTGCATGATAGTAAGACTCGGAAAAACTGATAGGCAGTCCTAGCTTAATATAAGAAAATTGTTTTACGGAGGTAATGATTTCAAATTGATTTTCTATTTCGCAGGGGCTTCTTCTGACTTAAAACAGGCCACGTCGATAGCGTCGCATATGGTTCGCGACTGGGGCATGAGTGAGAAGATTGGCCTACGTACCCTGGAGAAGTCAGGGAGTGCCTTCAGCCCCGGAGAGGTGCTCGGTCCCAACACAAACGAGGCTGTAAGAATATCATTTTAATAAGCTCAATTAAATCATCAAACACATCAGCTTATCCACCGTCGAGTTTTTGTGATGCAGGCTCGGGGTTGGGAAACCCTGCTGTTTTATGTGTATAATTTACTTCTTAAAGTGG
The DNA here is from genome assembly GCA_030503985.1 of Himalopsyche tibetana. Classification (NCBI taxonomy): domain Eukaryota; kingdom Metazoa; phylum Arthropoda; class Insecta; order Trichoptera; family Rhyacophilidae; genus Himalopsyche; species Himalopsyche tibetana. The sequence continues at coordinate 25,326,802 of JAPJYX010000031.1, read as the reverse complement.
CGAAGCACATTTCAAATACAAATCAATTTTATATTAAAAATTAACTTTTAGGGTGTCCACTGTCAATACTTGGTGGAAAGGCATTATATTAATAAAAACACAATATTTCTTTGTACTTTATTCCACTTTATTTAAAAGGTCTTGACAGCTTTCGCTCTTTGCGAGCATTGTCAACTGATCATCTGACCTTTTAAATAAATTGGAATTAAGTACAAAGGAATATTGTGTTTTTATTAAAAAATGAACTTTCTCAAAGTTACCGTTGAATCCATCATAAATAAAAATACAAGTATGTGGCAGGCACTTTGAATATGTTTGGCGGGCACTTGGGTTCCAGCGAGCCCCGGGTCAGAAGCGGGTTTCTAACCACGAGTCTTGCTAGACTATATTATTATTTTCGTATAATCATTTTTCGAATTTTTATTTGTCACAGGTGGATATAGAAATAAAACGAATATTATCAGAGAGCTACGAACGGGCGCGAACCATCCTCAAAGCCCACGCCAAAGAACACAAAGCGCTGGCCGAAGCGCTCCTCAAATACGAGACCCTCGACGCGAAAGACATCAAAGCGATAATGGGCGGGGAGAAACCGTCGTTTGAACAGCAACCGAAACTTGAACAGGCTCCCAACGTCGGCGCCGCTCCCCCGACGATCATCCCCAGCAGGAGCAGTCGGGACGGCGGCAATCCGCAGACCGCGGGGCCGGGTACGCCTGTCGTTCCGGCGTAGCTTGGATCTTTGAGTTCGACTAGTGCGTAAATTAATTATTTTCAGCTACTTTAATTAGTGGTAGGAACGGAAGGTGATAAGTATACCTATCGTCATCAACACTGGATGAAGGCTTCCTTTTAAGTGTTCCCATTTGTCTCACGTTTTCACATTGCTTCCTAAGATGCGTGTATAGAGTAGTCGCTGAAGAAACCGGGCTCGATTCCATTTACAAGGTTATATATACATAGCTATGGATAGTCATCCGTTCTATGGTGATTTTTTCGGAGGCGTGACATTTGCAACTCCAATCTACTTTAACCCTTTTAATGTCGGAGGGCCGATAAATCCCTACCAATGCGAAAAATGCTTCAGATACCAAATTTGTCCATATTAAATTTTTATTTGTATTATGTGAGCTATGTAACAGATGCGTAAAATGCGATGGGTCGATTTTTCGGCTCAGCATATCAATCTATCCCATCGGCCAATATCAATCTTTTTGCGTTGTAAAACAATGTGACGTGACATTATAGATAAACTATTTTTTTTCACTTGCGTGCAAATATGCGAAAAAGTTTGGTTCTTATAATAATAAAATGTATCCATTTTTTTTTTCATTCATTGACTACATAATGAATGTCATACAAAGTGTTACAAAATTAATATGTCTTAACATATTTGTTTTTTTTTATGAGGAACTTAGTTTTTTTTGTTTTAAATTTTCTTTAATAAACGTCAATATTTCTTATTGTCGTGTCATGTTTGTAAAATGCAGATAACATCTCCGAATATTATTTCCATAAATCACAGAGATTACAAGTATGTTCCTAAAAAATGCTTTTCAATATTTTTTTTGAAAAATTGTAAATGACGATTTTTTCAATAAAAAATGCTTGGCAATTTTAACATATGCATAGCAAAATCGTCCGGCATTAAAAGGGTTAAGTGGGTTAAATTTTTGTTGTTTGCAAAAAACATTAAGTCATTTAATTACACATTTACTGTGTTATCGGGGGGGATGATATAAGTGCAATTTCAATCCCTCATTTTCTCACATTGATAATGTTTCTTTGATCAATCATAATTTAAAAATTTCATTGCACTAATAAACGTTTAATATAATTACAATGCTAGATCACACCTTTAATGCTGTCCCTAAACATATGCAATTCTAACTAATCTGACGCTGGAGTTGGAGAACTTTGGGGTATTTCTGAAAAGCTATTTGAGTCTTACATGTCGACTGAGAACATTTGAGTTGTTAACATAGTATTTAATTGTGTAAGCCATTTTCTCGACTCGTAAATATGATTTTGTGTTACTCAATATTATTTAGTCCACTGTATTATTTAGCTCTATATGAAAATAAAATAATATTCAATAACTATTTCAACAAGATTTAAATATCTCCTTATTGAAACAAGAGGAGCAAACATTCAAAAAGTGATTTGTCACACAAATACAGAGCATTAGAAATGACGATTTGATTGTTGGAGAAATCATGGTTTGCTTAAATGTGTCAACTTTTATGATTTAATTTTGATATGAAAAACATTTTGTTAAACACCAATTATGATTTTCATTCATAGATTTTATTATGGACTATCCGAACTGATGTTGAACGGTGTTTTTCAAAATTTATGACAAATCACTTTTTTAATGTTTGCTCCTTAGCTATATAGAATAAACATGTCTTGTGGAGTTATCTATAATACTTTTTTAAGGTAATTATATAATGTAATCGTCAATCAAATTAAAATTTAATGGATTGTGAATCTTCAATTGTTATTATATAATAAAAAACTTTTTAATGCTGTTATCACTAATTTCATATTTAAACAAAAGTTAAAACGGATACCAAAAATACATTGTATTTTGAAATTATTTTCAGAAATTCATATTGAGTAAATAAAATGATGTTAATCTGTTATATTTATACTGTCTGTACTGCTGTTATTAGTAGAAAGGCAGCTAAAGAAAATGTCGTATACTTTTTAATAACGAGAGCGCTGTTTTTACATGCTACACCTGTCATACGTGCTTGAAGGGTTAATCAAAAGTGATATAATTAAAGGGTTTTTTATGAAAACTTTCTTTCTTACAATTTTTTATTGTAAAAAAACAGTCACCACTAGATAAATCTTTAAGGGGTGGGGTGGTACATTTCGACAAGTCATACGAAAAATACTTCAGCTACATTTTTCACAATTTCCAATTTATTGTATTACAATGCTAATATACTTAACCACTTACTTGCCAGCACGAAATTTTCGATCTAGTCCTCCACACCAGCGGTTTTAGAAGTATTTGAAATTTTATAAAAAATGACTTGCATAATTTGTTGTCTCAACACATTTAAACAAAATGAAAACTCGTCATTAACTATCGATTGTTTGTTACAGGGTTGTCACAATGTATATACATATAACTTTTATTATTAGATTTTTAAAATCATTGTATATTGATCCATTTAATAGCCCGAACCTTTTTTTTTAAATTCAACTATAAATTATAGTTTCAGTCTTAACAAGGAATTGTCAAAAATACCTCCATATACAATTCACATATGCCGTATAAAAAGATCGGTAGGTAGTCCTTGCAGCATCTGTAGAATTTATTAAAAAATAATTTTGATAAACCGAGATAATTCTAAATTTGTAGGCGTCATTGGGTACATTAATAAAGGCTACTAGAACAATATTTTTTAGATATTGAAAAAATACTTAAAACAAGGAAACATCATGACACACCGGCGCGTCGCTGTTGTATGAAGTCAATACATGTTTGACGCACCGTTGAGTCGTTGGCATGCTAGTGGTTAAATATCAAAAATGTAATCCAAATGAATGGTTTTTATTTTACATGTCAGGAGATGTATCATCGTTGTGTATTCCTTGAAATCATTTACTTGATGAAGGATCACCTCTTCAACTTTTATGGAAGTTCAGTTAAATATTACAAGATAAATAAATATAGATTGCCTTGAATATGATAGAGTAGGTAACGTAATACGTTGATATAATGCCTATCTATTCTACGTTAGTGCAGATAAGTGAGGAAAGAACCCTTTAAATGTCTCGAAGAATGAATGATGCCGAATGCTAGATAATATTTGACAAATCTGACGACTGAATGAATCTCTTCTTTTTCAACGATCTGAGAGTAAAGAAGTGCGTAAATAATAACTAGAAAGATGATATAGAACAAATGAAGTTATGAAATTCATTGGAAGATAATAAATTACGATAACTTTAAGATACTAGAATAGCTAAATTAAATAACTAATTAGCAATGGACTGCATGGGATGCCACATGAATATTTATGGCATAGACTTGAAATATTGTTTGTTTTGAAAGTCCCAATATGTAGTTGTGTCAAATATTATCAAGCGTATTAATACAACACAAATGCTCGAATATTAAAAGTGTTTTACCATCTTATAGATGTATATCAATACCGTCATTTCAACTGGATAACCTTTTAGCTGCCGTAGATAATTAAAAGTAATTACCTAACACGCCAGCTATAATTTGCAACTATTAATTTAATTAGTTATTGACGAGATAACTCGTCTCTGGCGTGTTGAGCATGACAAAGTTTACGAGATATCTGTCTGTGGCAGCCATCGAGTTAAAACAGAAAATGAAGGTTTTACAATTTTATTTACATACAATCAGTATTAATTGACTAGGAATCGACTTGTAGGTAAGTCCTGAAGGCTTAACTCATTTTTGCCTGAATTTTCCCGTAATTGATGCAAATAAAAAAACACTGCTCACTCCGACAGGTTCAAACCTGAAAAAATACTACACGAAAATATCCCCGCGCTTGCTAACTATAGACTGATGCAATCTCAACTTTTATCGCGTCATGCATAATGGAGTGGAAGTAAAAATACTAAATGTTCCAATATTGGAACACTGGGCAAAAATGGGTTAATGAAATGCATACGTGTTCATTATTTCCTACATAAAGCACTTGATCTATCCGACAACATCTAATACAAAAATTTTAGTATTTTTTTATTGAATTGGTTTATATTATTAACATGAAATTGAATAACAAATTGATGTATTTAACGTAGGGTGTCGAAAAAATGGCTTGCACAAAATCAAAGGAATAGTGAAAAGGTTAGTGAATACATTGCCATCGTAGTTTATGACTTGTTTAGTTATTGTTAACTCTCAGCAGCTCTTGTTAAATTAGTTGAAATCGCCGAAGGAATTTTTGGGGAGCACTGATTACACAATAAACTTTTTAGGGAAAATTGATCATAGAAAGCTAAGTCCCAATTCTCGTAATATATCAACATATTTTTATAGATATCCTAATAAAGTGAATGTTTTAGTTTTTCTTACACTATTGTTTATTGGCTTTTTAGATCTTTTTGAGTCGCCTTCGATAAATTAATTGCCACCAATATTTGAGTCGATAAATATCATACGCACCTGAGTCAACTAGATTTTGATGCCAATCAATTCTTGGTAATCAGGTTAATATTTTGAGTTCAGAATAATCGAACCAGTCTATTTTTCTCTTGAAAAAAATTAGGTTGAACATCGTTAAGTGTCTTAAGTCCAAGTCGTAGTGTAAATCATACTTTTTTAAGTTACATTACAATTTAAGATTTCGACTGAAGGTGCTTGGTGGAATTTCAATATTAAATTTGAATCGTTCAAACTATGTACATTCTCACAAATTTTGTCATTAACGACCCGGGTTTCGCCTTTCGGCATCTTCAGGCATTCAAGTGCACGGATGAAGTTCAAGTTCATCCGTGCACTTGAATGCCTGAAGATGCCGAAAGGCGAAACCCGGGTCGTTAATGACAAAATTTGTGAGAATGTACATAGTTTGAACGATTCAAATTTTACATTACAATTGTTTGTTTGACTGTTTTGAATGGCGATTTCTTGTCTTTTTAGTGTGATTTATATGTTAAAATGGAAGATAAATTAAGAATTGTGCAACCACATTTGACTTAAAAGAAGCAAAGATCAAAGATAACCGAAAATTAACCAAAGTCCACATATATTCTAGCAAAACTGTCAATGTCCATATTAAAAAACTGTTTTATTTTGTAACTATAGAAAATATATCCCCAAAAAATGTTGTTTTATTTTTAAAGCAGTTATTTTTTATTAATTAGCTTAACAAAAGTCGTAATAAGCTAAAAATGTTTGCTATCCAAAATTTCGCTATGTGGGACTTGGGTGCGTATGATTATTATTGATAGAACTAATTAGAAGAATTTTATTTGACTCTGTGAGATGGGAAAGAAATACAAATTTAATTATAAAATGTTTGCACTTTTTTTTGTCCTAGCTTTATGTTTTGTATGAGATACACAGATTCACTTAGCACTTGGAATATGTAGTGCAAAATGATTCGAATAGCTAAAAATATAGTTAATTATCTTGTAAGTATATTGTTTTATTGTAATAATTAATTGTTTTAATTGTGTGCAGTTTGGTTGCCGTCATTTAATGTACAAATTTAAATCATTCAAATTTTGAACATTTCCATTAGTTTTGTCTCTGATGACCCTGGTTTTGCCTTTCGGCAACTTCAGTCATTCATGAGGGTAGTTGAATCTGAACTAACGGTTATTAATTGATATATTCGTTCAGTATTGCAACCCCTTCATCTGATAATACCAACCCTTTTTAAAATCAGCAAACATTTCTATGTTATGACTTTTTGAATTGCTCTTTAATGATGGTCAATTCTAATATTCACATCCTATTTCAAAGGCCTACAGAGTGCGCAAATATGTATGCAATTACAAGTGACTTCATGCAAACATCATATAAGGCTCCTCACACAATTTGTTTAATTGAGTATGTTGATATTTGAGCCACCTTTTTCGCTGAGCTATCATGACTGCTATGAGGTGGTTATGCCGCCGGCGCCTTCTTCCCCAACATCATTAATAACAAATCAACTACTTCTCGATTGAGTGAAAATATTTTTATATAGACACAACAAAAAACTATCCACTTGAATACTGAAAGTCGAAACCCGAGTTAGTGACAAAACGTATGGAAATGTACACAATTGTAACGATTCAAATTTGACACTGAAAGTCCATCAAGCACCTTCAGTCATTAAACTGAATTATAATGGTGTGTCTTTATACAAAATAATCATCCACACTACGCGACCCGTGTGCTACAAGGTTTTATGTGAAACAAAAGAAACAAAAATAGCAGTGTGTACGAAAAATGATAGCCATATTGTTACTTCTGTTTCGTCATAATTTTTCACATAGAACCTTGTAGTACTCGAGTCCCGACATGTTGGAAGCATCAGTCTCGGTAACAAATGTACCCTATATCCTTTTGTTATTCAGAGAATACATTATTAGCAGACAAACTGCAGGCATATATTTAATATCTTTCGTGTATTTTTTTTCTCAAAAAAAAATTTGGGCTATACTTTAATATAATATATTTAATTCGAAATATTTTATCAAATGTAAAATTGTACATATATATAAATTGTGTTAGGCTTTTTTTTATTATTAATCTGGTATACAAAGTAAAAATGTACTTTCATTGTTATAGCTGAATTATATTTAGAAGAAAGCATTGCATCCACTTTTTTTTTTAATTTACCCCACCATGGCTGCACTGTGTAGTTACAGAATCAGAAATTTTGCCATTGAATTGAGGAGTGTATTTTATTCGGAGCAAATATTTTTTTGTCGTCACTTGATCTGTTATTGCATAGTGAAAACCAATTCTTGTTAATGATTCCTATGACTGGCGAGAGCTTTTAAAACAGTCACCCATTTAGTTTTAAGTGTTGTCGTGTAAAAAGAAGTTGATGAAAATAAAAATCTATTGTACTTTACCCGTGTTTTATTTTTATTACTTGTAATAAAACAACTTTGTTTTGTGACAGTAAATTAAAGTTCATTTTGATGTGGCCTCGAGGATCCTCACTGGAAAACACCCTAGTTTTTTTTTAATCCATGTCCGCTCCCAATGTGGAGCATATGGCCTCCTAATGTAGGTATCTCAACATACTTTTTCTACGAGAACTGTTTGTTACTCAGTCGCTCAACCTCACTTTTTTTAAAGTGAGTAGTAGGGAAAGAAGACTAAGGCTAGAACAAGACTAGTGGTCGACTAACCGCTATTGCTACACCCAGTTATTAAAGGATGGAAGGAGAGGAAATTATTTGAAATGACATCACAAACACCCAGTCTTCGATCGCAACTTTGAATTGAATAAATCTCAAATTCACTGTGATCTGACCGGGAATCGGACCCAGACCTGCGTGATCGGTAGAGCAAGCTCTAACCAACTGGGCCACAGCAGGCGACTTTACCCGTGTTTTATTTTTATTACTTGTTATTATACAACTTTGTTTTGTGACAGGACATTAAAGTTCATTTTGATGTGGCCTCGAGGATCCTCTTTAGAAAACACCCTAGGAATAGATTGAAAAAATTGAAAGCATTTTACTTTTTAAGGAATATTTATTTATTTCAAATGAGATTTTACAGAATACTCCAATTCCAAATACAATAAACATTATGGGTAATACAGTTTACATGTTAATAATGTAGATATGAATTGAACACTTTATAAAAATACCGACGAAAAACAGTTCAGATTAATTGTCACCACCGCTGAAAGGAGATAACATTTACACCACATTTATTTTTCTTCATTCATAAGCCAATACGATGAAACAACCCGTTCTCAACAATACTGCCAAATTAAATAAATTATACAATATAATTAAAACTATAAATTAAATGGAAGTTTACCAATTTGCAATCAGTTTTTTGTAAAATATTGTACGAGATAATTCAAAAATCAATGCTATTTCATTTTAAGTGGAGCTTTGTACTGTTTTGTACACAAGCCATCGTATTTTGATATATGCATCAACATTCAATGAACCAAAGATAAATTATTCTGATACTATCTCGTCAACATTGGAATATTTTAAAACCAATGTCCTCAAACATGTTTAAATAGTGGAGTTAATAGATTTATATGCTTAGTAGCAAAACAAACTTATTTTGTTTCATTAAAAAAATTACATTCGTTTAAGCATTATCAAGTATTTGTAGGATTTTTTTAATAGAGAAGTGGCGACTGTCGGCTTTGCTACCAAAACAGGTACGTATCTACAATCAAGAAAAATGTTTGGGAAAGAAATTGAATTCGACTAAATTGATCGTTGCTTATGTATTATAGAACAGATTCAGTATTTATACCTTAACCATTTGAGTGCCTGAGCAGAGTGAGAATTATCAGCGTATACTTTGGTGTATCGTGTATCAGGTTGAGAAACTATGATGCAGAAGGCAATGGCAAAGGAATCATTGTGAAGCAAAAAAAGGTCGCTAGAATAACACCGCCAATAAAACAAACCCATTCGCAAAACATTACTTTGATAATATTTGTTTTTTTAACTTTTAATCTTTTTAACTTAAATACACTTTTTGTACCAATAATGACTCTTTTTGTACGATATTGTTTGTTTTTTGGAAATACTAGAAGATAATGTGAACCAAAATAGGTGTTACTTTTTTAAGAAAATAGCTCTGAGGCTAAAAGGGTTAAACGTGTCAGATTCAAAGAATATATGAAGTCTTGTAGACAATGTATTTTACAAGTTAAATGGTGAATATGATTACAAAAAGAAAGCTTCACAATCATGCCAACCGACACACCCTACGCAAAGTGCACAACAGTTTATTTGTTAACAATAAATATTCAATCAGTTTTTTTTAACAAAACAATAAAAATAATATCATTTACAAAAGATAGAGCGACACGTGTTATTAAAATTTCAAAATCATCTTCAGATGGAGTACTTTACGGAAGTGTCTTGATGTGCAGATGAACTTCGAACCAGTCAAGTAATATGTGAATCAATTGTAAGTCCTAGTAGCATGCACATTTCAATGTTTGAAAGAAAATATTTGGCAGAAAGAATCTCAAGAATTAGAAGTCATGATAATCAGACATGAAAATAACTATAATCTAGTAAGTGTCTTTTCATTTCTTATTAAATAATAAAAATGACAGAAAAGCTTCTAGAAAAGAATTGGACTATAACCATCATTTGTTTTTTTGTTGCCTAGCTAAAATAACTTAGTTTATTCCACGTATTGTGCTACAAACTGTGACACGTGTTTCGCCTCTTTCAGAGGCATCCTCAGACAGTCTTACTTTCACTATATAATAATAAAAATCAAATAAAAATAGGAGGCAGAGGGGATAATGTTAACACAAATGACATTTACATTTAGAAATGATTAACTAACGAGTTGCATCAATTAGGACGGGTTAACGTGTCACAGTTTGTAGCACAATACGTGGATTAATCTAAGTTATTTTATATTAAAATGAACTTACACAAAGTTATCGCCGAATCCACCGAAAGCATTGGGGCATAGTTTATCAACGCAGATCTCAGATATGATAATCTAGTGTTACCAGGAATGGATTAATAGCCGTAACTATGATAGTTTTCATTGAAAATTTGATTACATATATTAAGAAATTATATTGTTTTTCATATTTAATAATCAATCATTCTGATAAACAATATTATAAGCAGAATTAATTCAATTTTATATTAGCAATGTGACGTACAGATAGATCAATGCGGCAATTGTGTTGTACGCATGGAATAAGTATACGAAATGCATAACATTTTCTTCAGGATAAACTGAAAAATAGTTTAAAATTGAGCACCAGTAATATAGGTGGCGTTCAATAAGACAACCCATTAAGCAAGGGTAAGAAAACGCTAAAAATTAATTATCTCCCAATAAAAGAACAAGGGTTTCTACATATTCGGAATTCAAATTATTGCACATGCAATCATCTCAAGATATTCCATTCCCAGTGAGAAGTGCAAACTAAAAATATTATCTGCCCCCTTAAAACCATTCATAATGGTGCTGAAAATAATCACCAAAGCGCTCGGTATGATACAACTTTGATTAATATGATAAGTAATAATTGCAAAGTTTTGCAATCGTAAGCCGGAATAGCTATTTAAGATTATCTCTACCAGTCGGGCGTGTTAAACATAAAGACACAGGAGCCAAAACAAGCAATAAGACAAACCATCACTGACATCCATTCCAATCTTACACATATCCGATATTACATAGATTTTGCCACTCTGCAGTCCCAGTAAGCATGCGACATATATTAATTACACGTCGGACGGTTTGGTTTTCGATTGTATTGATATCAAGATCGGCTGACCATTGCTGCGTACAAATCTCGAGTAGTAAAATTATTCTTTCCATCGAAGAGCTTTCATCTCTTTATTTATTGTCAGAGAGGATGCGAGAAGAATAATTGGACATAATTACCCAAATATGTACTAACCCATATTATTTGCCCTAAATGCGTTATCTACGCTGGGTGCCTGGGTGACCTGGTAGTGATTGGTGTGTTTCCCAGCTTGTTGCAATTGCTGATAGACAAAAAAACTGAGAAAAATATCTCTTTAGCTTTCAGCACATCAGTTACTGTGTGCGATATCAGTACACTTCAACCATTCTATATCCGTGGACCGGTAAAAAATGGAAATTGGAACGTCAAAACAATGTTACATAGAATTTTATTCACGAAAGCTAATAAAACTGCTTTTTTGGTGCAACATTTGTTATTGGATTTTGTAACAATTTTGAAAAGAGATATTCGAGTCAAAGAAAAATTTAAACTCTTGCGGACTGATGCCAGTCCGCGGATCATAGGCTGAAGAACACTGTATCCCCCACCTTGGAAAGGCATATTCAGATGCTTGATAATTATATTTTTGTTAATTTTTATAACAAAAGATTTTTTTTATTTTCATTCACAAGATTTTTAGATAATGCTGATATAATAATGAAGATATTTTTAAAATACACCCCAAATATTGAATAAGTCTTCTTCTTTGACCATATTCACTCTATATGTGGACCATACGGCCACTAACCGGAACCTTCATGTTTCCCGCCAATTGCTTTGTTTCTTCCCATGACATGCCAGCATCCCTCAGTTCCGCCGAGTACTATTGATAGCACCCGACAGTCGTTCGTTACAGCGGAATCCCACCGGTCAGAAGAAACGGCAGGCAGGATTAAGCACAGCACGTGACCTGGCTGTTCCAATGCCTCCGTAACCACTGACGTCACAGGGAGCTGTCATGTACGTTCCCTAATATATGAGTTTCTCCCGAAATTAAACCATCATTATCCGATGCAAGCCTTCTATTCTATTCTAGAAGCTCAGTATAAAATTTCCCGTGCTATTGAAATTAAAACTGTGTTTTTGTATATCGTAAAGTAATTGATTCTGTAGAAGAAATATAAAACAGAATTTTAACCGATACTTATTTTTGTCAGTGAAGATTTAATAATACGAGTGAAGAGAATAAACTTGCAATTTTTCAGTGCGGTGGACTAGATATTAGGAAAATGAAAAACATCATTTCCCTGCCGTTTAAGCAGTGGCGGCCGGTCAATGTCGCATTGGATCAATACACCCCTTGTATATGCAGGGGCGGTTATATTTCATGGAATAATATTCAAACATAACATTTATGCCATTCACTCATTTTAAATTCTTCATGTGTTTTTTAATATTTATTATAGAGAATAAATACATGAAGAATTACTTTTAGGGTGTTCACTGTCAATGCTTGGTGGAAAGGCATTATATTAACACAATATTGCTTTGTACTTTATTCCGCTTTATTTAATAGGTCAGGACCGGTTTCGCGGTTTGCGAGCATTGTCAACTGATTTCAACAAAAATAAATTGAAATGAAAAGGTGTAAACAATTGACATTGAGAAGAAATTACTAATTATAATTACATTATAAGTGATTCTAAAATAACAAAAAATTAAAATAGAATCACTTATAATTTAATTGGTAATTTCTTTTCAATGTCAATTGTTGTTTACACCTTTTCATTTCAATTTATTTTTGTATAAATAGCATTGTTAAATTATATTTCTTATCAGTTGATAATGCTCGTAATGAGTGAAACCGGTCCTGACCTATTAAATAAAGTGGGATAAAGTACAAAGGAATATTGTGTTTTTATTAACATGAAGAATTTAAAATGAGTGAATGGTATAAATGTTATGTTTGAATATTATTTCATGAAATATAACCGCCCCCGCATATACAAGGGGTGCATTGATCCAGTGCCACATCGACCGACCGCCACTGCGGTTAAGGCAAGTATAACACTCTTCTAATTGAGAATCAATTCAAATATGGGATAGTGTATATTTGTGTAACTGTATACAATTCTTATGAAAAATTTATCATTGACTACATACAGATGTTGGAAGCTACTCGATAAAGGAAACTTCACAAATTGTTTATATTTGGCAATTAATATCACACTTGGATTCCCCCTAAACTTCAAATTACCGACTTCCTCACGGCAAGATTACTTAAATTAAATATTGAAAAAAAAAATGTTAACATGTTGTTCACATTTGGTATGTATTTTTTTCTCAGCTTTTTCTAACATTGAAAACATTTTCATAGTGTGAATGTGAGGGAAAAAAACAGCTCAGCTCAAAAAAACAATAGCAGGCTCTTGCCGTGGAGTCTTTAAATTGAATACAGAAAGAATGAACTTCATTATACAAATTGTTAGAGTGATATACTATAATTTGTTAAGGGAAAGGAATGCATTTAGTTTATAAATTATTTCGGCTGCCACGCGCCAAAAGTTTATTTTGAAATTTATTTCAATTTAGAATGTAATAAATTGTACAAAACATCGGTCCGCCTAAAACCAAACCCCGCAATCTATTCTCTCATCAGAGCTCATGCAAAACAGACAAATACACCACTACAGGGCCGTATATCCACTCGATATCCTTTTATTCTTTGGCCAAAGCCACGCGACGTAGACCTTCAGCAGGGTGAACAGACATCACTGTTCCGGTTCGGGTCCCGGCTGCTCGGGATCGGGGACGGTGACGACGCCTTCCACGCTGATGGCGGGATCGGCTGTCGCCTCTGCCAGATTGGTGACGGACTTGGACTTGAAGCACTGAAAGTCGACGTGCCTGCTCTTGGCTTCTTCTTTTTCCCACGACATGTGAATGAACGGCCTCTGCACGTAGTTGTAGATGACTTCTGCCCTTCCGCCGGGTCTCTTTTTAACTTTCTCTTTGTAAGTCGGATAGCCTTCGACGCCCAAGCGTATTTTCTTTAAGCCGCGCTCCTTCATCACCTGTTTGGCGACATCGCGGTTTTCGATGTATTTGAAAAACCTATACAGCGGAGTGCTCAAAACGGTCTGCGAATATTCGTCACCCATCTGCGGAGGGTATTCTTCGTCCCAGTCGACGGCGTCTTCATCTAAAAGCACTACAACGTGGCATTCTCTGTCGCCTCTTCGAGCCGAAGCTACCATTAAAGGTAAAATCAATTCTTCTAGAAAGCTCTCAAACTGTCTGCGGGCTCCTTCGTTGCTCAACTCATGCAATAGTCCGCGTAAATTTTGGCAGCGGACGGTGTTAGCGTCGAACGGAACCAGAAGATAGTCGCAGGCCTCTCGCAACTCTTGTACGGAAACCGTAGGAGGGCAGCGGATTATTCCACCTCGATAATAGTCTAAAATTGCGCGGAAGAGCGTCGCAGAGATGCCATCTGCCACTTCGAACTCTCCGCGTTCGTTGGGGCGTGCGAACTCCATGCCGGAACTGAACATTCTTCCTAACATAGTATTCGGATGCGCAGTGAAGAGTGCGGGGTCTAATACGAATCTGGTGTTGTCCACCACCAAGGTGAGTCTGTCGGAAGGGACGGCTTCGATCTCCACCATGTTCGCGGTCGAATTTGCGCTGCAGGCAGGCTGATCCAGCGCTCTCATCTGATTCTTCGGCAACATGTTTTGGGCCTGTCTGTTGCGAGAATTCCCGGCGTATCTCTTGAAGAGCTTCCTCTCGCTCTCCTGCTGATAGTCCTCCGTGTCGCTGCTGCTGTCGCCGCGATCGTATGATCGTTCCTTGGACGGATTTGACATCTCACTCATCACAGCGGGTCGGGAGAGACGGACACCTTGTTTAATGGTTTCGGGCTCTATTGGGTCACTCGCATCACGCTGGAGACTTACGAGACGCTTTGGCACAGTTTTGAGATGCCAGAACGCGAAATCACACTCGCGACCGAGAAATTTAGAAACCCATACGCGACCTATTTTGCGAAAAGAAATCTTTAGACAAAGGACTGTCGACAATCCTGTCACTTTTGTCTTTGGGCTATTTATTTAACAGAATCTTTATGGCTACGGACCACAATATTTTTGTTGAAAAATGCAAAGTGAAGCAAAATAAAAAAGTTGAAAAAATCTTTGTTTTGATTGAGTCAAGAATAAAACGTATAATGTGTTTGAAACTTATAATTGAAATTTTAAGAATCCCATTAATATTGTCAATTAATCAAGGGCTACATATCATAGACAAAAAGTGTTGGTGTCGGTTGTAAGTCTATGAATTAATACAAACGTCAAAATATCAACATGCGACCTATACAAAATATCAAGTAGAAATATTAAATATTTATCAGAGCTTCATTTTCAATGAAATCTAAGTTGTAATCTACGAATTGTTTCATTTTGAAAATGATTCTTTAATTATGAATGAGTTTTAAAAATGAATTGAAAGTTTAACCTAAAACATAGTGGTTCAGCGGTCGATTCAAGTTTCATGTGTTTTACTTTGTGATTTAAATATTACCATGTCGGAAGAAATCACAGATCGAGAGTTCCATGACCCAGACTACATCGAAGCTGTCCCTGTTTCTACGAAATACTCTAAAATATCCAACGAAGAAAAGGCGGAGAAGATTCGGCAAATTGTAAGAAGAGAATTTGATGCTGAAATAGCTCGTCGAGAAAGTGATCTCGATACATTGGACGACAGGTCATTATTTTAAATTAAGCATTGAATATTTTATCTAAATTCTCTTTTAAATAGGGTAATTGTGTGTTAAAACTTCACAAAGTAAGCTTAAAACAACGCCATGATTTAAAATTATTTTCTGAGGGCTTGATAATTGCGTTAAAATCACACATTAATATGAAAAACACTGATAAATTATGCAAAATAATTTAAGCTTAATTTGTAAAGTTTTTCGCCGAAATAATCCATGACTAGCTTTAACACACAATTACCTTAAATAATTCTAACTGACACAGACATTTACATTTTTACTTTGTTTCAAAAATATATGTTTTTTTTTATCCATATTAGTCATTTTTTATCAATATTAGTCCTCGCTCTTATTAGTAATTGATATAATTACTTCTTCAGATTGATCGAGGCGAAGACGACACTCTCAAGACTCCGCTATGCCATAGTAAAACATCATTATTGTAATGAAAAGCTTTTTCCAACCGATGATGAAGTCCAAGCTGAAGTAATTTCTCAGTCTGATCCTGTCACTAGATTAAAGGTACGTTCGCAATACTACTATTATTAATTACATTTAACCATTTCTTTGTTACAAATATTTGAATTATCATCTTTACTTAACTGTTGTATCACTTGACACTGCCTATTGTATTTATTTCCATAGTACACTTATCCCTCGATTTACGCGGTAGATACGTTCCGAGAGAAAACGCGTAAATCGAAACCGCGTAAATCGAGACTTCAAGCTCATACAAAAACGGAAGATAGGTTCCAGAAAATAAACATCCGCGTAAATCGATTATTAAAAGAGGTTTCATCATGCAATCTACTGAAGCATTACCACAAAACATTAACGTTACTCTATCTTTAGCAGCTTTAAAACCACTGGCTGTTTTCTCAGATTTTGCAATAAATGTTCTACTGGGCATTTTTTTCCAGTTAAGTCCTGTTTCATCAGCATTGAAAATTTGATGCGGGGAATAACAATTTTCGTTTACTATCTTCAGAAACTGTGGTAAAAATATCTTAGCTACATTTTCGTCGGCGGAAGCAGCCTCACCCTTTATCTTGAGATTGTGTAATGAGTATCTTTTTTTAAATTTTTATAACCATCTCTTGCTCGCTGTAAAATCTTGTTTTTTTTCGTCAGATGATATAGACTGATTATTTTCTGATAGAAACTTAATAATTCTTTTAGATTTTTCTTTAATTGCGTTAGTATCAATTGGTATTCTTTATTGTGTGTGATCTTCTATCCATATCATTAAGGCTTTTTCCATTTTTTCCATTATGGGATCTCTAACGTATGAGGTACATTTAGAACTAATAAGGGATTCAGAGGCGACACTTCTTCTGACAGTTATTTAATTTTTTTTTGATTGTACGGACAGTAGATTCATTAATTCCATAAGTTTTTGCAAGAGTTGCAAAACTATCACCTTTCTGGAGATAAAGAAAACAAAATTCGTAGTAAATTGATTGAATAGTTTTCAAATGTGATTTTTTCCTGACCGCGTAAAAGTGAAACCGCGTAAAATGGGTACTGCGTAAATCGAGGGATTAGTGTATTTATAATAAAAACAACTTTTATGACACTCATGAGCTTACATTTGACAGGTGCAAGCCCTATATTGACCATTTTAGTTCTGACCTTTTCTGACGGCCAAATCATAATAGATCGATAGTAAGCTTTATAAAAAAAACTGTTTTTTTTTAGTTACTCTGTCACAAATAAAAACACAATATCGACCCATAATCGGCAAAAGAATTTAAACGAAATAATTCAGTAAATTGCGTTTTAAGCCAATAATTGTTTAATATCGCCTAAGGCGTTAGTGACAAAAAATTTGGAGCGTTTTAGAGCTATGCATTTAAGTGTTTTGACTGGTTATCGTTTGTTCCACGCTAGAACCACTCTTCTTCTAGAAGAGAGTAGGGATAGAAGGATAAAGCTAAAATGGGACTATAAGTTAGATAACCACTCACGCTATGCCGAGTTTTTTTTGTATTAGATTGGGTGAGACGGAGAAATCACAAAAATACATGCCCTCAAACAGAAATCGATAAATCAGTTTATGAAACTGTCCGTACAGGCATTCGAACCTGCCAACTCCGCAACGGAAACCAATGAAGTTGACCATTCGAACACAGACCCTGACAAACGAGAATTGGCATTGTCCTTTTTGGCATATTTTATTGTGTGTTGTTATTTACCTTTTATCTGTTTTTTTTTAGGTACAATCGATGCTGAAGAATAAACAAAAACAAATACATCCTGCCATCAAAAAAATCATCGGCTCAGGCAGTAAAATAGACTATGATGAGATATTAAAGGTCAGAGCTCCGAGGAGGAGAGGAAGACAAGAGTCTGCCGTAAGTTTATACTTTTTAGTTTATTAATTGAGGAAGAAACATATTTTGCATGTGCTATACATGTCTATTGTTTATTTGTTTATTGTTTAAAAAATTAAAAGTACAGTACATGACATTACAGCTGACGCCAATGTCATCCCTTAATGAACAAAACAAATGTTTTTCTAATCACTAAACACTTCATGTTTGAGGTGGCTGATTTTTTTTTTTAAAATTTAAATGGTAGATTCTTTTCAGCTCTCACTCTGAGATGAACACAGCAATTTGATGGAATTACAATTGCAAAAATGCTTAACAATTTTAGTGTGGTATTTTATTATTTATAACATTTATATGTATATTATTTTGTGATGGTGTTACGACATGTTCTGTGCCGTGCGGGATTAATATGGCCGTGCATGGAGGGCCGTGATTTTCTTACAAAAAATAAAACCCAATATAATAGTAAATCACAAACACTTACCATATAAATACACGATGGGTCATTTCCACTATCATTTATCTAAAAACATTTCAAAAACAGAAATTACCGCCACGTTAGCATTAGGGAAAAATTTGAGAGCAACGAAAAGGCTCTTTTTAAAATCAATGTATTATAGATTACAAAACAATATCTTTGATGTTTAAGTATCACAATATGATTCCAAGAGATGTCACTATATGCATGATATTTTAAAATTATTAAATACGTTTCTTGTGGCCTTTAAACCGCATCTCAAGTACTGTGTGTAAACACGCACATTTTGTATGGCCAGCCCCACGAGTACGAAATTGTATGGCGTGTTAACACATCCATGGCAGTGAATTGGTTAAGTACCTTTAGGGCATGTGCATTGGATACTGTAATAAAGGATAATGTAAATAATCTCATTCTGGGTTTTCTTTATGTGAATTAGCTGCCAGTCATCTGACAGTGATTTCCAAATACTGATTCTGTAGGAAGTTGTGCTGGGCAAATAGATTAACGAAATAACTGTAGTCGATCATCGTTACGTTATTCAAATATCCTTGTGATCTTTGAAACTCGTGTACTAAAGATTTAAGCGTGTAATTGGTGAGATTGAGAATGCACGATGATTCACCTGCTTCTAGGTAAAGCAACGAACATAGGCAAATTCAATACTTGAATTCAGAATATTGCTACTGCCTGAATGATTATTACGATTTAAAATTTTGCAGTTGCCAAAAAATCTTACAATTCCTGTGGACCCTAATATTGATTCCCTTCGACCTGAGGTAAAGGAAGAGCCAATAGCGGGACCTTCACATAGCATCACCAGTCAATCGAATAATCCAAGTGCAAGTTCCTCGTCAGCTATCGATGGCGACATAGAAGAGGGAGGTGATGACAAAACGTTGAAAGTACCGAGGTATATTGAACCTAAGGGTATGAATACGAGAGTCTTGGAGATTAATCCGAATATTAGAAACAAACAGAAGACGAAATTCAGAATTATAATTGGTAAGTTAGAAAATTAGATAAATAAATAAATAATAACTGATCTTAAGGAAAAAGGATGTAACCCACACATAGCAAATTTTACAGGAGGCACAAAAAACGTGTTTTGATGATTTTCGGCCGTATGAAAATTAATCCAACAACGTTAACCGCTGCGCCATAGACCCGAAAAAGTGAATAAGAATTTCATATTCAAAACCAAAAAAGATTTTTGCCTAATAAAGAAAAACACATTCCTTTCTACTTATTTCCACTTTTATTTACCAAGATCAGATATTTCTTGATTTAATACCTTTCCACCAAATATTGAAAGTGAACACCCTAAAAGTGATTTTTGCCTTGTTCGGACCGTACATCTACAACTTCAGAGCTAGGAATTGAGATCAATGATAACTGGCCTCTCAGCGCCTCCTCAATGATGTGGTTATTTGCCGGCTGTCAGCTAGAGTTCATCCCTATAACTGATGACCTTAATATTCTGAAAGATGAACCCCAGGTTGTAAATATATGGATTCGTGATATTGTTGATAGTATTGACTGTATGAAAATTTTACATAACCATTTTCTTTTTGCAGGCAACACTTCAAAGTACACAGCTCCGCAATCTAAGGCCGACAGGTCGACTCACAAATGGCTGCTGTACATCAGAGGACCCCGCGACAGTCCTGACATTTCACACTTTGTTTCTTCCGTCTCCGTACAACTCCACGATTCCTACGCACCGCATAATATATTCCATCTCAGGTGAGAACTCACTCTTATCTGACACACTTCATATTGAAGACAGCATCGCAGAGTACTCAATGCTGTATTACCCACCGCCTGTACCTTGTTCCTTTAACGCAGCAACTCAAGTGCGCTTAATCACATTGAAAAATGTATATATCTGACCAAATATGTTGTCATTTCTGATTGATTTAAATTTGAATTTCAGATCGCCTCCGTATCATATTTCTCGCCGCGGTTGGGGCGAGTTTCCTGTGAAACTGCGAATTCATTTCAAGAATGAAAAGCTCAACAACCCTGTTAACCTGGAACATCTGCTGAAACTCGATAGGAACTATTCTGGCCTTCAAGAATTAGGTTTGTTATTATATCATATTTCCAAAAAAGTAATCATAACTTAAGTAGATTTTTCAGTAGAGCTGAAAAACTTATCTGATAATAGTAAAATCGTGTTTTTTATTTTTTTCTGTCCGATCCCAATGTGGAGCATATGGCATCCTAATGGAGGTATCTTAACAGAAGTCGTTCTATGTTAAAAATTGAAAGAATATATATTTTAACAGTCAACAGTTTTTTTGGATTTAAAAAATGTAATAAAAAGTATAAATATCTAAAATTTCAATCTAATCTCTATAAGAAATCAAATTATTTTAATGAAATCTGTGAACTTTTGCTATTATAAATGGACGCTATGCACGTCATCCGGGCTTGAAGGTTCAGATGAATATGTAGATTACAACCAGTCCTAAAACCACATTCACTTGAATTCAATCTGAATACAGGATGAAAAAATGCCAAACAAAAGATTCTTTTAAAAAAAAAACCTATGTTCAAATAATCTATCAGACATAACATTATTTCAACGTATCGAATTAAAATTATTGTTTTTTTTAGGTGGAGAAACAGTTGTCGACGTTTGGTTGTATGCAGACGATTGTATGATAGAAAATAAGACTACTAATTCTGAAGCTAAAAAAGTTGTGACTGTTCCGAAAGAAAGTTTAAACAGAGAGAAGGATAATTTTTTAAACAGCATGTTCTTCCCGCTTTATAATTTGTATAACGGAAACAAAACGATTAACCATGATAACTGTGATGATAATATTCAGGACGATACAAAAGAAGATCGAGATTCTTCGTTATCTAATATTGTTACCGAGAAAGAGGAAACCGTTGACGACGTTCTCGAAATAAATGAAACTAGAATGGAATGCGATATCGACTATAAAGCGACGTTAAGTAATATTAAAAAAGAAATAAATGACCAAGGCGACTGTCATTCAGATTTTAATGGCTGTTCTATTCAAATTAAAGAAGAACCGATGGATGAATCGATGGACAGTCTTTACTATAATGATAATAGCGACACTAATACGAGACCTCATAATAATATCTTTAATAACGACAGAGGTGATTTGTACAAAATTTCAAAACCTGAAGTGTTGCCAGTACAAAGTAATTATAAATTGCCAAAAATTGAGTCGTTTACCAATAACACAAAGACTGTTAAAAGAGTAGTTAAAAAACAAGTTTCGTTGCTAAAAAGTAATAATTCTAATAGTCTATTGAATCCTGCGTTGTTTGATAAGCCAAGCCCCAAAAAAAATCTGATCTCAACACCTAAAAGTATTTTAAAATGTAACAGTAATTTAAACAAGGAAAAACGGCAAAATAATTTATCTCTGCTAAATTTCATGGTTAACGATCATTGTTACGTGAATGAAAAATATTTGATCCATAATATATCGGAAATAAAAAACAATGACGAACAGAAAAACGCAGTTAAAAATGTCACCGTTAAGAAGGAGAATTTTATACATAGCGTACACGACCCGTCAAAGAATTTCAACGTGTTGTATACAAATAAAGGGATATTACTCGACGGGGCGACTCTTATGAATAATTTCCCCAAAGACAGTCATAAAATAGTATTAGGCATAAATAAGGATTCCAGTTTCAGAATAGAATTATCCAAAGACGACTGCCTTATGAGGCAGAAGGTTATCGAACTCGTCAGCTTCTTCAGAGAAAATTTGTTAAGATGCGCAGACACAAGGGCGGCGGTCAGTCTGATGCTTAAGAAGATGCCCATGATAGATGATTCGGCACATTCGGTTGAATATTTGAAGGCATTCCCTTACGCTGTGCAAAGTAACGACATATATTTTTCATTGAGTACTCCAAAACGGAGAAATTTAGAGGTTCGTATATTTATTTTATGATTTATTGAATATTTTGCCGGTGCTTTTTTGTGATATTCTGTTAGACATTAGGCTTTCATTTTTTTTAATCCAATGCTCGTAATGTAGAGCTTATGACCTCATAATGGAGGTACTAAACAGAAGTTTTTCTAGGATATCTGTTACTCAGTAGCTCAACCTCGCTTTTTCAAAGAAAGTAATAGGGATCGAAGGATAAGGCTCGGACAGAACTAGTGGTTAACTAATCGCTCTCGCTACACGCCCAGTTTTTGTAGGATCGGAAACGGTGGGAGGGACATCTCAAACACCCATGCCTTCAAACAGAAATCGATAAATCAATCGAAAAAATGCTGTTCGTAATGGGACTCAAACTCATGAGGTCTGAGACGGAAGTTCACAACGCTAACCGCTGCGCCACAAAACCTGTATTTGTAGTCATTTATTATTGATACACAGACGCTAGCCAACATTTGACTGTATGTGCCGTATGCGCTAGCAACGACAATGGGATGCGATCGTTCTATTGGGGGATTTGCGGCGAATATTTAAAGCCAGCACGTGATTCGGGGTAGTGTAATTGGGGGTTCCACTGTATGTGACATAAAATATCATTGCAAGAGGCTTTATCCTAAAAGGTGAAGTTTTTCATTTGCTGTTTACTCAGAATTATCAATCTGTTACTTACCAACTTCTGCCAGAATAGTGTCGAATAATTATTAGTAAGAATTGACTGGGTGGAGGATTTGTGAAATGACTAATCAACTTGACAAGTTAGGAATGTTTCTGTAGAAAGTTTATCCCTCGTAACAATGATTAGAATACGTTCTAAGTATGGTTTTCATATGTTTTTCCCTTTTTTTTAGTGGACACGTGCAAAAATTCTTCAAAACTACTTAAAAATTTTCTTCCCAAAGACCTATGCGCGAGCTGAAACAGAAATTTGGACGACAAAACAAATAATTCTGTTCTCACACTATCACGGATACTTTCCAATAAAAAATACATTCACAGATACCGAAAATGCACAATTCCATGATTCAAACAACTTTTATCTCTACGGTTACAATGGAGAAAAAACATTCCAAGAAAAGATAGATTTAAAAGAGCAGTTTGCCAGTGCCTCTCATATAAACACAAAAACAAAAATTGACGTTTTTACGGCTTGTGAAAAAAAAATAGAAAAATTACCAGCTGTCACAATTAAAAAAGAATTTCCTGACGTCATAGACAATCTTGAATGCAATACGGATTCAAAAGATAGTTTTAATGTATCCGAAATTAAAAGAGAACCAAGTTGTGAAGTGAATACCCGCGATAAATATATTGTTTATGAATTGGATGACAGTTCTGATGAAGAGATCGAAATTTGCAATGTGTCAGATGTCAAAAGTCAACTGATGCACGGCGACCATCTTGCGACGCATGAAACTCCCCGCAAGATGGCCAACTATGAAATGTTGCCATTTGAGAGCGATGACGAAAAGCTTCAATGTTTCTACATAGAAAGGAAATGTGCTGAATTAGGAATAGAATTGCGGAACGAACACGTTGGCAATGGATTTAGTCACAGGTGAGCCATTTTTAAGTCAACCATTTGCTTTTTTTTTCACTTTCTGATTGTGCACATTTTACAACTTTGACTCGACAAAAGTCCAATGAATCACATGTACGCTAAAAATGATTATGTGCATCACACGATTTTTTTTGACTCATTGTGTCAGGGAATGTCAAATTGAGCTTCTTGCGTACTATAAGCAGAATGCTGAACGCTGTCAGCTAATTCTTTTTTTTTAAATCCACGTCTGCTCCTAAGGTAGAGCATATCGCCTCCTAATAGAGGTATCTCAAGAGAAATTTTTCTACTCGAACTCAACCTCTCTTTTTTCAAATAGAGTATGGATAGAATGGGACTAGCGGTTAACTAATCGCTGTCGCTACGCCCTGTTATTGTATGGAAAGTGGGAGGGTATTTTCCGACCACACAAACATCACTCTACGGGTGTTCACTGTCAATATGTGGAAAGGCATTATTTGAAGATCAAAGATGTTCTGGATTCTGGAGGGAGGGTCGAAATAAATGTATGTCATAAGGTCATTTGTGAAACATTATTGCACTCTGGCACTTTCTTCTGGCATTATCTCAATAAAATGTCTCTAAAGGAGAAAATAATAAATTATTGCTACAATAAATTAAACAATATGAAGTGGTTATTTCATTGAAAAAAAGTGTCTCCTGAAAACTTCCACCTTTCGAGATACCGGGTTGTGAAAAGTTACTGACGATTTTGTATAAAATTCGACTTACGACCAAAGTTCAGGAACGTATCTCGGTCGCAAGTCGAGTTGTATATTTTTGTACATTTCATTTTTCAGTTTGGTCCACAAAACAATACTCGCAGCTCTCAAATGTTTAGTCGAAGACATCGTGCGTAGATCCCTCGCTGTCAAAATGGCCGCTATGGATTCCAGAACTGATGTCACCATAGCTAACATCGGGCAGACTGTTAAGAGCTCGCCAAAGCTGTGGGATAAGTAAGTATTTTGGTAAATTTGTCGCTTACAATAAATTGTTTATATTCATTGTACAACACCTTGATCTTGAATACTTTGATTGTATTTTTTTTCACTATATCATTTTCACCTGCACTTGCGATCAGAACCCGATTGATATTATTATAATTAAACATCTAGATATTTACCGTCAACCATGTATTTGTGCCGCCTGTGTGGTCGAGTGGTCAACGTTGTTGGCTTCGGCTACGGAGGGCCCGGGTTCAAATCCCGGTACGGACAGTTTTATAAATTGATTTTTCAATCGATTTATGAATTTCTGTTCAAAAGCATGGATGTATGTGATGTCTTGAATTCCCCCCTCTCACCCATCCTATCCTATGAACGGGGCGTATCGAGAGCAATTAACATACCACTAATCCTGTCTTAGCCCTATCCTTCTATCCCTATTCTCTATGGAAAAAGAGAGGTTGAGCAAGTGAGTAACAAGCAGTTCTCGTAGAAACACTTCTGTTTTTAAAACTCCATTAGGAGTCCATATGCTCCACATTGGGAGCGGACATGGTTAAAAAAAATACAATTAAAGCAGGGGTGGGCTCAGAGGGGCCTGCGCAAGCCCCTTATTTAATTTCACTAAGGCCGACGAGCCCCTTGCTCATTCGCATCGGGGCATGTTTGCGAAATTTTTCAAAAAATTAGGTACTTTTGTTGAAACACTTCTGTTGAGATAAACTCCATTAGGAGTCCATATGCTCCACATTGGGAGCGGAGATGGTTTAAATATGTATTTTGACACAAACATGTATTTTTATCCATGTCCGCTCCCAATGTGGAGCATATTGCCTCTTAATGGAGGTATCTCAACAGGTCGCTCAACCTTACCTTTTTTCAAAGTGAGTAGTAGGGAAAAAAGGATAAGGCTAGAGCAGGACTAGTGGTTGACTAATCGCTATTGCTACACCCAGTTATTAAATGATCAGAAGGATGGGAGGAGAGGAAATTATGTGATTTGACATCGCAAACACCCAATCTTCGATCACAACTTTTAATTGAATAATTCCCAAATTCACTGCGATCTTACCGGGACTCGAACCCAGACCTGCGTGATCGGTAGAGCAAGCTCTAACCAACTGGGCCACAGCAGGCAACAATATATGAATAAAACAATTGGCGGTCAAATAAAATTATTGAGGACAGCCGCCATTGGTAGGGTTCTGCTATTCATTGGATATGAATCTGCTACTAAAAATCTATTTTAGGCATCCGTTCCTGAAGGGTTAATAACCAACT
This sequence comes from Himalopsyche tibetana, assembly GCA_030503985.1. NCBI lineage: Eukaryota > Metazoa > Arthropoda > Insecta > Trichoptera > Rhyacophilidae > Himalopsyche > Himalopsyche tibetana. Next base: position 25,300,607 of record JAPJYX010000031.1, on the reverse strand, counting down.
ATGTATGTCTGTCCATGTCTGTAGTGCAGTGGTCAACGTTATTGGTTTTCCGTAACGGATCTCACGTGTTCAAATCCCAGTATGAACAGCATTTTTTCAATCATTTTATTGTTCGAAGGCACGGATGTTTGTGATGTCTAAAAATTCCCTCCTAACCACTTTTCCAATCCTCAGATAACGGGGCGTAGCAATGGCGATTAGTTTACCGCTAATCCTGTCTTAGCTCTGTCCATTATATCTCACTTTGAAAAAACTTCTGTTGAGATATTTCCATTACAAGTCCATATGCTCAACATTAGGAGCGGACATGGATTTAAAACAAAATGTAAGTCAAAGAGGCGAAACACGTTTTTCTTTTCAACACAATGAGTGGAATAACAGAATTATTGAACCTAATCTGATTTTATTAATTTCTCAACAAGTCAAAAACTTACCGTATCTACTATTTAAGATTTTATTAAAATAATCTTTTATTGAATTCCAGGACTGAAACTGGATCTGTGCATACTGTCTCTCTGCGGCATGTCTACGAAGGAATATTGGCAAGAAAGGAACTCGACCTTTTGACCAATACTGGTCTGGGATCAGAAGTGGTGCAGTACCATGGGACATTTTAGAGCAATGGCCGCTAACTGGTGGTCCGCGGAGTGGTTGCAGTAAAGCCATAGGAGCCAAGATTCAATAAAATTATTCAAAATATGCCGCAACAAATATCGCAGTAATTATTGGTTTTAATTTAACCCTTTAGACACCATATACCTGTAATAGATTTTCAGTCCCACGAACGGACTATTTTATTTATTATGAAATCAGCGATTTTTTATTATTGTAAGTGGATATTAAAACAGTTTCACGTTCCCTGCTCATCATAGGTTTCCTGGAGTGGTTTATGATCTGCATGCTGCGCATGTCGTACCTGCCTAAATGGTCAATAAGCTGTTTACCATTTCAAAATATTTTATTTTTTATGATCATATTTTTTAAATAAAATTTTTAAAATAAAATAAAATCAGAAAGAGTCCAACATGTGAAACGACTCAAACCATACAAAATCATTTACAATGGCGTGGTATTTTGCGTCAACACATCGACTTTGGAAAGGAAAAAGGACATAACCCACAGTTTTTTCAAAACAGCTTTTTTTCGATAATCACAATGTATCAAACTTGATACACGTTCTATCGAAAGGATGTAAGTTGCAAATGCCGAATTAGTATCTAAATTTAGCTTTTATGTTTGAAAAAAGATGAGCTTGTGAAAATAGAAACCAAGAAAAAAGACTGAAAAAAGGTATTTCCTAGACAATTTCTTCAATTCATGTTTGAAAATGTCAATTAAACACCAGTTTTGAAGTCTCCGTGCACTTCAAGTTTGTGCATATTTTATCATTTGTATATGGCCCAAAATCATCAAAACACGTTTTTGCACCTCCTGTAAAATTTGATGTGTGGATTACGTCCTTTTTCCTTTACACAGTCAATATGGTTACGCTCGTCCTTGAAGGGTTAAAGAGCAGATAAGAGGGCACCAGTGGTTTCTTTAAACATACATCTTTGTTTTTTGAATGAATAAGTTCATTTAATCATTGTCAATTATTGTGGAAAGACATATTTATAAAAATAAAATCAATTCACCAATTGAACTATGCATCTGAAGGGGTCAAGGGACTCAAAAAATCAAAATGAACGTTGAGTCGCGAATGAAATACTATTTTTAGGTATAATTTATTTATTATTGTGAAAGAGGTGAGTTTTCAAAACGTTTAATTTATTGACCCAATAGTGGGCTGCACAAAAATAAAAGTTTTTCCGTAGTCTCCCCAGGTCAGATCTCAACTAATACTCAATATTTTATTTTGAATACTTTAATCAATCGTTCCACGGTGACGAGAAATAGTAATAAACTCACCATTTCTTTTCTCTATCATTATATGAGTGGTCAATTCTTGCCTTCCAAATAAATGGAATCCATTGATTGAATACAGAAAGCTGGTATGCACTTTTAATGAATGCTTCAGGTCATGTCTAAAGTAGTTTTGAATTTGACTTGGGTGTTTATTTTGTGGAAATAAATTTTGAATACAAAATTAAAATTGATATTTTTGTTATTCATCTGGTTGTGCAATTAGATGTAACATGTGTTTCACCTCTTTGAGAAGCATCTTCAAACTAACATTATTGGAATTGTTATTTATATCTTAGACATTGTTTCTTATTCTTTACACCGGCTCTGCTTGGGAAAGTCGGCTCCTCGTAGGCGAGAGGCGAAATGAGATTTTTCCAAAACTGTACGCTAGGCCAATCAAGACAATTAAGTTTTCTATGAGCTGAGAGAGCTCATGAAAAAATGACAATAATTAGTAAATTAATAACAATATGGTGGCTCTATTAAACTTATTTTACCCCTTATTATAAAATAAATTAGTTAACTCAAAACTCATTCACCTAAGTACTCTACCAGATAAATAAAAATGTTTACAATTTCAATTTTATATTTCAAAATTTATTTCCGTTTTCCATTAACATCAGTTTGCATTTTATTTTTAATAAAACTAGGTATGCATGAGTTATTTATTTTTGTTCATAAAAGGTGATCTTACATATTTCCATAGGTAATATATAAATGTATATTTCTATAAAGAAGCAATGTGTTAAAATATGTCAACAAGTAATGTTTGTATAAATGGTTTTAAATATGAAAAGCTCATTTAAATAAAAATCTTTTTGCTTTTATCATCGGGCTTTTAAAATTACACCCACATCCTGCTATAAGAATATATGATTTTTCCTCAACCCTTTAAGAGCTGTGTAATAAATAATGCCTATAATATATAACCTGTACCAGACCAGAGTGTGCTAGTGCTATTGAAACATTTTTGACTTTTTTGTAATTGCAATCGATACACAGCAATACTTCTTTTTTTAATAGCAGCCCCCTAAATAACCAAGTTTTTTTCAGTCAAATCATATTAACCCTCCAGAGACGAGAGCTTTTTTTCAATAAAAAAAATATTTGTTAGCCATATTGAAGTTACGGATAACTTTTATTCCTAATAAAATTAAAAAAAAAAAACGCCAAGTCGTTGTATAGAAACCCCGCATGACTATATGATCATGCTCATCCTTTTATTACCGTGTAATATTGTGTATGGACAGTTGTAAGGACAAAATTGACCATATGGGCTCGCAAACATTCGGGGTTGAAATATAGCTAAATGTGATTTTTTTTAAATATTTAACTGATAATATAACTGTAAATAATTTGATGTTTTGATAAAAAAATAACTAACAAGTTTCAAAAAGTCCATTAAAAAAAATGGAAATTCAAAAAATCGCATGTGCTTTTGGTGGCCGTTTCTGTCCCCGCAGCTGATGATTAACTGAAGTCTGTACCCTTCTTAACCAAATATGAGTAAAAGCAATGATATTCAGGTAGAAAATTGATGAATAGTGGGATCAATAGACAACGGTGTTTACTGTTACCATATGGTTACGCTTGGCCTTGGAGGGTTAATGTTACATGTACTTACATACAGTGGAACCCTCAATTACACTACCCCGAATTACGCGCTGACTTGAAATATTCGCCGCAAGTCCCCCAATTGAACGGTCGCATTCCATTGTCGTTGCTACGAGACGGTAGTCTGCGGCGCATACAGTCAAATGTTGGCTAGCGTCTGTGTATTCAACACGTGCCAGGCTATACACGTATAGCTTGGCGACTGTCTATGTGTTGGATTTTGGCGTGCTTTGCATTTTATCACTTGGTAAGTAAATATTTGGTCCACATTTTGAATTAGATTATTTATATAATCTTTTGGCTATTGTTATTAATTTTATTTTTTGTATAAATGATCCTGTAACAATTTGTATTTCCGTCTATTGATAATGCGAAACCGGTCCTGATCTTGATAAATCTAGTGGAATTAGTAGTGTTTTTTTTTTATGTTTACCAATAATATGGAATTCACATTGTAATTTTTGTCTTCAAAATTTGTTTATTATGAACTTTCTTAAACAGATGTCACTAGTTTAGTTTTGATTTTAAAAACAGAATATTCCATGTCCCACCTATAGCCTACAATGCACGGAATTTTCACGATAATTCAATATAAACTAAATTTGTGCTCACATCTAATAACTGAGCATTCCAGCAAAGAATTAATATTTTTTATGTCGAGAATTAATAATCAAATATTTTTTAATTGCTTTTTTTACTAATCGAATTTAAAGCTTTGCATCTTTAGATGTCAAAAATGCATTATACCTTTGGTAAGTCATGTATTTATAGCTCGGGAGCCTGTATAGTAAATAAATATTATTAATTAAGGAAATCCTGTGATTCTATTAATGTATTTTTTAAGATAGACGATAGATTGATTAATTATTAGTGTTGGAATGTAGAATTTGTTCAATTATGTTTGAATTGATCATTTGGTGACTGAAATAAGTGTTGCGAGTCAAGTTGTCTTGTCGATGATAGTATTAAAAGGATAATTTAATGTCACGTGTCGTAATTTAATACTTAACAGCTTAACGACCGCACGTTTTTTTTATAGAATTTCACCTGGCGGCCGGGCAATTTTGCAAAAAATTCACAAAAATTGTAATTTTACTAAATTCACTATAATTTATAAACCAATTGAGATAGATATCTTTACCAAATTTAATTTTCGTAGTTTCCAGATACTTCGTTTATACGCATTTATACCTTTGTTTTTCAAAAACTCGAATACGCGTCCGCGGTCGTTAAGCTTTAAATTTAAAAAATGAATATCCATGTTCACTAGTAAAAAATATGGCAATGTTATCTGGCTGAATTCCCCAAATAGAATGACCGTAGGGTGTTTATTTAGAAGACCAAACTAATTGATGTAACTGAGCACTTGTTGACAGCGCCTGATAAAAAATTTTCCAGTTATTGATACAAAAAATACTTTATATTTTCTTGTTAAAATGAATTCAAATAATTACATAACCTGTATTTTTTTACTTATTCGTATTGATTTGATAATAAAGAAAATGAAAATATGCTAGCAATGTGTTCATTTTTCTATCCCCTTAACCTTTTTGGCAACACTCTTAGGCATACTTGGTGGAAAGATATTATATTTAAAAAAATACTCATTTGGACTAATTCCACTTTCATTTTAAATGATCAGGACCGGTTTTACTCATAACGTGTGGCTACGGAGTAAAGAATGTTGGGATATGTATTTAAGGGGTACAACAGTAAAACAAATATTTTTTACATTTTTTTTATCCATTTATTTCAAAAACTCAAATAATTTTAATAGAATTGACAGAGGCTTGTGTTGAACCAAATGTGAAAAAAGAATATTATCTCGGCAACCTTTACGATACGGCCATTCTAGATCTTGCGTCAAAATAGTTTGAAAAATTAAAAAAGTCAGAAAATGAAATGGACCAAGTTAATCATAATCATTATCAATATGCATTAAAATCTTCCTTACATTTAAAAAACTTTAATATAATTATATAAATTTCTAATCTACCTTGTTTTGTTATAGGTCTTATAAATTAAAAAAATTGAAGATAATGTTTACTGTATTCTAAAAATTATTGAAAATGTACAAATTTTTTCAGACAACGAAATCACTAACAAAAAAATTACCTACAAGTTTATCATAGTTTTTTTTTCAATAAAAAAAAATCACTACAATGATTAAGTATTTAATTTTTATGCATTGCAACACTCGAGTAGTAAACGAATTTAGGATGATATTTTGAGGAATTAATTTACACTAATAATTATAAGGCGATGTATAACTATAAAAAATATTTTAAAACTAATATAAAAGGAATATCGAATTGAAAGTCGAAATAAAAATTAATTTATAATTTCAAAAGAAAAAATACAGAATCTCAGGAATGAATATTTGCAAAACAAAAGTTGGTTAGTAAAAAGAATCACAGATGGTGTTGTGTAAACTAAAAATAAATTTGAAAACAACGGTTTAAAAATGCACCGAATCAAATAAAAATGAAAACACAGTTTGGACACCATTTTTTTTACAAATTATAATAATATACAACAAAGCATACAAGACATGACATTTATTAAACCTCACGAATACTTTCATTAAAAAAATAGTTTTTTTGTTAAACTGAATCGACCGGCGTTGGCCAGAGACAACAGGAATCCCGAATTTTATGGCCCTATCCATGGTGGCCCACAATCGCTGGATCGAAAATAAGTGAAATGAGACTTCAATGAAATAATTCAGTTCCAATGACACCACAAGCATGTAAAATTAAGTCACGATGGAAAAAAATGAGAAATACTCGTTAGATAAAATACGCTATTATATTTTGTGTATCTTCTATGTATTATTGCAATTAAAAAATAATCATAGGTAATAATAATAATATGCAAGAACATTTTTTTGAATTTTTTAAAATTTTAATCAGTTTTTTTTCATCAATTTTCCATTGACTTTTGAATATTTTTTTGTATTTTTCATTTATATTTTTTTTTCGTACTCCGCACACAAAATGGGTTAGTTGTGAATATACTATGAATTTAAAAAGTGGATAATGGGGGATGGGGTTGGGTGTTTTTAATTGAGTAAAATCACACAATCGAAACATTTTTTACACCAGAAAGAATCACAAAATAATGTAATTTTTTATGCAAAGCGACATTACATTATCGAATTTGAAATTCTGGCGTAGCAAACATTTAAAGATCATCTTTTTTTTTGTTACGACAGCCTATGATGCAATTTGAAATTGTTTCGTTTCGGTTGGACTGAAGAGTCCTTCAACCGCTTTTTTCAATTTCTGATGAACAAGTCTGCCATCACAATGATTGGCGAATTACTCCATGACGTAGACCATGTAGAGATAGTCGGGGCGCGCTGTTTGCAGAAGCCCCTTATCTTCGGCTCCTCCCGGTGACAGGAGTTGGAATCCCATGAACATGAAGGCGCGTAATAGCGCCGCACGGTCTGAACGTGATTTTCGCACGCACAACACACACCTGTTGAAAAACAGAAAATAAGCATCGACGATTTTTAAAAGTATCTTTAAAATCAATTCCATATCGACTGTGGAAACGAAAAAGGACGTAACCCACACATAGGAAATTTTACAGGAGGCACATAAAACGTGTTTTGATAATTTTCAGCCATATGAAAATTATGAAATAAACACAACCTTCCAGTGCATGGAAACTTCTAAGCTGGTGTTTAATTGACATAATCTAATATTAACACTTCTTAGTCGGATGCTTCAAAAAATAGACTCTAGCATGTAGCAGGCATTTATTAGTGATTAGCGCACAAATATATTACATTCTTAAAATCAACACAACTTCTAAGCCAAACGATATTTTCGATTGAAATTTTTAAAGAAATCATACGTGACATATAATCATTAAAAATAAAATTAGAACATTTCGATAACATCATAATTTCACTATGTTTCTAAGCTGAATATAAAACCTGTTATCAATTTAGTAGATAGCACTACGCATGTTATAAATATTAAATCTTCAAAACATTCTATATAACCAAATAGCATATTTATCCATATTTTATAATTATATAAATAATTATAATATATAATCGCCATTCCTACAACTTGACTACCACCGGAAGTGTAAAATCTAATGCCGTAAAAATTACAGCGTAAATATTCGAGAAACATGTGTCACCCTTTTTGTAAATAATAAATACGAACATTCAAAGAAGTGGGAAAATGTTAATTAGTTGCGGCACATTATTTCACGCCGACAAACAAACCCGTGATATTATGTGTCCCGCAAACAAGCGACGGTATAAAAAAACAGATCATGCCATGATCTGCATTCTACCGACAGTACGCTAAAAACGACTTTTGCCGTTTCCCGCATTCTACCGACAGTACGCTAAAAACGGCTTTTGCCGTTTCCTGCCTATAAAGTGTTAATATAAGAAATTGTCCAGGGAAAACCTTTTTTTCAGTCTTATTTCTTGGTTTCAATTTTCAGAAGCCCATCTTTTTCAAACTTAAAAGCTAAATTTAGATACTAGTTCGGCATTTGCAGCTTACATCATTTTGGCAGAACGTGTATCAAGTTAGATACATTGTGATTACTGAAAAAAAGCTGGTTTGAATAAACTGTGGGGTACGTCATTTTTCCTTTCCACAGTCGATATCAGCAATATCAAATATTTGTCACAATTTGACCCTCTCATATTTTGTACGATTCATGAAATGGCATACAGAGATTTTTCACCGCAAGATCACAGTTGATTTAAAGATTCGACTAAAGACGATCGGACTGGTTGAGAATTTAGTCAAGTGTTACTTGCCACATATTTCTAACTGAAGGTTTCACTCGGTGTATGGGAATATATATTTTTTTTGTAATAATCGAACATTATTTATCAGTTGATTGCAGTCAGTTGTAGCCTTTTTTGGAAGCCTTTTATAAATAGGTGAGGTCAGTGAGGAAATTTTATCTCAATTGCCTAAGTACCTGGCGCATCCAAGTCGCTCTTCGGCAAACTCGAGGAGTGTGATGAAAGACTCCTTTGAGCCGTTGCTCAGCACCGGTGGGACTGTCATGTACAGGGTGTTGTCATGGAGCACCTGCAAGGGAAATCAATGTCCATCAATACAATTATTATATTTATTCTCAGAGAAATTTTAATTCAAATGATTTATTGATTGAATTTGGCTTTACTTGGTACAACTCCATTATAATAAGGTAAAAAATATCAACGTATTTAGTTCTACAATCTGTTTGACAATTGATTAGTTCTGACGATGGATAAATACATTGATTTTTTTACCTTATTAAATGATTTATTAAAAAAAAAAAAAAAAACACTTCAGGACTAATTCCACATTATTTATTTCAGATTAGGACCGGTTTCGTTTATGTTTTCAAAAGTTATTATTTATTAGTTCTGATCTAAAATAATGTGGAAGTGTTTTATTTTTTAATATAATCCTTGTCCGCAAAGAATTGAGAGTATAAACCTTGATATGAATTGAAGTTTTTTTTTTTCAATTCTTGAATGGAAGCAGAAAAATATCTTCACATAACTTAACCCAGCGATTTCCAACCTGGGAGGCGCGCCTCCCTGGGGAAGCGTGGACTATAGCAAGGGGAGGCGCGAACAGTTCAAAATATTTATTTACCCTTTAAAACGTGTCTTTATACTATATGAAATAAAGGATGGGGAGGCGCGAAGATATTTTTTCTTTAGGGGAGGCGTAGTAACATAAAGGTTGGAAACCACTGACTTAACCTATTCATTCTACTACATTGCGGTGAATGAATATTAGTCAAATATAATAACATTTATTTATAAAATGGCAGAAAATGATGCAGCTTACCGTTTCCCAGACGTTGTGGGTGGTCTCAGTCAGATAAATGTTGAAGTTGATCTTCACTGGCTTCACGTCTTTCAGTTCTACAATTTTAGCGATTACCTATAAAGACAACAACATATTTTTTAACTAAACGGAAAAGAAAAAAAATGACACTGCCAGCTAAGCACTGCAACAGGAAAATGAAATAATTGGGTGAGTAAAAATAATATTTGCATATGTTCGTGTATTTTAGTTGATTTAAAAAAAGATAAATAATTATTTCATTTTTCACACTAAATTTGTCAATTGGATTGGAAGGAAACAATGAGACATTTTAAATTATATTTAAATTAAATGTGTCTTTTTCATAACATGTAGTCTGATTTCAAATCAATGAAAACATACTTGTTGGTTCAAATAGAAATTAATAAAATACAAAAAGATGCGTTGTTACAAATTGGAAAAACATTACCGTTTCCGATTAGTCGACATTAGGTGTGAACTTGTAGTTGAATGATGTTTGATAATAGTTTTTCTTAATCCCTACAAGGATATAATGTATTCTGCATCCTATAAATCCTACTTGTCAAATCTGCACGAATAAAATTGACAGGAAGCGAACTTAATCAATAGAGATATAAACTATGCCAGACTAACTTAATTAACGAGTAACTCCATTACTTGGATCACGTGTCGTTTTGTGTGAGCCATCTGTCTCTGTTCAAAACGTAGTACTCTTACAAGGATGATTATTCGAGCGAAATAACACTCATACACACTGATACTGAACTATGTGAATCTTTTAGCTATCTGGTTAACGTGTCGTTTGAGTTACCTCTTCCCTGTACTGGGCTGCGGCGCTATCGCTGCTGAGCGGTGAAGCGAGCGTCGATGGAGTTGAAGAGTTTGAGGAGGAGGGGGATCCATCGGCCTCCCATAATGCTAGATCCCCTAAAAACATCAAATAAAATAGATTCAATACACAATATTTATTTTCAAAACCAGAGAATGGAGAATATATTATTAGATTGTTGAGAATGTCTTTCATTTACGAAGGAAACGGCTGCATGTTTTACTTTTATTTTCATCCACTGATGTGTGATTTCCACTGTGCCTATCGCAGTCCAGGTAGCTCTGGTTGAAAACACTTTTTAACAGGATGTATTCGACATCATTAAGAGTGTATGATATTAAATAATTGAAAAGCTTCTACAAATTGAGAACTTCTAGCTGTATATAGGATGGAGAGTCCTATATGACTATGATATGACAAATGGTTGAATTGTTCCGAATACCTCTCGTATTCAGTCGATATTGGTTAGCATATTGAATTATAATTCAGCATTAACGATTTAATCCTTCTGCCGACTGGACAAGCTGCAAGACGACATTAAGGATTTTTTGAATAACTATTGATTTAGAAGTCTTCGATTACATGATAAATTGCCGAACAGATTTTTTTTTTGAAAAACTATGCTAATGATGATAAAGACAGGAAATGTTTTAGGGCAATAACTCACATGGATATTCATCGGCGTTAGTGGAGTGTGGGTGCGGGGAAGGGGGCGGCGGAGTATCTTCTTGCTTGGCAGGGACATCAGGACCACCACAGAGGCCCGGCACCCAGGCATACTGAGAAACACTCGGCCGCTCCCGCCGAAGCTGCGGACCTCTTGCTGCCTCCCGCTGACAGGGACAGACCGGACGATGCCTGCTGGCGACTAGCGGATGAACTGCAAATGAACAAAAAATTATAATATTTCATAAAAAGCCCCGAAGAGGGTTACTTAGCGTGACGCTGGAGTACCATAAACCGAATCACAAACTGTTTTATATCTTTATCTTCTTACTTATTATTTTTAGATATGGTATTTATATAACTGTTTCATAACAATATTATACAATGGAGTACTGTTAGTTAGTCAACATTTGTTTTTTTTTATTTCTCTTTTTTTATCACTGCACTGTTTTGTTTCAAATATAAAGTTTTGTCACAATTTTTTTTTAACTTTACGAGTGCGTTTTAGTAAAATTTTTCAATTCATTTAGATATTTTGTTTAAGTTTTTAAAAACAAATATTATTTTTATTTGTTTTTTAGACATTAATTTGCTGAACAAACTTAAAATATCATAATGGAGTTCTACCAAGTAATCATAAACGTGCCATCCTAGATTGCCCAGGAGTAAATTACATTGGTGATTTTTACTATTTTTTTTACTTTACCCGAAAAATTTAAATATTATTATTGTGCGTAAGAAAAACATTGAAAAAATATTTGCAATTATACCAAGAACTAAAAGAATTTATTCTAATTGCCGTTATTTATTCATGTATGGCTTTTAACCCCATCACCAATGTTGTGTGTCGTCGACTATTAATAGATGCAATCTCAGCAGCCATAAAAACAACAGCGATAGAATGTATATTTTTTGAATATGGAACAAAAATTTCTTATTTGTAAATACTATGAACTGAGTGTATTTTTGTTAGTACCCATTATCTATATTTGGGTAAATAAAAAGAATACCGCACAGTACTTTAATTATTTATCTAAATATGAAAATAATTTTCATATTTAAGTAAATTTGATGCTCAAGAGTTTTGTTTTTATATAAAACTAGCCAATTTTCGACAAGCGTTGCAATGCCACTCAAAGAAAGAAAATGTTTGTGTTTTAATTGTGTTTATCGAAGTGCATGTTTTCTTTTTCTGTCTGTTAGACGTTTGCTGCCGATTGTCTATGGTACGACACGCGCGCTACCTACTGTAAGTTAATTGAACCTTCGCGCAAGTGCAAGCATACGTTGTCAAAATGAACTTTATGTCAGACATACCAACATTTATTTTTTTATACAAACCCTACTGTAAGTTAATTTTACTATACCTATAACCGTCTAAAAAGTGCAAGCAAACAGTTTGTTAAAGTTTTATTGCAATCGGATCAGCGGTGTGGCATCGCATAAAGTACAAACAAACATTCATTTTTATATATTAGATTATTTTGACATGAAACACAATAAATCCACCAAAATGAAAACCTACTCCAGTAAAAGACGAAGGACTGTTGTAGTAACGATTGGAATAAATTACCCGCATATATAATGTGTATGGTTCTGTTATTGAATTTTTTTGACGTAGTGTGTAATGGACGATTTAAATTATTTGATAACATTGAAAATTGACGGCCACCTTCGTAGCCAAAAGATGTATTTACTTTACCAGGAAGATTATTAATGTCAAATGAAGTTCTGTCATAAAACATATTTACATACTTTATCATTATTTATCAAATTCAGTTGTTGGGCTATTTATAGAATCTTATCAGAGTGTATCATAATGAATTCGCATTTTTTCTTTTCCATGTAGAATGGAAAATGCCACAATTAAGTATGCGAATATGCATAATTAATATAGCGAATGTGATTGATAAGGTAGAAAAAAAGCTGTAGCCGTTAAAATGTGCCGCAGGTATAAAAAGATTCGGAAAAGATCGTCACTACTTCTCGGTCATCTTTTTCCAATACTTAACCACTTGAATATGTGTCCGGAACATATGCAAGCGAACACGGATGTCAGACATTCAAAAAATCAATAACTTGGTATTCTAAAAGAATATAAGCAATATTTTGATGAATATGTGTAGTGCTTTCTATACTGAGTCAATACAGGTTTTCAAAATATGGAATTCGAGTGTATATTAGGCAAAATTATTTTTCTCAAAAACACGCAGTATCTCTGGGACATATTAATGATTTATTTGCGCGGTATTCAAACGGTTAATGATCGCATATTTAGGAACTACTTTACGGAGATAGCAATTATTGATTAATCGTAAAAGAGACTGAACCACAAATAGGACTAAAAATGAAGAATTTCAATCATGTGTTTTGTAGGACGATCGGTGGTGATTTTTTTAGTCATTATTGCTATCGATTACAGTAATACCCCGCTTAGCGCGACCCCGTTAAGCGCGGTTTCACTAAAACGCGAGTTTCAAATTTCGCGCTCAAATGCCTCGCATTACGCGAAAGAGTGCGTATAAACATATTTAGTCATTAACTTCTCTATGGTCGCGGGATCCCCGCTTTCTCTGAATATATATATATAAGTTTTATCTTCAGGGGAAATACAAAATGCACTTTCAAAAATTTATTCAGGTTTGGACATATTGCAGAGTATAGACAATAATGATGACCGTGTCTTGACCGTGTGTCAAACAATTAAAAACAGTGTTGGGTGTTATGAACGTATTTTACAAGAACGTAAACAAAATGCTACCCAAAAGACAATAGATGTATTTTTCCGTAAAAAATAAGAGTATGTATTGCATAAAGTGTTCTTAGAATTAAAGTGATTGATTAAAATGATTTGTATATTTTGTATTAAATTTTGACTATGTTTAATCATAAACCTCGATATACGCGAATTTCAGTTAACGCGATTTTTTTCGGAACGTATCCCTCGCGTAAAGCGGGGTATTACTGTATTTTCAATACTTTGCTATATTTTTGAAGTCGTATGTTTATAATAATTTTTTGAAAAAAGACATTATATCAAATATCATTATATGAATAATGATACATAAACGATAGCAGAAAGCTTTCTGTGTATCAGTTATTTATTTAATTATTATATTTGGACCAATGTCTTGAAATATCCTTCGAGAATTTAAATGCACAAACAGACATCCCGTAAACATGTTTTGAATGCATTTCCAACGTATTCTATTTTTGAACTATTCTCAGGGCAACTAAAAAGCGCATTTCCGTCCACATTTAATCATTGAACATGCGAATCCGACCTGAATGTTCACTCGGCCATAAGACCTTAATTTGTTTGAAATATATTGATAATTTTTTTGCCAGCCATGTTATGACAAGTAAAATAAAATTAGAGCACATTTTGCGAGATAACATTAACACTGTTTGAACATAGCAATGGTATCAAGAGCAATAAAACAAAAGAGTGTCTGTTTTTAAATTTAGATAAAATTTTAAATCTATATTCAAATAATGTCAATGGAATATTAATCTATCAGTCAGGTGTTAAAATTATTTTTGATTTACAGTTAATTTGTAATTTTACTGTGGGGTATATCTCAACAGAAGTAAACTCTACGAGAACTGCTTGTTACTCAGTTGCTCAAAACCTCCTTTTTGAAGAGTGGGGATAGAAAGATACAACTGACAAATACAATAGAGCAACTGATGCACAACCAGTTTCTATTGGAGAAAAAAAAAATTATAGAAAACATTACCAGGATACATGTGAGCATTGCATGGGGATATGGTATAAACGATTTTGGAGCAGATTATTAATGAGCTATAAGTCAATTTTATTTATAAAGCAAATCAAAAATAGAATAAAATATCTACATTTTGTATACTACTTCAACTCAAATCAAATACATTGCATATCATGTATTGCTGTTTCAGTTGCACACATTGGAACACATGCATTTCTTTTTGTTTATTTCATCATTGCAAACACAGAAAGAAAATTTTAAAAATAGAACAGACAACACTATTTTTAAAATTCAATTGTTTTTGCAGGGTTTTTATGGTTTGTTTTTTCTATGCAGGAATTTTTAATTAAGAACTGTTAATGGTATAAATATAACTGGTGTTCAATAGAGGTTGGATTAGGAATATTGAATAACTCATGTTGCCGCCTGCCGTGGCCCAGTTGGTTAGAGCTTGCTCTACCGATCACGCAGGTCTGGGCTAAATTCCCGGTAGGATCAGTGAATTTGAGAATTATTCAATTCAAAGTTTTCATCGAAGACTGGGTGTTTGTGATGTCAATTCACATTATTTCCTCTCCTCCCATTATTCTGATCCTTTAATATCTGGGTGTAGCAATAGCGATTAGTCAACCACTAGTCCTGTTCTAGTCTTATCCTTCTTTCCCTACTACTCACTTTGAAAAAAAAGTGAGATTGAGCGACTGAGTAACAAACAGTTCTCGTAGAAAAAAAACTTCAGTTGAGATACCTCCATTAAGCCATATTTCTCCACATTTGGAGCTTACATGGATAAAATAAAAAAAAAACACTTACTAAATGTCGATTTGTCATAATCTTAAAAAATGTATTTTGGAAGACGAAAAGCATGTCTGAGGTGGCGGGTGGTTAATATTGCATTGAACGATGACATCTTCAAGCAAAGGTTTCTATTAATAAAAACACAATAATCCTTTGTACTTCATTCCACTTTATTTAATATGTCAGGACCGGTTTCGTTCATTGCGACCATTGTCAACTGATAAGAAATATAATTTAACAATGCTATTTATACAAAATTGAAAAGTACACAACAATTGGCATTGAAAAGAAATTGCCAATTACATTAAAGTGATTCTTATCAGTTGACAATGCTCGCAATGAGCGAAACCGGTCCTGACATATTAAATAAAGTAGAATGAAGTACAATGGATTATTGTGTTTTTATTAATATAATGCCTTTCCACCAAGTATTGACAGTGAACACCCTAAAAAAGGTTTCTATCCATAAAATATGCCTGCACTGAAGAATTAATAAAAAATCACCGATTCTTTTGTAATGACTTTTAAAATTTGGGAGCCGGTCTAATACTTTTATAATCAAACAAAAATATTTAAGTGTTGTTTTTGTTCACAATTTTCTACCAATGAAGGTAATGTTCACAATTGGTGATATAGAGCAAACATTATAAAATCAAAGATGTCAATAAAAAATGCGAGATAGGCAAGTTACCGAATGGAGAGCTCACAACAAAAGATGAAATAAATGTCCAAAACAAATTTAGCATTCCCGAATGAAACGCCTGGCAAATGAAAAGAGGGATATGAAAGTACGAAGATTGCTTCAGAAGCATATATCTTCCAGTCGCCGACCGAAGTACTAATACAAAAAAACTCGATCTGAGTTTTTGCAATTGCTTAGACACTGTCTTTGAGATGGCTTTAGAAATTGGCAACTATATCATTATCAAAATAATATCGTCAATCAAACTCATTTGAATATGAATAGGCGCAGACTATATTTGCGTAAGCTAAAGCTGTTTTCAAATATAAAGTCTCTTTATCAATTTCTTATCAAGGAAAAAATACCACATGCGTCACAACAGCGCAATTGAAATACACATCATTCCTCGGTTTGATTTACACAACTTGTTTCAATTTGATTATTATTACAATGAATGAATGGATCGATTTGAATTCAAGATTATTGCCCCTGAAAGTGTGCAAGAGCATAAAACAAATAGTTAAAAACCAATGTTAATAATTATTGTCAATATTCAGATGAAAAAAAATGCATACAGCCAGAATGCCTCCTAATTTATTACAAATATTGAGTAAATATACATAATATGCATAAAACATAAATTTTGTTTAAACCTCCAAGGACGAGCATGACCATATGGTATATTGACCTCACTATTCATCTTTTTTCTACCTGAATATCGTTGCTTTCGCTCAATTTTGGTTAAAAAAGACCCAGACTTCAGCCTTTTTTAATTTATGTTAGAAATAAAAGTTATCCATGACTTTCCATAATTTACTTTTTCCAGGTTGGAACAATTGATGGGATCATTAAATTAATATAGTAATTGAATCTTAATTAGGACAATGTAATAATAATCACACCTGAAACCGAGAGTATGCAAATCTAAAGTGAACTTTGTAACAATACGTTGGAATGATTTGTCATTCTGTTTAAGAGACTGGCAATCATCTATCTATCAGTAAATAAGTTAATTTTGTAATACTTGTTGCCCACCTGTGAACTGGCTTGTTAAGCGCTGAAAACGTGAATAACGAGTTATCTACTATATAACGTGCATGTATGGTGTACATAATGCACTAGGTATGTCGCCTCGACTGTAGTTGTTGCTTATGAACATTATCGTCTAAGTTTAATTAGCGGTTAATGTGTTAATGCTTATTTTCTTACTAGGGCTGTATCTAAGAAAGGTTTACTTGGCGGCTAGTAAAAAAAAAAACGAAAAAATCAGATCGAAAGCTACAAAATATTACAAACATAATTTATAAAGTATTCTATAACCAATTAAATAACTTCTTTTAGCTGCACAAAACTAGGTCGGATGATTTGTAAAGATTTAGGATAAAGCGTTTTTTTTTTATTAAAACTTACCATTTTAAAAACAGCACCTTTACAATTATACCATATCACATGAAATTTTAAGTATTACAAGTTATTAAATAAAAAATCATCATTATAAATTTATAGAAATATCGATTTATTATTTTAATTATGTCCTACTATAGTAGAATTAGGAATCTCATCGTGATTTTTTACAGAAGATTTTAAAAAATTGTAGAACTTCAATTTTACGCCTAGTCATTTATATATTTTTTTAAGAATATTGAGATTACGTGTTAAAAATATTATAAATAGGACCAAGGCAATGAAAATAATTAAGATATCATATTACACATTTTTTTTACTTTAAATTTTGTTTAAAAACCGTCCACATTTTTTTATAATGTAACTAGTTTTGCAGGCACCATGTTCTCGTATCCAAATGATAACACTTCACGAGAAAGAAATGTATGACTAACAACACGTGATAATTAAATAATAAAGATGTCACTTATAATATTAAATAATCAATGCCAAATTACCCTTGGGCTGGGCCCATTCCATACGCAGTCTCTAAGTTTTTACTAGTAAAAGGCATTTGCGATATAAGCATGGCCATTGTTAACGAAAAACTGCGACTTCACAAAATTTAACACTGAAACTGAAAATGGGAACGCGGCGCGACAACACGCACTAAATAGCCACAGGGAAATAATAAAAAAAAAACAAATCAGCACTGATTCGTATCCAAATTAAAAATTGGGATATCCTCTTGCGATAGAATAATAAAAGGCTTTCAGCAGTGATCCGACACACAAAGGAGTCAAGTGAAGACAAGATGGCGGCTGGCTGGCGTAGCGAGAACTGTACCTATACTGCACGAACGTCAAGTTAAAACTGCCAGCTGTTCGAAATTGCAATCATATGATCGTGTCGCAAGCCGACGTTTAAACTTTCAAATATGGGTACCCAAATTAAATGTTATCTTGAAATTAAATTAAATATTGTTACAAAATAGGATATGAAAGTGCTAATGAAGATAATAATATATTAATAACTTACCGTAGGCAAAATGTAATTATAATGATAATAGTACATACACATAGTTCATTAAATTGCTGTCCATTTGTATTTTCTTGTTAGTCTATACATTTCAATAGTATTATAGTTTACGGCAGAAGATTAATATGCACGAGTTGTAAGCACGTTGCCCCCAACGGGAAGATTTTTCACATTATAAAAAAATCAGAAATTTTCCGACATAAACATTTAAATGCATACTCATTAAATTAATAAGAATGTATAGACTTAACTAGTTCGCCAAATGGAACTTTTTCAATTCATAAATTTATGTTTAACCCGTCAGCATATATATGACATACATGGAATATTTACATTTCATTAAAATATATATATTTACATAACATTCGAATACAAATTATCCCAAAATTACCTTACCTAACCCTATAACCTAACCTTACCTAACCGAGGGGAGCGAATGCTGCATAAGAATCGGTGATATAACCACTGAATGGTTTGGGGTCTCAACCGGGGTCAGACAGGGCTGCGTCTTAGCTCCGTTCCTTTTCATTATAATCTTCGACTTCATTCTGAGGAAGTCAATTCCACCTGACCGAGGTGTGACCGTTACCCCCAATCTAAAGCTATGCGACCTCGAGTATGCAGACGACGCTGTTATATTTGATAAATCTGTCGAGGGTATTCAAGAGACAATGGATAGACTGCAGAGAAACTCACATCGCATCGGTCTTAAAATCAATGCGAGTAAAACCAATGTACTCTGCAACAGTGCCTGTCCGGACCCACACTACCCTTTGACGAGCGCCGGTCAAAACATCGAAAGAGTCGACGGTTTCAGGTACCTGGGGGTACACATCACGGGAGATGGCAATCCGTGTAAAGAGCTCGCGATCCGATTAGGGATAGCTGGAGCAACCTTTAACTCAATGAGGAAAGTCTGGGACTCACGGCTGTACTCGGTCAGAACCAAGTGCCTCCTATTCAACGCATGTATCTTGACAGTGCTGCTTTACGGTTGCGAATCATGGCACCTTACGAAAGCGCAGAGTAACCGTATACTGTGCTTCGAAAACAGATGCCTGCGACGAATGCTAGGGGTGAAATGGTCTGACTTTGTCAGGAACACGGAGATAAGAGAGCGGACTAACCAGCCTCTTATCACGTCAAAAATAAAGAAACGGCGGTGGACCTGGCTTGGACACGTGTTGAGGATGAACCTGAACCCTGCCTGTCTCTTCTTCCGGCCGGATGGATCCCGGCGTCGTGGAAGGCCACTGATGACTATCCACAGGATGTACTCGGCGGAGTTACGGGACGCTGGGATGACCTGGGAGGAGGTGAGGAGACTGGCTGGAGATAGAGAATTGTGGAGGAGCTTCGTGGTGACCATATGCTCCGTATGGGGAGCGGATATGGATTTTAAAAAAAAACCCTATATATATCGACCGTGGAAAGGAAAAAGGACGTAACCCACAGTTTTTTCAAAACAGGTCTTTTTCGATATACACAATGTATCATACTTGATACACGTTCTATCAAAAGGATGCAAGCTGCAAATGCCGAATTAGTATCTAAATTTAGCTTTTAAGTTTGAAAAAGATGACCTTGTAAAAATTTAAAACCAAGAAAAAGACTAAGATAAAGGTTTTTTCTAGACAATTTCTTTAATTAATATTATATTATGTCAATTAAACACCAGTTTAGAAGTCTCCGTGTAGTTCAAGGTTGTCTATAATTCATAATTTGCATATGGCCCAAAATCATCAAAACACGTTTTTTGTGCCTCCTGTAAAATTTGATACGTGTGGGTTACGTCCTTTTTCCTTTCCACAGTCGATATGCTAATAACTATTCCGTGATAAGCAAGCTTTCAGCCTTCAATTTTATATTTATCAAGACGTAAAATACTCATTGAAACTATTTCGTAAAAATATAATATTATAATTTTATAATGTCCCCCCCTTCCCACAGTTTGATAATAAACGACAAAGGCCGTTGCCACCGCACAGTAACAAAACGTTGTAACACGGCAATGAAAAATCAACACTGTGCATAAACGAAATAAGGTTGATTTCAGTAAAAGCAGATAAGAAAAATACTGCAGTCAAATCGAAAAAAAATTACATATACAAGGCCAGTACGTATTAATAATTACATACATATGTATTTGTATAATAATCATATGCAAATATGTCACTAAAACAAACAATAATTAGGTGCCATATTCGTATGCATTCTTTATTCAGTATTTTGACCAGTCGAACACTGCAATGACGTAGGCGGGTGGGGTAACTATAATCAAAACGAAATTGGTGTAGACTTATTAACTAATAACAACAAACAAAATATTATCATAAAACTCCCCATGCCCCTTTGAAGAGAAAGGGTATTTAATTTACACCGTTGTTAGTGTAGACAATTTCTTGCATTTATTTAACTGTTATTTTTTTGCCAAACAACGTTCTATATATATTTAAACATTTTTATTATTTTACTAGCGAGTACCCGGCATGCGTTGCAATGCCACTCAAGAAAGATGTGTTTTAATACTGGTCATTGAAGTGCTTTTGGATATACAATATTTATTTTTTTTCTATTTGGTGCGTATATGAATAAATCAGAAGGTTTTCCAACGCATGAGCAGGCTACATACTGCTATCCACGTGAGAAGCATGGATTTCCCTAATTTAACCCACACACTTGTAGCGATTGCCCTTGTGATTTGTTGATGGTCATTGTAAATGCGAGTCGCACCGGAAACTGCAAATGTTTAAATTCGAATGGCATATCTGTCGGAATCATTGGGATCCGTTGCAACAATACATCTTCTCCTTTAAATTTTCCATTTCAAATTGTAGCTTCGGTGATATTGTTCATTATTTTTTTCGTTTGTTTAATCTAGTTGCGTTGCCCATGGGTTCGAATTCACAATGTCAAAGGAGTGTAAATTTTTTTTTCGTATATGATCATTCCTTCCCACCTATCCGATCATAAAACGGAGCATAACGAAAACGATAAATAACTTAATAACGAGTATTTTCTTAGTATATACGTGTCCTATCCGAAAAAGAGATATTGAGCGTCTAAATCACAACCATTATTTTTTTTAAATATTGAATTTCACAAAATTACTGCCAAATCTATCGAAAATAAATCACAACCAATTCTTGTATAACTTAAATACTTCGTTTAGTAGTCCACAAGCGGACGTGACTGGAATTGAAGAAATTGATTGCAACACCGATAAAGCCCTGTTTGTAGTTGCCAGGGCTGTGGAGTCGGAGTCGGAGTCGTGGAGTCGCGGTGTTTTGGCTGGAGTCGGAGTCGTGAAAAACGAGCGACTCCGACTACTTTTAAAAAAAATGCATTTTTTTTAATTACGAAATTTATGAAATTTAAATTACGTGCGACTTCTTGAACTGAAATTTTACCTCGAGGATATGGCCAATCCAAACGTGACTTTGACTGAAATTCAATGGAAAGAAGTAGAGGAACCTGAAGTCTTGCTTCGCCATCCTTATATTGCTACAAAGATGTTGCAAGCCAATGACTTGACTCCTGGTGCATTTTTCAAGGAGTGGAAAAACATTATTTTCCGTTTATCAAAAATTCCGAATAATGCTATTGCTGATGGAATTAAAAACGCCATGATTAGTAGAGAAAAAAAATTACTGGACAATGATATTCTGTTGGCTGGGATCTATGTTGACCCCATGGTTCGATCCATATTGACAGAAGAAGAAATAAATAGAGCTAAGAACGCTCTATTTGAATTAACTGTTCGTTTGAAAGGCCTTCGAGTGGAAAACGAGACGACAGCAGGCAGCTGTATTAATCAATCAATACATGAATTATCATCAGATTCATCCGACACCGCTGAATCTGAAGATGATTTTGAAAAATATCTTGACGAACAAGAGAAAATAAAACGACCTCGTTTGAGTCCCAATGTAGTAGACGAAGGAGACTCTATTTCAAAATTTAGAAATGAATTTTACGACGCATTGAAAATAGTAGAAAAAATTGACCGATCGTGTAATTTAAATGTGAAAATGGCAATACAGCGGTTTCCAGAAATTATAAAAGATTCAGCATTGACCGTTACAGCATTGCCGCCAACCCAAGTATCAGTAGAGCGGTTATTTTCTGCTCTTAAAATACTTAAAACTGATTTAAGGGCTTCTACAAATGCAGATTTGATAGAAGCGATGTTATTTTTAAGAATAAATTCAAACCAATAAAGTTTAAACTTATATTTATTATGTTTTATTTATGCCTATAACATGTATAATATGAAAAATTAGGCTATTTTCCGGATTAACTAGTTGATCTGTAATTTAATACACATAAATAGGAATGGTAGGAAAAAAACTTGACAAAATTAAACTTTTTTTTAGTCAAGTCATAGTCGGAGTCGGAGTCGTGTTGTTGGTAAATGTCATAGTCGGAGTCGTGTTTTTTTTCAACGACTCCACAGCCCTGGTAGTTGCAACTCGCAGAGCAGTGTTACAATATGCGAACCGATTGATTCTCTTGTAAAAGATTCTTTCGAGCATCAACTCTCGCACATTACGTATTTCTGTTTAAATTAAAAACATATAATTTATAGCTGAAATAAGGAAGCAATTTTATTATGTAATATTGTTGAATACAAACAGAGAATTCGTGTACGGAAGAATGTTTAGGTCTCGAATTGAAAAAAAATATGAAACCGTGCACACTTCGAGCTCTGTTTTATCAAATCCAACATTGTATCCAACAGGGCCATGGTCAGAAAAAAAACTAACGATTTTATTTTTTTGGGAATGCAAATCGGTAGTCAAAAATGACGCCACTGCGTGCTACTAAAAGTCCGAGCACATTGAACACAATTATCTATTTAATAATTACATAGTATTTCGTCAGATTACAAAAAATATGGGTATAATTAATTACTAAGTTCTTTAACGAAATAAAACACTCATGTGAGGAATTGACACCATTGTTCACCTAGAAAGGAGTAATCGGTGGGTATAAACATTCAGTGGCGGCCGGTAAATGTGGCATTGGATCAATGCACCTCTTGTATACGCAGGGGCGGTTATATTTCATGAAATAATATTCAAACATAACATTTTCACCATTTACTCATTTTAAATTCTTCATGTATTTTCTTGTCTAAAATAAATATCTTAGAACATTTTATTTTAATTTATTGTAGACAGTAAATACATGAAGAATTTAAAATGAGTGAATGGTATAAATGTTATGTTTGAATATCATTTCATGAAATATAACCGCCCCTGCATATGCAAGGGGTGTATTGATCCAATGCCATATTGACCGGCCGTCACTGTAAACAGTACCTATTAGTAAAACTATATTCGAAAATTAGCCTAATCATCGTATTGATTGGCTAAATATTGATTGTATGTTGTAGAAGAAAGGCAAATGATTGAAAAAATTGAAGAAAACTTCAAGAGGATAAAAATAAGTCGAATAGTGTTTTAATTAGGTTGAATTACATTAAGATAGGTTATGTATTGAGCTTAAAAGTTTGACATATTGTTAGATTTAAATGTTGTGAATGGTTTTGCTAAAAAACAAATCAATCTTTATTCGTTACATCACTTGTTTATTAAGCATAACGGATACTTTGTACTTGGTTCCTTTTTCATATTAATTTTGAAAATATGATTTTTAGAGCATTTACTCGCTTAGCAAAAACTAAATTATGTAAATAAAACAAAATCTAGGCCGAATTACAAGTACCATTTTAGTTCACTTTGTTAAAATTTCTGAAATTATAATTATGTTTGAAATTACCATTAGACACCACTTCAACTTTATTACTCTCTGATGATGTTTCTAAATATTACATGTTATAAACATTTTAATTTGTGTTAGTTAAGAGTCACTTATTCATATATTCTACTGTAATTTGGAAATTCTTTTCAATGCCAATCGTTTATTACACCTTTTTATTTAAATTTGTTTTGTTTAAATAACACAGAATAATAAAAGTGTAAATAAGTACAAAGGAATATTGTGTTTTTATTAACAAAATATAATGCCTTTCCACCAAGTATTGACAGAGAACACCCTAAAATTGAATAATGGTCTCTTTTACCAAAATAAAAAATTGGAATATTTTGTAATAGTTCCCATTCATAATTCAAAATTCATAAGAAAAATCAGTTGGCACTTTTTGTTTATCTAAGCCCAATTTAAGGTTGGAGTCGGAGTCGTTTTTTAATGACACCGCAGCCCTGATATATTTATTGTTAAAAATTAAAATTACAGTACATGACATAACAGCTGACGCCAATTCGCCATGCACTTGAAAAATATAATAAGACAAAATATAAAATAAAAATACACAGTATGTACTATATGTACTGGCGGATCAAGACATTGACCCCAGGCGCAATATAATTTGAAGGCCTTATTTTTCGGACAACTAAAAAGCATTGCAAAATGACATGTGTAAAATAAAAATTAGCTTATAAAACTTTTGTTTTAAAATATATGGGTTGTTTATCATATGAGCTATTTTGGGAGCCCTAAGATTTGGAGGCCCCAAGCGCGCGCGCCTCATGTATTCTTACAGTATTCGCTGATAGTTGCCAAATAGTAACTAAATTAATTAATAATTCATAATTGTGTAAAGATAGTTACGAAACAATATTTCAACGTCATCTCTATATTACACGAGTCTTAGGACCTTTGGGATCAAATATGGACAATAACAGGGTGATAACGGATTTGAAACACTGTAGCCTCCACTATCACGTTGCTATCAGCTCATCTGTCAATGTCGAATGTAAGAAAAGTGCCACGATAATTGAAACAAAAATAGCAATTTGACTATCAAAATATGTCGTGCTATCAATATAATATCACGTGTTAGGCATTTTTTATTTTTTTGACCCCAGTATTTATATTATATATATATAAATATATTTGTCCTACGTAGGGATCGCAATACCGGTATTGATAAAACCGGGATCCCGGTATTACGATATATGTTTTTTCAATACAGAAATAACGGGTCTGAAAATGCAAAAATACCGATATTGAAGATTGACCAAAACCGAGTTTTGAATGTATGTATATCGAATGTGGAGAGGAAAAATGACGTAACCCATACATATCAAATTTTACAGGAGGCGCTAAAAACGTGTTTTGGTGATTTTGGGCCATATGCAAATTATGAATTATACACAACCCAAAGTGCACGAAAACTTCTAAACTGGTGTTTAATTGACATAATCGAATATTAATTAGAGAAATTGTCTGGAAAAAACCATTATTTCTGTATTTCTTCTTGGTTTTAACTTTTTACAAGGTCATCTTGTTCAAACTTAAAAGCTAAATTTAGATACTAATTCGGCATTTGCAGCTTGCATCCTTTTGATAGAACGTGTATCAAGTTTGATACATTGTGATTATCGAAAAAAAACCTGTTTTTGAGAAAACTGTGGGCTACGTCCCTTTTCCTTTCCACAGTCGATATACGTCATTGCATATTTTGAATAAAATTGTTCGCGAACCACAACTTATAAGAAATATCTATCAGGCACTGAAGAAGAGAAATACGGAATAAAGAAAACAATCAACTTACAAGAGCTCTTGAATTGAAATATTTTGAAATCTGCCAAGAGTTGTATCAATATTGAGAGGTTCCAGAAATGATCTTTTTGTTTATTACTATTCTAAGAAAGTTAGTTATTTAGGAAATCGCTCGTTTTATGAATATGGTATATTTTTTAATGGCGATATTATAATACAGCCGAGTTTGGTTATTACGATCACGGAAATAGCGAGATCTTGGATGTGATGAGGGGACATTCGTTGACATTTTAGTTTATGGTTTTCACTTTTATAACGAGCATACCAAGCAAAAAATTTAAGCCAATGCGAGTGAAAACAATTTATTTATTTATTTATTCAATTAACATTGTACAAGGTTGACAAATTATAAATTTAAAACTTTTACAATGGAGAAAAAAAATAGTATAATTTAATATTAAAAGCAGTAAAAAAAAAAGTGGCAAGGAAGTCAACTGAGTAAGATCCGACGAACTCTACTTTAATACATAAAAAATAGTATTCGTCGGAACTCACCCACGTCTACGTGGAATATGTCGACATCCGAAGCAATATTATTGAACACCGTTAAAGCTCTCCCCAGTGGCATCCCCATTGGCAGGCTGGTTCTACACCTTGGGAGAACAAACAATTCATGTCCACGATTTCTCAAAAAATAATCAGGAACATTTAGATTCACATTCTCAAGAATGGTGGAATTCTCATTTTGGCCTCGTATAAGTCGAAAGAAATATATGGCCAGATATATTTCTCTTCGAACGTTCAAGCTACAATAAAACAAGCTTCAATTTTAAATTTTATAAGAAATGTAATATGCGTGTATTTTTGTTTGAAAAGCGACTTTTGATGTTGTGTGACCGCTCCAGATACTTTATGTCTTCATGTGATGGGTATGTTTGCAAGCATTTAAAAATAACTATTCTCTGATATCTGTCGCCTGCTGTGGCCCAGTTGGTTTAGAGCAGTGGTTCTTAACCGGGGCGCCAGCGCCCCCTTGTGGGCGTTTTAAAGGTCTGGCGGGGCGTTTTTAAATTTTTAGCATTTATGGGGCGCTGCGGCAGTTGAAGTGGGCGTTGTGTCGCTTCTGCATATTGCACGAGTCTGCACCGGCTGGGTGCTCGCAGCGCGCGCGGCGGCGAGCGGGCCAACTGCACGGAGCGCGGCGGGGAGGCCGGGGTTGGGGGGAAGCGCAGGCCGCTATATCGGCGGGTCTCACTAACGCACCAACACACGCACAGCTATTCGTACGATAGACAGAGTCTTTGAGTGTGTGTGAGCGTAGTTCTCATAACTTGGGAGCACTGATGCACTTAGTCATCTCTGTCAATCCGTTGGAGACGGTCGCGTTCACTTATAAGCTAACGCTAAAACTAACGTTTATCTGAGGGGTTCTGCGTTAAAAAAAATTTCTTCGCAAATCGGCCTTTATTTCAAGATGACAACCAAACAGAAAAGATGTCGACAATATTCTATTGACTATTTAAAATTCGGTTTTATTCCATCTCCTACAAATCAACAATTGCCAATGTGTTTACTCTGTCAACACGTATTTTCTAATGAGGCAATGAAGCCATCGCGGTTAAATGAACATTTTCTAAAGAAACATCCCGATAAGAATAATAAAGATATATTGTACTTTCAATAACTTAAGAAAACATTTGAAAGCCGTAATACTCTCAGTAATTTTTTTAAGAAGATTTCAAGTCGGAACGATAAAGGACTAATAGTATCTTATGAAATAGCACAAATTATTGCAAAATGTGGTGCACCACATATATATGGAGAAAAATTAATACTACCAGCTATACGTGTATTCATTAATAATATGATCGGACAAAATCAGCAAGAGATTCTTTCTTCAGTCCCATTGAGCAATGACACGGTTTCAAAAAGAATTGATGAGATGGCAAATGATATCGAAATTCAGTTATGTGATGAACTACAGTCCAACGATTTTTCATTACAATTGGATGAGAGTACTCTGCGTGATAATGAATCTCTACTACTTGCTTATGTACGATTTGTGAAGAATGAAAAAATTATCGAAGAAATGTTATTTTCAAAATTACTTACTACTGACACGAAAGGTTCGTCAGTATTTGAAACCCTTGAAAACTTTTTCACTGAAAAAAAGATTCCCTTTACTAATGTTATTGCCTGTGCTACTGACGGAGCACCAGCTATGGTTGGTCGGCATCGTGGTTTTATATCAAGGTTGAAGAACGTTGCACCAAATGTTCTAGCAATTCACTACATCATTCACCGTCAACATTTAGTCGCAAAGAAGATTAATGGAAGACTTCATAAATCGCTGAGTATTGTTATAAATGTCATCAATAAAATAAAGTCTCATCCCTTGAATGATAGACTATTTCGTCAACTGTGTAAAGAAAATAATGAAGAATTCGAACGACTTATCTTACATACAGAAGTAAGATGGCTATCAAAAGGAAATTGTTTAAAAAGATTTTATGCATTATTTGATACAATTGTGGAATTTTTGGAAGTAAACAATGAAAACATATGCTTTGAATTAAAATTACTGCGAAATGATGTGGCCTATCTTTCGGATATATTCGAAAAGATGAATGAAAATCTCCTGAAGCTTCAAGGAAACAATATCAGCCTTATTAAAGCCAAAGGTGTTGTACTGAGCTTTATTAACAAACTCAAATTATTTAAAGATAATCTTTGTCGGCGAGAACTCCATCAGTTTCCTTCTTTACAACAATTAAAAAAAGATATACTTAAGGATTCTGATTTGGAAACATACTGTAGCCACATTGACGCCCTTATCGAAGATATGATAATACGATTCAAAGACTTGTATGAACTTTTAATACCAGATTGGATAATTAATCCATTTTTATCAAATGTAGAAAATGTCAGTGAAAATTTAAAAGAGCAGTTTATTGAGCTACAAAATGACTGTGAAGCTAAAATTGTGTTCAATCAATGTAATTATGATGTTTTTTGGGTCCATTTTCGCCATCAATACCCTCTTCTGTGGAAAGAGGTAAAATTACCCATCGTAGCATTTCCTTCATCATATTTAGTGGAAAAGGGTTTTAGCGCAGTAACGCATATATTAAAAAAATCCCGAAATCGATTACAGATAAGCCAAAGAGGAGATTTAAGACTATATTTAACTAAACTTGAACCTAATATTACGAAAATAGCCCAATCACATGAGGCTCAAGGATCTCATTAATTTTTTTAATAAAAATTCTCATTTCCATTGAATTATTTACTTTTTAGTTAAAATAATAATATAATTTTGTATGTAATGTTAATATGACATAAATGGCAATAAATACATAATTTTTATAAAAATAATCATGTTTTTTATTTGTTTTTCTTATAATTTTTTATTTGTAAAGAAAATCATTGCATGAAATACATAAAAAAGAGAGTAATTTTTTTTGTGGGGAGGGGGGGCGCTGGATAATTTTACTGTGGTAAAGGGGGCGATTCTTTCAATATGGTTAAGAAACACTGGTTTAGAGCTTGCTCTACCGACCCGATTCCCGGTAAGATCACAGTGAATTCGAGAATTATTCAATACTAAGTTGTGATCGAAGACTTGGTGTCTGTAATGTCAATTCACACTATTTCCTCTCCACCCATCCTTCTGATTCTTCAATAACTGGGTGTAGCACAAGCGATTAGTTAACAACTAGTCCTGTTCTAGCCTTATCCTTCTTTCCCTACTACTTTGAAAAAAAAAGTTAGGTTGAGCGACTGAGTAACAAACAGTTCTCGTAGAAAAAAAAACTTCTGCTGAGACACCTTCATTAGGAGGCCATATGCTCCACAGTGGGATCGGACATGAAGAACCTCGGATATAACGAGAAAATTCAGTCGGTCACATCTTCCACGTAATAACCAAGTTTAACTGTACATATGAAATATTAATTATATTATCAAAATTCCGATTTGGTCGTAAATATACGATTTTGTTTATTTTTTTTTATAATAGCGGTATTCATATTTGCAATTCCTACTCCCACGTTATAGCACGGGAATATGACAGTTCCAAGATTCGCAGGTCAGTATGCAAAAAAAAGTTCTAATTTATAAGCCAATTCCATCTTTTACAAATCGTATATTCAGTATACGTTTCAATACACCAACCGTGTTTTACGAGACACGACTGTACCGAGATCGGGCTAAGCCTAGTTACGCCACTTATGACGTACGTAAGTGTTTATTCTGATTCTGCTTATGCGTCAGTAAGCGTGGTCTCGTCTTGCGTTACTTTAGTCACGTGAACAACACAAAGCCGACGAAAAAAAGTATAATATTGGATAGTGAAAATACGTACACATGCACCGCAAAACAGATAACGCGCAAGTTATTAGAAGATTGTAAAATCATCATGTACATTTCTCCTTGCAATCATGACAGTTCTTTTAGTGGGTTTTGTGACGTCATTTACAATAGAGCTGTTTGTAAGCAGTGGCGTCACAAGTGAGTGCGTACGACAGTACATTTTAATAATTAAAAAAAATGCGAAATACGTTAGTTCTTTTCGATAGATTCGGCGTAATTGTAATTGTTCACTGCCAATGCTTGGTGGAAAGGAATTATATTCAAAACGATCAGGACCGGTTTCGCACATCACGAGGATTATCAACTGATAAGAAAATACTATATTACAGTTTTATTTATACAAAAAAAGCTGTAATAAACAATGACTATTGAAAACAAATTACAGCACAAAATATAAATAAGTGACACTAAATTGCTTCAAATTAAAATTCAAAAGAATACAATGTTTATTTGTACTATTTCCACTTTTATTTATAAATATCAGGACCGGTTTCGCTCATGACGAGCATTATCAACTGAATATATATATTTTTTTAATTTAATGCCTTTCCATCAAGTATTTACAGTGAACACCCTAAAGCAGCGATTTCCAACCTGGGAGGCGCGAACAGTCCGAAATATTTATCAACCCTTTAAAGTGTCTTTATTACTACATGAAAGAAGGGATGGGGAGGCGCGAAGATATTTTTTTCTTCAAGGGGAGGCGTAGTAACATAAAGGTTGGAAACCACTGCCCTAAATTGATCAAATTAAAATGTTTAATACCTCAAAATGTAATTAAGCTAAACCATTATTACCATTGGTCACCACTTAAGCTTATATTTTTTTGAATGGATTTTATAGTTGTATATAATTGGATATATTTTTACAAATTTATGAGTTTGACGATGTTCCCTAAGCTCCAAGATAGCTAAACCCGTGTAACAAGAGGTAAGAAAATTATTCGTTGGTAGACTGACAGTAAATTTATTCCAAGTTCACTTAACCCTTTGAGGAGTATCGCCGCATACGTGCGGCAGAATGTTGTGTTGTCTAATATTCATTGGCATTCTCATGCTTTTAATTGAATTGTCATTATTTCTTCACAGATGGATAAAGAACATATATATCTATGATTTTTGGCAGTCACATTATTTTTATTATTGGTTGCAAATGAGCAAAACAATTTTGTAAAAAGGTGAATATCTGTATGCAGGTCGGTAGCCGTACAAAACTGAGCGTAAAATTATTTTTCGGCGCGATTCCTTTCCTGGAATCAATGTCAGTAGAGCGGGTTATGTTTACAGAAAGAAGCAATAAAAGATCTAGACCCAAATCAGAAGTAATAGCTTCTTGAAAATTATTGAAAAGTAAAAATGAGTTTGTACATTTATATTTCTAATTATGCGTTTTAAAATTATAAAAAAAGATTTACCACCTAAAATATTATTCAATATTCTTCCCAGACTGACCAACAAACAAAAAAAAGTGTTTTTATATTTTTGTGTGTATCAATGGTAAAACTAATCAAAATGTACAAAAAAGCCTAATTTAGTAAAAATTAACTCACCACTCAAAGGGTTAATAACGAAAACTTTGATCTCTATTTTGTCTTTACTGATAAATGGTGTGTTTGTGACAATACAAAGTCCTTCCGTGAAAATTAATTGACTTTATAAAAAGAGAGAATTTTTCTGACGTTAGTAGAGATCCAAATGGTCTTGTGACGTCATTTACTGAGGACTCGTTGTATTTTTATTATCTTGACGCACGATTCCGTCTATACAGCACGACAGTAAGTAACATAACAAAACGACTATTTATTTTATTTACAGGAAGGAATTTCAGATAGGAATGGTAGAGATAAACAAAATACTTTCGGATCGTATGTTTTGCAAAATGTAGTGAAGTTGGCGACAGTTGAGTGATGACTCAATACATTAAAAATAGTGTTCGTGAGAAATGTACAATAAAAAAAAAGTCGTATTTCCGCGTTCTATATTTAAAAGATGTGGGCCGGTAAATAATTAAGCCTCATCTGTAAACTCGATGGGTGGTGATTTATTAAAATTTATTATATTTCAATTAATTAGAATAGTGGTGGACAGATAAAAAGAAATCGGCGAAGATAAAACTATTTCATTATATGACTTTCATTTAAAAAAAATAACGGGTAAATTTAAAAAAAAAATGTTCGTGTACCATAATATTTTCGTTAGCAGATTTAGATTTGGAAATAGCTTTGATGTTATTGATTCCCCAAATTAAATATAATGTCAATTATTTAAAAAAATATGAATTTGGGGCCGCAGGCTGAATTAATAAATACGAGATTACAAACTAAATCATTGTGAACTATAAAATAGGCATTACAGCAAATAGCAATGCACAAGAGATTTGTATTTAAATAACATTTAATGCGTGGAACGATATTATCCGTTTTTATTTTCACTTGATTACCGGTTTCTCTCGCCACGACCATCATCAACCTATGGGCAAAAGTGGTCCTGATATTGAACAAGAAATTACTATTTTTTTAAAATTTATTAATTAAAAAATTAAAACAAGAAGAAAAGGCGTGAAAAAAATGTCCAAATGTCAAAAACAAATTTAACGAAATTGTCGGTATTTGAAGCATGCCGTTTGGCTACAGAAGACACATCCCGAATACGTGAGAAGGGGATGGGGGTAGGTAGTTGGTAAATTAAACGTTAATAATATATCGACGTTTCAAGTATTATATCTTTGGAAAGTAGTTATATATCATAAATAATATTAAATTTTTACTAGCCACCAGAATATGGGAGTTGACCTACTAAATTATCCAACACGAACTCATCTTAAAACTTTGAGTACATCCCACTTAAAATTTTGAACAGATGTTACGTTTCGTAAATTAGTTTATATCAGTTGACGCGTGTGCCAATTTTGCAGAACAACATCACAAATAGTTGGGGGGGGGGGGGAATTTAAATGTATTAAAGAAAAATTTAAATAATAAAAAAATCTTGCCAGACGTACTACCAAAGCCAACTGCGCAGTACAATTATAGTCATCCTCAAGTGATTGGAGCTATTGCGAGACTCGGTGATTGAAATGCATCATATCACTTTATTTTAATTGACAATTTAACTCGAGACACCATTACCTTTGTGCTGCTGAAAATGATTGGCATCCAAAATGACTTATATGCTAGGTTATCAAGCTTTTTTTAAATATCGACACGTAATATTAGTATCAATAAATCTTTAGTAATATTATACACGAGTCCAGTAGTCAAGTGGACAATATTGTTGCCATCGGTTGTGTTCGAAAAGTTTTGACCTTGGGTTTATAACCATGCCCACTCCCAATATAGAGCATATGGACATCTAATGGAGCTTGTCTCAACATAAGAACCGTGTACTATTCAGTTGCTCAAACCAGCGGTTGGCTGCCAATACGTTAACAACAGGCACGCTTAATTGCAAAGCAATTCTCGGTGCTCTGGGGAAGGAGTGATTTTTTTTACCACTCTTATGCAATTATATGCAACACTTAAATAAGCAATCGATTGTTACTTAGTACACTTATGATATGAAGCGATATGCAATTTACCCTAAACTAATCAATGTCAATGGATAAAAAATGTACTACTGTGTATACTAAAGGTGTCGTTGATAATATACAAGTGAAAAATTGTAGTTATATACTGATTTCATCGGATAATATTGTTTTCTCTTAGATTAGCAAAGGGCTCGCGCGAGCCCCTCCAGCTTACCCCTGGCTCAACCCATTATTTTTTCGAAGAGAGTAGGAATAGAAGGATAAGGATAGGGGTAGGACAGGACCGGACTAATTTAGTAAATTATAGCTTTAGTCTGCTGTGACCCAGTTGGTAAGAGCTTGCTCTACCTATCACGCAGGTCTGGCTTCGAGTCCCGGTGAGATCACGGTGAATTTGAGAATTATTCAATTCGAATATGTGATCGAAGACTGGGTGTTTGTGATGTCAATTCACATTATTTCCTCTCCTTCCATCCTTCTGATCCGTTAATAACTGGGTGTAGCAATAGCGATTAGTTAATCACTATTCCTGTTCTAGCCTTATCCTTTTTTCCCTACTACTAACATTGAAAAAAAGGTGAGGTTGAGCGACTGAGTAACAAACAGTTCTCGTAGAAAAAACTTCTGTTGAGATACCTCCATTAGGAGGCCATATGCTCCACGTTGGGAGCGGACATGGATAAAATATATATAAAATAGGCTTAGACTTTTATTTTAGGATCGGATAGGTGAGAATGAATTTTAGACATCTTTGACTATCATAAATATCGAATTTTAGACATCATAAATCTATTGAAAAATCAGTTTTTGTGAAACTGTCCGCAACGGTATAGGAACCCGTGTGCTCCGTAACTGGAGCCAACGGCGTTAACCATATACACAGGAGTCATGGGTCATTACTATCGTGAAAAAGACAGTACTTAAAATGGAATACGCTCAATGCATCTTTATCGTACAATAAACAACGTCCGAAATAACCATTTTCATCCTAAAACGAAACTCCGCCAGAAACAAGATCGAATGCCATGAAGAATATGCACATGAACCAATATAGGGCGCCGGAGAATCAAGCTGATGTTAGATGGCAATATGGACTAAAACGAGATTTGCATCTTATATAATATCACGAAGACGACGATGGGTGATGCCTATACCTAAATAAGTTGTAGTAATTGTGGGGCTATAATGCAAAACGTACTATTTCCAAAATGAGCGATTATGAGATAGGTACGCAGATGAATTCTGAAACCTGAATTCTGCTGGTCTGTTTTACCAACCGGATGGATTCCGCCGTCGTGGAAGGCCACTGATGACCATCTATACAGGGTTTCCCAAACTATGTTCCGTTGGACCTAAATAGGTGTTCCGCGAAAAATTGCATTGGTAATATACGCTGCAACACATTTAAGTATCTTCTATTTCATATTTAAAATCAAGTGATCTAAAATCTTCACTGATGTTTAAAATATCAAGGTACAGGCGGATATTTTTAACCATTAAGAGTTTTGTCTACTCATATTTTTATGTGAGAGTGATTTAAAAACATATATTTTTTTATTATGAATTACCCGACCTAAAAAATAAGCTGTGTTCCGGCAACATTTCCAGATTTGTGACGTGTTCTATTAGACACTAAGTTTGGGAAACCCTGATCTATAGGATGTACTCTGCGGAGCTACGGGACGCTGGAATGACATGGGGGAAGCAAGAAGACTGGCAGGGGACAGAGAATCTTGGAGGAATCATGTGGTGGCCATATGCTCCGAATAGGGAGCGGATATGGACAAAAAATGCAGATAGGGTAATTCAAGCCTAAGGAATCCACTGGTCCTATTAGTTTTGATATAAAATGTCTAAAACACTGTCGTTATCAAATTGGAAATCATATTTTTATGCAAATGTTATTCTTTTTGTGTTATTCGTCATAGTATTTGACTCTACCGAAAAGTTCGATTTTTGGAAATAGTACGTTTTGCATTATAACCCCACAATTGTGCTTACCTGTAGTCAGCAGTGGCGTAGCTTTCACGGAACACGGTGAGCATCATCTTCCCGCTTTGTTTTACGTAAATTGGGAAACAAAACAAAAAAATATGGACGATAGTGCAGGATCGGTGTATAGACACTATAATATTTCCCAATTCACTTCAATAATATTATAATCTTTCTGAAAAGTCCTAATATCACGTTTAGTCACAGTAATAAAGAGTGTTCGGTGAGCAAAAAAACGCGTTACTCATGTATTCATATGATGTCAGTTTATTTTTTTTATTTTATCTGTAAAAAAATCGTTCACAATTTTTATTTAAAAAAACCCCCATTTTTAATAATTATTAAATTATGTTAATTCATTATACACGAAATGAGACGCGTGGTTTTTTTTTTAACTATTTCGCTTCCATTGAGAAGCATACAGACTCTTGATTGTATAGCTTAATATTACGAGAACTGATAGTAGGTTTGAGCGGCTGACTTATCCTCTCCGGTCGAAAGGGATACGGAATAGTTTTAAAGTCGCTCTTTTCAAGCCCTGTGTTCATATACGTAGGTGGTGGGTGAACTGGAATAAAAATCCGTAAATCGATTGAAAATTCAATGTAAAATATAATCCGATCCTGGATTCGAACCCGACGACTTTGCTTATAGTCATTAATCGTCACTATTTAAAATGTTAATATCTGAAAAAATATACAAAAATATAAGAGTATGTATCATCAGCGATAGTAATTTTGCTGGGGGGAGACTTGGGTAACGAACAGGATAAAGTCATGTGAATATCTGAGCAATCGACTGTGCCTATTTTTTAATTTAAAAAATCATAACACTGTAGAAACAGATTAATTCAATAGTTTACGGTAACACTCGATATAAATAAACAACAATGTTCTACAATCGAGATCTGCTACGAAGAAAATTGCGAAATTTCATTAAATGAAAAGTAAAGCATTTGTTTTGAGAATCTGGAGTTACTTATTCATAGGGTGGAACGTAAACGTTAATTTTGCATGGAATGGTTTTTAAATTGTAATCTCCTTTTGCTCGGCAAAATTATGTGCTTAATAAGATCTACGATGAGCCAAATTCGTCAAAGCTCGGAGAGCTTACGCGGTGATAATATATCTCACGCATGGATGGGCGAAAACTACAAAAACGCGTCATATTTTGCACCCCTAAAGGAATATCGTTATTTCACGTGATGGATAGAGTGTCGCAAAACCTACGAGTGCTAGGGGTAGCGTTTAGCTTAGGTTAACTACGGACATTGATGCCAACGAAGAATATGATTGGATACGACTGTAAATTGTATTCACCAATCAACATCGATCATTTGAAATTATTTATTCCGATTAAACTTTTTTTTTCGTCAGGCGATAAAGATATACTGCACGTCTCAAATCGTGGTCAAAAAAGTTAACATTTTTACTATTACACTTCTTATATCATCGACGAGTATTTATTTAATTTATTGTAAATCAAATGATTAAATTGTGGCGCTTTGCGAGCGGTCGAAACCCGACTGGCAGGTTTGTCAGACATTTTTGCATCGTCCGAAAAAGAAGATCAAAAATAAAGAAAATACGGCAAAACACGTGACACGGGAATGGCGCTGTCATCAACATAACAAAACATATTTTGGCATACGCTTGGTTTTACAATTTAATTTATTGTATATTTACATGCGTGCTTTGTTATCCTACTTATTTCTTGGCGTATGATTTGTGGATTGAACATTTGCTGATGTTAGATACCTAGTTAAACCGTTTCGCATTAGGAATCAAAAAAAATAAAAACAAACAAAATTCAATATGCGTTGTATGATATTAAGCCTTTTTTAATATGTCAGCTCGCAATCCAATCTTGTAAAATTTGTTGTAATGCTTGCTATTATTCAATAGCTCAACTCCTAGTTCTTAGAAGGGATACATATAGAACAGTGGCTTCCAAATTCTGTTACTACGCCTCCCTTCGAAGGGGAACACGAAATAAGTGTTTAATGTAATGACGAGTTAAGTTTACCAACCCTTGCTTCAGTTACTCGGTGAATTTCGACAACTTGAAACTTCTTCCAGAAGATTATGCACACGATTTGTTCGTGGACAAGCGGACACCGGTGTCCGGAACATATGCAAGCGAACACGGATGTTCAAGACATTAAAAAAAACAAATACTTGGTATTCTAATAGAATATAAGCAATATTTTGATGAATATGTGTAGTGCCATCTATACTGAGTCAATATAGGTTTTTAAAATATCGAATTCTAGTGTATATTAGGCAACATATTTTTTCTCAAAAACACACAGTATCTCTGGGACATATTAATGATTTATTTGTGCGGTATTCAAACGGATAATAAATTTGATCAATAATCGATTGGTTTGTAGTAGAAACTGTAATTGTTAAAACTAAATACGCGATTAGCCTATCGATATAAAAAAATATATAATCAAATTGCTTAACGTTTAGAAGGAAATGAATATCCATCACAAAGGCCTGATTATATTAACTAGTTACTGTTTTGATTGAATTCTATTACAAAATAATATTTTAAAAATATCTTAGTTAAACAAGAAATTACATTACCCAATAAGAGATGGATTTTAGAGAGCATGCCTCATATCATTGAAAACATATTTTAATATATTTACATAATCAGGCGAAATACCTACATATATCATGAAATAAAAACGGTAATTTTTGTTCGCTTCCAATTTCAAAAAAATCGAAGTTTGTTGCCAGCGGGAAGGAATCCAATCTTTTTTTATATATTCACTTTGTATATTTTTTGTAGAGTATCTGGGGCAAATTGGTAATTATTCTAGTTAAACCTACGCATTATTAGCGGATGAAAATATCTTAAAACGAGATTAAGTATAATTTATAATAATAAACAATGCATAACTACGCAGTAGAAAAAATGAGTCAAACTAAAATATAGATTAGTGCATCAATAATTTCTGTTTTAATCCTGATGTTTTTTTTCATGAGCATCGTTGTCTATATTTCATGTCCATGGAATTATACAGCAACAGGAAATTAAAAACGAAAGTTTGAAGGTCGAAGCAGATAACCGTTCAGTCATAATGCACAAACAAAAATAATAGACAAACATCATGTCATTAAATATGACCAAAGACAATACATTGGTGGAGAATAATAGATAGCCGGCCAGTAACAGGAAAGACAAAGACTAAAATTAGACCTATAATTAAGTAAGTCAACAATTGTATGTATGCACGCACTCTCCAAGTAATTGGTTAAGTAATTTTGTCGGATGAGAAATTTTCCATCACGGTACAATTTTGTAATCTAGCCAATGACTATGATTGATGACAAACAGAGCACGATAATAAAAGAAAATAATTGCCATCGGCATACAATAATTTCAGATAACAAATTAAATGATGGAAATGAAATGAGTCAGTCAATTTTGTTGCCATAAACAAAAGTCGCACTGATAAACCAAAAAAGTTATATTATCGGTGAAAAACGCTTCGAAAATTTGCAAACTCTCTTCTCTCTAAGCCTGATTGATGGTTAAATCTCCCAACTCTTAGTGATTAGAATCCGAACATATATTAAAGATAATATTCGTCTTTCGCCCCTTTAGCCTGGCCTCATTTTTTCTAGATTAATACCATTTTCAGATTCCAATTGAAGAATATGATTTGTGTTTATGATGAACATATATAGAGTATGGCATCAATGTGTAGCTATTAGAATTTGTAAAGGTTAAATTGGTTCAGCGTCACTTGCTTTAGTCACTCGTTCAATATAAACAGGCAAATATTTGTAACGTAATTAATAATAATATATATTTAAACAATATCTTCTATGAACTTTTTTTTTAAAACCATGTCCGCTCCCAATGTGGAGCATATCGACTCCTAATGGAGTTTATCTCAACAGAAGTGTTTCTACGAGAACTGCTTGTTACTCAGTTGCTCAACCTCTCTTTTTTCCAAAGAGATTAGGGATAGAAGGATAGGGCTAGGACAGGATAAGTGGTAAGCTAATCGCTCTCGATACGCCCCTTTCATAGGATAGGATGGATGAGAGGAGGGAATTCAAGACATCACATACATCCATGCCTTTGAACAGAAATTCATAAATCGATTGAAAAATCAATTTATAAAACTGTCCGTACCGTAATTTGAACTCGGGCCCTCCGTAGCCGAAGCCAACACCGTTGACCACTCGACCACACAGGCGGCTATGAACTTAGTAGATTTTTAAAAGACATAGGGAGAAAGGCGTCAAAAATATTAGAAACTAATCCAGCCCTCCAAAAATTACTACTTTACGTATATACATATATCCAAATATTATTTTTTGAAATTTCTTATAGGATTCCGATACAAATATTTTTTCGTCTGACCTCTAAATCTTTTAGAAAAAAAAAATCGGCCCGTTTCTCGGGAAGTTTGATGACCCCTGGTTTACGTCACAACAATGCGACAGCTACAAATTACCCTACTGAATCGTCAAGTTTTAATATAATATTATATAGAAATTTGTATATTATAAGCTATATTATGTATTCATAATGTTATTCAATTAGAGTAAAATGTTCCGTAAATAATCTAACGTATCTAATAATGCATGGCGGGAAAATTCCCGGATTTTCTGCGGGTTTAAGCCGGGAAAATTCGGTAGGAATAAACTCTTTGGGTAAATTGAAAAAAATATTCCAACTCATAATTGGATATATTTTTTACCATTCGGAAAAACATATTTAAAAAGCGAGAAATATGTAACATATTCTATCCACAAATTAGAGGTGCATGAGAATTTTTTGATGTGAAGAGCTGTTATTGTAAAGCATATTTTTAGTCTATAACAAAGACTTGTCTATGATATTGACCAGTAACATCTAGGTATACTTGAATCCGAAA
Organism: Himalopsyche tibetana; assembly: GCA_030503985.1. Classification (NCBI taxonomy): domain Eukaryota; kingdom Metazoa; phylum Arthropoda; class Insecta; order Trichoptera; family Rhyacophilidae; genus Himalopsyche; species Himalopsyche tibetana. The sequence continues at coordinate 25,259,812 of JAPJYX010000031.1, read as the reverse complement.
CAAAATATTTTAAAACGTTCTTGTTTTTATGTCACATAAAAAAACTGACCGAAACTGTGTACACTTGGACTTTCAGTATGTTGAAAAAACGATGGCAATTATCATTTAAGCAAATTATTCCAAATATTTTCCCAATTTTCCGGGTTTTTCTTTTTTAAAACGTAACCTACCTATCCAAACAATAAAGTGTGAACATTCAAATATACTTACATGGAAAGCCCTGTAGAACAAGACAGTTAGTATGTATATTATGTACCTATCGTATAAATAACTAGTAGCAAAACAATTGCTAACATTTAACGAGTTTACTGGCGGTTTTTTTTCGCAGTGACTATATTTGCTTCTCACTAAACGTATACGTAATAATGAATTATTTAATAATTAGATTAAGTTGGACTAATTTGCATTTTTTCGCAAAGCATGACTTTTGGTACGTAATAAACTCGATGGTTGCTTATTTTCTATTTTAAAATAATGGTTAGATCACTAGTCGCACGTAATTAATGTTTAAGACCTTTGTGACCAACAAACAACAATACTTCTGCAAAGCATCAATGCTATATTTATATAAAACGATTTCAGATAAAGGTGAATAACTGGTTATTTTTTAAACAAACGTATTTGTTTTTGGGAAAGTGTTTATTATTTGTGAAACACGAGATCCTAATATACAACTTAACGAAATTAAGTGACTACCTAGGCGTTGTACAGCGCGCCATCCTATTTATCGTAACCTTTGCATCAATAATTAAAACGCTTCCGTCAATGAAATATTCAATAAATATGTTGCACAAAACATACTTGAGAATTATTCGCGTGTTTAAGATGTATGAATCAATGAAGATTCTACGTGCGTCTCTGTAGTATTAAATAATAAAAAAACGTGACTTTTTATAAACTTGGTCTCTCAGGGTTACGATGTTTTGGTGGGCAAAATAATTTCAAATGGGATAAACAAGAAATTAACGTACGTATCCAAATAATACAAGCACAAGATGTATCACTATCTGAATACTTCATAGAGCGCTTACAAATTTTCTGAAGGTTACCGAAATTAACCATCGATAATTTTTTTCTTAAATCGTAAATATAAACAAATACGATATGAAAATATAACAACAAATATTTTGTAAACATGACAGATAAATACAAGATGGCCGCTATGTATGGCTGCGTTCCAATTTTAAAAAGTTAAATAAAATTTGTACATACCAATTACTAGAAATTAACGAAGGCATGGTAGATGATATCGATTTACTTCTTGATAAACTTTCTTTACTAGAACAATTTAATGCCGGTATGGCACTTAACGTCATAACTCAACCGAGATAGGTCAGTTGGACAAGCGATTGGCACCGTGCACCGATTTTATTTGGATAAAAACTTCTAGAGTTGCCACATGTTTTGAGCGGTGAAAAAAGAAGTAGTCATTGCTCATTATTTCACCAATATATTGTATGATGACATAGACATGTCTGATATCCATATTATCAGAATAAAGATTTATTTCCCACGTCTAAATATCGAGTCATAAAAAATACATTTTGAAAAACTTCATTCTCAAGAAATAACATTTAGTCAATAATTACGTTAAAATATATTAACTCAGATTTTTTAAATTGAAATCATGAGAAACGGCACCCTTAAAGAAAGTTTTCCTTCATTAATTTAAGTAAAATTAAATTACCTTACATCAATAAAGATTATGTATTTTATTTAAAATGTTCATCAGTCACTTCTTAGTTAAAAAATAATATCTATGGGCATAAAGGGCATAAAGTTATAGATAATTTTTTGGTGCCATTGAAACACTTAATTATAATTTCATTATTGTATAAAATATTATAAATTATAACATAACAATGGTGGAACAACAAAAACAACGCGTCGAGCAAGAAATGACGAAACTCGTCGATGAATTGGATAAGACATACCTGCGACGAATGCAGGTTAGCGAGAAAACTATCCGCCGATCGGCTTCTTGGTTATGTGTACAATCATGTGCCTGATTAAAGATTATTTCAAATGATTTTCAGGGTGACATGCATCGCTGTGCAGCCCAGTGTTGCGACAATACATCATACACTTTGGACAGAACTCATTCTTGCATAGAAAACTGCGGCGTCAAGCTGAATAACGCGAATACTTACGTTCAGGTATCCGAAGAAATTTACTTACATCTAAATTTAATGAATCGATTCCATAACTAATTTGGAAATTCCACATTGATTTATAAGACCAACAAATTTAAATAGATTTTTATCATTATTTTTTGCAGGGCGAACTAACTCATCTTCAAAACAGGCTTCAGAGATGTATTATGCAATGTAATGACGATATACGGGACATGATGGGACCAAACCCGACTCAAGAATTGGTAAAAACCTAATTTTAATTCAGTTAATTTTGACCAATGTTTTTTTTTTTATCCATTTCCGCTCCCAAAGTGAGGAATATGTCCTCCCAATGGAGGTATCTCAGCATAAATTTGTTAATCAATTGTACAACCTCTCTTTTTCGAATAGTATAATGACAGAAGGATAAGGCTAAGAAAGGACTAGTGATAAACTAATCGCCGTCGCTACACCCTGTTATTTTAGGATTGGAAAGTTGGGAGGGAACGTTTAGACATCACAAATACCCATACAGAAATCGATAAAATTAAATGAAGTGGAAAAGTGCTATTCGTACTTGGACTCGAACCTTGAGGTCCCTCACGGAAGCCAACAATGTCGACTGCTACGCTACAGATCTGACAAAAATTTACATATTTTTTTTTATTGAACAAAAACTTGTATCAATGTATGTATGCGCATGTGTACATGTATCTTTAGGGTGTAGTATATAGGAATGTATATATATAATATCATATACATATGAATGTAAATGCTGCCCACGTGAACTGGCTTCTGAAATGATCCCCCCTTCATGAATGATAGAAAAAGAATGCAAAAAATTATAATATCAGTGATCAAGGGGACTTGATGAACTTTAACGCTAACACGCCCTAGGACTTAAAGCATCGTTAATTTGATATTTAAAAAAACCTGGATTTTATCGTCAATCTTCTTTTTTAAATCCATGTCCGCTCCCAATGTGGTGCATATGGCTCCCTAATGGAGGTATCTCAACAGAAGTTGTTTTTTTTTTTCTACGACAACTGTTTGTTACTCAATCGCTCAACCTCACTTTTTTTCAAAGTGAGAAGTAGGAAAAGAAGGATAAGGCTAGAACAGGACTAGTGGTTAACTAATCGCTATTGCTACACTCAGTTATTAACGGATCAGATGGATGGGAAGAGAGGAAATAATGTGAATTGACATCACAGACACCCAGTCTTCGATCACAACTTTGAATTGAATAATTATCAAATTCACTATGATCTTACCGGGATTCGAACCCAGACCTGCGTGATCGGTAGAGGAAGCTCTTACCAACTGGGCCACAGCAGGCGACAATCCTTAATAACTGATTGTTTTTGTTGCGAATTTTATGCTTGAATTGTTTTTTTTTATTATTTTCAGGCAGACAAGTGCTCCAATCAGTTTGACAAGTGTGCCGTGCGATGTGTAGATAAACATGTTGACTCTATTCCAAATATGCTCAAAACAATGAAGACTGTGCTGGCGAAAGGGCCGCCCAGCAATGCTCAGTCATACTCGTAGTCAAACTTGGACCCGTGGAGTTAAAAATTGAATTGTGGCATATTAGTTTCATCTTCATGTAGCTATTGAATTGTTTTAGGTATCGTGAATGAATAGCGGATATTTTCGTCGAGTCAGGGCGCTATATAGAGAAACTTATTAAAACTTTGTATTTATAGTTTAAAGTTTATCATATCGATCTAAATGAAAATATGTACTTCTTTATTGTTACGATGTTTGGATATCAAACCTGATTTATCCTTTTATGCATCGATTTCATTGCATATATTTTTCAACACATACAATGCATCGTTCTGCTTTATTTTCAATGATAAATGTAGAAAAACTAGCCAAACTCATGTTTCCACTCGATATGGTAGGCTTAATAATATTATTTTATTTATCATCACCTTGCCGGCAGAATTTAAGTATCATATTCATACTTAATTTAAGATTTCGACTGAAGGTGCTTGGTGGAATTTCAATATTAAATTTGAATCGTTCAAATTATGAATACAGATTTTGTCACTAACGACCCGGGTCTCGCCTTTCGACATCTTCAGGCGTTCAAGTGCACGGATGGACTTGTACTGACAGTTTGTTTGACTTGTATACGGTTCAAATTTAATATTCACACTTATTCTGTAATATAATATCAAAATATGGATGAATTTATGGTGTATTACTTTTGATAATTGATATTTAAAAAAAAACATTGCGCACATACCTAATTTTTATCAATTTTGTTACTATTCTTACCGATGGCCAGTATGGTGATAATACCATATATTAGGTAAGACGGAAAGAAATGACATTTTTTGTTATTGTGACAAAATATTTATTTTTAAAAAAATTATACAATATTATTCTGTTAAATAATTTCCCTCGTTGTTTATTATCTTCCTCCATAAAAGAGGCAACTTTTTGATACCCTTTTCGTAAAACTCTGGTGACTTACTGGCAAAATTCGAATCTAGGTGATTTTTCACCTAGAAATTTTTTGTCACAAAGTGAATGCTCCATCGACTTGAAGAGATGATAATCCGAAGGTGCTATGTCCGGTGAATATGGAGGATGTGGCAGAAGTTCTAAATCAAGTTCTCTTATTTTTTGCTGAGTAATTTTTGCCTCATGAGATCTCGCATTGTCATGTTGTAAAATCCGCCTATTGTTATTGACCAAAACAGATCGTTTTTTTAATAACTCTGCTTTTAATCGTTCTAGTTGGGCACAATATAGCTCTGCCGTAACTGTTTGACCAGATTTCAACAATTCAAAATGTATTATCCCCGAAACATCCCACCAAACAACAAAACTTTTTTTAACGTCAATGTTGGCCGAGGAGTAGGCACAGGTACTTGATTTGGTGATAGCCATTGTTTTTTTCTCCTGGTTTTACTGCAAAGGACCCATTTCTTGTCCCCGGTAATTATCCTTATGAGAAATGGATCCGTTTCGTGCCTGGACAATAGGGAAGCACAGATGGTCACGCATTGCTCCAAGGCCGTTTGAGAGAGATCATGTGGTACCCAAATTCCTTGCCTGTGTTTTTTTCCCAACCTTTTCAGATGATCTTTCACAGTTGTTGTTGGACAGCCAAGGTCGTGTGACAATTCCTTCACTGTTTTACGAGGATCAGCTTCCACCAATGATTTTAGGACGTCGTCATCGCTAGCTCAACGGCAAACGTTGACAAACTGATTTTAAAGTGACGCGCCAGAAAAAATGTCATTTCTTTCCGTCTTACCTAATATGTGTAAGGAATAATTTAAACCTTTCAACAAGTGTCCAATGAACAGAAATGTTTTTAAAAATATACCTAGAATCACCAACTTTTTCCTGTCATCATGTTTTCTGGAATATGTTAATTTGAACATAATGCCACTTTATTATGTCGTGATGATATACCATCCAAAGATAGTTTTCAATTAATTAACTATCTGCATTGTTAGAAATCGAAACAGGTTTTCGAACAATTTTGTATTACTGCATTTAAAAATGGGTAATTGTCTATTAAAGCTAGTCATGGATTATTTCGATGAAAAACTTCACAAACTAAGCTAAAAACAACGCCACGAGTTAAAATCTCTTTTGAACTTTCATAATCGCGTTAAAATTACACATTATTACAAAGTTCACTGATAAATTTTGCGAAATATGAAATATTTTTCACTACTACGCCTCCATACTCGATAATGGTCGACTGTACTGTTCGTTTATTCAGATTGTCTATGGATAAAGTTATTCAAGTGAACATTTAAAACAAAAATACTTATAATATGAGGGGATTCTGCTCAAGTTATCATGTCTTTAATTATTTATGATATATTTTTTTTAAATGTCGAAAACCTGCTGTGCATTTTGGGAATCGATACAATGTGCAACAATTTTTTTTTTATCTAAACCGATTTCGCCGAATGCTCAAAGTGTGTCCAATCATGTCTAACATTTTTTGTGTCATTATATAACAAGGAGAATTTGATAGAATGGCTACGTCAGCACAGCGTTTTAGGGCGTACGTATATCTGCCCAAAGTGCTCTAGCCCCTGCAAGCTTAACGCAAACTCGTGGTTGTTTATATGTGGTAAAACAAGCGAAACGATGATTGGAAAAAAAAAACAAAGAAAAGATGCCGTTTCACCGTGTCTGTTCGGAAGAATACTTTTTTCGAGGGTTTTTGTCTTCTCATTGCCGACATATGTAGATTTGTTTTCTACTAGTGTACGATACGGTCTCCTTGGCAATCATACATTACGTATGAAATGCCGGCGAAGTCGCACACCGTAGTCGACTGGTCGAATTATTGTCGGGCGGTATGCGTGGACTGGTGTATTAAAAGTAGTAGCAAAATAGGTGGAATGGGCATAACAGTAGAAGTTAATGAGGCGAAGTTTGGAAAGAGAAAGTAAAACAGGGGAAGGGCCATCGACGGACAATGGGTGTTTGGGAGTTATGAACGTGGGTCCAAAAAAACTATTAAATTTTGCCATTCAAAATATATGCAAAGAAACTTTATTGGAGGCTATTAAGGACAATATTCTTCCTGGGACTACGTTTATATCCGATTGTTGGAAGGCATATGATTGCCTCCAATCGGAAGGTTTTGTGCACCTTAAGGTAAACCATAGTGTTCATTTTGTAGACACTTCATCGGGCGCCCATACCCAGAACAAAGAACGTACATGAAGAGTAGTACGTTCCAGTGTGCCTCGGTATGGGCGAAGTGCACAACATTATGATGGTTATTTTTGTGAGTTCTTATGGAAGAGGAGTCTTAAGCACCACACAGATAGGGTGCATGCGTTTTTCAAGATGGCAGGCGCACTCTAAGTGGCGGTTCCTGAACTAAAATCTTGGGTGGGCTAGAGGAAAGTTTAGCATTGTATACTATTTACGAAATTGTGTATTTTTCCACTTCACCTTATACATTAATCTACAAGCAAATAAACAAATATTACGACACTACTGCAAAGCATAAATTACTATATAATAAAATCAATGCTAATGTAAGTAAGAAATAATAATACGGGACCTTAAATTCGTCTCTTTCAAACTGAAATAACAAGTACTGTCACTTTCATACAATACAACAATATTGGTATTTGTGTTTGAATGTATGCGGCATGGGCAGATTCAATTTAGCCCCCAACAAATGACAGAAGCTTGATAATTTGACGCACAGTTGTGTGAGTTTGATGACGTTTCCGTAATACGTAGGTGTTGCCAGACTGACGTCACGTTGCCTGTTCTCTATGAAGTATTTATAGGGTTATTGTTTTTTTATGCCGGCTTGGTTTAAAATTGTAATACAAAACACAATCGAGAATATTATTGTAGGTAGACATAGCATTGTCTTATATTGACAGAGGAAAATCAAAATAAAGATATTGTATTAATTTGGGAAAGGTTAGTTACGCTTATGAATGTATTTATTTTGTTCAGCGGCCAAATTTCTGTTCATTTTTATTCAGTCGTCTAAAGTTTTCGGTGAAAAATGCAGGTCGGGCTTATCCCACCTAGCCCAGTACCTAGAACCGCCACTGCGCACTCTACACCCAAAGGTTTGTATTCTATCAATAACTACATAATTTCAATACCTATGTATATTATCAATACCTGTATTTTATTAATACCTAAGTCGTCTATTAATACCTATTTAAAAATTATATTACTAAATTTATAAGTATTTTTGTTTTAAATGTTCACCGTTGGTAGCCTTGCATACTTTTATCCATAGACAATGAATGTTCTGAATAAACAGTACAGTCGACCATTATCGAGTATGGAGGTGTAGTAGTGAAAAATATTTAATATTTCGCATAATTTATAAGTGATCTTTGTAATATTGTTTGATTTTAACGTGATTATCAAAGCTTCAATAAAGATTTGTAAATCGTGGCGTTGTTTTTAGCTTAGTTTGTGAAGTTTTTCGCCGAAATAATCCATGACTAGCTTTAACACACTCACTTAAAAATGTATTTATAACAAGCATTTAATGTAATTCTTAAAACTTCTGTTATTGGTATAATTTTTTTTATTGATTTTTCTACCATTTTGAAATGTTGTTAATCACATAACATTATTTTAACACATTTTTTCATGCCTATAAATAAGCGCTTAAACTTTTCGGCCAACACATTCGTTAATATCTCTTAAAAACTAAAGTGTATAATATATAGTTAATTTTTCCTTTTTAATTCACACAACTGTCATATCAAACAATGAAAAACTATGAAAATGTAATAAAAAAAAGAAATAATTGTTAAACTATTAAATCAATTGTTTTATTTTTACAAATTACATTTTGGTTTGCGAAATATTAAATGAGAGATGTATGTTATATAATAGGCTTTTAAGTAAATTATGGCAACAATGGATGATGGTAATGTAAAACTGTAAACTGTAGGAACTTTAAAGGGGTTGATTTTATTGCAGCATGTATACATAGATAGAAGAGGACCGCAGCCCTTAAGTATAGATTTCATTTGTAAAGCATCTTACACGGTAATGATGAAATGAACTCATCTGTTTTCGAGACCATGCTTTTACAAGTCCTGCATTCAACGGATAAAATAGAAAAAGAGAATTATTGTATATACCCTGACATAGATGTTTCGATTAATAATACTTAAGGATAAAATTGTTTTCTTATTTTCATTTTAATAGTTGACAACCGCCTATTGTTTATTTTATACAATTAATTTGTTATATCAAATGTATTTTGAAGAAAATATTATTATATTGTTTACAAAAGTATTTCTTGTCTTTTATTGTAGATAGAATTCCATTTTCTTTTGAATACCAATATAACAAGCGCAAGAGACCGACAGATTTTGTACATTCACACAAGTTTTGTCACTAACGACCCAGATTTCGCCAATGTGGAGCATATGGCCTCCTAATGGAGGTATCTCAGCAGAAGTTCTTTTCTACGAGAACTGTTTGCTATTCAGTCGCTCAACCTCACTTTTTTTCTAAGTGAGTAGTAGGAAAAGAAGGATAAGGCTAGAACAGGACTGGTGGTTGACTAATCGCTATTGCTACACCCAGTTATTAAAGGATTTGAGGAGAGGAAAATGATGTGGATTGACATCACAAACACCCAGTCTTCGATCACAACTTTAAATTGAATAATTCTCGAATTCACTGTGATCTGACCGGGAATCGAACCCAGACCTTCGTGATCGGTAGAACAAGCTCTAACCCAACTGGGCACAGCGGGCGACAGTGTTCTGTCGTATACTGTGTACGAAATTTTATTTTTCCTACTAGAAAATGCCAACCGGGTGGTCCGCCCCTTGCTGTGCCACTGACAAGCGTATGCATATACGCTTTTGTGGGACACCTGTAGGTGTTAATAGAAACTTTTGATTAAAAGAAAAAAGCAATATGATGGAAAGTATTGTATAATATGGATAATCCCATGCTTGGTTTGTGCGACACTTTCGTCGGATTATAGATTCTCAAAATAGATTTCGGTGTTAATTTAATTCGACCGATAACCCTTATTAATTTGTTCCTAATTCCTTAAATCTAGATAAGTAAAGTGAAACCATACATAACCTAACTATCGCGTGTAATTTCGATGGCAATAATATTTCCCCTTAGTTAACAAATCTCACTTTTTATCATCAGTGGCGTAGCAACAGGTTTTGCCGCTTGGGGCGGTCCTTAAATTTGCCGTCCCCAATTGTGGGGTCATAATCAGTGGTCGGCGACCTGGCACCTGAAAATGAGGAAGACGCCCTTCTACCTTTTTGACATGTAACTTAGTTTTCAAGTACATAAATATATTAAAAATCGTTATTTTATTGATTTAATTGTTAAAGCTTGTGGTTTTTTTAAAAAAATTCAGACGGATATAAAAAAAAACAAAAAAAAATAGGGAAGAAATCAATGACCGACCTGGTAGCTATTTATTTACCACTTCACCACTGGTTATAATGCAAAACGTACTATTTCCAAAATGAGCGATATTGAGTTAGGTATGCAGATAGGGTAATTCAAGCCTAAGAAATCGACTGGTCATATTAGTTTTAATATAAAATGTCTAAAACACTGTCGTTTTCAAATTGTAAATCATATTTGTATGCAAATGTTTTTTTGTTTGTGTTATTCGTTATAGTATTTGAGTACTGAAAAGTTTGAGTTTTGGAAACGTTTTGCGACATAGCCCCACAATTGTTCCTTTTTTTAAAAAAAAGTATGGATTATAATTATGTGATTTTACCAGGACTGTGGAGTCGGAGTCGTAAAAATGAGCGGCTCGAAAAATTTTAAAAAAATATATACAAATTATGTATATTCAAACCACAATCGTCCATAGTGTTGACATTGCATGCTTGGCTGGCTAAAGATGATCTGATGGAATATACACATATAAGTTAAAATGAAATTTTTGAAAAAAATCTTTCGGAGTCGTACTCGTCTTTGTTTTTACACGACTCCGCAGCCTTTGGATTTTACTGCAGGTCGCTTATTTTTTTTTAAATAAAAATATAATTTCTAACTAATATTCTAGAATCAATCAGCATGTTTTTTAAATGAGTCAAAAAAATATTACTTAATAGTCTATTTTAGCGTTTCCCAAACTTTTTAATATTTCTCCTTTGCGATCTATCTTTTGGGAAACGCTGGTTTATTTAATTTAGTTTTGAGTTATTATTGTATAAATATGCAAAATGAATACCATTATTTATTTGTATTTATTTCAAATATAACCAAAAAAAAGTGAATTCAGAATACTTGATACAAATTTGGTTATTTGGCTACGCCACTGGTTATCCTTCTTATCTAAATCAACAGTGACCTCTGGCCACCTCTAATGCATAAGTCAACATAAGTCAACACTCCTTTTCAAAGTGTAGATTTTTAGAGGCCTGTTGGCATCCTTGGCCGCTTTTTCTTTCCGTCACATTGATGGCTGTCTGACTGGTCTCATTCGCCATGGGCTTCCTTCGAAGTCCTTTTTGCTGCCCGTGGCCAAGGCATACGCTACACATGGTATATTCAAATCATTCCCTGGACTCTGAAATTTGTTTTAAGCGATAAACCTCGTCGTATAAACAGTTCTGAACACTACGCCCCGCCACAAAAGCATCATCTCGAAGTAGCATCATTGAAATTATGCCGCGCATTTATTGGGTTAAACTGCTCAGTACTTGAATTTCCCGCGCAGTCAACCCCTCGTCTTAGAGGGAAACATTGCTCACTTTTGCAAGCTTATTAACGAAATCTGCAAATATAGTCTTCTTAAGTATTCAATACAATTGCATAGGAGTGATGAAAAATTCACTCCTTCCCCAGAACATCAAGAATTGCTTTGAGATTAAGCGAACCCGTTGCCAACGTATTGTTTATTGTTTAAAAATCAAAAGTGCATTACATGACAATACAGCTGACGCCAATCCGCCATGCACTTGACAAATATAATTAAAATAAAACGGTACATTTAGATTAGGATACTGTTGTAGAAATAGTTAATATCAAATATGTAAGAGTTTAAATCAACAATGACCAATCATGCATGTAAATTGAAATGAAAATAACCAGAATGCAAAATGAACAAATGTCCGATGTTTGATAAAATCAATTGAATCTAGTAAGCAAACTTGGATTTAAGGGTGTGGAAGAAGATGATCTGAACTGAAAGAGCTAAACACATTTATAACAAAGTGCTGCCTTGATTAAAAATATACAGAGTAGTCAGCGGTGGGCTGCCAATATGTTAACAAGGGGCCCGCTTAATCTCAAAACAAATCTCGATGTTCTGGTTAAGTAGTGATTTTTTTATCACTCCTATGCAATTATATGCAATACTTAAATAAGCAATCGATTGTTACTTAATACACCTAAAATATGAAAAAATATGCAATTTACCGTAAACTTATCAATGTAAATTACTAAAAATGTACTACTGTGTATACTGGAGCTGTCGTAGATAATATATAAGTCAGAAATTGCAGTTATGTACTAATTTGATTTGAGAATATTTTTTCTCTTAAATTAACAAGGGGCTCGCTCACCCGAGCCCCCTCCAGCCCACCCCTGGGAGTAGTCGATAACTAGTCAGAAAACTGAAACCTGTCATCCTGCAAGGTGCCCTCCATAGAAATGCTGTGAAGCCGTGGAATAAATAGATATTCGGCAGTAGAGGAATACAAATTCATAAACAGTAATCTGGTAGCTAATTGCCTCATTATGCAATTAATCCTTTGAGCCTGCTTACAATTTACAAGTAAGTAACCGGAGCAAGTGCCACAGATTAAAAAAAGTTTTTTTATCTTTAATATACAGATTATAGATGTTACTAAAATACTTTCCCCGTAATATCTTCACACCGCCGATAATCCAGATCAATAAAATTAATTAAGCCGAAATGAATTTTTGCCGTTATTCACACACACGGCAATAATACAAAATTATATTATTGGCCTTACAAATGAATTTACTGTTTATCTTATCTATTAAATAAATATATATTTAATATTAAAATGAGATTATATAGATAAATATAATGGGGGAAATAATTGTCGTTGCAGTTTTTGTTTGCGCAACGCGCATCCTTTTGCAAATCCTTTTTTTTAGCTCACAGAAATTGAAATCCTCGATTTGGTATACTTTTTTGCCAATTGTCACAGAACTTCGTTTTTTTTAGCTCACCGAGGAGTTTGAAAACCTCGATTTGTTCAAAATTTCTCAATCCCGAAATCCCAGAATTTCGGTATTCGGAATAATTTCGGAATTTCGGTATTCGAAGATCAGAAAATTGAACGGGATCCCGGGATTGGACTGTATTAAATAACCATAAATAAAAATGTAAAACCAATCTTATTAGATTTTTTTTTGTTCTTAGTTAATTTTCGGAGGTTAGGTTAGGTTTGTTAACCACTTGAATGCCAAGCGGACACAGATGTCCGGAACATATGCAAGCGAACACGGATGTCCAAGCATTTAAAAAAATCAAATACTTAGTAGTCTAATAGAATATTAGCAATATTTTTATGAATATGTGTAGTTCTATCTATCTAGTAGAGTCAATATAGGTTTTTAAAATATCGAATTCGATCGTATATTAGGCAAAATTAAATTTCTCAAAAACACGCAGTATCTCTGGGACATATTAATGGTTTATTTGCGCGGTAATTCAAACGGTTAATTACATAGTATATTGAAGCGGTCGGCAAAGTGTGGTCCGCAGAGCAATCTGACACGATTTTAATTTTCTATTCCTTCTGATGAAAATTCTAATTTAATTCTCCACAAAATATTTATGCGAAAAGGCCTTTTCATCTGTCACAGCAATCAAAACACGGTATCGATCTCGGCTTGAAACACATCAGTTCTCCATCTTGCAGTTACACCATTGGATCTAAATATAAATTTTATCAAATTTGAATCGTTCAAACTATGTACATTCTCACAGATTTTGTCACTAACGACCCGGGTTTCGCCTTTCGGCATCTTCAGGCATTCAAGTGCACGGATGAACTTGAACTGACGCTTAGTAATAAAGTGATCCCGAAATTCGGCGTTTGCAGCTTACATCCTTTAGAGAGAACGTGTCTCAAGTTTGATGCATTGTGATTATCGAAAAAAGCTGCTGTGAAAAAACTGTGGGTTACGTTCTTTTTCCTTTCCACAATCGATATGGTCACAATTAGGGCATCCAATCCCGGGATTCGGGATTCCGTTCAATTTTCTGATCCCAAAATCCCGGGATTAATACGGCTGCGATCCCGGGATTTCGGGATTGAGAAATTTTGAGCAAATCCCGAAAATTGACACGAAATTGGCAAATCGTGAATTTCAGACTCCTCGGTGAGCTAAAAAAAAACTAAGTTCTGTGAGAATCGGGAAAAAAGTATACCAAATCAAGGATTTCAAATTCCTCGGTGAGCTAAAAAAAAACGAGGTTTGGAGATAATCCGGGGAAAAAGTATAGCGAATTGAGGATTTCAAATTCCTCGGTGAGCAAATCTCAATCCCGGGATTGAAAATTTATCAATCCCGAAATCCCGAGATTGGAAAAAGGCTTCGGGATTGGATACCCTAGTCACAATGTATCGGTCAGAATTACAGAGGGCAGAATAAATAATTAATGGTCAGAATTTATATAAAATAGTCATTATTTAAATGAAATTAAAAAAAAAACCTAATCTAACCTAACCTAACCAAAATGGTTATAAAAATCTGACCTTTTCGAAAATCTTTTATTTAGACCAAAAGTTTATTTGAATTCTGACCAAAAAAAGATTTAAATTCTGACCATTTAATTTGTTGCCTAACAAAACTTTCAATTTGAATTGTAAATGAAGCTTTTTTCTTCATCACTTCCATTGTATTTGTTGGTATTATCTTATATGAAAACAAGTTTATTAAATAGTATTTTTTTTACATGTTTAGGTTATGTATAGAATGAAATTTTTTTGAAATAATAATATTCAATTAACTTGTAAACATAAAAGTGTTATTAGATTCAATGGAGATTGGCAAAGTAAGCACCCTTCATCCCCATCTGCCATTCCCAAATTCCGCGTGTGCAATAAGTACGAAATGAAAATACATATATAACACGCAGTGCTGGATAATATTTCGATTATTGATATTGAATCAAGGTTGGCAAAAACATAACCTGACGGTTACACATCAGATAAAACAAATATGCTGTAACTTGTTCGATGCCCATGTAGTGTGTGTAGACAGGAAAAGATAAGTTAGGTTCAGAGGTGGGCTGGAGGGGGCTCGGAGAGGCTCGCGCGAGTCCCTTTTTAAATTTTACTAAGGCCGGCGAGCCTCTTGTTAAAGTAAAAAAAAACATTCTCAGATCAACAGTTATAAAATTGCTGTAGATGGTTTATATGTATTATTAAACAAAAGATATTGTTGAATTTGGAAATTTCTCGAAAAATGCATTTATTTCTGGTGCATATTAAAAGATATTATGAGCTTTTTAAATTTATGTAACAGTATATTTTCACATAATAAAATCAGATTAAGTATCATTCGATTGATTTCATAATTATTGCAAATCATCCTATAGGAGTGATAAAAAAATCAATCCTTATCTGGAACATCGCGAATATCTCTCAGGTAAACCGAGCCCCTAGTTAACATTTTGGCAGCCCACCGCTGGTTTGGTTCTATTTTATTGTAAACTGTTTGAAAGAAAGTGACGCAGTCCTGGGTAAGAAAAAAAAGAAGCGCTGTGTCGAAAAAAAAGTGGCAAATAGCTAATGAAACTCTTTCAACAATTTTATTTTTGTATGATCGTCCCAGTGTCGGATTTAGCACACAGAGGCCCCGGAGCAATAAAATTTGGAGGCCCTGTTTTCAGACAACATAAAAACGACATAAAATTCCTTGTTAAATATTATAAGTATAAAAAAATCTAAATAAATAGTATGTATATTGCTTATATAATATAATATATTTGAGACTCCTAAGATTCGGAGACCTCATTTGTTTATATGATAATCTGCCAGAGAGAGAGAAGAGACGGAAAGAAAACACCGCAGACAGTGGCGTTACTACATATTTGGGGCATTCATGCAAAGGTCACGCAAGCTTTCAAGGGGAGGGGGGGTTTTAAGATAGAGATTTGAGGGAAACTTTTCGCTGGGCCTTCATGGTTGCATGACTCTGCTGTGAGATAGCTACGCCGCTGACCGCAGATAAACGCTTTCATAAAAAAAACAATAGTCTAATGGGATTTAATAATTTTTTCGATTTTGTGATATTTTTTTCTTTTATATTTTTTTTCAAGCATTATTTATATATGAGTATATTCTTTCGAATGTGAAAAACACAATATTCCTTTGCACTCATTTCCACTTTTATTTACTGAGATGAAGACCGGTTTCGCTCATGGCGAGCATTATCAACTGATAATAAATATAATTTAACATTGTTATTTGTACAAAAACAAAAACAAATTGAAATAAATAAATTTATACTATATAAACAAGTTATGTACATGAGGTATTGCGGCAACCCTGCTCAACAATATATTTTTTTATCTAGAGTCAGTTTACTTGACTGATTGAATTTAGACAGGTGAAATGTTTTGAGTAAATATTAACACAGATCAAAACCGTCATTTCTATTTCGTTATGCAATAACTACCTAGTGATATGTGTACTACTGCCATCTGTGTGTGGGTAGATAAAGTGTTATGAATGATAATATTACATTATTACGTTTGAAACGTTCTATTTGTGATACTGTGGCATTGTAGAATTTGTTTTATGAAGAAACTAGCTGACCCAACGAACTTCATAACGCCTTAGAATCAATAAGAGTTGTGCACTTCTTAGTCGGGCGCTTCAAAAAATAGACTCAAGCCTGTAGCGGGCGTTTTTTAGTG
The DNA here is from genome assembly GCA_030503985.1 of Himalopsyche tibetana. Lineage (NCBI taxonomy): Eukaryota > Metazoa > Arthropoda > Insecta > Trichoptera > Rhyacophilidae > Himalopsyche > Himalopsyche tibetana. The sequence goes on along the minus strand of JAPJYX010000031.1, from coordinate 25,243,303 downwards.
ATTAGCGCACAAATATATTACATTCTTAAAATCAACACAACTTCTAAACCAAACGATATTTTCGATTGAAATTTAAAAACAAATCATACGTGACATCTAATCATTAAAAATAAAATTAGAACATTTCGATATCATCATAATTTCACTATGTTTCAAAGCTGAATATAAAACCTGTTATCAATTTAGTAGATAGCACTCCGCATGTTATAAATATTAAATATTCAAAACATTCTATATAACAAAATAGCATATTTATCAATATTTTATAATTATATGAATAATTATAATATATAATCGCCATTCCTACAACTTGACTACCACTGGAAGTGTAAAATCTAATGCCGTAAAAATTACAGCGTAATTACACCCTTATAATCTAGCAAAGAATTAGGACTAATGTTAATTAGTTGCGGCATTTTATTTAACGCCGACAAACAAACCCGTGATATTATGTGTCCCGCAAACAAGCGACGATATAAAAAAAAACATATTATGCCGTGATCCGCATTCTACCGACAATACGCTAAAAACGACTTTTGCCGTGATCCGCATTCTACGTACAATCAGCTAAAAACGACTTTGGTCGTGGCCCGCCTAAGAAGTGTTAACTTGATAACTTGAAACACGATGACTACCGAGCCAACCTTAAGTTGTAAATTTTACGGTGGCAAGCCAGGCAGATCCAATAAGTTTAAAAATTCAGTTGGATAGTTGGTTGCTTCGTCGTCGTTTGTTACACGGTCGACAGATTTAAAGGAATGTAGTGGACCAACGATTTGATTTTGAATTGTGAAGTTTAAATGATCCACATCTTTGTTCTTCGCCGCAAGAATTGCTCGTTCACTCAACCAATTGTGATTTTTGTGATTAGATGTCCGGGAACATTTTGTTGATGAAGCCGTCCTTCGTTGAGATGAAATTGCTAAAATTCAGTGGAAACGAAATCAATCAGTTCGGTTCGTCAACGGGAACACGGTCGTTATCGACGGTAGTCAGCAATTGCTTGGAGAAATCTTCGTCAGATGGATCGTTTAGCAATGCAACTTGCATGTTTGTCGTCAGCTGAAGTTTCTTCACATAGCGCCAGAGTCAATGATCTGAGGCAAGCGTTTATTTTATCGGCAGCAGTTGATCTTGGAATGACTGGTAGTGTTTGGTGAAAATCGCCAGATAGTAGAATCATTGTGCCTCCAAAATATCTTGAGTCATTGCACAGATCTTTCATAGTTCGATTGAGTGCTTCCAATGCGCATTTGTGCGCTATTGTCCATTCAAACCAGGTGATGATTGTATTTGCTTCCAAAAATTTGGCCATTGCTGAGTGTTTCGCAATCTTGCATGACGTTTTTTCAGTGGTTTGAAGGCTTAACGGCAATTTCAACCCTGAATAAGCCGTTCGGTATCCTTCTATCTACGTGGCCGCTATTCCAGAAGAAGAAACTGCTACAGAAATTTTATATCTCGCACGAACAGTGGCCATAATCAATGACACGAAGAATGTTTTCCCAGCTCCACCGGGCGCATCGAGGAAAAATAAGCCACCATTTCCATCATCAATTGCCTTCATAAACGTATTGTACATTTCCTTCTTTTGAGGGTTTCCAGTGGTACATTCGGTCAAACTGATTGGTTCAATGCATTTCGATCATATTCACGTTCACGCTTCGATTCTTGATTGAAAGCGTCGTTCATTCCACGATCTGGCGTTGGCATTCCTAACTTGATTAACAAACTGCCGCACATAAGGTAACACATGTCTTCGATCAAAAGTAAAGCCTAGTTATGTATCTCTTCATTCATCTCGAGATCGGGATTCTCTGAACTGACACGAATTCGATGTAAAATGTATTCGGACATGTCATCCTTGTACTTGTTCCCGGGGATTCGATTGGAAGCATGTCAAAATAATGATAGAAAATAATGTGCGTATCTGATTCAGAAACTATTTCTTCAGTGATTGTCATGTCCCAATGAGTATCATTTTCAAGCAAATTCAGCTGTTGATATGAAACTAGAAGCATTCGTCATTTTTCGGATGAACTGTGTAAATGCGACCAAGAGCATCAGTAGTCATTTGGGTGATCAGGAACCGCATCGCCTTGCTTTTGACGCTAAAATTTCTTCGATGTAGCGTTTCAAGTGTAATAACGTGGCATCTCAGAGTATAGCAACGTTCGTGCAAACAGCGTAATATTGTTTTAAAAAAAAATATCATATCTAATTATAAACATAACCTTATTTCAATAATATCCGATTTTCTTTCGTTTTCATTTCATATCATCGACTTTTTGTATTCTAATTTAAAAATATTTAAAAGTCATTTGTATGCAAAAGAAACAGAAACAAATGAATTTTCGAAAAATTTCCATCTAGTAGATGAAATCAGCATACAACGAAATTTTCATTATTTCAAGCTGTTCGTCATTCGAAAACTGAATGAGAATATTAATTTTTTTTCGAAGCGAGACTGATAAGCTAACCACTACTCCTGTTCTAACCATATATTTTATATCCTTAATCTCTTCGAAAAAAATAGAGCTTGACCAATTGAGTAACAAGAAGATTTCGTAGAAAAGCTCCTGTCGAGATACCTCTATTAGCAGGGGTAAACTGGAGGTGGCGCGCGCGATCCCATTGTTAATTTTTACAAAGGCCGGTTAGCCCCTTGTTAATTTAAGAGAAAACAAAATTAGTACATAACTGCAATTTCTAACTTATAAATATTACCTTCGACAGCTTCAGTATACACAGTATTACATTTTTAGCCATTTAGATCGATAAGTATATGGTAAATTGCATATTGTTACAAATTATAAGTGTATTTTAAGTAAGAATCGATTGCATATTTAAGTATTGCGTAGGCGTGTTAAAAAAATTCACTCCTACCCCAGAAAACCGAGAATTAATGTAGCTCTGTTCTTCTGCATACTTCTGACTGCTTGCAACCCGTCAGCAAACCGTCAGACGTACGCAAAAGAACAGAGCTTATGAGATTAAGCGAGTCCCTTGTTAACGTATATGAAGCCCACCGCTGTCCATTAGGATACTTAATGCTTCACACTGGGAGCGGACATGGATAAAATAAAATAAATAAAGAAATATTTCTTTACGAAAAATTAGAAAAACTAGACGGGTGATATTTCAAACTCTTTTGGAACGTTTTCAACATAGAGTGATAAAAAACTCACTACCCAATAACAATGGGTAAAATATTAGCCATCTGTGTGTGGGTAGATAATCTAATTGAATGAAATAATTATAAATATTATCAGGCACTCTCGAGTGGGATTATTCGGCATTATGGATAGTGCAAATAACTCGATTCGAAATATATTACTTACATTTCCGGCAAAATCATAGATAACGGCGCTAATTAAACAATTACTTATTGGATATTGCATTTTAACGGGACCAGTCATATCAAAGTAGAATTATTGAAGGCTTAAGCACTCGACTTAATTAAAAATCATTTTTAATTAGGAAATTAATAATACCTATGATTATAAATGGAAGATAATGTAAACTGCAGATTTTATATAGAAAACAAATCAGAAAATACCTTTAATTTAGTATTATCATCGAGTATTGAAACCCGACATAAACTATCCAAGAATCTTTATATTTCTTACTAGCCTGTTCCCGGCAAGCGTTGCAATGCCACTCAAAGAAAGGAAGTGTTTGTGTTAATTGTGGGGTTATAATTAGGGCTAATATAAAAACCGACTTTTGAAAAAAACCTGTTTTCGAATGTCAATATTTTTCCGGTTTTATCCGGTTTTCGAAGTTTTACAAAAAATAATTCAATCAAAATAGCGAGAAAAGGTTCAATGTTTTAATGTTGTTTATTTATATACATAATAATGCACAACGAGAAATTATTTGGTGTTACTCTTCAGAAAATATGATTTTACAATACACAAAGCGTTCGTTCACCGATCGTTTTGTAACAAAATTTCCTGATATTGAAAATACCCTTTCGCTGGATAAATGGTTTTTAAGCCGTCAAATAAAATATCCAAATTTTCCGTCCTTTTGTTTATAGACTCGTTTTATGGAAAATTCGGCACAACCGGTTACGATGTTGAAAAACCGGTTTTCGAATGTCACAAATTTACACAAAAAAGGTTTTTAAAAACCGACAGCCCCTAGTTATAATGCAAAACATACTATTTCCAAAATGAGCGATATTGAGTTAGGTATGCAGACAGGGTAATTCAAGCCTAAGGAATCGACTGATCCTATTAGTTTTAATATAAAATGTCTAAAAGACATACCGTTTTCAAATTGGAAATCATATTTTTATGCAAATATTATTTTGTTTGTATTATTCGTTATTGTATTTGACTCTACTGAAAAGTTTGAGTTTTGGAAATAGTACGTTTTGCACAGTGACTAGAGATTATTCGTCATTTTCAACTATCCGGATATCGAATATTAAAACTGAAACTATCCGGATATATCCGGATATCCGGATAGTTTCAGTAAGTTAATAACAAAACATTACTACATATATAAATTTATGTACTAAAATAATACATTAAAAACGAGTTCATTTGAAATATAAGTCATTTATTCAGATTTTAACAATTCATATTTTAAAAACAAGAGAGCATTAAATGTATCATATTTTTAATTTAATCTTAATTAAGTTTCAATTTGTCCTGCTGTTAAAAATACTCGTTCCGTTGCTGTTGATGTTGGTTTTATTGTAAGAAGTGTTTTAAACAATACGTCCAACTTTTCCGTCCTTTTTTTAAAAAATGATGTAAGTATTTAAAATCTTCGGCATTGCTTCAATGGATGAGGTTTTTTTTGCCTCGAGTCCGAGCCGATTCGTCGAACTTTTAAGTATTAAGATAACAAGATAAGATATCCATAGTACCCGAGTTTGGGGAAGGTAATAGAAAAACACTACTCCTAATTAATGGTTTCTCTTAGGTAGTAAATACCCCAGTATTCATTTCATCTTTCATCGATTTTGTAAAATATTTCATTATAAATTATAGCGAATACTATATCGATATTTCTCCAAATATCCGGATATCGAATAGTTAAAAAGGGCCGGATATATCCGGATATCCGAGTTGGAATCCCTAACAGTGACGTTCCTAGTAGGGTATCCAATCCTGGAGCCTTTTTCCAATCCTGGGATTTCGGAATTGATCCCCTTTTTTTCGGGATCCCGGGATTGTGATTTTCTTACCGAGAAATTTGAAATCCTCAATTCGTTATACTTTTTCCCAGATTCTCACAGAACCTCGTTTTTTTTTTTAGCTCACCGAGGAATTCGAAATCTCCGATTTGGTATACTTTTCCCCAGAATCTCGCAAAATCTCGTTTTTTTTTTAGCTCACCGATTTACCAATTTCGTGTAAATTATCGGGTTTTCCTCAAAATTTCTCAATTCCGAAATCCCGGGATCGCGGCCAATTTTTTTTTATTCGATAATTTCGGCGATGAAAAATCAGCACACAGTTAAAATATTACTTATAGGCCACCAAAATATAAGTAGGCTAAAAATAAACTTTTATAATTTTGTTTTGAAATGAAATAAACAGGAGCAAATGTATATTTGGCTTGCTATTTATTACGTTTTCGATTAAATATATAATTCTATGTCAAATACCCGATTTTCTATATTAAAAATTACAAAAGTTGAGTATCGCTGATAAAAGCAGGCTTAAATATATAAAGTATTATGCAACAAAGTGTTGTACAACTGGTGACCAAATTATTTAAAAAAATGTCAAATAGTTTCAAAAGTACCAAATTTTTTGCAAAATTTCGCAAAAATGCCCCGATGCGAATGAGCAAGGGGCTCGTCGGCCTTAGTGAAATTAAATATGGGGCTTGCGCAGGCCCCTCTGAGCCCACCCCTGCTTTAATTGTATTTTTTTTTTAACCATGTCCGCTCCCAATGTGGAGCATATGGACTCCTAATGGAGTTTATCTCAACATAAGTGTTTCTACGAGAACTGCTTGTTACTCAGTTGCTCAACCTCTCTTTTTCCAAAGAGAGTAGGGATAGAAGGATTGGGCTAGGACAGGATTAGTGGTAAGCTAATCGCTATCGATACGCCCCGTTCATAGGATAGGAAAGGTGAGAGGGGGGAATCCAAGACATCACATACATCCATGCCTTTGAACAGAAATTCATAAATCGATTGAAAAATCAATTTATAAAACTGTCCGTACCGGGATTTGAACCCGGGCCCTCTGTAGCCGAAGCCAACACCGTTGACCACTTGACCACACAGGGGACAATTGCATTTTTACCTGGCAAAATATTGAACGCGAATATATGCCGATATATTTTAGTACTTTATTCTCTATTTCTAACCAAATTTTCTTGAGCCTTATTGTGGTATTAGTTGTGGATATGATATCACTAACCGCCTATCCAAAGGTACAAAGTGCTAACACCTGAAAATTGACCAAGTAAGTAGTTAATCAACGTTATGTATACTATAGTTGTTGTCACATTAAAGGTGTATTAACAGTTGTTTGCCGATCGCTTACTGAGGCAGTAATTTAACAGGCTGCCCGCGGGACTCGCTCCTCGAAGCCACTCGGCCCATTAACTGCCTCACCACCACTTTAATGGACAGTCAATATAAACAGCACTCGACGTCCACATTATTTTCCCTGCATTAACGCGTATTTTATAATATATATGTTTTTCCGAATTAGCAACACTTTTCCCAGCGACAACCGATGTGCGGCGCGCGCTGTGTGGCATGTTGCGCCGTCTTATTAAAACCCCAGATCTTTCACATTAATGTAATTTAATTGGGGCGTTAAATTTTGTCAGTAATCTTGGATCTTTATTGCTCTCCATTGACTATAACGTTCTGATCGGCACAATTTTTGAAGAAATCGTGTGTGGTATGTTGCGCCGTCCCATTGAAACCCCAGCTCTTTCACATTAACTTCATTCAATTGAGGAACTAAATTTTCTCAGTAATCATCGATCAATATTGCTCTCCATTAACTATAACGTTCTTATCGGTACGGTTTTTAAAGAAATCAACTACCAGTAAAAACAGCATTTTTAGATTTCTGGTCGAAGACATGGGTGTTTGCGATGTGTAAAAATTCCTTCAAATCATTAAAAAACTAAGCTTACTAAGAGCGATTAGCTAACCACTAGTCCTGCCCTAGCCTTATCCGTCTATCTCAGTGGTGGGGAACCTGCGGCCTTTCCGCTACTATGGAGCGGCTTTTTGACTTGGTCGGCCAATTCTGCTATTTTTTGTAAATTCGTGAATTCCTGATATTTTTGATTTAAAATTTTTGGAAGAGCTAAAAAAAAAGGTCCCTCGATGGTATTTTTGGCCAAAGATTCTCTAGTGTCAACGTTGTCTTTACTGCGGACTTATGTTGAATCAGATAAATGAATGTGGTCTTTAGAAAAGAAAAAGTTCCCCACCCCTGGTATATCCCAACTACTCTCATTGGAAAAAGAGAGGTTGAGCGACTGAGTAACAAAAAATTCTCGTAGAAAAATTTCTGTTGAGATACCTCTATGAGTATACCATATCGACTGTGGAAAGGAAAAAGGACGTAACCCACACATATAAAAATTTACGGGAGGCGCAAAAACATGTTTTGATGATTTTGGGCCACATGCAAATTATGAAATATACACAACCTGGAAGTGCACGGAGACTTATAAACTGGTGTTAAATTGACATAATCTAAAATTAATTATAGAAATTGTCTAGGAAAAACCTTTATTTCAGTTTTTTCTTGGTCTTAGTTTTTTACTAGGTCATCTTTTTCAAACTTAAAAGCTAAATTTAGAGACTATTTCGGCATTTGCAGCTTGCATCCTTTTGCTAGAAAGCGTATCATGTTTGATACATTGTGACTATCGAATGGGTTACGTCCTTTTTCCTTTCCACAGTCGATATGTTTCACATTGGGAGCGGACATGGATTAAAAAACATAAACCGTTTAACTCACATTACATGGTAGTTCTATAAATAAAATGGCCAAATTGATTGATTTAATTTAAGATTTTGTTAAAGTTAAATTATGTTCATCCGTAATTGAAGATGCCGATAGGCGAAACCCGGGTCGTTAGTGACAAAACTTGTGTGAGTGTACACAATTTAAACGATTCTAAATTTAATGATTTACTTTGTTTTGGATTAGTTTACAGACCGTAGTTACGCCATTGCGTGTTAATATCACATTATCCATTAAGTGCCAATCTATATCCAATATCTAATACAAATATTTATCAGCGAAAGCACGTGTACAAAGTGAAAAACAGTGCCGTCGACAACCGCCATAAAAGTAAATTATTGACAGACATAAATAATAATGTTGATGGTCCACTTCAAGTAATTTAATGTGACATACGACACCCGCTTTTTTAAAAGGGATACGGCGTTGATGGGTTTTTATTGCTAATCATATCTATCAGAGGATAGAACACTGCATACAGCGACAGGCAATAGAAACACACTCCGATAACATGGTTTCGATAATATAGGTGCTCTGTTGGAGGTTTGTTTTTCGAATCAGCAACACGTTTTCCAGCGACTATCCAATTTGTGGCGGACGCTGTGGGGCATGTTGCACCGTCTTGTTGGAACCACAGCTCTTCAACATTAATGCCATTCAGTTTGAGACCGAAAATGTTGGTAATCATAGATCTATAGCACTTTTTATTGGATGTAACGTTCAGGCCGGCATAGTTTTTGAAGAAATATTTTTTTTTGAATCGTTCAAATTATGTACATTCTCACAAATTTTGTCACTAACGACCCGGGTTTCGCCTTTCGGCATCTTCGGGCATTCAGTTCAAGTTCATCCGTGCACTTGAATGCCTGAAGATGCCGAAAGGCGAAACCCGGGTCGTTAGTGACAAAATTTGTGAGAATGTACATAATTTGAACGATTCAAATTTAATATTGAAATTCCACCAAGCACCTTCAGTCGAAATCTTAAAATATTTTTTTCTCAATTTGCAAGCGTTGTTCTGACGTAAGTCAATTCATGATGAAATGGCATACCAAACATAGTACAAATTAGCTATCAGCTGTAAAATTGGCTGTCGCTAGAAAAAGTTTTTGCCAATTCGAAAAAGGTAGCTCTAAAAAACTACTAAATATAATATAAGGGAGCAGTAGCGGCCGGTCAATGTGGCATTTGATGAATGCACCCCTTGTATATGCAGGGGTGGCTATATTTCATGAAATAATATTAAAAATAACATTTATACCATTCCCTCATTTTAAATTCAATAAAATTAAATTTTAAATAAAATTAAATATTTTTTTCTTAAATATTTATTATAGACAATAAATACATGAAGAATTAGTCCTGCCCTAGCCCTATTCTTTCTTTCCTATCTCTCTTTAGAAAAAAGAAAAAAATGAGCAATTGCACAAGCAGTTCTCGTAGGGGAAAAGCTTTTATTCAATCGATTTATCGAGTGTTTATATTAAAAATATATATATTTAAGTCGCATTGCAGTTAACGACTGACCGTTTTTTTTAAATCAATTTAAAGAGAAAAGTTTTATCTTAAAAACATCTAATACCCAGTGGCGGCCGGTCAATGTGGCATTGGATCAATGCACCCCTTGTATATGCAGGGGGCGGTTATTTTTCATGAAATAATATTTAAACATAACATTTATATCATTCACTCATTTTAAATTCTTAATGTATTTATAATAAATATTTTAGAAAAAAATTGTTTAATTTAATTTTAAATTTTATTCTATTTTATTGAATTTAAAATGAGGGAATGGTATAAATGATTTTTTTAAATATTATTTCATGAAATACAACCGCCCCTGCCTATACAAGAGGTGCATTGATCCAATGCCACATTGACCGGCCGCCACTGCTAATACCAATATATATTTTGACAAAATCTTTTTCTTTTTTTTTAATGGAATTAGCCCAAAATAGTGTTTTATTTTTTAATTAATGATGACATTGAAACACAATAATGGTTAATTTACTTTGGTAAAGAAGTGTTGATAGCTAGTCAATTAAAAATATTATTATTAAGTGATATGAAAGGTAAAAATGTCACGGGCCATTAAAACCGGTAGATAATATAAATAAATAGCTTCTGATTTTCCCAAAGCAAACAATTAGATAAGGAAATATAAAATCAACTATCTATGTGATGTATTTTGTATCTAGCAACTCGGTTACCTTTCTTTGTTTGTATTAACTTAATCACAATTAGGGGAGATCATCAATAAAGTATTAGAACAGAAAATGATCACAATTTTGATAAAAAATAAAAATGTTAAAAAGCAGTCGAACTCGGTTATAACGATCACGGAAATAGAAGAAACTTGGATGTTATGAGAAAACATTCTTTGATTATTTAGTTTATGTCTTTCTTCATACATTTATAACGAGCTACCAAGCAAAAATATCGTCGAAATATTTCACAATTTCCAAAGCTTATGATATCAACTGTGGAAAGGAAAAAGAACGTAACCCACAGTTTTTTTTCGACAATCACAACGTATCAAACTTAAATTTGAATCGTACATTCACACAGATTTTGTCACTAACGACCCAGGATTCGCATTTCGGCATCTTCAGGCGTTCAAGTGCACGGATGAACTTGAACTGACGTTTAGTAAATGAATGTACGTGTTTATATATAATAAATAAATGTATCACCGAGTCTAAAGCCATTGCTGGCGAAAAGGATAAGCCTATGGGAATGCCCACAGATTTGAGTAGTGAGTGGTTTCAAGAATTATATTTATTTGATTGTCGGCGAAGGTTTTATGATTATATTTATATAGGGTATAAAAGTGGAGATCCCGGTAGGTTTAATATTTCATTTAAAATCGGAAGGCTATGCAATTGTGCTCTATTTATTTCCAAAAGTAGTGAGTGGTTTTAAAAATTATGTTTATTTGTTGTAAATATAATTCTTAAAACCACTCACTCACTCGCGGAATTAGTATCTAAATTTAGTTTTTAAGTTTGAAAAGGATGACCTTGTAAAAAATTAAAACAATGAAAAAAGACTGAAATAAAGGTTTTTCCTCGACAATTTCATTAATTAATATTAGATTATGTCAATTTAACACCAGCTTAGAAGTTAGATAAGGCCCAAAATCATCAAAACACGTTTTTTGCGCCTCCTGTAAAATTTGATATGTATGGGTTACATCCTTTTTCCTTTCCACAGTCGATATATTGGACGAGTTAGTTGAATATTTCGCACAGAGCACTGAGACCACCCAAGAGTCTTTTAATGAGTTGAGTGCTTTAAGGGGAAATTCAGGAGCAATGAGAGTGAAAACAATGAACAAACATTAATTTAACATTTTATAAGAAAAGTGGATTGACAGAAAAATGTAATATGTGTGTAAAGGGTGTTTAAATTGCGACTTTTTGTGTTATGTTCCAGATACTTGATGTCTTCATGTGATGGGTATGTTTGTAAGCATTTAAAATACATATTCTCTGATATAACGCGTAAATTCAGTCAGTCCCATCTTCCTCGTAATAGCAAAGTTCGACTGTACTCCATAAAGTAAATAACAAAGGGTTGAAAATGAATTACTTGAAGTTTTTGAAAATAAACAAAGTCATTAAAAGAAAGAAAACACTAGTTAATAACATTTTATATAAGATAGGTGGATCACCATTCTTGAATTTATTCCATAATGATTTACCAGTGTTAAGTATATAATTACTACTATCAAAGCTTGTATCTTACAAACCCCCACCCCCAGTCCAGTAGAAAAGGACAAAACCACGAATTTTGTATTGTAATTTATAACATTAAAATTATAATCAATTTTTAGTTTATTTTGAACGTAAATCTTCCGATGCTCTGATGAAGCTTCTCAAAGAGGCGAAATACATGTAACATTTTGTCGCACAGCAAGTGGAATAACAAATTTATACAATTTAATTTTATAGTAAAAATGAACTTTCATAAATCTTTCATAAATCACGCCGAATCTTTCGAAGATATAAGACTAAACCATTTTTTATAAAACGCCGGCTCAATTTTAAAAGCTAAAATACCACGTGAAAACACGCTTCCTTCCGGAATACAACGCATGGTTAATTTGTCACGTGAAAACGCGGATTTTTCGTATGTTTCCAATGTAAAGTGAACACATATTTTTAGAGTCCTGGAACCGTGTTTTCACGTGATGCGCTATGCTTTCAAATAGAGCCATAATTGTAGTATTTAGCATTTTTTTTCATAAAAGACTCAGTATATTCATTACAGCAGATACTCGAATCATTCTAAACCAGTCTTTTAAATTTTAATTATTACTTTTATTAAAAATAGTTACTGATTTTACCAACCAAAATTTAAGGATATCATAACGAATTTGATGCGTCCATTTGTACTTCTGAAGATGGTGCAGTCTCCGAGTTCATTTTCAATTGTAAATTAAGATATTGAATGAAAAATAATATCAAAAAGCATTTCTAAAACTATTTTGTTACTAATAACAACAGCATAAACTAAATAATTCCAATTGTATCTGCAAGGTGTGCGCCGAGCAAAAAACGGAGTAAGACTCGGTATATATGCAAACATTGTAATATAGCTTTCCATAGCAGAAAAGTCTGGCAATAATGTCATAGATAAGTAAATAATTATAGTCTTTCAAACAACCACAAAAAGTTTCATTTGATTTGACTTTGTGGTTTTACAGTTATAGCACTTGTAGTAGGTAATTAAGAAAAAATGTTATTCTTCAAAAATAAGCCGGGCACACGGGATAGTTTTACCTGATTTGGGCCGGGGTCGAAAGTGTTAAAACAAACGATAGTTTTTTATGCACTGGTTGCAATCTACCATTTTACTTAGCATGGTTGTAATTACTTCATATCAAAAACGTTCAAATTTAAAGTTAACTTACCTAGTATATTAATTATGAATAATTTAAACTCTAGCGAATGACTGTTGAAGCAATATTATGAGAAAATATTCATTATTCTACTCTAGTTAATCTCATGTGACTTTCAAAAATTCTCATCTCGTATGATCTTTCAACTTCAAAAATATTTGACGCATTGGCGTAAGCTGTAATGTCAAATATTTTTTTTCAATTAAAAAAATTAAAATACGCGATACATTGGTTCCAGAAAGTGGCGCGTAAAAAAACTTCATTAACATATCGACTGTGGAAAGGAAAAAGGACTTAACCCACAGTTTCTTCAAAACAGGTTTTTTTCGATAATCACAATGTATCAAACTTGATACACGTTCTATCAAAAGGATTCAAGCTGCAAATGCCGAATTAGTATCTAAATTTAGCTTTTTAGTTTGAAAAAATGACCATGTAAAAAACTAAAACCAAGAAAAAAGACTGAAATAAAGGTTTTTCCTAGACAATTTCTTTAATTAATATTAGATTATGTCAATTAAACACCAGTTTAGAAGTCTCTGTGCACTTCAGGGTTGTGTATAATTCATAATTTGTATATGTCACAAAATCATCAAAACTCGTTTTAAGCGCCTCCTGTAAAATTTGATATGTGTGGGTTAAGTCCTTTTTCCTTTCCACAGTCGATATAATTTGATAAATCGGTTCCAAATCCGCGTAAAAGGTATCAAAAATGTATGAAAAAATGTAACGGTGCCTCCCAAAAAATGGCGTAAAAAAAGGATTGGATGTATATTCTTCGCCCGCTGTGGTCTAGTTGGTTAGAGCTTGCTCTACCGACCAGGTGTGTATGGGCTCGATTCCCAGTACGATCAATGTCAAAAATAGATTTTTAAATTTAAAGTTGAGACCAAAGACGTGGGTGTCTGTGATGTAAATTTACCTCGAGTTGATGTCGAGTGACTTACAATAAATTATCGTCGAGTTTTTGTCGTATGATCTTTCAATTTAAAAAATATTTGGCGCACTGGTATTAGCTGTAACGCCATTTTTTATATAAGACGTAAAATCCAATAACCGTTGTGATTTTATTATTTGGAAAAAAATAATCAATCGATAATATGGCGTGCTAATTATCTAAAAAACAACACTCAAGTAAGGCGATATTTATACACGTGATAACTGTGTTATTAATCATTCAATCAATGATATAATTAAATATACTTTTTCCAACAACGAGAGTCATCGTATCTCTAATAATATTATACATGAGATGTACATGAGGGGTCAACATTCACCCAATACTCAAGCCCACACACACTACATCTGCGTGACCGCGGTATTATGCTGTGTGTTACAGCCGTAAAGATAAAGCAAGAATATATTGTATATCATGATAAAATTAAAATACCTACTTCCGAATGATTCGCTTGGGCTCTTTGTGCTGAGTAAGGCAATACAATCTTAGGCACCTACGTCCAGTGGTAGGCTGCCAGTAAGTTAGCACGTTGGACCCGGAGCCGTGTTTTTGCGTGATAAGTTAGCCGAGCGTTGAGTCCCGGAACCGTGTTTTCGCGTGATGCGCTATGCTTTCAAATAGAACTATAAGGCCGGCGATTCCCTTGTTAATTTAAGAGAAAACAGTATTCTCAGATCAAATTAGTATATAACTGAAATTTCTGATTGCATACTGTTACATATTGTAAGTGTATTAAGTAATAATCGATTGCTCATTTAAGTATTCAATATAATTGCAAAGAAGCGATAAAAAAAACACTCTTTCCCCAGAACACCGAGAATTGCTTTGAGATTAAGTGAGCCCCTTGTTAACGTATTACTTATGGTTTTAAAAAATCAAAATAAAAAAGTAAAACCTTACAAACAGTTCACAAATACTGTTACTGAAAATGTCCACTTTTCTAAGCGATGAGTTGATCAGTGGAACAGCCCTTGGAGCTCATACGTCCTACGCGAGGAATAAGTTTTTAGAAACAACAATGTTTGGTTATATTTTTGGTACGAATAAATTGGGAGCATGTAAGTTATTAGTCATGAGAATTTCAGGGTTTTCAACTCGACCCCGAAGAAGAAGAGAAAAATGCTTTAAACTTGAAAACTATCTTCGAACTTCAAGAGAGTGAAATGATAGCATTCCTAAAAAAAAATTGTATTGGCAGCCCACCCTTGCATTTAAGCATTCGATTCGTTGTTAAATGAAAAATTGAATCGACGATGTCGTAACCTACATCAGTGCTTCCCAACCTTTTTCAGGCCACGGACCCCTAAATATGAAAACAATAATCTGCGGACCCCCGAATTTTTTTATTTCACATATTTTATCACAAAGAATATTGAAAGAATGAAAATTTTCGCGGACCCCCAGTTAGGAAACACTGTCCTACATTACGTATTTGGACACCTCCTGATAGTGGTCTTTGAGAATATGAAAACAGCTACCACCAATCCGTGGTGTTTCTTTGAAAGGAAATTTCAATATTAATAAAAACGTTAATTATTATCATGATAGTTATTATGGTAGTAAATCTCCCTGATACCGCCCTGCTATGAGCAGGGGCGTACTGGTATGGTGGCAGGAGCCGCCCAGGGGGGCAAGCCAATTAGCGCTCAGATTAAAGTTGTATCTAGGGACCTATTATGATCCTAAATTGCTTCGCGTAAGCACTCTTGTCGGTGTATTGGTGTATACTTCTATCCGTGTGTATTATTTGCTAGCGTGTGAGTGCCTTTGTAAGTGTTTGTCGTAGGGTGCCTATAATTCTGATTGATATTTTTATTATAAATCATGAAATAGTCAAAATGATGAATAAATTTCAAACTTAATAATTGTATCACCCTGCGTGGCCTAACCAATAAGAGTTCTACTCACCGATCTGAATGTTACGGTTTCAAGCTCATACATAGCACACATAATTAAGTCAAATAAGTTATCTCTACCTTTTCAAATGGCTAAAACTATAATATTTAATAATACTCTAGTTGCCATCGATTGACTTATGAGAAATTTTATTGTCCTATTTAACATTCCCGATGTCAAAGGTAAGCATATGGACTTATGGAGTTTTTCTCAACAGACTTTTTTCCTAGAAATACTTTCCTCCTCTACTTAAGTCCAACGTTCTCCCTAAGACATAGATTCCCAACCTTTTCCGAGTGGCGACCCCTTTTTATAAAAGCCATGTGACTCGGCGACCCCCCCGAAGAATTTGTAATCCTCGATTTGCTATACTTTTTCCCCAGATTGTCTCCGAGACTCCTTTTTTTTAAAATCATCGAGGAATTTGAAATTCTCGATTTGCTATTCTTTTTCGTTATTTTGTTGTTCAAATCGAAAATCGAAAAAAGTTGGCGACCCCCCAGAAAACCCTTCGCGACCCCCACGTTGGGAACCCGTGCTCTAAGACGAAGGGTTAGCTGCGCGGAAAATTTAATAGCTGAGCAGGCACATTCAACTATTGTGCGGCAAATTTTCATTATTTTTTTGCATAATTAAAATTATTACCATTAAAAATTTTTCTAGGATTATGCATGGTAAAATATATAACATGCAAAAATAACAGATTTTTTCATAAAATCAAGGAAAAAATAAAATAAAAAAGAAAAATGAAACAATTAAATATTTTTAAATTAAATAAAATAACACATTTGTATAATTTAGAATTTCGACTGAAGGTACTTCATGGAAATTTAATATCAAATTTGAACAATTTTTATTCTGTACACTTCCATAAATTTTGTCGATAACAACCCGGGTTTCGCCTTTCAGCATCTTCTGGTTTTATCCAGTGCACGAATGCGCTCGAACTGACAAGCAGCGAACGGTTTGCATTGTATATATACAAACATACAAGTGTATTTGCACAGTATAATTATTGTTAACCTAATTGATACGACAGCGAGAAAATATGACATTAATTTGTTGTAATGAATTAAGTGGGTAGATTATAATTATCGTGTATCTATGAATAAATTATTGGGTATTATGAAAGTATTAAATTGCCAGACAGTAAAATGTAAACGTGGAAAATAAAATTTGTGGGTTTTTTAAAAACGACCTATTATTAGAGAATTAATTGATAGTAAGTATTTGAGTTTATAATTAATCGTAATCATTTAAAGGAGTATAACAATGGGAGATTCAATTGTTTATTTAAAATTGGAAAACTAGAAATTCAAACATAACAAATTTGTATTTTTAAATGAAAAATGAATCATAATAAGAGTTTATTTTTTTTCTTACGTACAATATAAACAAACCAAAATTAAGAAAAAATAAAGGGTGCGTGTACTTATGTACGCGCGTCAGAAGTTATACTTCTTTGGCATCATTAAAAAAATGCATTTTAATTGCTTGCATTTTTAATTGCATTTGTTTTACCCATCTTGAAAACTGGAATAGAAATTGAATAGTACTATACAAGTATAATTTCAATAATATTCTACAATATAAAACATACTTTCTATTTAAATGTTAATTAAAAGTATATTTTTCGTTGTTTTTGTTCATTTCCTTTCAAATGTCAGATACAAAGTATATCTACGCCATGTTTTATATTCCGTTCACTTTCCAAATAATATTCTGTTTGCGAAATCTATCGATTGTATATAACAGTACGATATAAATAATTTCATAATCAACGCCGTTTGTTACAGCCATTACGTATACGGTTTTGTACTCTTGATCTCACTATTATTGCAGCTTGTATAAAACCGTAATGTATAAATTCGTTTTATCACAATATTTTTCAGATCAGTTTCCGTATACTGTTTTATACTACTGAATACTCGAATACTGTCCAACTGGTGAATTTTGTGTGACGGTGATGCGCGCGCATATTAAAATTTCACTCTCATCATTTTTGCGTAACGCGCCTAAAGAAGTATAACTTCAATAAACAAGTCAAATAGAATATGTATTAAATTAAGACATAACAGAAATCAATGAACGTGAAACAGACTTCATTTTTTACATAAAAATAAGCGGAACGAAACAAATAGTTGTAACTGTTATAGAGCATATTAAAGTGCAGAGAGACATTCCCGAATATTTTAATCCGCGCCCATCACGGTCACCCTATTGATCAGTTTTAATTAACACTGTACAATGCTTCTAAATTATACCGCTTAATGCTGAAATTTCCGCCGGCAAACATTTTCAGATCGTAAATTATTTCGACAGCTCCAAATACTGAAAGCGCCATTTTGTGAATGCTAACGTACTTATTAAACGAAAGTTTTTTGGCAATTTACTCGTTTTAGAATGGGGTTGTTTTACAGTCGTATTATTAAAATGGCTAAATGATTAATTTTGTTATTTAGTCTTATAATCTCTAATAAGAAAGTAAAATTGTAAATAATTAAAAGATTGGCTCTCCTAGCCCACCGCTTTTATACCCTATATAAATATAACCATAAAACCTTTTCCGACAAACAAAAATAAATATTATTCTTAAAACTACTCACCATTCAAATCTGTGTGCATTCCCATGGGCTAATCCTTTTCGCCAGCAATGGCTTTAAACTCAATGATGCATTTATTTCTTACATAAACACGAAACACTCATTTACTAAGCGTCAGTTCAAGTTCATCCGTGCACTTGAACGCCTGAAGATGCCGAAAGGCGAAACTCGCGTCGTAAGTGAGAATGTACATTGTATGAGAATGTACAATTTGAGTGAATGTACATAATTTAAACGATTCAAATTTAATTAAAAGATCTGTTGTAAGAAAAGGTATTGTAAAAACACAAACGAAACGAAATTAATGTACATGCTTGAATGGTTCCGAGATTATCATGACGTAATCAAAAATAAATTCATATATCTTTCATTTGAATTAAATGATTTTGTTTATACAATATTGTGATTTAAAAATTTGTTTGTGTGTTATTTTTAAGTAATAAAAATATGTATGAAGGCATTAACAAATATTTCTTTTATTGCATACCAAAATATATTGAAAATATTATACATACTTTTAATATTGTCACATTGTAGGTTATTCATTTGTGTATAATTGTGTTTAAAATGAGCATAAAAATTAATAAAAATAAAGACTGTAATAATAAAATAATGGGGGTAATAAAATCATATTCCGTACTATAATTGAAAAAAATATAAATACAGCAATACATAACATTAAAGCGAGAAGGTCAATCGATAAATATTATTAATTAAAAGCATGTTTTTTCTTTTATACTTATTTTATACAAATACTGGTGTAATGTTTCAAACATGCAGCATATCTCGGGTCACATGAAAAACCCCATTATGTTTCGCGCAACGTTAGGTGACAGTGCTGAACGTTGCAGCGTCACGTAGTCTCTCTGTTGTATGACATATTGAGGAACAATTTGTCCCTTAACACTTTGCACTCTCACTAGATTTACTCAATACCAATAGACTACTCTGGGTCCAGATTTTATTCATATAACCAGCAAATTGAGTACTTTTTTGAAGAAAAAGGCAAATGTATTTTTGAGACAATCTGTGAAGCTCCAATGGTAACCATAATAACGCGTATCATATTTGGGATAAATTTCTTAGAAAACATAATTAAATTCCACTAATTTGAGCTAAAATATTCACTAAGCTATCACGGATTGTAAAATAAACCATTCTTGTATTATTTAAAGATGGCCATTCACCAAGGAACAAATGTCCCGGAACATGACCCTGAACATCTACGTTATGTTCAACGTCCCTCTGATTTTTTCTATTGTGTGTGCGGACCATCAACTTCTGTGAGCAGTAAATTTTTAGCAAAATTAAAAAAGTGCGCAAATATGTAGGATTCACTACACTCTATCGTCTATCTACTTACTGACTCCAAGATAAATTCATTTTTCATATCATGCCTTTGTTGACATTTTGGTATATCAGTTTGTCAGCGCATGCATCTTGACAGTGCTGCTTTACGGTTGCTTGTCATGACACATTACGAAAGCGCAGATTAACAGTATACTGTACATTGAAAACAGTTGCCTGCGGTGATAACTAGCAGTACTGTGGTCTGACTCTGTCAGGAACACTTAGATAAGAGAGCTGACTAACCAGCCTCTTATTACGTCCAAAATAAAAAAAAAAACAACGATGGACCAGGCTCGGATATGTGTTGTGGATGCCCCAAGAGAGTCTGAACCCTACCTGTCTCTTCTGCCAACCAGAAAGATCCCGACATCGTCAGAGGCCACTGATGACTATGGATTGGAACTGGGGATTTCATTAGAACGCCTTAATAAGACGAGTAATTTAGAACAGTGTTGAGGAACCTGTGGCCTCTTGACTACTCTGATGCGGCCTTTTGACTTGTCATTTTTTTTTTAAATAGATAGGTAAAGATTTTTAAAATTGCGTTTTGACTAATTTACATTCTGAATTGAAAATATATGAAGGAGGGGGGGGAGTCAACGTTTGTTTTACTGGCGACTTATGATAAATCAGATAAATTAATGTGGCCTTTAAAAATGAAAAGGTTCCCCACCCCTGATTTAGAAAAAAAATAATATATATATATAACGTGGGCTGTGGAGTCGTGTAAAAAAAAGACGACTCCAACTCCAGCTTTAAAATAATTCACGACTCCGACTCTGAATATTAACTTATATATATATCTATTACATCAGATCATCTTAAGTCAGCCAAGCATGACATGTCAACACTTTGGCCTATTTTGTTTGAATATACATCATTAAAAATATTTTTTAAAAAAAAATCGAGCCGTTCATTTTTCATCACTCCAACTCTGGCAAAAATACCGCGACTCCGCGACTCCGACTCCACAGCCCTGATTATAACGAATTTCACGAGAAACTGGTCCTGATCATAATATTAAATAAATTTAACTTTTATTTCATAAATATAAAGTCTTTTTATAAAGACAGGCAACAACGCTTCAAAGGATAATCTAAAATATATCGGATATTAATAAAATTTTCGATCTAAAAAAATCACTGGGCGTTTTATTCCGCCAATCCAGGCCCGTTTACGCTCGCAATTAATTAAAAACACCGTCACAAGTCTGGCAATAGCGATTCCGACGGTGTAACAGTACTGCTCCGCAGCAGCGCTCTTTATATAATTGACTCATAAAAACTTATAACTACCCAAAGTACGCACATCAATATACACTTCTCTTCCACTGCCAATACAATAGCAACGAGTGCGAAAGAGATACACTACCGATCCAGCCCCGCCTGATAAACACTTAAATTAATGTCCCGAAAGTCACTATGCAGTATACCACAGTGCGCCGTATACTTTCTGAACACTCACTTTTGAGACAGTATGGCTTTTGTTTCACTCGCACGTATGGAAATATTCGAATGTGTGATAGGGACAGTGATACGGCTTTCAGTGGCGTAGGTAGTGTGTTGAGAGGAGATATAATATGTAGGGGTATGGAATGAGTTTTAATCTGGGACTAATTTGGACCATTCCAGTCTTTATTGCCGTCCATTAGGCGACAGAGGCGGGCGGTGGCGGAATGGTTTTTATGTATTTTATTTACAGCGATGGTGCGTGATAGAATTAGTTTTTTTTTTAAATATTTTTACTTCACTTTTACAAAAAATAAATTAATTAATAAAGACTTAACTATTTATTATACAAACGTATCTAATTGACATTTATACTTTATCATATTGTATATAATTTTCGATCAAAATATTTTTTATTACAATTTCCCTCCAGTCGCCTGCGTGCCTAATGAGGGGTAGATATATGAGCTGTTGTTAATCGAGCATCTTAACCAAAGTCATTTTACGATAACTGGTTGTTATTCAGTAAATCAAATATATCTTCATTTTAAAGGATTCTAATCACTCGCCCAACACCCGTTTTTAGGACCAGTCGAGGAAATTTAAATACATACTAGCATCCATTCTTTTGAACAAAAATAAATAAATCTGGAGTCTGTGACCACAGCAGCCTAGTAAGATAAGCGACCAGGAAAGTTGACTACAGAAAAACAAAATAAGTTTAGTTTGATTTCAATGTAATTTGTTTAATTTAAAACTCTCATCATGTCTGAATTTTGTTAGCTTCTTATAATAGTTTAAGCTTGCGTAATTATGCATTATCATTGAAATATATATAAAAAAAATGGTTTAACAGTTATTTAATAGAAAAATGGCGCGGACGTACATATAAGTCCATACTCATCTAAAGGTTAAGTCACATGTTAGTGACATATTGATTATACGAGGATTGATAGCTTTATTTTAACATTTTAGGTTTTGGTATGCAATCATATTTAATTATTATTCTTAAGAAGCTGCCATTTTGATTGTATCAAAGTGTAGCTATTTGAACGAACAAAAACATTAAAGACAGTAAGTAAATAAAGTGGAGAAAAGCTATTTTAGATTTTTTTTTTAAATAAATATTTCACATATTAATTATATGATGTAGTTATATTTAAAAATCAAGTAGATAATTTTGCTTGAATAAAAAACTGTTTTATGTTGTTATTTTCCTTATAATAAATAAACTGTATCGGCTACTATATTGAAGACTTTTTTTATATTGCCTGAAAATGTGCTAAGAGAAACCGCATTAACGTTATTAAGTTTAAATAACTTATTCAGGAGAGCATATCAAAATATTTACAAATATGTTTTAAAAATATCCGCGCCTCCACTGGTTTAATTTTACAAGTAAAGAGCAGAATATGCCAATCTAGAGACATTCGCAAAAACACTAGTGACACCTCCCCCCCTCTCCCTCCACCCACGCCACTGCGTACTAATGCGCTTTCAGAGACCAACTTTTTGCCCCCTTAAATGGACAGCATATTTGACAGAAAAAATATAAAACATTATATCAGAAGAAAATTCGCTCTTGAATACAATGCGAGATATTTTAAAAGTTTTTTAAAGATATTTAAGTTGCTTTATTTTTCTCCATTACCGCCATAATACATCTGTAACGTACGTGCCCTCTTATGTTTATTTTAGGTAATGCCTTTTATTTTTAAAAAAAGTTACCAGAACTCACTTCTTGTCAAGGTTTTTTTTATTATCCATGTCCCAATGTGAAGCATATAGCTTCTTAATGCAGCGGTGGGCTGCCAATAGGTTAACACGGGGCTCGCTTAGTCTCGAAGCAATTCTCGTTGTTCTGGAGAAGGAGTGAATTTGCTTTAAACTCCTATACAATTTATATGCAATACGTTAATTAGCAATCGATTGTTACTTAACAACTTAACGACCGCACTTTTTTTTTTTAAATTGAAATTCAAAAAAAAAGTGCGGTAAAACCTAGCGAAATAAAATTTTACTAAATTCACTATAATTTGTAAACAAATTGAGATATCTTTACCAAATTTAATTTTCTTAGCCTCCAGATACTTCGCCTATACGCATATGTAAGTCCGCCGGCATGCAACCTTTGTTTTTCAAAGACTCAAATACGCGTCCGCGGTCGTTAAGCTGTTAATACACTTATAATATGTATACTGTGTATACTGAAGCAGTCGTAGATAGTATATAAGTCAAAAATTGCAGTTATATACTAGTTTGATCCGAAAATATTGTTTTCTCATAAATTAACAAGGGGCTCGCCGGCCGTAGTAAAATTTAGCAAGGGGCTCGCACGAACCCCTGCGAGCCCCCTCCAGCCCACCCCTGTCTTAATGTATGTCTCTAAACAGAAGTTTTTTTTACGTGAGCTGCTTGTTACTCAGTTGCTCTTCTTTTCTTTTTTTTTGAAGTGAGTAAGTATAGAACGATAGGACTAGGAAAGGACTAGTGATCAACTAATCACTTTCGCTTTCTCTTATTTATTTTATAACTGGAAGGGTTGGAGAAACTTTTTAGATATCACAAACACCCATGCAACGTTCCCTCTAAGCCGAAGGTTTAGATGCGCGGAAATTTCAAATGCTGCGCGGAGGCTGCGCGGACCGATCAAATATTAATTGAGTAACTGTCTTGTAGTGCGCGCCAATCCGGAATGAGTGCGCGGGGACTTCTCAACTGGTGCGCGCAGCTTAGAGGGAACGTTGCACCCATGTCTTAGAACAGAAATCGATAAATCGAATAAAGTAAATGCTTTTTGTACTAAAATTCGAGTCTGAGAGATCCGTCACGGAAGCCAATTAAAATCAAGCCTGACCAGCCAATTAAAAAGTCGCATTTCTCATTTTTGGTAGTTGTAATATCTTAAAAATGGATTATTGAATTGGAATTTACTTGGAAGAACTCCTTTATATAAAGAGTAAAAATGGTAGTATAATAATTATCAACATTCACTGTGGCCAGTTCTACACCACTGTTAAATAAACCAGGTATTATTTTTTATTTCCAGTTCATTCAAAACAATATTTGTGCCTATGGAAAAATAGAAATGGTCACGTATTGATGTTATCTTTATACCTACTCTATTTAAAATTAACTACTCAAACATACAGCATCGTTAACTTTTAAATACCAGATAAATATATCTCTCCTTTTTACAGAAGGAATCGAACCAATAATAACTAATGTCTTATTGATAGTTGTCGTATCCTAATATTAGGCATGTGTCAAAAATCCACAGTATTCGATAGATTGAATTGGCAATCACTCAGGGGTGTGCTAGAGGGGGCTCGAAGGGGCTCGCGCGATCCCATTGTTCATTTTACTAAGGCATGCGAGGCCCTTTAATTTATGAAAGAACAATATTTTCTGATCAAATTAGTGTATTGCTGCAATTTCTGAGATATAATTATCCAAGACAGCTTCAGTATACACAGTAGTACATTTTTAGCCATTTACATTGATGAGTTTACAGTCAATTGCATATTGTTATATATCATAAGTGAATTAAGTAACAATCGATTGCTTATTTATGTATTGTAAATAATGGTATAGGTGTGATAAAAAAATTCACTCCTTCCCCAGAACACCGAGAATCGCTTTGAGATTAAGCGAGCCTCTTGTTAACGTATTGGCAGCCTACCGCTGACCATATTCGTTCTCAATGAGGTGCTTATCGACTAATCGACACTACCTGCATAAAGTATTGTATCTTCATAATAAACAAAAGAACCTTTATCTTACAAATCAAACAATAAATACACTTGTTCATGTTTTTAAAGAGAGGAAACATAATTTGGACCATTTTACAAATGGTGTGCAGCTGCTGTCGACGATCTGCGGTTTCGTGGAGTTACATTTCAGGAGGCAAAAGAGGTGGTTTAAGCAACAAGCAGTTCTCGTATAAAAAAAACACTTTTGAAATAACTTCATTACGAGCCCATGTCTTCCACATAAGGATCGGACATGGATTAGAAAAAAAAGCTTGAAAGAATAGAGTTACGGTACCTTTCTATTTAAGAGTTCTCGTAAAAAAAACTTTGGTTGAGACACCTCCATGAGGTAGCCATATGCTTCACATTGGGAACGGACATGGATTAGAAAAAAAATCATCTTAAGCTTAAAACGTAGTTTAATCTTAAAATCGGAAAATTCACTGGTTTGCAGATCAATTATTTAAATTTTTTAAACTTAAAGCCCTGTACTTTCACACACTGAAAAATCATACGTACATATTATCTAAATTTTATTATTAAAATTACTATTTCTTCGGCTTTCAGTCAGATATCGACTGTCGAAATGAAAAATGGACGTAACCCACACATATCAAATTTTACACGAGGCGCAAAAAACGTGTATTAGATGATTTTGGGCCATAAGCAAATTATGAATTATACACAACCTTGAAGTGCACGGAGAATTCTAAACTCGTGTTTAATTGACATAATCTAATATTAATTAATGAAATTGTCGAGGAAAAACCTTTATTTCAGTATTTTTTCTTGGTTTTAATATTTTACAAGGTCATCTTTTTCAAATTTAAAAGCTAAATTTAGATACTAATTCGGCATTTGCAGCTTGCATCCTTTTGATAGAACGTGTATAAAGTTTGATACATTGTGATTATTAAAAAAAAACTGTAGGATCCGTCCTTTTTCCTTTCCACAGTCGATATAATCAATTTACAATGCACACCAAATTACCGATGATTCAATTCGTATCCCGAACCAAACTTACAGAGGTGATCGTTTTAAAAGTAAACAAAAAAAAACAAAATAAAACTAAACGACAGTGAGCTGTGGTGCTGTTGGATTATTGAAGTTTTTGTTGATGGAACGTGTTCAAGATCACATTCCCTCAGGACTTATGACTTACGAATTTGTAAAGAGGTAACGAAGAAACACCACGTAGAATTATTATTTTTAAAACGCAGCATTCGTGGGTAGGCTTGAAAGGCAGTGGCGTTATCGAGATTTAATTAAAGAAATTGATAATGTATAAACACTTAATTAAATATTTCGACTGAGGGTGCTTGATGGAATTTCAATATCAAATTTGAATTGTTTGAATTTTGTCCCGGGTCGTTAGCGACAAAACTCATGGAAAAGTACAAAATTCAAACAATTCAAATTTGGTATAAACACTTACATTAAAAATGTAATTAAAAATTACATAGCTGAACATCGAATGAGTCTGAATCGTTCAAATTATGTGCATTCACACAAATTTTGTCACCAACGACCCGGGTTTCGCCTTTCGACATCTTCAGGCGATCAAGTGCACGGATGAACTTGAACTTGGACATGAACTTGGACTTGAGGTCAGTTCAAGTTCAACCGTGCACTTGAACGCCTGAAGATGCCGAATGGCGAAACCCGGGTCGTAAGTGACAAAATTTGTGTGAATGTACATAATTTGAACGCTTCAAATTTAATATTGAAATTCCACCAGGCATCTTACGTCGAAATATTAAATTGTCGAATGAATCGTTAAAATACAATTCAAGTCGAGCATCCTTTTATCAATCAAGTAAAAAAAAGAATTTATGATATTTTCTTTAGTGGGATTCGAACCCTTGAGCATCATAACCGAAACCAACGACGTTGACCTCACATGTAGACCCTTTTACTACAGGGCTAAAGAGTTCGATATATAAACAACCTGGCAGTGGTAATTTTAGCAGGGAAGAAACTTTAATGTATTCATTGAAAAATCAACTTAACATTTTTATTTATCTGATTCGTTTTTATTTTATTTTGTTTGGTAAAGTAAGAATTTCTTTCTGACCAGAGCAGTTTTTTTGAGATTCGTTTCAATGTTTCCTTATGTGATATGGTATACATTGAGAGTAGACCAGCGTTGAGCTACCAATACGCTAACAAGGGGTTCGCTTAATCTCATAGCAATTCTCGGTGCTTTGGGGAAGGAGTGAATTTTTTATCACTCCATGCAATTATATGCAGTACTTAAATGAGTAATCGATTGTTTCTTAATACACTTTTTATATGTAATAATATGCAATTTATTTATTTATTTACTTATCAATGTTAATGGCTAAAAATGTACTATTGTGTATACTAAAGCTGTCGTAGAAAATATATAAGTTAGAAATTGTAGTTATATACTAATTTAATCTGAGAATATTGTTTTTACTATAATTAACAAAGGGCTCGTCGGCCTTCGTAAAATTTAGCAAGGGGCTCGCGCGAGTCCTTCCAAACCCCCTCCAGCCCACCCCTGGATATAATCTATCAAAAGAATAACACTATTGTTTTTATATGATCGTAATAAATACAATCATTAAAGATGTATGTGTACATTTTTGTATTATTTTTTTATTATATCGACCTTGGAAAGGAAAAAGGACGTAACCCACATTTTTTTTCATAACAGCTTTTTTTCGATAATCACAATGTATCAAACTTGATAAACGTTCTATCAAAAGGATGCAAGCTGCAAATGCCGAATTAGTATCTTAATTTGGCTTTTAAGTTTGAAAAATATGAGCTTATGAAAATTGAAACCAAGAAAAAAGACTGAAAAAATGGTTTTTCCTAGACAATTTTTAAATTAATATTAGCTCATGTCAATTTAACACAAGTTTAGAAGTCTCTGTGCACTTCCAGGTTGTGTATATTTCATAATTTGCATATGGCCCTAATTCATCAAAACTCGTTTTTTGTTCCTCCTGTAAAATTTGATATGTGTGGGTTACGTCCTTTTTCCTTTCCACAGCCGATATGTATAATACAGATACAAAAAATGTACACAACATATAGGTAGTTATGAATAAATACAATACATTCGAAAAGCCAAAAAAGCATATGAATGGTGGAAAAAGGGAACAAGTAGTAGGTAGTCTGAATTTTATTAGGCCTATAAAGATGTTTATCTGTAAATTAAAATCTGAAATTTGAGCTACCGACATTTTTAGTAGGCAATTTCAGGCATTATAAGGGTAATTTCACTGCGAAAGACAGAGAAGGGCGTATAATAAAGCAGTGGTAATCAAACTTTTTTTTTTTTAAATCAAAAGATTTCTTATTTTTTTTTCAAATATTCGGTATTACAGCCAATGCCGATGCGACATTTTTTTAGTTAAAACACGTGTTAATTAGTTATCGATTTATAAAATATTTAGTATAGACAATAAATACCTGAAGAATTTAAATTGAGTGAATGGTATAAATGTTATGTTTGAATATTATTTCATGAAATATAACCGCCTCTGCATATACAAGGAGTGCATTGATCCAGTGCCACATCGACCGGCCTAGCTAATAACTACAAAATATTAACTTATATTTCATATCTTCGATAGATTCGGCGTGGAAGTTCATTTTGAATATAAAATTGTATTTGATTACTTTGTTATTCCACGTAACAATAAAACACGTTTTTCGTCTATTTGAAAATCATTATCAGACTATCGCAAGGTTTACAAATAAAACTTATATTTTAAAATGAAAGTTTTATTCGGTAACTTTGCGATGGTCTGATGATGCTTCTCAAAAATGCAAAACATTTGTCACATTTTGTAACAGAACAAATTGAACAACAAAGATATCAAATATAATTTTAAACTAACTTATATTTCAGTCAGACACTTCGAGTGGTAGCGTTGTTTATAAATGATCAGTAACTCAATTGTATTGCATATTAGCAAACGCAGAGGGTTAAAAAAATAACGATAAATAAATCATATATTTTTCAGTTCTTTTTTATGTTGAGTCTATAATTTCCTTTGAATTTCTGAGCATCCTATTGATTTACATGGCACAAATATCCGAACCATTTTTAATAATTACTGACCACATTGATATATTGTTGAAAGTTTATTATTTTAATTGACAAAAAAATATTAATACACCGATCAAATAATACGGGATAAACGAAATAAGTATTAACTGGCACGAGTTGTCCATCTTCGGGTTGCCTGTCACTTTGAGCAGGGGCAATTTTTCCCCTGCATCAGAATCATAAGCGTGAAAGAGACAGAGCCACTCAGACACAATGCTCGAAAAGTACACCGGCGCGTAAAGCAGGTGGGCGGAGCCGAAACTTTTTTCATCCAATCGTGTCGTTCCCCGTTCAATTACAGAACACTCTTCAGCAGCCCGTAAAAAAGTTTTCGAGTGATTTTTCAAATTTGGAACAGTTTTGTTTTGGGACGTCGCGCTGGCGTTTCGCTCCGCCGCCGAGTGGCCGATCAATTTTATTCGCGTTCAAATTTAGAACTGATCGTAAATAATTTATTGAGATTTTGCTGTTCCGAAGTTTCAAATATCGAACGATTAATGTTAAGTTCGGGATTTCGAATAAAACAATTCAGTTCACAAATGAAACACAACATTGAATTGAAAATGTTTTCAAAACAAGTCCCTCACTTAAAATCAGTGTAATATGGTATTTTAAATATCTATATTAGGTATTAAAACTGCATTACTACATCAGTTGAAAATAGTTACATGGATAGCGATACCAGTTGTATTTATATCTGTTATATCCTAACAGTTATTGATGAACTTACATTGAAACATTGTAACTGACGTTAGACTTTATTTATTACGGTTTAATACAACAAATCGAATCTGAAATCATCTACCAACAAAGCGATATAATAAGATTGTCAGTCTTAGAACATTCCTATTTTTTAATTTAATATATTAGAGTTTATATATATTAGAGATTTATTATAAAGCAATATCTAAATAAATCAGATAACTGCTAAGAACACAAAACTATACGAATTAATAAACACACAACATTCCTTTGTACTTTATTTAAAAATGTCAGGACTGGTTTCGCTCATAGCGAGCATTGTCAACTGAGCTCCCCATGAGCAAAACTGGTCCTGACCTTTTTAAATAAAGTGTAAACAAGTACAAAGGAATAATCTGTTTTTATTATTATAATGCCTTTCCACCAAGTATTGACAGTGAACACCCTAAAAGTGTACTATACGAGTTGTTAATGTTAGACTATTGATATAACATAAATACAGCTGTACCTAATATAGTTATATTTAAAAAGAATTATTAATTTATTCGTCATTATATATTAAGGTAGCTTATTGAATGCCAATTTATTTAATTGTATAGATTACCCCTTCTCCATTCATTATTATATTACAAGCAATACAAACAATTATAAAAAAAAATTGTAGCGTGATTATTTGCCATTTACTGCAAACAAAAATGTATAAAAAAATATCAATAAATAATTATTATTTAAAAAAAAAAATACATACATTGATTATTTATTCATTTATCTGTAAATGATAATCTTTAAGAAAATGTGACGCAGCGATATGAATATGAAGTTTTTACTGATAGTGATTTAATTGCCTTGTAATGTCGAATTAATGATATTTGTGAGGAATTTGATTATTATCTCACTATAATCATTCACCTAACATTCAAAAAATTAAATACGCCAGTGTCGCAGACGGTATATGTAGTGTTCAACAAAAACACAAATACCTTCATAGTTCATTTAGTTGAATTAGATTTCAAGAAATCATCAGTTACAGATTCGATTTTCGAACTCAAAAAATATCAGTCTTAAAATAAGAATGTTGATAAATATTTAAAAATGGATTTGATTCGTTACAATTATTATTTACGAATTTCGAACAGAGACGTTCATAAATTTATTTGTTATCGATTTATGAGTTTGAAAACTTTAATACCCGGTCATTTTTCTTTCATATCGACCGTGGAAAGGGAAAAGGACGTAACCCACAGTTTTTTTTCGATAATCACAATGTATCAAACTTAATAGACGTTTTATCAAAAGGACGTAAGCTGAAATGCCGAATTAGTATCTAAATTTAGCTTTAAAATTTGAAAAAAGATGAGCTTGTGAAAATTGAAACCAAGAAAAAAGACTGAAACAATGGTATTTCCTAGACAAGTTATATAATTGATATTAGATTATGTCAATTTAACACCGGTTTATAAGTCTCCGTGCACTTCCAAGTTGTGTATATTTCATAATTTGCATGTGACCCAAAATCATCAAATCATGTTTTTTGCGCCTCCTGTAAAATTTTCTATGTGTGGGCTACGTCCTTTTTTCCTTTCCACGGCTGATATGAAAAACCGGTATAAAAAAGTAAGCTTAAATAAAGGTTTTTAAAAAATACGGCCAATTGGGATCGCAATACCAATAAATCAACATCGTTATTTGGATATAAAATACTGACAAAAATAAATAAAATAACACTTTAATAAACGGTTGATTTTCATAAATAATTTACACAAAAATAATAAAACAAAAACACATCATTGAAACTCTCATCAAATTCTGGAGTATGCCAATGTTGATACAACATTTAGCAGATTCGAAATATTTCAATTCCTCGCGATCAATTTAATTAAACAATATGTGTTGGTCTAATTAAATTCGAAATTAGATTTCGGCTAATTTTCAATTCCGAAATACCAATAGTTAAGTAGTGAAAAAACTCTATGAATACTTCTGGACCTCGGTTTACGTTACATGCACTAGTATTGCATTTCAAACCCCGGACGTTGTCAGAGTGATAAGCTAGCTTATAGTCATATTATCGGAATCACTGAATAACAAACAGCTCTCGTAAATAAAATTTCTGACGAGTGGCTTAATTATTAGTTAGTATATAGGTGCACATTTTAAGCGAACATTGTATAAAAGCCACAATGAATGATTTCGAAACAAACAAATGAAATGCACCGAAATATCAATATTGCCAAAACGAATGATCGAGTAATAAATATCGTATTCTGTTTCTTCTGGCAAAAAACGCCAACACGTAAAATTCGCGTGCCGTGACAATTGTATTGTATTAATCTAAATAGCAATAAATAAAAATAATAATTTAACGACAAAAACCTCTACGCCTCTGTCTAAAAACGCGTTGTCCATTGCCATGTTCACGTTTTTATCATAATTAACAAAAAAAAATCGATAACATAATAATTTCACTGTTCAATCAGAGATACAAACGTAATTAGCGCTAATTGATAGTGATCTAAAGTAATTTGCACAATTATTGTGATATTACGAAACTGATTTTTAAATGCATATAATTGTTATTAATTAATTAAGTAATTTGATGATATCTGTATATTATAAACCCTGATAACTATCTACGTGATTTCGCTTGCAAAAAAACCCAACATCAATTTGACTTACAATTATTTTATATATGTAAACACATATAAATATATGTTGCGTATATTATAATTATTTTACAGTTCCCGAAGCCGAATGGCTAATACTAGGGTATCCAATCCCAGGATTTCGGGATTGATTAATTTTGAATCCCGGGATTGAGATTTTCTCACCGAGGAATTTGAAATCCTCAATTCGCTATATCCTTTCCCCGGATTATCTCCAAACCTCGTTTTTTTTTAGCTCACCGAGGAATTTGAAATTCTTGATTTGGTATACTTTTTTCCCGATTCTCACAGAACTTCGTTTTTTTTAGCTCGGGATTTCCTCAAAATTTCTCAATCCCGGAATTTCGGGATCAGAAAATTGAACGGGATTGAAGCCACCGAGAAATATAAAAATCTCAAGTATCAGAATCAGTAACAAGCATTTGTGAAAAGAAAGACTGTCTGAGGATGCCTCTTAAATAGGCGAAACAAGTGTCACAGTTTGTAGCACAAAACGTAGAATTATCTAAGTTATTTTATATTAGTGATATTCTATATTTAGTTCGCATAAAAAAATAAATGTCAACACAGAAATCAGGCTGTAAATTATTATCTGAAGGGTAGATACTGGCCGTAATCAGAAGCGCGGTGTGTGGGAGGGGGCTGAGGGTGTCGCACTGTGCTCCCCCTACCTTGCATAATTCGAAAGGTGTCACAAGCACAGCAGTATTGTATCGGCGTCCGCGGAGGTTGTATGGACGCCTACTGTAAGACAACCGAGCGCCGCGACGGAAATATATATATTCTCGTAGTTACATCCCTTATCGGGCTATCAAGGTATTTGACTTCCCCGCGACGGAAATTTGAACGAAAGTTTTTCGAATCGTCAGCTTGTAAAACCTGCAGCATTTTTTTTGTTGATATTTTTATTCGAATAGATATCGTTTTTACGTAAAATTAAATACAATTAGTAATGATTACGACAGTAAATTTAAATCGGTGTGTATTATTATTTTATATAGTTTTGGCGGATGCTTTGTGTAATTTCTCTGTTAGTTAACTTATTGTATAACCAAGTGGAACATGTCTTTCGATCATTTAGAAGCTTATTAATTATCAACCATACTAAAAACTTAAAAGAGTATTAAAATAAAGTATATTGCCTCTTGTCAGTGAATTAGAGAAACGAAGAAAAAGATTCACCGCTCGTGTTTTTAATTACTTGAGAATAGAGATATAGATACAATTAAAATTCAATTACGAGAAGCCCTCTGTCATGTTTAAAAGTCAGTTATTAATTTAGTAGTCAAAATATAAAAATTCTTATTAAAATTATTACATTAAATAATTTTAATAAGAAATTCAGTTTTTAAATGGCTCGTAGTTTTTTGGTCACAACTTAAATAACATTGGTCAGAATTTATATTTAATGGTCAGAATTAATAGTCTTAATTAAAATGAAATTAAAAAAAAACCTAACCTAACCTAACCTAACCTAACATACTAACCAAAATTTTTATTAAATATTCTGACCGTATAATATTTTTATTCTTACCGTTCATATTATTTATTCAGACCAAAAATTGATTTAAATTTTGACCATTTAATTTGTTTTCTTTTTAAATTGTATGCAGGTATAATAAGTTTAAGAAAATGCTGAAAATCTAAACCAACTTAATAAATTTCATCAGACTTGACACGGTAAACAATTACGACATATATCAACCAACTGTAATGTCTATTAGAGTTTTCATTTCTCTTATCTAAATTTGAAAATATATAAACGTGTTTTTCATGATGAAATAACGAGTACATCCTTTCATTTATGTTCTTTTGTTTTTTTTTTCGTATTCAAATATGTTAATATTTGATTATTTTTATTTAAGTGTTTGTTCTATTAAATAATTTGTATATTACATTTTCTGTTTTGTAGAAGACTACAAAATATTTTTCGTGAGAGTAAAAAATGACACATGAACGTGCTTTTGTGAAATCCCAGTGAACATTAAATTGTATTAAAATGTCCAAAATAGATAGCTGCAATACTTCTGAATTAAAAATAAACGAAACTTTCAGTGATTTAAAAAATAATTACAAAACTTCCTGTCCACTTTCTCCAAAATCCGAACAGTGCTCTCCGAGAATCAAAGTGAACACGCATGATTTGATTGATAAAAAAGACAATTTTATCGAAGATAGTATGAATCGTCAATTCATTACAACTAATAAACATTTAGGATTCCACCAAGGACTAAAAATATCACAACCGGAAGACCAAGAAGAAAATATCAACATGGCGCCGTCGGTCAGTCCACAAAAGATAAATCTAGATTTCAACCAAGACAATACAGTACTAAATCACGCTAGTCAAAATGTTATTGGTAACAATAAGAAATCGTTTTGTATCGAAGCGTTGCTCGCAAAAGACGCTGCCTCTCCAGCGAATTTAAATATGATTTTGCAGCAAAATCAACAACAAACTTTACAAGAAAAGATGTCTCAGCAAAAGTACTTGGCTATAATTCATCACCACCAGCAGTTGAATAATTCTCCACACCTAATACAAGGAATAAACCAAGAATTTCTACAACAGCACTCCGCATTAAACTCAAATCATCTGGACCAAAGAGGCAGAAGTCCTAAAGAATTGGGACAAAATTCTAATTTCAGAAACGGAATCGATTCTGACGCAGATAGGAATAATGAATTTGAGCAAGACAACTTTGAAAGACAGATAATCTCGAATACCATAGAGAGATATGAACAGGATGGTCACAGTCCCAACTCTGGCCACAGAAGCCCAAGTTCGAACAGGAGTGCGAGCGTCGGAGACGGATCGGACGACCACAGATCGAACGCCAGTTACAGCCCTCCGATATCACCTGGTGTTGAGATGGGGAGTCAAGAGTTTATGGACCAAAGATCTGGTAAGAGACTCATATTTCATGTAGCCAACTATATCTTACATATAAAGCTAGATCAATTTCAAATAATTTTCTTTATTATGATTAAAAAAAAATACTAACATTATCTTATACTTAAAGCATT
Organism: Himalopsyche tibetana; assembly: GCA_030503985.1. Taxonomy (NCBI): domain Eukaryota; kingdom Metazoa; phylum Arthropoda; class Insecta; order Trichoptera; family Rhyacophilidae; genus Himalopsyche; species Himalopsyche tibetana. The sequence continues at coordinate 25,207,943 of JAPJYX010000031.1, read as the reverse complement.
TGAATTAAATTCGACTAAATTTGAGAAAGTCGATCAATATAATAAAGCACAATTTTCAGTAATGTACCTAATTCCAAATTTTACAACATGGTCAGGGCCGGTTTCACTCGGCAGCATTTTTAACTGAATAAACTATTCATATACATTTTTTTATCATATCCTGATCAGAAGGTGTAAAATTCGATCATATCCAACTGTTTTATGCTATATGTCTGAAAATAATAATTTAATTATCATCTGATAATACTACCTCAATGAGCGAAACCGGTCCTGATCTTTGAAACAAAGTGGAATAAAGTACAGAGGAATATTGTGTTTTTATTAATTAAACACCAGTTTATCAGTCTCTGTGGACTTCAAAGATGTGTATATTTCATAGTTTGAGTTTGGAAGAAAAATATCAAAAAACGTTTTTTATGCCTCCTGTAAAATTTGTGTTGTCTAGGTTACGTCCATTTGACTTCCCACAGTCGATATGATATTCAATTTAAATATGAATTACGTGTAGAAATTGTTTAACAAAAGATCATTCTCGCATAAGTATTACTTAAGTATGTAATGAGGCTTTTTCAATATTCGACAGTCAAATTGGAATCTTTATAACTATAGGTGTTGAGAGAACAAGCAGAAATGCACAATATTATAATATATTCATCACAGAATATGCCCTAATCCTGGAATAGTTATCAACTGTTTTTAGTATTGAATAGTTCAAGTTGTCAAGTTGCAAGTTAATGCCTGAAGATGCCGAAAGGCGAAACCTGGGCTGTAAGATACAGAACTTGTGTGAATGTCCATAATTTGAACGATTCAAATTTACTATCTAAATGTCAAATCAATGATTACAATATTTTGTATCGCTTGTCATAAAACATGAAAAATAGTCATATTTTGTATACAAAATAATATCTATACTGATAATATCAAAGATACATTAAATTCTTCTAAAAATCTCCGTGTTCATAAAATCATTGTTTAAATAATTGAAAGGGCTATCCGGGTGTCCAATGTCGTCGTTTAGAGAGGTAGGCTGTGTTTATTGATGAGCTTTGTTTATTGCATTTTAAAATGCATTCTATTTGCTTTTACTTATGTTTTCTAAAATAAATACCATACTTCTTTTGTTTTTTAGCATCCATTTGGATTGACATTTTAAATTCTTGTGTTATTGATAATTAATCTTTGCAAATTATGAATATTATTGATGTACTGGCGGCAGCCGTGAAGCTTTGCATAGTTCTGTTAAATTAAATAAATAAATAATTTTGCCTTTTGTCTTTTTAATGGTGTTAACGTTACCTGACAATTACTGGTGAAAATAATACGAAGAAATATTTACATATAAAAGCACAGCTTGTTATATGTAATTAATTATTCCACTATTTAAAATTACTATGATATTTTTTAGACGAATAAACACAAGTCGAAAATCTCGCTGATAAAAAACGGTCTTGACTATGTTTTAAAATTATTAATACACAAAGAAGACTTTTAAACTTTTACGGTATGTTTTTATAAAATTATAATATTGTTACTTTACTGTGTTGAATATTTGTGAAAATAAATCTTAATTCTAAATTTTATTTTCATTATAATATACAATAAAATTGACAATGCTGTACAAAATTCTAGTGTTTCATAAGATGCTAAGTCTCTCTTTCTATATTTGAAAAATGCAGAGTTCGAATTTTTTAAATCAATTAGGTACTGGTTGATTGACACCTGACCGGTTTTTTTGAAAGAATGAGTACGAAAGCGCTGTTTTTCTTAACTTCTTACAATTTAGTGTAATGGTTAAATTAGAGGTAAAGTGAGCCAAGTGGTATTTTAGAAGAAAAAACAATTAGATGCGTTGTAATATATTTTTTTATCCATATCCGCTCTCAATGTGGAGCATATGGCCTCCTAATGGAGGTATGTCAACAGAAGTTTTTTTCTACGAGAACTGTTGGTTACTCAGTCGCTCAACCTCATTTTTTTCAAAGTGAGTGGTAGGGAAAGAATGACAAGGCTAGAACAGGAATAGTGGTTGACTAATCGCTATTGCTACGTCCTGTTATTAAAGGATCAGAAGGATGGGAGGAGAGGAAATAATGTGAATTGACATCACAAACACCCAATCTTTGATCACACCTTTGAATTGAATATTTTACACCTTTTAATATATTTTAAAATTGAATTAACTCCAATTAAAACACACGGCAATAGTATAAATATACAATCCACGAAAACACTAAATAAATACGTGATTGTACTTAAAAAAGTTTAACTATTTTACTATTTGGCTCACTTCACCTCTCGAAGGCTCATATGATATTTTATATTATGAAAAGTACAAGCGCGTAATTTTAACTCAAAACTATCAAACATAAGTTGCTTCTCGCTATATGCTATTAACATTTATAAATTTACTGATAGCTAGTTCGTCAGTCTGTTATCTACACAAAATATTTAGAAGAGAAAAGATGAATTGATTTTACACATGCATGAGTCCACATAACAAACATATTGGCTATTTACTAAAATTTAAAAATACCCACCAACTCTATTCGTGAAAAAAAAATACTATTGGTGTAATCGTAAACAAGTAGTAACAAAATACAAATCTATTTACAGGATTAATACCGCGACCCGGCCTGCTGGGAAGAGGTCCACTACTCCTGCCTTATCCCCAGCACGCAATTCATTCGTCCCACTTTCCCCAGCACCTCCAGCAACATCCCCATCCGCACCCCCACCAGCATCCTCAGCATCCATCGCACAACCACCCCCAGCAGCAGCAGCAAGCAGCTCTTCACCACGCGCAACTAGAGTGGCTGGCTAGAGCGGGGATGTTCTATCCAAGACTGCCTGATTTGACTGGTAAGAATGCAACCATTAAATTTAACGAGCCCCTTTTAGCTCACCCCTGTGCACTTCTAGCTATTAAAACCGAGAAATTTAATGTAGTATTTTCTTTGACGATTTTCACATAGCTTATTTGTAACCGTCGGTTTTAGACAAATTTATTAATAAAAACAATAATCCTTTGTACTTCATTCCACTTTATTTAATATGTCAGGACCGGTTTCGCTCATTGCGAGCATTGTCAACTGATAAGAAATATAATTTAACAATGCTATTTATACAAAATTGAAAAGTTATACACAACAGTTGGCATTGAAAAGAAATTGCCAATTACATTAAAGTGATTCTAAAATAACACAAAATTAAAATGTTCAACACATCTGAACATATTAATACCTGTCATATTAAATAAAGTGGAATGAAGTACAAAGGATTATTGTTTTTATTAATATAATGCCTTTCCACCAAGTATTGACAGTGAACACCCTAAAAGTGATTAGATAAATTTATTGTAAACTCAAAAAAATGTTTGGACACGTCCTTCCACTGTGTTTTAATGGCCGATTAATATACTAATGTTGTATAAAAGAAATAAGTCATGTTATTTCAGTAACGATAGTTTTGAATAGAGGTTTGGGTGATAAATAATATAATATATGGACTTATTCTCAGATTTATAAAATATCTACCTATACAAAAACGGTTTCTAAAGCACGTACAAAAATTGTTATGTTCGCCTTTAGTGAACGGGTTCTAATTAGTACAGACTTAAATTATTTCTTTTTTTTTCCGGGCTGAATTTTAATACAGTTTCGGTCATAATTTTTATCACATTGGTCTGAATTCATATAACATTGGTCAAAATTTATATTAAATGGTCATGATATATCGGTCAGCGTACAGATGGCAGAATGTATAATTAATGGTCAGAATTTATATAAAATAGTCATAAATAAAAAAAACCTAACCTAACCAAAATGGTTATAAAATTTTGACCGTATAATATTTTTATTCTGACCAAAAATTGAATTTTATTCAGACCAAAAGTTTATTTGAATTCTGATCAAAAAATGATTTAAACCCTGAACATTTAAAGTGTTCCCTTAAATTATCAAGCGACAGATTATATATATTATTATATAAACAAGTATTTTCAATACCAGGTGGTAGTGTCACCTGCTTAGAGGCGGATAAAACACTTTATAGGCCCTGTTTTCAGATAGAAAACGTCTCAAAAGTCCATGTAAAACAAAAATGTTGTGTATAAACTGAATTCAAAATATATTGAAATTTTATAATATGAATTATTTGGAGGCTCCTAAGATTCAGAGGCCCCAAGCGCTCGCCTCTTGCCCTTATGGGGTAATCCTTCACTGCACCTGTCAAATGTTGCTAAGCATAGAGATAGAGAGAGTGTTTAAGATTTCGACTGAAGGTGCTTGGTGGAATTTCAATATTAAATTTGAATCGTTCAAACTATGTACATTCTCACAGATTTTGTCACTAACGACCCGGGTTTCGCCTTCCGGCATCTTCAGGCATTCAAGTGCACGGATGAACTTGAACTGACGCTTAGCAAATGAAAGTTTCGTGTTTATATAAGATATAAATGCATCACCGAGTCCAAAGCCATTGCTGGCGAAAAGGATGAGCCCATGGGAATGCCATCAGATTTGAGTAGTGAGCAGTTTCAAGAATTGAAAGTTCAATTTTGAAGACTTGAATGCCTGAAGATGCCGAAAGGAGAAACCCGGGTCGTTAGTGACAAAATCTGTGAGAATGTACATAGTTTGAACGATTCAAATTTAGAGAGAGTGTGTTTGTCTGAAAGTGCCTTGGCATGTGTGCTTGCTGCGTTTTTAGATAGACAGATAAACCAAGACAAATTATATGTACATTTTCAAAGCGAAAAATTAATCTTAAATAAAAAAAACTCTGTGATATACAATGCAGTATAGATACACCTTACTCATATTTATTCTAATAATTGTTTCTATGAATATCAATGATAAATTCAATTCAACCCCTCCCCTTGTATTAACAATAAAACTGCTGGTATTTTGATGCCATTTTTAAATTAACGACAATAATAAATCGCCCCCTTCTTATTTACTGTACCATTTTTCGCGATAATTCTTTGTACCAACAAAACGAATTTATTGTTTGTCCACAATTTACTATGGTAATGGTGGCCACCCCATCTGTCGACGTGAAATAAGTGACAGAGTGACACCCTAATAATAACATACTTAACTATTACAAAAAATATCATCTATATTACAAAAAAGGGAAGTTTTTCTCGTATTCTTTAACTTGTTGGCAATGTATTGCGTAATATCGACTGTGGAAAGGGAAAAGGACGTAACCCACACATCTCAAGGCTCAAAAAACGTGTTTTAATGATTTTGGGCCATATGCAAATTATTAATTATACACAACCTTGAATTGCATGGAGACTTCTAAGCTGGTGTTTAATTGACATAATCTAATATTAATTTTTAAAATTGTCTAGGAAAAATCTTTTTTTTTCAGTCTTTTTTCATGGTTTCAATTTTTACAAGCTCATCTTTTTTCAAACTGAAAAGCTAAATTTAGATACTAATTCGGCATTTTCAGCCCATATCCTTTTGATAGAACGTGTATCAAGTTTGATACATTGTGTTTATCGAGAAAAAAAAACTGTTTTGAAAAAACTTTGGGTTACGTCCTTTTTCTTTTCCACAGTCGATATACTACTATGGATTTAGCAAAAAATACATCAATCTATCAAATTCTTCAAAATGAATATCTACTCGAAAAACAACGCCTCCAACGGCGATTTTCTGAAATTTAATTTGATATTTTTAAATAATGTTTACACAACATTGCCTGCTTTAAATCTAAAAAATATATGCATGTACTAACAGTGAAGTTCTTAAATAAATTTATTTGATAGATTCGACAGTAGCTTTCTATCTATCTGATGATGCTTTTCAAAGAGGTGAAACAAGTGTCACAAGTTGTAGCAAAACAATTGGAATAACTTAAATAAAATTTGTGCGTTAGTCATTTAAACAGTGGCGGATTAAGCACATGGGAGGCCCCACACGCAATACAATTTGGAAGAATGTCATGATATTACAAGTAAAAAACTAAAAAAATATATAAATCTGAACAAAAGTATATGGGTGATATTATATTAGCTATTTTTGAGGCCTCCTAAATTCGGAGGCCCCAAGCGCGTGCCTCATTTTCTTACTGGGTAATCCGCCATTGCATTTAAGCACTGTAAAAAGAAGGGGTAATGATACTAATGAGGTTTGAATATTACTACCAGTAAAAAAATCACTCAACCTAATTAGCCTCAGCTCATAAGGCTACAACTATCGAAAATACTAAATTAGATTTATTTTGAAATATCACAATAATTTGTTTTTAATTTTAATAATGTATTTTTTTTAAATTTACTTATATCCAATTCAATTCAATTTTTAAAATAGAATTTATTAATACCTGTGACAAGAAAAGATCAATTAACCACTTGAATACCAAGCGGACACAGGTGTCCGGAACATATGCAAGTGAACACGGATGTCAACAAATTCAAATACTTGGTATTCTAATAGAATATAAGCAATATTTTTATGAATATGTGTAGTTCCACCTATTCTGAGTTAATATAGGTTTTTAAAATATCGAATTCGAGTGTATATTGGGCAAAATTATTTTTCTAAAAAACACGCAGTATCTCTGGGACATATTAATGATTTATTTGCGCGGTATTCAAACGGTTAATTAAAATATTACACGAAAAATGCTTTTTTAACGTTTGCAATCATTAATGTATAACTACAGTTTCGCAAAAAAATATAAAAAATACCGATTCCATCAAATAAAATAAATCCATTAACGCAAATCGTTGTTTGTGATAAGAGTCAAATTGATGTAAGCAACAATCATAAAGCACCTGCTTGTATTTCAAAATAAGGGTGACCATTTAGAATAGATGATTTAGTGGGGGTCGGGTGCTTATGGAAAGAGGGTGTAGCTGGCTAATTTGCACCAATTTCTCGACATATGTGTCCACCTAGGGTGTGAAGCCGCAATTGGACCCCAAAAGTTCTTATCTTGCGGGGTAGTTCAAGTTCAATATAGATTCAATAACTCAAATTTAAATAATGTTTCGTAATTATTAATAATATACGAAAAATTGACAATATTTATTACTTGATTACAAATTAATATATTTTTCAAGTTATTCTTCCATGGTGGTTGGTGATGATTTTTGACATTTTGAAACCATACTGTTCTAATGTTGGTCATGTTGACTTTCATCGAAGTCAAGATGCTAGACCAGCGGTCGGCAAACTCATTAATCAACTGAGTCAAATATCAACTATATGTTCATCGATTTTTGAATCTTGATATCTTACATGGATTTTACTAACGTTCTTATGTTATCCGAAAAATAGGGCTTCCAAATTTTATTGCACTTGGGGGCTCCTGTGTGCTTAATACGACACTGCATGGACCACATCAATAATGTTTCAAAAATATATAGTAGGTATATGTATTTAAAAAAATGTTAGTTCTATTGAGTGGGTAGGTTTTGGTGAAATGTTCTTAAATAATAATATTTATACAACCAACAAAAATTTCGAGTAAATTGTGTACAGTTTGTAGAATTATCAAAAATCATTAATCGACGAATGTTTCCTTACTAGACAAGTATTTTTTTTTACCATGTCCGCTCCCAATGTGTAGCATATGGATACATAATGGAGTTTATCTCAACAGATCTATTTCTAATAGAACTGCTCGTTACTCAGTTGATCAACCTCTCTTCTTTCCAAAGAGAGTAAGAATAGAAGGATAGGGCTAGGACAGGACTAGTGGTTAGCTAATCGCTCTCGATACGCCCCGTTCATAGGATAAAATTGGTGGGAGGGGGGAATTCAAGACATCACATACATCCATGCCTTCGGACAGAAATTCACAAATCGATTGAAAAATCAATTTATAAAACTGTCCGTACCGGGATTCGAACCCGGGCCCTCCGTAGCCGAAGCCAACGACGTTGACTACTCGACCACACAAGCGACATATATATATTAAAAAAAAACTCTTTTGTTTCGAGTTATTTCTTTATCAATAATTCAATTGTCATATTGCAAATATGGGTTTATAATTTGCAATTCGATAGACCCCTGTGCGTAAAGATTTGCAAAGCGCCCTAATAATATTTGATTCAGGCTCACCGAATTGCAGCCAAAAGCTAATGTGGCCGACTGTAACTGTTTACCGTACCCTACCCCTGCGGAACAATACCCACCCCTTCAATAGGGCTGCCAAAATCATAAAAAAACTCTTATACTTATTAATCTTTGTCGCCAGCATGGAATCAATCAATCAATCAACGCATTGCGTAAGACGAGTTGACTATTCTTGAGATCACCAAAGCAGTACACGAATAATTGTATACGGCAGGCACAGTGGTGGACTGCCAATACGTTAACAAGCGGATCATCTGAAAGCAGTTATATGCAATACTTAAATAAGCAAACGATTGTTACTTAATACACTTATAATTAGTGGTGTAGTGGGGACAGGTCGACGACCTGGCACCTGAAAATAAGCCAGGGCGCCGCCCCGCCACCTTTTTGACTTGTAACTTAATTTTCAAGTACAGACATGTATTAAATACACTGTTCATACAATTTAAAAGCATTATATCAAAATTGATCTACCCAACGGATTTTACAAAAATAAATATATTCATGTAACGTGAAGAAATTTCATGCCTAAAGTGAGTATAGCTTTTGTTTTAAAAAAATCAATAGCGCGTTTTTTTATTGATCTAATTGTTAAAGCTTGTCGTTTTTTAACTCCGGATGGATATTAAAAAAAAAACAAAAATAAAATAGGAAAGAAAAAATGACCGACCTGGCACCCATTTATTTACCACTACACCACTGCTTATAATATGCAACAATATGCAGTTTACCATAAACTTATTAATGTAAATTACTAAAAATGTACTATTGTGTATGCTAGAAGCTGTCGTAGATAATATACTCGTATATAAATCAGAAATTGTAGTTAGGTACTAATTTTATCTGATAATATTGTGTTCTCTTTAATTAACAAGGGGCTCGCCGGCCTTAGTAAAATGTATCAAGGGGCTCGCGCAAGCTCTTCCGAGCCCCCTCCAGCCCACCCCTGGGCAGGCATATGCAAACTACGTCTTGATTCGTATTTTTGTGTGGTTCGATGTGCTGGATATTTTATTTTTTCCAATTGATGTCAGCTCACACTATGAATCATATGGCCTTATAATAAAGGTATATATGGAACACTGTTTGTTACTCAGTCACTCAACCCGTATTTTTAAAGAAACAGAACATTACTAGTGGATAACTAAACGCTTTCGCGAAACCCTGTTATTTAAGACTCAAAAGGGTGGGAGGTAATTTTGAGATATCATAAACACCCTACCCTTCGAACAGAAGTAATTAAATCTATTGAAAAAAAATGGGGTGTAGCTGTGTCATGGACACGGCCGTGTGTTGTACGTGTATACGTCTCGTAATAGGTGATATTACGTCCCATTTTTACGTTCCCGGCACAGCTTGAATCGGTCATATGGTGTTTTAATGGTACCATTCGATTGCTCTTGAGAAGTTCTTTCCAACCGTATACGATCTCTGTATTTCAATTTGGCTTTTTGACGCGTATAGCCCGACATTACATATTTTTGATATATTTTTCTATATTTTAACACCTAATTATAGTCACAGTCACAATATTACACTAATGTTTTATCTGTAATAGATAGATTTTGTCGAGAGCTAACGATTGAAACTTAAACGAATATCGTTACTTCTTCGAGTCAAAAGTTATAGTGAATAGAAATCTCAATACGCAGCAAAATTACCTCAAAATGACGACGCATCCCCCTCCGCCCCGCGCAATGTATCACAGTCATTACATAGCGCAATAAGTTTTTTGATTCTTTAGCTATCCAGTGGTGCAATTGAATTTTGGATAGTGATGATAGATATAAAGCTGCAACACCAAACTGTACCCCCCGATTTTGTTATCATTCGTTTTTTTGAATTGCCTCCCTATGGATAATTATGTCCCCACCGTCCACACCATGTTGTCCGGCTTACATTAAATATCTTCAACATCATAAAAAAACATTTTATATTTTGTTTTTTTTATCTTGAAAGAATGTATGTACATTTATTAGTTCAATGTCATTCTTTTTAATTTACCTTATTTTTAAATAAAATAATGATGAACTTTTCGCAACCCTATTTTGTGCGATCTCACTTCAATTGCTATAAAAAAATTCACTAAGAGTGCTATGAGAATTAGGGTATTGTCAAAAATGAACCACGCATTTTTTGTCATCATCAGTGGCTATTACCTAAAAAACATATTTTACACCTAAATAATATTTACAAATGCATTAGTCTTTCGATAAGAGCTCTGCTTAAAATCAGAATATTCCAGGAAAAAAAACACTATTATGTGAAATATATACACTTTTTGACTACGCTATAAGTAACATCGTCAGACCTGTGGCGCAGTGGTCAAGGTCATTGGCAAAAAACGGTTTTTTCAATCTTTACGAAGGCATTTAATGGCTAAAATCCCTCCCAAACATCCAATCTTAAAATAATGGAGAGAAGGGAGAACGATAAGTTAACTGCTAGTCCTAATGAGCACCATATCCGTTGAGAAGCTAAGCAAAAATCAGTTTTCGTAGAAAAAAAATGATACTTTGGTTGAGATACCTACGCGAGGAGGCCATATGCTCTACATTGAAGCAGTCATGAATTTAAAAAAACCTCAAAAAAAGCTTTCCTGAAGATGTTTCTTAAAATGGCGAAACATGTCTCATACATATAACAATCCACATAACAACAAAAATATAAGTTTTATTTCCATTCAAATGAGTTATTGAAAAGCTCTTTACTATTTAAATTGTCAGTAAAATCTATAGGGTGTTTTGCGACTGCCCATTCTCAGTGGAAAGATATTATTTAATATGCGAAACCGGTCCAGATTGTACCTCACTGTTTGTGCCGAATCGATCGTTTTTTCCCCTGTAGGCAGCGGTGGGCTGCCAATATGTTAACAAGGGGCTCGCTTAATCTCAAAGCAATGTATCACTCCTATGCAATTATATGCAATTCTCAAATAAGGTAACGATTGTTACTTAATATACTGCAACAATATGCAGTTAACCATAAAATAAGTAATGTAAATGGATAAAAATGTACTACTGTGTATACTGAAACTGTCGTAAATAATATATACGTCAGAAATTGCAGTTATGTACTAATTTTATCTGAGAATATGGTTTTCTTTTAAATTAACAAGGGGCTCGCCGGTCGTAGTATAATCTAACAAGGAGCTCGCGCGTGCCCCTCCGAGCCCCCTCCAGCCCACCCCTGTCTATAGGTATTTACTATCTACATATACATAAACTATTTCTATGACCTAAGACTCAACCCCCGTTTCTATTAATTCGCAGATAATAAAACAAAGTGAATCAACTGTTATATTTTATTACCCATACTAGAGATAGAGTTTATGCTTTAGTTTTAAATGCAAATTAAATTATCAATAAACGTCCAATTCTCATATCGCCACTTAAGTGCCGTTTTTATGATAACAAAATATGCGCACCCCCCTAATTTGGCGAACAAGTGCGATCACGAGTGATCAGCGAACGGTCGGTCGTGGGGTGACCCCCCGCCGATGTGGTGGTGGTGTCTGAATAATTTATATTGTCGAATGTTTATATTTATAATTGGAAGTCATTTGGGATTATTTAGGGGGAAAAGTGTCTCGGAAATAGGGTGGCAGGTTGAACTGCTGACATGACAGACTGGAAATGGGTACTTAATCAATTTAAATAAATTTGATAACTATTTTGCTAATAAAAACACAATATTCCTTTGTACTTTATTCCACTTTATTTAAAAGGTCAAAACCGGTTTCAGACTTACTATCGCAAAGTTTGCTTAAGTAATGAAGCAAGATTGATTCTAACATTTTAAAATTATGAAATTACAAAATGGAGTTTTGGGTTTTTTACCTTTTAAGAGGAGCAAGGAGGGGGGTGTAGAATCGAAATAAAGCAAACAAATAATGATACTAATGAGTTGCAATCAATCAGATTGGGATTTTTCCTTTTTAAGGGAAGCAAAAAGGGGATTATAAAATCGAAACAGAGCAAACAAATTTAATCATACTACTAATAACGTTAAACATTACAAACTATTAAACTAATGAGCTGCAATCAATCAGCTAGGTTGGTGATTACTCTATTAATTGGAAACAATTTAAGTAATGGGGTACCACCTGTGCTATTAAGGATATTATTTAATAATATTTCTTTCCTGAAAGAGGCGAAACACGTGTCACAGTTAATAACACAATACGTGGAATAATCAAAGTTAATTTAAATTTTCTATTAAAATGAACTTCCACAAGTTACTGCCGAAACCATCGAACGTATTAACAATTGACATTGAAAAGAAATTACAAAATACATTATAAGTGATTCTATAATAAGTTACACACAATTATAATGCTTAACACCTCTAACTAACTATTTTGTTATTATTTGATGCATATTCGTGAGTCCAAAATTATTCCTAAAAATATCAACAATTTTCATTTTTTTGAAAAAAATTACACCTGAAAATAAGGCTGTATCTCTGACACCGTAAACGAGTAGTAGAAATAATTAGCGTCTTTAAAATCTCTTGGGTGTTTTTTTACTTACATATTACATTGGGTGTGCTGAATTACTGCATCATTGGATGTTACGATAATTCAATTTAAAAGTTATATTGGCTAATACTGTGAAACAGAAACATTTATTACTTTCCGAATGCTTCTGCAAGCCAGTTTAGTATATCGACTGTGGAAAGAAAAAAGGACGTAACCCAAAGTTTTTTCAGCTTTTATTCGATAATCACAATGTATCAAACTTGATACCCAAAAAAAGTAGAAATAGCCATTAAATAATAACTCGTTTTTAAATAACACTGTTTGCTTACAGTAGTCCTTGAGAATGAAACCTGCAATTTTGATTTCCAATGATAACTTTACGAACTCCCCGGCTTCGGTTGTATAATATAGTCTTTAAAAAATTGCAAACAAATATGTTATTAATAATTATTTATTAAAAAGACGACAACAGTACCATTTATTTAAACTCTCCAATGCGTCCTTTTAATCCCAATAAAAATAAAACTGCTCCCCCCTTGTTTACCCACATCGCACTTTACGCATCGCCCATTCTTCCATATTCCAGTGACGTACTACAGCTATTACGCAAGAAGGGTAGACAATTATCGTAAAATATTAATCTTCAGTACATACTCGAATCAAAAGGAGCAGAGGTGCGTAATGTTATAAAAAATTCTTACACATTTCCATCAATTTTCTTAGTACCTTCTATAGTTTATATCAGTGCTCCGTTACCTTTTCTCTTCCACGGCACAATTGTGTAATATATATTGCCACCTCAGTAATACAATTAGGCAACTCTGATTTGATCATTGTTTGAACAAATTATTTGACCTTTTCTTTAATGAAGTAATGCGCTACGGCACACTTATAATCGCCCCATGGCACACTAGTGTGTCGCGGCACAGCGGTTGCGGAGCACTGGTTTTTTAAAAACAACCTTTAATGAAGTTTTTTTGTAATAATAATTATTGTCTACATTTTTCCTGTAAATATTTTCAAAGATTTTGGGCATTCTATTCTTCTGGAGAGTTAACATTGATATTTCAAACTGTTTGCGATTAATTAAAATAATTTAAATCTACTTTAGGCTGTATCAGTATTGACAGGCTTCAATTATATATTGTTATTATAAGAAAGTTATTCACGAAATTCACCCGTATATAATTATAAAACATTTTTATTTTAAATACTAAAATACCGATATTGATATACTCACCCAGTATTGCAATCAATAGTCCTACCCATGCAATCCATAAAGCGAGCCTATGGAGAGCGATTACCTTATTAACAGTCCTTTAACATTCCCCACCCCGCTACTTCGACCAGTTTTAGTAAAAAAAAAACTTAATTCAAAGTCATATGGTTAGAGCGGATATGGTTTTAATATAATATTAGAAATCTAAACATTATATAATTATATTTGAACATATAATATCGACTGTGTAAAGAGAAAAGGACGAAACCCTCAGTTTTTCCAAAACAGCTTTATTTCGATAATCACAATGTATACAGCTCGACACAGGTTCTATCAAAAGAATGTAAGCTGAAAATACCGAATAAGTATCTAAATTAAGCTTTTAAGTTTGAAAAAAATGACCTTGTAAAAAATTAAAACCATGAAAAAAGACTGATATAAAGGTTTTTGCTAGACAATTCATTCAATTAATATTCGATTATGTCAATTAAACACCAGTGTATTGGTCACCGTGCACTTCAGGGTTGTGTATATTTCATAATTTGCTTTTAGCCTAAAATCATCAAAAGACGTATTTTGTGTCTCTTGTAAAATTTGATATGTGTGGGTTACGTTCTTTTTCGTCGTTCAGTCGATATATATATATATATGTGTTGTTTTCATTTATATTTTAAATTTCAGTCAACTACTTAACATATATTGGAGGCGATGTATAAGTAACGCATTGCCATTAGATATCAATCAAAATTAGTTTGTTAACACTTTGTCCTCCTGGAAAGATACGCATGTGCCGCCGCTGCACATGTTAGTATTGAATTCGTACAAATCCGCGACTCGAACCACGATGTCTCTCCAATCCAATTTAATCACATTAGCAGCCATTTCATTAGCACTAAACAAGCAATGGTTTCGCAGTTCGCAATATGTCACAAGAATTGCCAAAACGAAAAAAATTAAACGCCGTCAGCTGAAAATCTGCCATTATTTATTATCTCGATGAAAAATATATTCCAACATTATTAACAAACAAAATCAGCATTTGGTTCATTCGTGAACCCATGACCTCCGTAACCGAATTCAACGACACCGACCACTCGACACGCATTCAAAAATTGATTATATCGTATATGTAGTATAAACCAGAGGTGGGCTGCCAATGCGTTAATAAGGGGCTCACTTAATTTCAAAGCTATTCTCAGTGTTTTGATTTGAAGGAGTGATTTTTTTAATACTGTAAGCAATTATATGCAATACTTAATTAAGCAATCGATTATTTATTTATTTTTTAAGCCATGTCCGCTCCCAATGTGGAGCATATGAACTCCTAATGTAGTTTATCTCAACAGAAGTGTTTCTACGAGAACTGTTTGTTACTCAGTTTCTCAACCTCTCTTTATCCAAAGAGAGTAGGGATAGAAGGATAGGGCTAAGACAGGATTAGTGGTAAGCTAATCGCTCTCAATACGCCCCGTTCATAGGATAGGATGGGTGAGAGGGGGGAATTCAAGACATCACATACATCCATGCCTTCGAACAGAAATTCATAAATCGATTAAAAAATCAATTTATAAAACTGTCCGTACCGGGATTTGAACCCGGGCCCTCCGTAGCCAAAGCCGGCAACGTTGACCACTCGACCAAACAGGCGGCATTGCAAATTTATTAATACACTTATAATATGTAACAATATGCAATTTACCGTAAACTTATCAATATAAATGGCTAAAAATGTACTACTGTGCATACTGAAGGTGTCGTAGATAATTGATGTCAGAAGTTGTAGTTAAATAAATATTCATTTGATCTGAGGATATTGTTTTCTCTTAAATTAACAGGGGGCTCTCCGGCCTTGGTAAAATTTAACAAAAGGCTCGTGCAAGCCCCTCCGAGCTCCCTCCAGCCCATCCCTGGTATAAACTAGGGCCTCCAATTCCGGGATCTCGTCCAATTTTCTGATGATGAAATTCTGGGATTACAATAGCAATAATTACATACTAATACCGGGATTTCTTGATTGAGGGTATGTAGTGCAAAATTCTCGAAAACTGTTTGAAAATAGGCAACTATTTAAAAAAAAAATGAAACCCGCTCGAGAGTTAAAATAAGATCCTATATTTTTAAATTTGGGAATTCGGTAAATTCCTGGGCTTTTGAAGTTGGTCAGTGACAAAATTTTTCAGAAATCCCGAATTCCTCCATGAGTTTATGGTGAATGGTCAATCCGGAGATTTTGTTTTGTAAGTTTTGCAACAAAAAAAATATGGACTAAATATTTAGTTACTAAGTGATAACATGCAAAGCGCGCCAAAATCCAACACATATACAGAGTCGCCCGGCTATGCGTGTATAGCCTGGCAAGTGTTGAATACACAGACTCTAGCCAACATTCGACTGTACGCGCCGCACATACGACCGTCTCGTAGCAACGACAATGGAATGCGACCGTTCAATTGGGGGATTTGCGGCGAATATTTCAAGCCAGCGCGTAATTCGGGGTAGTGCAATTGGGGGTTCCACCGTAATATACATTTCAATATCCTTTAAGGAAATAGGTGCAAGTAAAATAAATAAATGAATATGGCGACATCATTCACTACAGATAACATTTCTTTCAATTTTTCATGACAGATGTCTTGAGCAAATAAAAAAAATACTATTGAACGCAACATTCAACGGTTTCAAAAGCAACCAAAGGGTCAGACTAAAAACGAATTGTAATAAATAAAGCTGTGTTTATAGTAGACGGGGCCGATAATTAGATCACATTATAAATAAAGTGTCGGGTAATTGTCAGGCACACCCCTCTGATTAAATAAAACTCAACCTGCTGCCGCTCGACTGGGGGAACCGGTGTTAATCCGTGATATAAAATAGTGCGTTGGCACCCTTTTGCGTATTGATATTCGACGGCACCGGTTGAACGGTGGAGCCCAGTGGCGGCCGGTCAATGTGGCATTGGATCAATGCAGGGGTGGGCTGGAAGGGGCTTGCAGGGGCTCGCGCGAGCCTCTTGTTAAATATTACTCAGACCGGCGAGCCCCTTGTTAAATTAAGACAAACAATATTCTCAAATCTTTGCGTTATACAATCTATAATTATGCAATATAATTTAATTAAATAAGTAAAAAATGTATATTTGGTATTTCTGACACGTGCATTTTTCAGCTTTTGATATTGATTAAATTACGATTTATTACGTACGGTTACAACATATATGTGAATATAGTAACAATCTACAGCTTTAATGATTATTGCGTATAACTTCATATGAGTGATAAAAAATTCACAGTTTTCCCATAATATCAGAAGAAGATTAAGCGAGCCCCTTGTTACTGTATTGGCAGCCCACCGCTCGATCAATGCACTCCTTGTATATGCAAGAGCGGTTATATTTCAAGAAACAATGTTCAAACATGACATTTATACTATTCACTCATTTTAAACTCTTCATGTATTTATTGTCTAAAATAAAATAAATGTTCTAAAATATTTTGTAATCCCAGGTTTTCAGGATGCACAATTTTTCCAATCCTCGTTTGAAAGAAAAAATCTCGTCTTTAAAAAAACTACTTTCAATCTTCTAGATCAGCGCTTCCCTACCAGGGGTCCGCAGGTTTTTCACGGGGGTCCGCGAAAATGTTCATTCTTTCAACATTCTTTGCAATAAAGTATGATTTTTTTGGGGGTCCGCAGTTTATTGTTTTCAGATTTAGGGGTCCGTGGCATGAAAAAGGTTGGGAAGCACTGCTCTAGATGAGCGTTTGAATTTTACTTAGAAAGGAAAAACTTTATTTCATAACAATAATATAATTTTATTGTTTTAGTGTTTACATACTCATTTAAATATTTTTTTAATTTTGGCGCGTAGAAGAAATTTGTGAAAAATTTTGGTATGCTGTTGAAGAAACAGGTTGCGGAGAACTGATATAAAATACTAAATAGTAAATTCAGAGTGAAAATTCAATTCGATTCTTTTATTGTTTGCAAGATTACAATAATCTTTTCTTCGCTATTAGGCAAATATCTATTCCCTACCACCACCACTAGTCGTAAGTCTTGGTTATTCCCACCACTTTTCCATATTTTCTCCATTTCTATTCCCTCCCTTAACTTGTCTTTTTTATTCTCCACTGATTCATATCTCCGATTTCAGACATTTAGAATTTTCTAGTTGTAGGTTCGGTAGGGGATGGTTATGCGTAGGAATAGGGTGTGTTATATAATAATATGTAATATATAATTTAATAAATTTAAAATATTATGCACTTAACGCAGGGGCTCGTAAGAGCCCCTTCTTACATTTTACTTATAGCGGTAAGCCCATTGTTGAAATTAGAATAAACAAAATTATCAGATATTTGCAAACATGCATTATAATTAAATTCAAGAACGCAGTAATGTAAATTTGATGTTTTTAACAATTGTTTGAAACCGGGGTGGGGAACCTTTTTATTTATATAGCCCACATTGATTTATCTGATTCAACGTAATGCCGCAGTAAAGAAAACGTTGACACCCGCCCCCCTTTTTTTCGTCAGTCGAACATATAATATCACTTTTAAGGTGTTCACTGTCAATACTTGGTGGAAAGGCATTATAATAAAAATAATAAAACATTTTTAGTACTTTTTCCACATAAAATTTATTAGATCAGGACCGGTTTCGCTCATCGCGAGCATTATCAACTGATAAGAAAAATATCACTGTTTATATATTTTTCTTATCAGTTGATAATGCTCGCGATGAGCGAAACCGGTCCTGATCTAATAAATTTTATGTGGAAAAAGTACTAAAAATGTTTTATTATTTTTATTGAACATATAATAGGTTGATTAGTGATATCGCTATTTTTCCAAACGCTTGCGTATAATTTTTTTTATCAAAGTGAATATTTTGATCAAGTCAAAAGGCCCCAGGTTCCCCACCACTGGTCTGAAATATATATTATCTACGATTGTTAATGTATACGTTTGGAAGGAAATATAATAGCTCCAATTTTTGCGTTCTTCTTGGAACTCTATTGATATTAATTACATTACATGAAATAGCGTATCGTTACATTAAATAAGTGTCCAAATTAACATTCGATTGCTTTAACCCTTTAAGAACGATCGTGACCATATGGTCACAGTAAGCACCGTTGTCTATTGATCCCATTATCCATCCTTTTTATATCTGAATATCTTTGCTTTCACTAAATTTTGGTTAAAAAGGGTACAGACTACAGATATTCATTCATACCGCAGAGATGTAAACGACTACCAAAACCACATGTGATATTTTGAATATCAGTTTATTTTATCAAAAATTTTAATTATTAACACTTTTAGTATAATATTTGTTTTGAAATAATGTTGATCTAAAGAGGTCAAATTGTAGATATTTTTTAAAAAATCACGTTTTGCTATATTTCAACCCCGAATGTTTGTGTGCCCATACGGTCACGCTAGTCGTTATTACGGTCCTTCCACAATAAATCACGGTAAAATAAGAATGAGCATGATCATATAGACAAGCGGGGTTTCTATACAACGACTTTTTTTAAAAATTTTGTAAGAAATAAAAACTATCCGTGACTTCAATATGGCTTGAAAAATATGTCTCTGGAGGTTTAATAATTTCTGTATATAATTGTATAATGGTGATAAAAAAAATACAGCCTTGCCCCAGAACAGCGTTATAGTTTTAAGATCAACCGAGCTCCTTTTTAACGTATTGGCTGCCCACCACTGATGTACACACCAAACAACACACAGTAATTAAAACCATGGTCTTGTAGCTAGTACAGGACAAATAATATATATATTTTAAATTATTATTAAAAAATAATCTTGTGTTATTCAATGCATGCTTTTATTAAATAGCATAATTTGCCTCAACGTGGATGAGCTTAATCTATTAAGTGTTTTTTTTTTTAAATCTACTGAACAACCTGTAGTTATGTGCAAAAGTTGTAGATGATATAAATCTGCAGCGGAAAGCGTGCTTCGGGGTTGGCAATAAATACATCAGCCCCACTTGATATATGGGATATGGCCTCCGCAACACCCAAGCTCCGACTCTTCAACTGTTTTCAAAAAATTACACAAAAATACATTTCTATCAACTTTAATTCTTCCGCCAAACTATAAGTTTAATTAATCATAGTGGCTTAATTGGCTTGAAATTCCAGATATGTAGTTTTATATAAATTGAAGATTTTTTTACATAATACTGTGAAATTAAATTTTACTTAAAAAAATGTGTATTATGTTGACATGACTCGTAGGTAGGAATAAATAAAAGCACCGCTCAACTGTTACGAAGATGTTTTATTAGAAATTTACAATCATAAAAATTTTAATCACACACAAAATATCTAACAAAAATAATTTAAATTACTACAATACACTTAATACCTAGCTTGCACAAACTTCTACAAAAATAAAATTAATTTTAAATATCGTCGAGATGGAAAGAGATCAGTTCTTTCATCTCGACGTTGGGCTTCCCGATACGCCATTTTATGAACCGCGTATCGCACAAAAACCCAAAGAAAATCACAAGTGATGTAAAATCTACAGCCGGGAATTAATCCCGGCAGCTGGCACGTCGCCATACGTCACGTACCGATGACGCCCCACAAAGCAAGAACGAACAAAACGAAGACCGCTTCGAATATCGAAATAAAAAGTGTTGCCATTTAAGGTCATAAACAATCAAACAATCGATATTACTGGCTACATGATGAAAAAAATTAAACACAATTAATTTAACTAATTTTTTTAAATGTCTGCCAGTTGTCATCACAAAGGAGGTTGTAGGAGCTTATGCCTTTACTTTGAACGCCATCGACTCACCCGTGAGTCGCATATGTATTGAATATTGAATATTGGCGGCTAAAGGGTTAAATCGTACCGTATCAATGTACTATTAATTTTAATTATGTTTGTCATGTGCATGTCAAATTGGCGTCAGCTGTATTGCCATGTACTGCCCTTCTCATTTGAATCAATAAACAATATTTTCAAATGCTTCTTGTCTATTCTATGACTTATCCGTTTTCCACGAATGTCCATTCTTAGAATGCCGGATATTTGTTTTTATCAATGTTTTTGTAGAGAATTTTTAACATAAAGTGTCAAAAATAATGACTCTTTTTTTCTCTTGCACATTTTTGTCGTTAACGCGGTATTGCATTTCAAAGAATGACACTTGTCGATAAAAAATCAATAATTGATTGAAAGAATCAATTCAATTCTTATAACCTCTGTTGTTTTTTTTTCCTTTTTTGGATAACATTAGTTTCTACTCTGTTTTTTAGGAAAAAATAAGAGTCAAAAATAATATATTGTCGAATTTTATATTATTTTGTTTCCTAGATTTTTTAGCTTATCGTCACGTTATTGTTTATTTTTTACAATGTCATTCTAACAGTTTGAGAAGCGTTTAAAATGTTTTCCGGGCATTTTCCAGCAAACCCTCTCTGCAACTTTTCTTGCCTCCCACACATAGATACGAATTTTCACCCACACATATGCACCATTCATGGACACACACTTTGCTAATATCTACATGCATTAGTCAACATTATCTACACAATACAGGGTGAGTTGATAAGTTTTCATTTTTTTATTATTATTATACACTCCAATATTTTTTAACGCGGTAGATAAATACGTCAATAAGTAAGATCAATAAAGAATTGATCTTCAAATGTATGTTTTAATAATCTATCAGTTGATAATGCTCGCGATGAGCGAAACCGGTCCTGATCTAATAAATTTTATGTGGAAAAAGTACTAAAAATCTTTTATTATTTTTATTAATCTATTCAATATTTGGTATGGTTCTCTTTGTATAAATCAGCCACCAGTCATCTGACAGTGATCTCCGAGTCTAGTATAAAAGCCGATAGTATCTTCTTTACTTCGAGTAAAAATATATTAACCTTTTAGCTGCCGTAGAAAAAGTACGTCTTTACCTAGAACACCGGATATGATTTGCAATTATTAAATTAATTAGTTATTGACGAGATACCAAGTCTCTGGCGTGTTGATCACGAAATATTTGACGAGATATCTCGTCTGTGGCAGCCATCGAGTTAATGTACACTCAATTCTTCTTTATACAGTAGATAAATTCCACGAAAAACCGCGTAAAGAATGATAGAATTCATAGAAAAAATAAAGATAACCAATCTTCAACAATGAACATTTTTGTCAAAAAGTTATTATGAACACCCAATAAGTAGACTACAACAAAACATCATTCATAATATGTACAGTCGAACTCGGTTATAACAATCACGGACATAGCAAGATATCGGATGTAATGAAGAAATATTCGTTGACATTTTAGTTTATGGTTTTCTCCATACATTTATTCAGTTTTATAACGAGCTACTTCTCGGGCATACCAAGCAATATTATACGATATTCAGAGCTCATGATATATTGGGTAACTTAGTCGATTTTTTTGCACAGAGCACTGAGACCACCCAAAAGTCTCGGGCTGAGTTCTTTGAGAAAAAATTAAAGATCAATGAGAGTGAAAACAATGAAACAATCATAAATTTAAAATTTTACAAAGAAAGTGAATTGACATAAAAATGTAATATATGTGTAACTGGTTTGTAAATAAATTTTAATTGTTTATTTTTGTATTGTAAGCAATTAAATATATATATTCTCTGATAAAACGAGTAATGCTTATAACGATTTGTCGCCTTTCGGCATCTTGAAGTACAAGTTAATTTGACCGCCCGAAAAAGTCGAAACCCGTATCTTTAGTCAAAAGAACTTGTGTGAATGTTCAACACTTTGATGATTCAAATTGAACATTGAAATACCACCAAGCACCTTCATTCGAAATCTTAAATTAGATTCTAATCATACTTTAAAAAAAGTTTCCGCTAAGTATTGGCAGTAAACATTAAAAACTGAGTATGTACTTTCTAAACCATGTTCGCTCCCAATGTGGAGCATATGGACTCCTAATGGAGTTTATCTCAACAGAAGTGTTTCTACGAGAACTGCTTGTTACTCAGTTGCTCAACCTCTCTTTTTCCAAAGAGAGTAGGGATAGAAGGATTGGGCTAGGAGAGGATTAGTGGTAAGCTAATCGCTGTCGATACGCCCCGTTCATAGGATAGGAAAGGTGAGAGGGGGGAATTCAAGACATCACATACATCCATGCCTTTGAACAGAAATTCATAAATCGATTGAAAAATCAATTTATAAAACTGTCCGTACCGGGATTTGAACCCGGGCCCTCTGTAGCCAAAGCCAACACCGTTGACCACTCGACCACACAGGCGACAAACGTACCATGTACTTTAAAGTCTTAATATTTCCGAGCCTCACTATTCACACTCACACGGAAGAGCGCCTATTCGCACACTGGCACACAATAAAAAACTACGACTCTCACGTAACAAAACACATTCTTATACGTGTGCGTAAAATGGTATAGGAAAACATTCCCAACCCCTTGGAAGTAATTTATAGTGGAAGCAATCCTATTGAATGCTTACAAATCGGCTCTATTATCGCATTATACAACTCGTTTTCCTACAAAATCTACAACATCTACAAACGCTTCTACTGCCTACATAATAATACATAACGCCGAATGTAGAAATAGGATGTGACTATTCGTAGATTGGTTGCCGGATTAGTTTCGAAAAAAACTTCCATTTGCGAACGGGGGTTTGGCAGTGGAGTTTTACTTTGTGCATGATAATGCGGGCTCGGCACTTAACAAGTTATCTTTTTAAGATTTCGACTGAAGGTGCTCGGCGGAATTTCATTATTAAATTTGAATCGTTCATACTATGTACATTCTCACAGATTTTGTCACTAGCGACCCGGGTTTCGCCTTTCGGCATCTTCAGGCATTCAAGTGCACGGATGAACTTGAACTGACGTATAATGCATCACTGTGATGCATTTGTATCTCATATAAACACGAAACTTTCATTTACCAAACGTCAGTTCAAGTTCATCCGTGCACTTGAATGTCTGAAGATGCCGATAGGCGAAACCCGGGTCGTTAGTGACAAAATCTGTGAGAATGTACATAGTTTGAACGATTCAAATTTAACAAGTTATCATTGTGCGTTATTTATATATATATATATATCGACTTTAGAAAGGAAAAAGGACGTAACTCACACATGTTTTGGCCATATGCAAATTATGAATTATACATAACCTTAAAGTGCACGGAGACTTCTGAACTGGTGTTTAATTGACATGATGTAATATTAATTGCCGCCTGTGTGGTCGAGTAGTCAACGTCGTTGGCTACCGCTACGGAGGTACCGGGTTCGAATCCCAGTACGGGCAGTTTTATAAATTGATTTTTCAATCGATTTATGAATTTCTGTTCAAAAGCATGGATATATCTGATGTCTTCAATTCCCCCTCCTACCATCCTATTCTATGAACGGGGCGTACCGAGAGCGAGTAGTTAACCACTAGTCCTGTCCTAGCCCTTTCTTTCTATTTTTACTCTCTTTGGAAAAAGAGAGGTTGAGCAACTGTGTAACAAGCAGTTCTCGTAGAAACACATCTCTTGAGATAAACTCCGTTAGGAGTCCATATGCTCCACATTGGGAGCGGACATGGTAAAAAAAATATCAATTAAAGAAATTTTCTAGGAAAAACCTTTATTTCAGACTTTTTTCTTGGTGTAAATTTTTTACTAGGTCATCTTTTTCAAACTTAAAATCTAAATTTATATACTAATTCGGCATTTGCAGCTTGCATCCTTTTGATATAACGTGTATCGTAAGCGATGAGTCAACCACTAGTCCTGTTATAGCCTTATCCTTCTTTAATTAGTACTCACTTAAAAAAAATCTGTTTTCCTCCAGAGATATCTCTAGATTAGGAGGCCATATGCTCCACATTGGGAGCAGACATGGATAAAAAAATATATAACAGAGTCGCACAAACATGAAATACCTAACACCATATATACAATGAAATGCACGCGGTTTTTTCACAATTCACCATTACACCTCTGATCAGCGGTGTGTTAATCAATCCCATTGTCCATAAATCGGCGCAAAACCTTCGCTAATTAAGGCCATAACCGGCCCTCCGTTCGTTCCCCAATTCATTTCCATCCCCCGAAAACCACCCTGCCCAATATTTAATCAGCGAATTCGGCAGTCGGTGTCCCTTCCGCCCGATATGAATATTAATCCAGTTGAGGGAAGTTGCAAATTGCGGATCATAATATCATCTCAAATTTATTGTTAAATATATCGATTTCGGCCGTTCCGGTCCGGTCCGGTCGGTGCGTCAAATTCCGATTGAAGCCCAAATCGCTAAACCGATTGCCGATTGTTTGTTTTGGATGGTGATTGGCTATCGATTGTGTTTGTATCGTTTTCAATTGAATACTATTAACCCGCATATTACTGGCTGTAATATTATTTTTTACTAATAAATATTTTTCTCACCACTAGCCGTAGCCTTGCGATAACGTTCGATGTTTCCAGGGGTGAGCTGGAGGGTGCTCGAAGGGGCTCGTGCGAGACCTTTATTAATTTAAGATAAAAGAATATTCTCAGATCAAATTAGTATATATATATATATATTATATTAGACATGACAGCTGCCGCCAATTCTCCATGCACTAATATAATGAGAAAA